>QYAJ01000005.1:0-600000 GCA_003988865.1 Phialocephala sp. D728
AGGGCCCTCAGGCCCTATATATATAGAGTGCCTGTCCACTGTATTTTAGAGAGCAGTTCAATATAGCACACTTAGTTTGTCACGTGCACACTAGTCCAAATTTAGCCGCAACAGAAGTGTTGGATGCCAATGACGCACGTGATGTTGCAGAACATTTTGGTGGTGTACCTCATATCTTATTCGTACGAGGTATTGGTTGTCCTTGTGATAATGGAATTGTGAGAGAGAATACAAAAATAGAAGCCAGCTTCACCTTCGTCTCTCTCGTTATGCTCTTGCAAGATCTGAAGCATGTCATTATACTGCACTAGTCTTTCGTAAGAGATAAGAATGTACTACAGCAGGTTCAGAAAGATGATATGCCAATTATCTCCATAACTAAGTTCTCAGGTTGTGTTTTTATCTGAGAAAGAGATAGCTGTGTGTGTATGGGAGGAATTTTAATGAGGAAGTTAAAGCGGCAGCCATTTCTCCGATTCGGATGCTATGAGACGACTTTCCAACAACTATGAATAGGTAAATTTCGAACATTGCAACTTCAACCACCATGGGCGTGGGTTTCCGACGTTTGTATGGCTCCCCAAGACTTTTTCCAAGGGTCGTCAGACGAACTGTATCAACAGAGGCTCGGGCCTTAGAAGCAACATCCCTCGAGAGCCAAGAGGACCAACCCGTAGGGCAGGCTATTGCAGGTAACATGTCCGCTCCTAAACATACAGGACGTAAGGTACATGAGCATCTGGATAAATTCTATAAGATTGGGGGACGCTTGGAGCTCAGTACAGACCCTCTGGACAGGCACAATGAGCAAGGAGTACCTAAATGGGGAAAATGGGGAATTCCAATAAAGCTTGAGGCGGCTGGCATAACAACCGTAACCACTGTGTAAGCCTTACGTTAGTATTTTTGGTTAATTTTACTAACAAGAATAGGTCAAACTTCTGGCTAAGGTAACGGTCCTGCTCAAAGTCTATGGCACGTAATTTACATTGCAAGGGACAACTGTCGGTGTGAGAAGTGCGTCAATCAAGATACAATGCAGAGAGCATTTGACACTTTCTCAGTATGAAATCAGATGTTTTGGGAGAGACTTTGCTGATTGGATGAGATCAATCCAGATATCATGCCCAAAGAGGTAGTTACGGAGAAGGATGGTTTGAAAATAAAATGTCAGTAGCACACCTCCTTTTGCTCCCTCTTACTAATTTTGTAGGGGCCGATGACGGACATGTTAGCAAATATGGCTGGGACTGGCTCATAAAGCATAGAAGCAATGCTTCTGCTAGCTACTTTCCCATGAAAGGAGACAATCTCAACAAGTAAGTCTTTCTCGATTTTATAGCAGATTATGTATTCATGCTGCCCAGACAGACATTGTGGGGCTCCGAGATTGCCTCAAATCCTCCCTCTGTTCACTATGATGAGATCATGGCGGGTGACAAAGGTGTGGGAGAATGGACGGAAAAGATTGTAAGATCCTCGATGTTTAAGGCGAGTATTAGTCAATCTGAGATCCTATAGCGGCAATATGGTTTCTGCTATGTGGACGGCTGCCCAATCTCCCCCGAAAGAACACAGAGCCTTCTCGAGCGCATCGCATTTATCCGTATAACTCACTACGGTATCTTCATCCCGATGCGTCATGGTATCCTACTGACACTCTCAGGTGGATTCTACGACTTTACAGCAGACCTCACCATGAAAGACACAGCCTACACCAATCTCGCACTCCCCGCTCACACCGACACAACCTACTTCACCGACCCCGCCGGATTGCAAATGTTTCACTGCCTCTCCCATACTCACGGCTCAGGCGGCGTTTCTCTCCTAGTCGACGGCTTTAACGCGGCACGCATCCTCCGGAAAGAATCCCCATCCGCATACGACATTCTAGCCAAGATGCCTATCAGCTCGCACGCAAGCGGTAACGAAGGCATCACGATTACACCCGCCAAGAAAATGCCCGTGTTGAACCTGCAAGAGGTGGGCGAGAAGGTGCCGACGTTGATGCAGGTGAGGTGGAATAATGATGATAGAGGTGTGGTGGCGTTAGGAGAGCATCAAGGCATGAGTGCTGAGAAGTGGTATGCGGCAGCTAGAAAATGGAATGATATTCTGAAGAGAAGTGAGTCGGAGTACTGGGCGAAGTTGAAACCGGGACGGCCGCTGAGTATGAGTCCCTTCCATCTTAATTAGAGACTTGGTTGACTTGCTGTAGTTTTCGATAACTGGCGAGTCCTGCATGGGAGGTCTGAATTCAAGGGAAAGAGGAGGATCTGTGGAGGATACAGTGAGCCCTTCTCCTTTTTTTTCGGGTGCCGACTAAATTACTGACGTCGAGTAGTTAACCACGATGATTACATCTCAAGATGGCGCAACACGAATTTCTCGAGAGAGGAGGTTCTGAAGCAGATTTTGTGATGACGTCTTGCAGCGCAACAAAAAGGGGGAAAGGAGGAAAAAAGATATATTATTATTATATTGACCTTTATAGGCCTACGTAACGGCTGACTAGGACGGAACATCAAGAAATCTCGAGTGCTTTGTGAAACGGCCTCTGGGTCAAGACCAGAAAAAATACCAAGGACAGACGCTGATTTTGAAGAGCACTGGCACATATTGCAAAGCAAACCTAATGTGAAGTAGTCTTATGGAACGTGAATAAAAAGTTCGGACCATGTCGCTAACAAGACTAACTTTTTGCATGTTCGAAAACCAGATTTTTAAACTTTTCAACATAGGCCTACAAAGTTACAGTATTGCCACTCTTCGCAGATTGTTTAGCTGCTTCAATGATCTTCAAAACATCCCTCGCCTCGCTTGCTTTGACCGGAATCTTTTTCTCTCCGCCACCCTTGATCGACTCACTGAAGCCCTCATACAGCTTTGCATAAGTTTCGGGCACCACGTTCTTAAAAATACTCTGTTTAGGTTTATCACCCTCAAGCACAACCAACTTCCCCGAGCGATCCGCACTCTCAATCCCGAACCCGCCATCCCCAGGTTTCAAACCGGCTTTCAACTGGTCCTCCTGAACATCTAAATGAAACTTCTTAAAGCTTCCCTCCGTCCCCCGAACCCAGTATCTCAACTGCTCCGTCTCAATACACATCACCCCAGCCTTGACGGTTACCAGTGGTCCTTCAATTCCATAACCCAATAATACCGTTACACTGTCCGGTTCTGTCTCTCCATCATTCCTCTGATTCACAAAGATGGCCGTAACGCTCTTCGGCAGCCCGAACAAGACATAGGCTTGATCAATTAGATGCGTACCGAGATCATAAATCACTCCTCCCGCATGATCCATTCCCAACTTGCCCTTCCAGGTCTCTGGTCGAATGGGCTTATATCTATCGAAATGGGTCTCGAATTCCACCACCCTTCCCAACTTCCCATCACTCATCAGTTTCCGCACCGTCAAGAAATCGGTATCCCATCTCCGGTTCTGGTAGACGCAGATCAACCTCCCGGTTTTTGATGAGATGTCGATCAATTGCTGTGCTTCTGCAGAGGTGGGAACGAATGGTTTCTCGACTAAGACGTGCTTCCCTGCTTCGAGAGCAGATTTCGTGAATAAGAAATGCGTGTCGGGAGTGGTAGTTATGATTATGATGTCGATGGCAGGGTCGGCGAACATGTCATCCGCAGAGTGGTATATCTTTGCTGAAGGGTGGTCTTTGGAGGCATCGTCGTTCGGCTTAGGGGTCCGTTGGACGATTGAGTGAAGCTTGAAGGTTGGGGTAACGAGGATGAGGGGGATGTGGAAGACTTTGGCGGACATTCTGGAAAGCAATTAGTTGATGACGATGGGAATTGTGAGAAGGGAGATGTACCCATAGCCTATCACACCAACGTTGTATGTTTTGTTTGCCATGACGAAGATCTTTAATCAGTTGAAAGGCGGATTGACACAATTGGTGGTGCTCTGGAGGAGAGAAGGAAGAGGGTGACAGAGGAAATATACAGGATTTCGATCATGTACTTATAAGATAAGCTTGGGAGAAGTTACTCAACTTTGGCCACGAATCTTTGATGGCTAGAATGACAATGGTGGGGCATCAGCATCGTCCATGGATTCGACGCGAAGTGGGATGGGATGTTTGATGTCTGGTGGAAACACCAAACGCCAAACGCCGAGAGAATGACCGACATTCTTCCCAAGGCTAGCCTCATTCGGCCGATGCCGCCCCTCCAGGCTCCACCAACATGCGAGATGTTCTCGATGTTTTTCATGTCATTCTGGGAAGGAAACTCCACTCCCCTCCCCTTCCATTTTCAGTGCACGACAACTTGAAGCGGACTTGCCGTTTCCTGCAAGTCGATGAGCATTGCAAGCTCGCGAGTACAGCGTCATACGCGCAGCACCGCGAGCGGGAGGTACCAATGACAAGGTTGTCCGTCGTGACAGGTGCTCTTGCTGCGCAATTTAGTCAACCTTCCTCTGTCGTTTGTTTCCCCCCTCTGCACTCGAAAAGTTTCAAGCTTTTCTTGCATACGTTTATAATCTTGAAGGCTAAGTAGTAACGTAGATAAGAAGTCTATGACGGAGGAACTTCCTCAAAATCAAATCCACCAGTATTGGCATCAGGGGTATCAAGCTACAAATGCTGTATGTCCAGGGGAACGATAATTCCGTTAAAATCTTCACGGCATTAGTACAATTCCCTCTCTGACTAGGGTTCTGAATATCAACCGTGGAACGTGATCAATTGCTACAGTGGGATGTTTCTTTCCGAGAGCAGAGAAGATGAAGAGGAGGTAGTTGATGGGAATTGCGTTGCATATTAATCAACAGTATCCCTCGAAATGGCTTGGAGTTCTGTCTTGGGTTTTGCTAGGTGTTGAGGGGTTTATTATCTTTGCTGGTGAGTTCGATTTCTCCCTAATCCCGTTTTTCTATTTCAGTGGTGGAGAAAAAGAGAAAGTTGTATAGATGAATAAAACGGACTGGTGGCAGGGTACAAGCATATCCCGTACGTGGAGCCTTTTGGTTGGCGATTGGCTCTTTGTTTGTTATTGCTATTTCAGTACTGTCGCATTTCAATCCGGATTATCTGGACACGAGTTTGTCTCCAAAGCTATGAGAGGAGATGGTCTTGTGTATTTTGGAAACAGATATCAACTCTTGGTAATGGTACCCATGGAACCTTGTTCGCGTGCTATGTATTTGTGCCCTATGCGTGTTGTTGATCAAGGCTAAGAGCGGCTCGACTAAACTGTCGAGAAGTGGAGCTTATATCATCGGCCTTGACTGGGAGTTGATGGAGTTGAATAGGAGGTATGGTGAGATGGATACAAAGATTCGTATTTGATTTTCAGGTTGTGTTGGCATAATGAGAAGGGCCAGAGCCAAATGAATCAGACGAAAGTCTCGAAGAAACCCTTATTTGCACGTCTGGGATGAAAGCATCAAGGTCTACAAGGATCGTGGCTTTGATCTGGAACTCTCCTACCATCTATTTTCAAAGACATAATTTGAGAGTCTGGTTCCAAGCCTCGGCTTCAAAAACAAGAATGTGTGTCCCAAAACCTGAATCCGAACTCCTAACATGATATCTTCCTACCTCATTCCAGAGGCTAGACATTGCAATAGATCACGCTTTCCCAAAACCCAGCCCTGTCCCAAACGCCAGGTCCAGTATCATAATCCCGATGTCCCGGAATCGCTCGGTGTATCCGGCATGACCGTAGGTATAACCCATTGCATAAGCTCTGACCCGCCTGGCGAAGCACTTGATGCGCTCTCATTTCCAAAGATACTTTCCGTTCCAGTTCCAAGAGAAGCGTCTATCCCAAATGCACCGTCCGTCCCAAATGTGCTTTCAGTCCTAGGTGTACTCCCAATACTCATTGTAAAACCCTCATTGAACCAAGTCTGATCTTCCAAAAGATCTTTCCAATCATCGGAAAATGTACTAACAATATCACTCCCATCGCTACTCTTCACCATCACAGGCATCATGCCCAGTGGATATTTCCACTTCCACTCCCATCTCATGCCATCGCCAAACACTAGATCCACAATCTGACACAACGGAATTGGCGTCGTATATTCACCTGACCCCTGTGTGACTTCTTGCAATTCATCATGTCGACGTTCAATCTCCCAGTACTCTTTGATCATTCGTACCGCGGACTCACTATCCCACATGCCTTCCCTTCTTGGAATACGAAGTAACAGTTCGAGAGACTGCATTTTGATAGTATGGTCGGTACAGCGGATACAAACATAATACAACGGCCCCACGAATCCCAGGTCCGTGGAGAAGGTCAGTGGAGGTTTCCCCATCTTCTTATCCTGTTCTGCAGCCATGATCAGGGATCTCGCTAGGTTGACGACCGTCCGGAAGTCGCCCTCATAGCGACCGAATTTCTGTCGGTCGTTTACTGATACAGCGATGTGTCTTGTATCTATGTCGTCTGGTGTCACATTGCACATTATATTTGATATTATATGATGAATTTTGAGGAGGGCGGCACCACGAAGCTGTTTGCTATTGAAATTGTGAGACTTCGCAGCCATGAACTTCTCGAAGGATTTATTCCAGGCTTGAATCTGGCTCGTATACTGGAGATACATCCTCTTGGCTTCTGGAGGTTGGTCACGCATTGGTTTCTCGCCTGCTATC
Organism: Phialocephala sp. D728; assembly: GCA_003988865.1. Taxonomy (NCBI): domain Eukaryota; kingdom Fungi; phylum Ascomycota; class Leotiomycetes; order Helotiales; family Mollisiaceae; genus Phialocephala; species Phialocephala sp. D728. Next base: position 6,633 of record QYAJ01000005.1, read on the forward strand.
CGTTAGATACTAGAAGGTATGGGGGAGTGTGGCTTGACTGACTTTCACACATATAGAACATCCTGAAGAGACCATGCGCTGATTGATTCATGTGTTTCCTTGCCTCTTCCAATGTCGTGAATATTTCCGGTACATCGGTCTCTTTAGCACATATTTCCGCCAATGCATTCACCAAAGCCCTGCGCTCTGGAGTACTTCTCGTATCTATATAGAGTATAGCTTGAATGCTCAGTCGCATAAACAAAGGCGTTATGTTCGTTTCCACAAGATGGCTATCTTCTGGTGATCGTGCCTTGTAATCTCGGAGGATCTTCAACCCGCTGTGCAAATGGATCATTGCGTGATCGAAATAACCGCGTAGAGAGTCAAAACACGCAAATAGAATGCAGGACATCAAAGCTGTCAATGGTGCCTGCTTACCATTTGATAGGGATCTCCTGAGATGTCCAATTGCTTTGGTGTATTGAGATATTGCAAATGCCTGCCCTTTGCTCTCGGATTCCACATCATAGCTGAGTCGATTATGCGAGAATTCTTCGTGCAATGAGCCAATTGCTACAACGGCATGCCGTAGCGATGGTTCCGCAGCACTTGCTTGAAGTACAAGATGTTTCCAGAAAGAGCCCGTGAAGAAGCCAGACAACTCTTCCGCCGTTGCCGTGACAAAATATTGAAAGCCCCGCTTCTCTTGGCTGTTTCCGGGCATATGTGTAGCTAATCGTTGGATATTCGATTCGTAGTCTTTGTCATCTGGACTTGGTATCAAGAGCTCTTGGACGTATCCGTCGCATTTTCGACCAGTGCTCGTACAGCGTTTGCAATGGGGTTTGGCTTCATCACACTTCACTCTTCGGATCCTGTCAAGAGGTGAGTGATTGCGTATTAGGGACAGTGCTGACTTGGAGAGATTTACTTGCAGGTCTTACATCCTGTTCGGGTTTTAGGACCGCATTGTCTGCGTTTTCGAACTGGCTCTGCGATCATGATGCAGTCCCTGATGTCATGCTATCGCCGCAAGGGGGTCTGCTTGTTCATAAAAAGAGATAGATTCAATTGATTGAAGAAGAAAATAGTAGAGATAGAAAAGCGATTCATCCGACTCATCTCAGCCCCAGTAAGCATCTCATTGCTTAGAGATTTGCGGCGCAGCATTTTGGACGCGGCATCACGTCAACACCAGGCTGCAACTTAACCTTAAAATGCGTGGCCTGCAGAAGAATCGGGCTGAGTCGTTGGTAAGGCTGAGCCTTTAAGTCTGTTTTGATTACCTGAGGGGATAGCGAGCTGGGGCTTTTGATTTGCAGGAACCTTGAAGCTACAAGTTGAGAAAGAATAGTGCATATACGAGTCGACGAATCAGAACAGCGATTGCAAATCATTATCGGCTCGTGCAGGGGGAAGACGCTTCATATATTGCTCCACTGGCCCTGATTTGAATCGGATTTGAATCATAAAGAAGCCATCCGGATGAACCGAAGATCTCGTGAATTATGTTTCATGTGTCTTTCGACTCACATCTGTGTTGATGGCCGTCATCGGCTGGTCTAATTCATTACAAATTCACAAAAGCACCACGAAGCAACTACGTGCTCTTCCCTTGGCATCGCTATTGTCGCTATTGCTCTGAGACGAGTTAGATCCGATCCGAATGGCCGCTAGCTTCTAAAGCTACAGTGGTCCATGTAAGTAAAGACTGTGCAGCGTGCGATCACTAATTTCATTATGATGCCTAGCAGCAGATGTCTCCTCAGGACGATCCACCAATCTGGGCTATTTGACCCTAGTATGTACAGCGAATTCAGAGGCATAAACATAGCATAGCATACAATCCAATACCGCGTGCGCATCATCTCGTCACCTCATCTCTCATCATACATCTCGATCTTCCTCCCAGACCAGCACTTTAACGTCGAGTGGCTTCCAATGCAGCCGTGAGCGGTAGAACTCTCAGACTCCTCCATCGCTGCAGATTTCCAGCCGGTGGGGGCTTATGCAGTGTAGGCGCACTTCTCTGAACCCATTTGCGGAACACACCCTTCATATCCTTCGGAATTCCTTCGAGGACAACTGTTGTTACAGGGACATAGGGCCTATCCTCCAAACCTGACGCCAAAATGCCATATTCCTGAGCGAACGTAAGGGCGTTCTGAAACGCAGGGTATCGAGACTGGGCAGCCGAGCCGACTATGATGTAGATCTCAAAGAAGGCATCTAGGATATAAATCTCCTTCGTATCAAGGTCTGCCCAGCAGAATGGGCTAATCTCAATGACCTATAATTGTGTCAATAATCGCATCCTTTCACACAGTACGGAGTTACCATCAACTCACTTGCTCCTTAGCCTCAGAGTCCGCCTTGAACAAACGTACGCAGTACTTGTTGTAATTGGATTTCAACTTCCAATGATCTGCAGATTTCGGAATCTGTGCTTCTTTACCGAACATCTGCAGGAACGATGCGGGCTCGTTCCCATCTTCGACCTCCTCAATCTCTCCCGTAAGGCCAAAGTCCATGCCAATAAGTCGAGCACAACTAAGTTCTTCGATACCACTGCCTTTACCCTTCCACAAGTAGGACTTGCCGGATTGCGTCGAAATGAGGTATGGAAAGCCGGAGCATAAGCTGTCCGAGGAGAAGTCGACTTCATCGAAAGCAATTTGGCCGAAATGCTTGCGGCCACAAAGAATATGGGCAGCAAGAGAATCATACTTGTTAGATGTGCCTCTGCGGATGATCACAATCCCACCCAAGGCTTGAAAAAATTCGGGAGTTTCTTTGCCTTGCCGTATAGTGATGAGGCTTCCGCCCGCCGTCTTGGCTTCTTTCCGGGCAAAGATCTCGGCATCCTCAACTACCGGATTTGGAACATCATCCCCAAGCCAGAAATAGACCTCTGTTACCCGTTTCCCGGACGAGGTTCCAAACGTATGCGTACAAAGGTAAAGATTTCCTTCAAATAAGATTCTTTCCTGATGGCTGGGAACGACCTGCTTCTTCCCATCACTTGACAACTGATACAAGCCTGATCGTAAGGTTTTAATGTCCGTTCCTTGATCAGGACGTGTGGAGAGCAAAGCTGCTGTATCGGCTTTGAACTCCGGTATTATTGTCTTTGACCCAGTAAAGAATTCACCAATCATCCTTGATGCTTCGGACGTTTGAGGCACAGGACTATTGCCAGATTTCATCGCAAAATCTGGAGGACCAAGACCAGCACTGGATGGGGTGGAGAGTGGGCCTTTTGTTGGCGTCGTAGGAAGGGGTCGTGCTGTTGCAGCACTCTTAACATTTTGAATGCCCAATCCCATTGCCTCCTTTGGTTTAACTGGAGTAGCCGATCTTAAACCTGCACCCATCATGGCAGCATTCTCATCAGCTTGAGTTGGTAACTTGATCGGAGATTTAGCGCGGGGCAGGTCTTGTGTCGTTGTCGTTGGCGAAGGTCGATTCCACTGAGCAGCAGCATTCTTGACTGAGACAACCGGGGGCTGAGTCGCCTCGCTAGTTTTGGTGGGGCTTTGACTACTGCTGGTCTGTGGTTTGTCAAGAGTTGAAGAAGTTTGGCTTTTGAGCTCGGGCTTCATGAGTGATAAAGGCGTGGGTCGGATTTTGGCTGTTCCTGCAGTCTCCAATGGTGTCGTTGGCGGCTCCTCAGCAGGTTTGAAAAGAGAAGCAGGAGGTTTCCGCGGAGTACTTGGTTTAGATTTTGTAGTTGGCTCGGCTCTGATTTCAGGGGGTTCTTGGGGTTTCATAGGTATCTCGGAGGGATTAGCTTTCTTGGTAGGAGAGAGTGGCTTGGGGGCTTCCAACTGCGCTTGTGGACTGCCAGTCTTGTTGGGGGCTTCTTGTAGGAATTGCGACCGTCTTTTCATATCGAGCTTGCGTGGAGATGATGGTTGTGAACCGACGCTGTCGAGACCTATTTTCGATGGAGAAACGGGGCCGGCATCTGAGACCTTTGTTTGTATGGCAGAAGGTACCTTCTGAGAAGCCTCTGGATCTGAAGTTTTCGCAACAATCTCTTCCTTTGAATCCTGGGGTGTTGAATTAGATTTAGCAGGTATCGAGGCAACTGCTAGAGTAATGGCCGTTGGGGCAGTCGATGGAGCCTTTCTTCTAGGACCACGAGCACGACCCTTTGTCATATGTGTAAGTTGAGTACCAGCCTCGGCTGGATCTGTCGTAGATGTGCTTAGACTTGCAGTGCGCTGAGACTGTGCTGGGCTTGAGGATCGTGAAACATCGCTCGCCATTGGAGGTGGTCCGCGAGCCAGTAAGCCAGCCAAGCCAGGGTTCAATCTTCCAGCCAACTTTCCCACGGTTGGTTCCTTGGCTTGAAGACGACCAGGTGCACTGGTTTCTTTTACCAAGCTTGGTTTTGGTGATTCTGACAATGACTGGGGCCGCGAAGACGAGCCTTGAACACTCAACTCGGAAGCGTTCGAATCAGATCTGCCCAACTCTCTTCTTTTCGCCAAAGCCTCGGGTAAAGATGACTCCTGGTTACTACCACTTGTAGACCTTGTGACACCTTTTCCTTCTAGTTGTGCCTTCTTGAAATCTTCCTTCTTCTTGAGAATGGCTTCCTTAAACTCATCCTTACGTTCAGTCTTTTTTGGTCCACCAGTGAACTTCAGCGCAGCTTTGCCACGGGTTATATTATCCTTAAGCTCATCCGGTGCAACGTAGTTCTGCGTCTTAGTACGTCTTAGCTGACCGAAAATGTTCTTGAATTCGGGCTCGTTTGAGTTGTTATCGTCTGATGGGACTTGACGAGGTTTCAAGTTCGTTCTGAAGTCTTTCTTCAGGGGAGTTTCGGGCTTGACTTTGCTAACCGCCAGGGAAGATTTTGGGAGTAGTGCGCTTCCAGTAGGGGACTCGCCGGACTTATATGGACCCTTGTTCTCTTGCGAGATACCCTCTGAGAGATTCTTGGAGATCGAAGGAGAACCAAAACCTGAAGAGATGGCCCCCAAGCTCTGTGGTTTCATTAGTCCACCTGGGGATGGGGATCTCATCAAACCGCCGATATTTACTTCATGCCTTGGACCAGATGTGGGACTGCGAGCTAGGTCGACGCTGCCCTTTTGCTTTGCTTTATTGATCTCGGACATCCAAGCAGGCTGTTGAGGTACTGGTGTAGCGACTTTAGGCTTGGGAGATTCTGGTTTATTCAGTGCGCTCTCAAGCCAGCTCGATTTCGTGGGGCTCCATCTTCTGGGATCCATGGTCTTCGAAGGGCTAGAAGGCGGGGTAGTTTCTTCTCGTTTTGGTGTCTCCGCCGAGCTTTCTTGCTCACCTGTCCTAACTCCAACCGGTGTCTGTGTACGTGAGGCAGGAAGAGATGGTTTGACAAATACATCATTTGTTGTCGATATTGTAGAGGTCGTCATGCTACTTCTCATGGAACTTGCAGTACCTGGGCGGTCTTGTGTAAGTGTCGCGTTACTGTGACTTGAAGATGGCCGTGATAGAGGTCGTGGGGAGTTTTCTCGACTGAGATTACTTGGCCGAGTTTCTTGTGGCATCGCGTTGACAATATTGCCTAGGGAAGTACCACTACCCAGATCAACACTGGCACGACTCGCCACAGAATTGCCCCTGCTCAAGCCTGGTGGCGACTGAACGCTCCATCTTTTGTTTACACTATCTGACCTCTTCATCATCGCGCTTTGTACGAAGCCACCTAAACCTTTCGTTGGCGACGGCGGTCGGTCGAGTCGTTCAGGAGAAATTCGTCCTTGAGTGGGCGACATTGTTAGACCACGCCCTTCGGACTTTGGCTCTGCTGGTGGTTCGAACCTCTGAGCAGGTGTCAATGGGATTGGCGAGCCAACTCCGCTAGATACTTTGGGAATTGCTTGATATGACTGCCTCGAACCACTACCAGATAACGTGCTCGTCCTAGATGGTGAAGACGAACGGTCAACAAGGTCATCCATAACCTTGTCCGGTCCAGACGTGTTTTGTGACATGCCTGGCATTTGTACGCGCGCAGAATTCGATCCGTGATCCGATCTGTCCTCGTCTTCAACTTGATTCCGTCTGTATGCTGGTGAGTTTACTCCCCTGTCCGCGGTTTGGCGAAACCACGCGGGGTCCTTCGAAGCTAGAGACTGAGCAATTTGTTCCCGTGAAAGGGTCTGTTCGGCGTTTGTAGATGGTTCAGGAATTGCCGTAGCTCGTGGTGATCGTGCGGCATTCTCTGTAGCTACCATTGAAAGGGGGCGACTTTGAGGGCGATTAGACGCTTGAGAGGTTGGCCGCCTCTGCCAGGATAGAGGTGAATTTCTTGAAGGCATGGCGCTTGAGGGCGAGGCTTTGGCAGACGAGTCTCGTTTATTATCGGGCTCGCTGATACTGCGTTCACTATCGACCGGAGATATATTTTCTTTTATGGGCGACCTAGAGCCGCCCGTCAACTTGTCCATCGCATCCCCAAGTACCATATCTGGTCGAGCTTCAGAGCTGCTTCCAGGTTCGATCTTTAATGCCTGGGACAAGGTTTCTCCTTGCGCCGCAGAAATCCTAGCAGCTATGGGCGTATTGGCAGGAGACGATTTCGTGGGGGAGATCGATCTGGCTCGTTCTGTTGTCCTGATGGTCAGCTTGGTATCAGAAGCAAGGTGAGCTGTCACACCGCGGCAGCGTGCTGCCATTGGAACGACCTACCAACTCGACGAGCCTGTCGTTCTGCTCTTCCCTTCAAGATCTCTTCTTCTAGAAGCCTATTCCTCTCCTCGTCTTCTTGGTCGCGCTTGTCGCCTAGCTCCTTGATGCGCTGGAGGAAATCGTTGATGTCCTCAGAACCGTCATTGGCATTGGGCGTAGACATTTTGGTGGTGGGTATTGCTTAGAAAATACTTCGAACCATAATCACACACGAGCGCAAGACAAGTCACAGGTACCGCCTGGCGGGGAAGGAAAAGGTAGCAGGAGTTAGATTGTTCTATGGAGGAAGTCGTACATGCCGCGGTGGAGAAGCTTTCGCTTCCCTCCCGGAAATGTTTCGTTCAGACTTCTCGACCTCTTCTGCGGCCAACCCTACTGTTCTACCCTCGATAAATACCCTACGACCCAGCACTGTCAGGATTCTGGATCAACCATTCATTCCAATTACAAGCTCAAAAATAGATTATTCCCAGCGACAGGTTCCCCCGCGCACCTTTCTACCGATGCCTGCCAATGTTTATGCCACTAAGGTTCCCGCGCGTATTGGGAAGACGCGGTTCCCTGTTAGCAAGCCGCGCCAACAGGACAGCCCAAGCAGCGCATGTAGTGGTGAAGAGCCACGAAACGACTCTAATACAAGAACAATCTTGCTTTGGCATCCTGAACGACCCATGCGAGGCCTTCCTGAAGGTTTGCGCCCGTGATAGCACTGCAACGAACTATATGCCATTTATGTGTTCTGATGGCGTCCAACTGCAAGCCCTGAATGCGGTTAGCGTCAGGCCCCTCTTCTAAAATGGACGACGAACTCTTCGAATTTCTTCCTCATCCATGCATCCATTCACGTCTGTCTTATTCGCAAACACCAGTAAACTTGCTCCGGATAACCTCTGCCAGCCAGTTAGCTATGAACATTGTGAAAAAGAAACCCTCAACCTCTTCTTGCAAGAGCCCATGGAGTTCTGCACGGCAATCTTCGACTCGTAATCGATCAGTCGCATCCACAACCCAGATCAAGGCGTCCGTCTTTTCGAAATAGTTTCTCCAATACGACCGAAGGGTCTTCTGACCACCAACATCCCCTCCGGTTATTAGTAGCTATGATAAGAGACTGGGGGATAACAAACAGATATTAAGTTTGTACCTATACATAGTCAGCATGGTGCAAGGAAGATTATCTAAGAGCCTACCCTTCATAATCGATAGTTTTGATGATGAACCCCAGGGTTGGGCTAACGCTGTTGACATCTTCGTCCATGATTTTCTTGACGATGGTTGTTTTTCCAGCATTATCAAGGCCACTGCCATGAGTCACTACATTAGCATAGTCTGAAAGTGGGCTAAATTTCTTACAGCATCAAAATTCGCATCTCCTTGTCCTTGAGCCTCGCTTTTCGTAAAATCGACAACATCTTGCATTTGTTGACCATGGATGTGTCGCAGGCGCTGCAAGATTCCTTGACTGCATGGCCAGTATTATTCGCTGGCGAGAATTCAGAGCCTTGCATCACGTGATATCCAGCGTTTAAGTCTGAGGGAAAGCACGACTCGTTCTAGAAGCAGCAAAAGAGCTCTCAGTGTAGATCTAGGCTGTTGTGCTATCAATATTTCCTCTTCAATCATCCAGTGAGGACAGCTTGAGGAGATATTGACAATGCGCGCTTCTGCATATTGTACTAAAGAGATCAGGGCCACCTTGCTCACGAGAGAATCACGATTAACTACTTCTGTAATAGCTTTGCTGACTGTTACTTGGTGCTGGTCATGTTTGTGTTATGAATTACTGTTTGTATTATTTTTGGGTATTTTAGTGAAAGACGGTCGAGAATCCCTAGTGCCAGGAAGAACTGCGCAAAGTGTCGTTTGTCCTATGCTTCCATACCTAGTAAATCAGCAGAATCAAATCCCGACTTCTTCTTTCCTCGCAATTAGTTTAATGGAGTATGTTGTTCTCCTTGGTCCTGTCGTCCATGCTCTATTGCTCTCGCTTGGATTCTACGGATTTGGTAGACGAGGTAAGGAGTGAGGACTAGTTTCTTCTATTCTCATTCTATCTTCTAACGTTCTAAACGAAAGGTGAATATCTAGCCCAAAAGGTTCTTATACTTTAGGAACTATTCAAGCTGGTCTCTACGTTCGCATTGAAGAGATGCGTGAAAACAGGCAGTGCTGAGATCTGTAACACTGCAGAAAACATTTGCAATCTTGCGACTGAGCTCGGACATTCTCGACAAGCAGTCTATTCGAAGCTTAAGATCCAATGGATGTATTGCTGTGATGCTTTGAAGAGCTCGAATCTCCGTTGCCTTAAGTCTTGGTACGACAATTCCACGGTACCGAAATCATTTCAAATATTATAACTGAGGCGGATATCCCAAGCCAGCTGGGCAATGAAAGTCTTAGAGGCCAATCGATTTGATTATGCCTTGGTCCCAAGCAATTCAAGTCTCCATTGTCCAAAGTCTTCGCACAGCAATTCTTACATGTTCACAGCGTTCCAAATTCCAAATTTAACTGGGCCATCCGAGACAACTAGTTCATTAGAGACTCGTATATCAAAAACCACTCAAATTAGTTACATCGCTTAGTTCCAAGCAATGATTGCATATAGTTCTACCTCATTACTTTTATACATCTCTGTTTGAAAAATGAACATTTCGCAAAGCTTGTACATGAGGATATTTAGGATAAGACAATCTAACCATCTGTTGAAAAAATTTCCAAGTTTCATTATTCCTAAACTTATATGATAATAGCTATGCATAAATACTATTCTTCACATCTATGTCAGAGCTAGACATTCTACATTGCTAAACGCTTAAAAAGCTTTAGAGTCAAATGCTAAGGCTTTAATTTAAACCTGGAGCATTTCAATTTCTCACCGCCACAGGTCTTGACATAGCTATGGCTATGTTGGCTATTCTAATTGTCTATTTTCGGGCCAGACATTCTGAATAATTGTTACCCTATCTAGGTAGATTTGGAAAGGGTGGAAGAAGGAGCACATGATTATATTGTGCTCTACATGGGTTTCAGCTTCTTATTATTCTAAGTCTTGACTCCACCAATACTAGGCGTACTAGGCATCCAACGGGTCTATTTTATAAATTAGACATTCTAGATAATGACTGCACGGGAAGTCTCAAATGCATCATGTGATTGTACCGCCGAACCTCGAGCATTTCAAACCCCATTGTTCGAAGTCTTGATATAAAAAGAGCTTGTGTGATATCAATACAAGCATCTATATCAGAGCTGGATAATCTACAAGCTTCTGCCCTAAGAATTTCGAATTCTAATCACATGATTTTATTGCACCTACATAAGAACTTCTTCGAAATGATAAAGCTATTGTCAAAGATGTTGATAAAACAATTATTGTATAGAGAAAGCCTGTAAAATTTCAGATATAAGCTGAAATGATATAAAAATCTGCCGAGGGCTTGAAATTTAGGTGGACAGTCACGTTTGGAAAACGAAAAACGATAGTGAATCTACCACAGTACATGGGACGTTCAATTGTTACACCTAAGGGAAAAAATTTCTGCACAATATTAAGCTAAGCGAAGCTCGCACCGTGCTAAGGTTTTCTTCAACTCCCCCCTCTTCCATCTTTCGATCTCTCCTTCCTTCCGTCAACCAACTTCCTTCCATCAACACCATCAAGAACCTTCAAAAATCTTCCACAATGGCGCAGACCATTATCCCCCGTTCTCAAGATATCGATCCGGCGGACTTCTTCAAAAACTACAAGCCACCGCATCTCCGTTTAGCCTCCAAAGTTGTCACGCCAGAACGCAAGCCTACCGGTATCCCTTCCCGAACTCCCAGCCCTAGCCGAACTTCCTCGAAGCTCTCGCCGACCGCTATACCATTCGTCATGCCTCACTCACCGGCCACTACTCCTGCTGCTGCTCCGAATGGCGCCATTCAGGATGAGAAGCACCGGCAAGTACACAGAAACATCATCGTTGCTGGAGCTTCCGGTCCATGGCCTCAATATGGTACTGTCTGTGATGATGACAACCTGGTCACGACTACAGGTCTACATCAGGATGATCTCGACTTCGACGATAGAGTCAGCGAGACAGGACTTGAGGACCAACCTCGCGAAGTCATTCGTGCCAGTGAAGGCGACGACGCGACTAATCAGCTCTTGGATTGGGACGGCTTGCGTTGGGCTCCTGTCCCATGCTCCTGGGAGCACGATCGGGCTCGCTTTGTTGGTTCATTCATTCCCAACTATATTAGAGAGTGGGTTCAATCAGTCCCATCTGGCAAGGCTGTCATCATCAGCACAAAGAATGAGGCATTTCTGCACGGCAAAGCTCCGGTTGACAACGATGTCCTCATTTCTCCCTTGTCTCAACCTACCCTCACTCCAAGTAAGATCATCTACCTACTTATTTTCATTGAACCTTCTGCTGACCCGACCAGACGTTGATCCATCCCACGGCGATCACCCTACCCACCCACCAACCTCTGAAGCTGCTGCCAACAAGGCACAACATCAAGTCAAGACTCTGAAGAGCAACAAGAAATTGTTGAAGGCTGCCAATAAACAGCATTATGAGGAATTGGCAGCTCGTGAGCCTGAGCCAAATCCATTCTACCCCCTCATCGACACGTACCTTCGTCCGGCGGAGCCTAAGGATGCTGCTGGCATTACTGCCATGTACAACAAGAGCATTCAGATCTCACACCAATTTGAGGACCACAGTCCAGTCGGCGTTGAGGATGTTCTTTGGCTCATCAAGAATTCCAAGGATAAGGATCCTTTCATTGTAGCCATCCGTGGTTCTTGCCCTAAAGTTCACAGTATGCACAATCCAGAGCAAGTTATCGGCTTTGCTCGAGCTGAATCTTTTGATGTTGGCCTAGTTGGTGCAACTGGTGGCCGTTCTCGCGGTACTGGCAATGTCCACTGCCATGTCGATCCGGCTTTCCGCCGCAAGCGTGTTGGCTACAATTTGATCGACCGTCTGCTTCACATGATCTCTCCGGCTCATGCCTACATGGAAGGTGCGAAGTGGGCTAATCCCGGAGAAAATAAGAAGTACGAGTCCGGTGGCTGTGGTGTATGGCATCAATTGTTCTTCAAGGTTGCAGTGTTTAAGAGAGAGGACCCAATCTACCCATGGCTCAAGGATTTTCTTTACGGCAAGTTCTTCTTTAAGGAGACGGCCCGCCTTCCTTCTGCGGCTCGAAGCAAGTCATCCACAGGTGGAGCACGATTCATGGACCTTGTCTTCTTTCAGCGTGAAGCTTCGCCAGCTGCTGAATTCGAGCATTTCATGTGAGGTCACATATCACCGTCTTCGACCGAGGTGCTCCTATTCCTTTCTTCCTGGCGCATCATACTTCTTTACAGCGCAGGGTTTATGCCACTGCCGAGTTTTGGGGAGATATTTGAGCAATGAATGCTTCATGGCAGGTGGATGCTGCCCATTATTTCCGTGTTGCATCCACCATCACATTTGTGACCTGAATACGTCGATGCTTGTTATGGATTTCGTTGCGGGCGTTCATGGTACCCCTAGCAGATATTTCGGTTATCAAGGGGCACAGATACAGGCCCTTCTTCTCACATATGAGTTTTTCTTATTACGACATTCAAAAGATCGAATCAAAGGATCAACATACGGGCTTTTCTTTCACATATGCCTGTCTCTGTATTTTAGAAATTTACGAAAGCCCAAAAACAGATTGAAAAGATAAAACCCAAAACATGGTTCTAAATGCAACGAGACTTTCACCTTGTTGACGCGAAATGATATCAGCAAGGTACTTTGAATTTATCACTCCACGTTGATGGCGGCAAGCCAAAGAAAAGGCCAAGCATTGGCTCATAGTATAACCCTTGCCAGGGAAAAATGCAGAATCACATAAGGCAAGATAGGTAGTGCCTAGATCTCTCATCTTCAGCCGGATCTCTTTGCACTCTATTTACATGATTGTATACAAGCACATATTCCTCTCCATGTTATTCTTCAATCTACCATAACCAGCCTTGTTTCTTCGTCGCCTCAAACTTCATCTTCCCTGCTTCATTGATGATCTTTACTGCTTCATCTCCTTTCGGAGTTGTTGTCAAATTTTCGTATCCATCTTCTGTCACAAGTATGTCATCCTCAATTCGAACACCTCCTACTGGGTAGTACTTAGACAGGAGGTCTTTATTGATGTATTTCGATATTTTGGGGTCTTTCAAGGCTACTTCTTCCAGTGCGTACTGCGAAAAATATCTGCAAGACATAAGTCCTTTTGAAAAAAAGAATTGGGCGGTGGGGGGACGTACATTCCAGGTTCAACTGTGATGACTTGGTTAGGTGCTAAGATCGAGGCTGCGTATGCAGTGGGATCATTAATGATTGAGGCATCAACAGATTTCCAATCTGTGACCTTTTGGTGGGATAGCATGAGTAAGTTTCCACCGTCTCCTACATCGTGTACTTCGAGACCCATGTAATCTAACCAAGTCAGCCTGGATCGAAGGTGCAGTGGCGAGGACTCACGGCCCAGCCCATGAGGGAAGAAAGCCCGCACAACACCGGACATATATAATTCCTCAAGCGTCCCGTTTTGGAGAAGATTAAGTTTCATGAGCTCCTCGACTGCGACCTTGTTCGCATGCGTGTGAATATTTTGGAAGTCAGCAGCCGGCTTCACCATCGCAATACACTCTTCTTGCATCCTAGCAACAATATCATAAACAGCTTTCGACTCCGTCGTGTGCTTCCCAGAGATGGGAAAGGTCCTCGTAACATCCGAAGCATAGCACTTCCACTCACAGCCAGCATCAAGAACAACAAGTTGTCTTCCCTTCAACGGCTCATTGTTCGCCTCATAATGAAGCGTACTGGCATTGACTCCAGCGCCTGCAATGACATCGTATGCTTGTTTCTTTGCTTGCTCGGAGATACATGTTGCTGTGAAGATGGCTTCGATTTCAGCTTCGTTCTCGAGGAACTTGATGGATCTGAGAACATTAATGTGCCCTTGTTTTGTGATAGCGCTCGCTTTTTTGATCATCTTGATCTCGTATGGGCTGTGGATCACTCGTGCTGCATCCATGGCTGGTCTTAACTTGAAACTATCAAATTGAGCTTCCTTCATGCTTCCGGCTGGCATGTTCATGTAGAGAAGGCAGTCCTTTGGCGCTTGGTACCCGTGAAGCAGATAGATCTTGGAAGATGGTTCGTGATGGACAAAGTTTGCGAGGTAGCCATCGAGGTTGGTGAGGAGTTGAACATCATCAAAATCATAGTCGGCTTTGATCTCTTCGCGGCTAGGGGTTTGTCCATTATATACCACGCTTGAGCCTGTGCGGGGTGGTGGGATGAATGCACAGAGACAGTCGCTCTTGATGTCGTATGTCACTGCGCAATCTGGGAGGTCCAGCCCGCTGAGATAGTAGAAATAGCGGCGCTGACGGAAGAAGACTGGTTGGTCCGAGTCCTCGTATTCTAGGGAAGGCAAGCCGGGAAGATATATTAAGCCCGACTTCTGGTTTAGGTGCTTGGCTACCGATTTGGCATGTAGCTTTGCTATGAAAGGTGTCAGATATCCTATCCGCTCTGATTCATTGAATTCATCAAGTATTAAGCTCTTCACCACACGTGATGTACCTATACCCGCAGGACAGTCTCCTGCCAATTGACCGTCGCGAGAAGAAACTTGGAGAAAAGCTGATTACGAACCAGGATATTTCTGCTTTGGTTTTGGTTTGACGCTGATAGACCTTTATTGGGGGTCAGCTTCATGCACTACGAGGTCTTAAAGGATGTAGTACAGGAAATCCCCCACTTCTTCCATATGCAAGTCCACGCTCGTTCGAGGCGACAGACTGTCATGAAATTCGGTTTCTAGCATAGTGTCCATGTTAGAAGTAGTAGTTGATGTTGTGGACATTGTAAACAAGAATGACTGAAGGTGGGAGATTGAGATTGAGGTGTTGTTAGAGTAGTTACAGGGGTTCAGTGGAAGCCAGCATCCCAGCGTTGTGCAGTCTTACTGGTCACGGTACATCTTCGGCATCTGTGCAACGTCGCGCGGGAGGGAGCACGAAGGGGATCATCACTTCATCACTGCATTAACATTGAGGGACTTCGAGCGTTGTCGTTGTACAACTGCTTCATTGGTGAGTGTCTATGTTGGTCCTGATACGGCTCTTCGGCTCCGCTAAGGCAATTGAATGCACTTGCCCATCAAGTTGGCCGTCGTTGTCACTTCGTTGGAATTGAAGGGCGCGAGATCAAGGCTCAGATTTCTGTTCTTGCGTTTGGAGGTTACGCTTGGCTAGCGAAAGAGGATGCCTAGCATGTGCTTACGCCGCCTCAACCAACTCACCTGCCTTTAGAGGGTGAAATCATCGCGAGAATTGATTGGTATCATGCGATAAACCGTGGTCCTGTCTATTGGTTGGTCGTGAAGATCTTTTTCTTGGGTCATCTCCTAGGCTTCATCGAAGGTGTAGTCGAATACTTCTATAAGGTTATCCAGTGTTGACGCCGAAGACGTCTTCGATGCGTACGAGATTGCTAGTGCGTTTTGTACAGTATGTATCGTAGGTGCTTCAGCGTGGTGCTGGATTCATTCAGTTACATGCAGCCTTTCTGAGGAGGACGAGGCAGCACTTAAACAGCAAAATACCCGTAGCAGGCTTGATATCCGAGGTTGAAGCAATTGCGATGGAAACACGTCGTCCTGTAGTGAGATATGCAGAGTGTCTCCGTCCTCTAGATACTCTAGGATGCACATTACAAGCACTAGTAGCGTATCTTTCATACTGCGCCTGGGCAATCGCCAGTTCCGGACATTTATCTCCGGAACTCACTTCTCATACAATATTTCTATTGGTGTATCAATGTGCTTACTGCTTTGGACTTGACATACCAAGCTTGGAAGTTTATCCTCACGGTATTATTTTGAGGTCTTATCTGGAAATGTTTAATCTGGTTCTTCCACGCCCTGCCTTGACAGGGTATGAACAGGTGTGTGCACTGTGCTAACGCTCTAGATATGCATCCCGACCGTATCTATCACCATTCATTGTCAGAGACACATTATATCTTGGCTAGACTACCTTTTCTTGAGGTTTAATCATAGGCAGGAAACATTTCCATATACTTATCAGCCTGGATTTTCTCTTTTTCCAAGGTCCTCAAATGCTTCTCGCTCCTGATCCGAATCTGGCAATCGAATGGCTTCGGACGAATGTTGAATCCATCTGTATAATCAAAGGTGTCATACTTCCTAGTTGGAAGTATGTCAAAAGCCCAGATAAGTTTTGACAACGCAATGAACAACGAGTTCGCTGCAAGATCAGCCCCAGGACATATCCTCCTACCCCATCCGAAACTCGAGTGTCCCGCTTTCGCAGGATGATTCTTCACCCCTTTAAGTTCGGCTTGATACCTGGGATCCTTTTCATCAAGGAACCGCGCTGGGTTGAAAAGCTGAGGGTTAGGATAATACTCTTCGTTCAAGTTGATCGCCCAGGAGTTTCCTAGAATCGTGGTCCCGGCGGGAATTCGAAATCCATCATAAACGTCATCCTCGCTGCTCGCGTGCGGCGTCCCTCCTAGAACAGCGACAGGCCTCCACCTGAGGACTTCTTTGCATAGAGCACGAAGATATGGCAAGCTCGTTTCATCGTCGAAAGTTGGCGTTCGCTCGGTTCCGATGACAGCATCTAGCTCAGCATGTGCAACGTCGAGCACGACGGGATGCGTCACGAACGCCAAAATTGCAGAACACATAGTCGACGCTGTGGTGTCGGACCCTGCTCCGAACAGCGATGCTGGAACGAACGAGAAGTCCTTGTCTGGGAGTGGAATTCTCTCCTCATTTCGAACAGCGAGCAAGGTCTGAGCGAGGGATGGAGCGACCGCGTAGCCTTTCTCTTTCCCTATTCTGACGTCTTGCTTCACACCCTCGAGCAAAGCCAAATTTGCATTTGTTTCTGCTAAAGCATGCTCTTCAATATCCCTCTTCCATGGAGCGATCGAACTTGGTATATACTTCAAGATAGGAAACGATTCCGCCATATATGCGCCAGGTACGTTCAGTGAAGCCATGAACTGCATGAAGTCCAGCCGTTCTCGGATGATTTTGGCATCAACCGAGTCGATACGATGACCATACGATATCGAGAATACCACACTTGCAGTGAACCTATCGAATGCTCGTTCCCAATTGCCCGGATTCTGCAAGACTTGGAAAGCCAGCCGCGTGGACTCTGCCTCTTGACGAGGCTTATAGGTCCGAAGAGCAGCAGGAGTCATGGCCTAAACCCAGAATCTCGGAGTCAGTATATCTCGTTTGACAATTTCGGGGTAGAGATGCATATCTCGGGAGGGCTAGGATGCACAAGCAGAGGAGGATATTGCCCCGAGAAGGTGACTTACCCGATGCAAAAGCTTGCGCCTTAAGGACCAATCCTTGCCATATGGCTGCACGAGGACAGAACCGGTACCCAATATCTCTCCCATCACAACAAACCTCGGTCGGGAGGAGTATTTGTTGCTTCGCTTCTCCATCAGGTCGACGGCTATCTCAGGGTCCGAGATGACAAGTGTGGGCCTTCTACCCACCCACTGCAATGAATTACTACCATGTCTCTTGAAAGCAGACCCGGGCGAAATGAAACATGGGTCAGGAGTCCCAACACAGATAAATCAAAGGGGCGAAACAGAAGAAATAGGGTGCTTACTATTGTAAAGATTGGGCCATACTTCTTGGACCACTCTTGAAATTGAATCCAAGGTTTCGAACTCGGTAACTTATTGCCTATAAACGGTAATGGTGTTGGTCCAGGGGGCATCCGGTACCATGTCCAGATATCATTCAGGAGGACGAGAAAAGGTAAGGCGATGAGACCAGCCCATGTATAGGCGGAGAAAAACACCGACGCAAAAGACATTGCCGCTTATTTTCAAATAATTCGAAATCGGTGATTAATGCGAAAAGAAGAACCCTTCATTTTATTTTAAAGGATTCTACGTTTTTGATGCTTTCCAGCTGTGTTCCCTGGTTATCGACCAAAAGTGGGTTCAGGCTATTCAATATTCAGCGTGTTCTGCCGCGGGATCGTATTCAGTGGCTGTAGAGTGCTACAGTCGGGGGCATTGACCCGAGAACAGCCCTAAGCTGTCACTGTTCCTCCAATCACCCTAACGTTTCCTCCCCGAACTGATTATTCTCTTTCCGTACGATGCGCTTCGTGGCTGCATCCCAAGTGCAGACTATTTTGTGGATTTCGGCAGATATTGTCGGCAAGTGGTATTTGCTAAGCAATTTGGCTGCACTTCAGATTTTGGTCAATGTTCAGATGAAGGTCCCAATTGAGTGGAAGTGCTAAGAAAAAGTGTTGTTAAAGTTTCCAATCAAAGCTCACGCTTCGAGTCCAATCACCTCGATGCAAATCTCTTGGATATCTAAGCATATGAATTTGCATTTTTGGTGTTCAATCTAAGCAGAAGCAGCAACTTCAGTCATGATTGGCACGTTCAATTTCCTGACCGCCACGGGATCCTTAAGCAATGATACAGTAGCAGCGTAGTTCTTCTCTGCATATTCCTCTGCGTCAAAGTTTAAAAGCCAGTCTTCTCTCTTCAGCTTCATACTGTCTGGGTTCTTCTTGACTTCATCCCAATCGGCTTTATGCCACGCATTTCGAGTATCCTCTCCAGTCTTTTGTGCAGCTCGTACTCGCTCGTATCTCAAGGCTTCGAAAGCCGCAACGGCTTCTTGCACATGAGCTTTCCCGCTTTTGGTCAAGCACACCGCCATCGTTGCTCCATCTTCCATTGCTTGTGAAGCACCTTGAATTGAAGTTGGAAGGAAAGGATGCGCCGCATCTCCAATCAGAGCAATTCTCCGTTTTGGAGAAATCCAAGTTGGTAAAGGATCCCGATAGACCAGTTTCCAGTCGATCAAGGGATCAGGCGTAACTTTCAGAATTTTCTGCACCACTGGATCCCATCCCTCCAACGTTTTAAAGGCGTCTGATAGTGGAGCATGCTCTTGCCAGCCTTCTTCCACGTTTGCGTCATCCTGCCAAGTCAGCTGAGAGCTTTCACCAACTCTGTTTTGTCATACCTTGTGCGTGCAAACCCAGCTAAAGTCCTTTCCATCTTTAATAGACGCAGCAATAAAATGAATATCAGGACCTATACGTCTGAAATCAGTCTGCAATCTTCCTCATCCCGCAGAGTTCTGAACCCACCTAGCCAGCAACAATGTTTGTCGCCGTTCGTCACCATCCATGCAGTGTCTGGATCATCCGCTAGTACTGCAGAATCGAACCAAGTGCGGTAGATGGCGTACCCTGAAGACTTCGGTTTGTCTTCGTACCCAAGCACGATAGTTCGTCCTTTGGAGCGGACGCCATCGGCTGCGAGAACTATATCGCAGGTGAAGCGCTCTCCGTTGTTGAGGATGACACCAGCCTCGCTTTCGGTCTCAAAGTAGTCGAGCACTTTGTGACCTAGACGAATATCGATTCCAATTTCTAGAGCATGATAATAGACTATCTCATGAATTTCTCCTCGCTTTGACGGTCAGCATTTCCACCGCTACGAAGTTTTCGAACAACAAAATCAAATTTGATAGTGTTTGTGAAATGATATGAGCACACATTCACAAGTGCAGAGATTAGAAAGTTCAAACATTCTTACATGACCATTATAAGCCTTCCCATACCTAATCGCCTCCTCTCCCCAAGTTTGCCTCGTCACATCCTCTCCTTTCCAAGTCTTAATCAGTAACCCATCACTCTTGTGAATGATCGGATCAAGCTTCTCATCGACGCCCGGCCAGCGCTGAAATATACGACCTGAATTTGGCGCGAAGCTGATGATATCGCCCAGTAGCTTCAATTCGGGAAAAGATTCCAAGACCAAGACCTCATGTCCTTTTCGATGACACTCAATGGCCGCCGTCAAGCCCGCGAATCCGGCACCGACGATGATGACCTTGATTCCCGTACTGGGTAGTCGTTCAGACGTAGCCATGATGGTAAGCTAGCTCGCGAAAAGTCGATCGAAGTTAAACACGACAGGAAATCTTAGAGCACTAACAGAGCAGTAAGGTTACCACACCTACGGATTCATGCGACTCTGGAGGCAACGAGGTATATTTATTGCTGTGCCCTAGCAATGGACCTCTGAACGCGAGGGCATGCTTCATCGGACCAATGATTTGTTGGAATCGGGATGGTTTTGCCGGTCGCGCAACTCCAAAATCGAACGATCGGGGAGGTCGTTGAAGAATAGCCCTAAGTCCCACCCGCGAGGGATGGCGGGGAGAGCTGCAGGGACGTGGCGGATTCGTGGTTTTCCCCAGGAGTCCAGGACACTGGACAAGGGCCCCACGGGGCGAGAGCGAACCCACCGCGCTTGCGCTTCCTACCGTCGAGACCGTATAGCAGCACACCCTCCAATAGATGACTGTGCTGCTGGCGCCATACACCATGCATCACATACAAAGATCAATTTGCGGCAATATGGCGACGACGAGTGATTCTCACCAATCGGTCTTCTTTGCCTCATCAGTGCTATCACGATCTCGCCCGGCAGAACATCCAGCCCGTAAGCCCATTCTCGGCTATCCAGTCTCGCCAGTCCTAAATGCGCGTCCGCGGCACGCGGGGAGGGACATCCGAGCCCTGTTACCCTGTCCCTGTCGCCGCGGCCACTCGCAAAGAAAACAGATATTATTGAAACGCCTCCAGGGATAAAGGCAAATTGTATTTGGGCAAGCGAAGAAGGTTCTCGTCTAATCATCGAATCTGGGGCGTGGAAGCGTGTGCACAGAGTCAAGATAATGTTTGTACTAATTGCTGATCCACTGCTCCAGCTTTTCTTCCGCTGTCAGATTGTCAGCGCTGCTAAGCGACGAGAGCAGATTTTGGAGAACGGAGGGAAATTTGGTTCTATAAAGTCTGTTGTTGACTTCGAACGAGGCCGACGGGAAGGGTGTCCTAACGACGTACATCAGCACATCAGGAGCTCCACTTTAGCACAGGATACTGGTCGACAAGATGGCGTTCGGCATACTGGAAGATAAGCATATCGAGCATCCCCCTGGGACAGGTAAGATGTCAAAAGCTACCCCCACAAACAAAGTGGAGCACGCTGACAGTAAGCTTAAGCTTGTATGAACGATCAATCGGATGTGCCTCGCGAGTATGAGCAAGTACCCAAAGAACTCTTGAAGCATGGAACAGGGAGATATTCACATGTCATCTTGGTGCCTCAACCATCCGATTCTCCAAACGACCCGCTTAATGTGGGTATTTCCCGTCCCGTTCGCGGCTGAGCCTCAAGAGTCGATGCTGATGCGTGACAGTGGCCGATCTGGAAGAAAGATGGAATTCTTCTCATTGTCGGTCTATCTGCTGCTGTTGTGGGAGCTTTCGGCCCTATGCTTTCCCCTGGCTTCCTTGTCATTGCAGCTGCTCTTAACATCGGCGTGCCCACGTTGGCCCAGTCGACGGCTTGGGTGATTCTATGCATTGGTCTTTCGTTGTTCCTTGCCAATCCGGTGGCTAAGGTCCTTGGACGACGCCCTGTGTTCATCGTTGCCGTATGCATCATGTTCGCTTGCAGCATCTGGGGAGCGTTTTCGAAGAACTACCACTCCTTCCTGGCTAGTCGTGTTATCGCTGGACTCGGCATGGCACCTTATGAGGTCTTGGTCCAGAACACAATTGGTGATTTGTATTTCGTGCATCAGAGAGCTACGAGGATTGCAGCCTGGAACTTGTTCTTGCTTTGTGGTATCGCTGGGGGAAGTTTAATCAGTGGATATATCATTCAGGTAGACCGATCCTCGTCTTGGTGTGTGAAATGTCTAACCGAAGTAGGACATTGGCTGGAAGTGGACGTTCGGAGTATGTGCAATCTTCTTCGGGATATTTATATTCCTGGTCATCTTCTTCGTACCCGAGACTGCCTATGTTCGAGCGCCGGTCCCAGAAAGACTAGCCAGCCCAGTTACGCAGGCATCAGACTCCGAAAAGGCCACCGGCGATGTTGAGAAGAACGAGGTGACCGCAACAGGAAGGTCAACAGCTGAGAGCATCCCACTCGTCGAGGCGAAGGAGTCTTATATTCATTCGCTCCGCTTCATGTCCGGTCGTAAATACACCGACGCACCATTTTGGAAGATACTCATCCGTCCCGTCGTCATATTCTGGTATCCCGCCGTACTATGGGCGTTCTTGATCTATGGTGTGAGTCTCACATGGATTGTGGTTTTCAGCGTCGTCAACGCCTCCATCTTCACCTTACCTCCCTACAACTTTAGCGTCTCAGAAACAGGCTTAATCAGTCTCTCCCCATTCGTCTTCACCATCATCGGGGAAGTCATTTCAGGTCCATTGAATGACTGGATTTGTCTGTATCTCACGAAGAAGAACCACGGCATCTATGAGCCTGAGTTCCGTCTCGTTCTCATGGCTCCAGTTTTAATACTGGGCATCACAGGATTCTTTGGTTTTGGTGCTACGGTTCATTACCAGACACACTGGATTGGCCCTGTACTTACCTTTGGACTGGCGAACATGGCCACGGCATTTGAGGCTGGATGTGTGTTCGGCTATGTTATCGATTCGTACGAAGATTTGGCTGAAGAAGGTCAATGCACCAGTCCTGATGCCTGAGTTGATTGCTGACATGAGAATTACAGCTTTCGTCGCCATCAATGCGCGTAATCTGCTCACATTCGGCCTGACATACTTTGTGAATGATTGGTTGGCGAAAGATGGTGCTCTTAATGTGTTCAACGTGCTTGGAAGCACATTCAGTAAGTCTAATCCTCTCACGTTATTTCCCCGCACAGAACTTCTTGCTAACACACTCCAGTCGCTGTCGTTCTGCTGACCATACCGCTCTGGGTTTTCGGCAAGAAGATTCGAGGCGCGATTGCTCGAAATGCCACCCTCACAGCATTCATGAAAGATTGAATGCCCGTGCACAGCACCGAGTTGTAACGGAGCGTGTGATTGTATTTAGCAGGTAATTTTAAAGTTGCGAGAGAAGGTGGGCGATGAAGGAAAAAGAGGTATGCCAAGAACCAAATATCAGTAACGACCTAATACAACACCTTAACTGGCTGTTCCAGAGACCTGGGTTCGAAGACTAGTTTCCATCCCTGATTCGCGAAGAAATCCCCATCGATCGAGACCCAAGTCTATGAGTGCATCTACCGCGAGTGCGTTCTCCGCCTCTAACTCTATCATGTGCCCCCCTTTTTTTTAGTAGAAGGGGGAATCCCGACGAAACCACGATCACGACCCCACACTCCCACACCCACAGACCCCTCTTTCTCCGCACTAACTAAGCCCCGCTCCGCAAAGCTATCTCTGTTATCCCGTCTTTACTCCACTCCTGCTGTTTTTGAAAGGATCCGTGACTCGAAGGCGAGTTTTGAAGGGGGGAATTGACGAGTGAGAGATCTGCCGAATATGCCACAGCTTCAGAGGCGGAGAAATTTGGTTGAGTCATGGACAAGTGCTGACTTGTGGAGTTCCGCCCCTGTGGATAGGGGTGGGCGGTGCTTGCAAGCTTCCGCAATTGATACGATGCTTGTAATCACCAAGGAGAACAAGAAAAGCACAAGTTACCGAGCGGCAGCCTTTCCGAGGGTTAGATTGTGCTGCACATGGCTGGGACGGAGAACCTCCCTGGCACACAGAGTATGGTGGAACGACAGATGAAGATCTTGCTCTTTATAGAGGAACGACTCCAGACTCTTTCTTCAGTCCCTTGACCGTTCAAGTATCTTTTGTATTGGTTTTGTAAGATTATAATCATGGCGAATATAAGTGACAACAAGATTGAGGTTACCTCAGAGCAGGACGAAGGTCATGATATTGCTCAGATCAAGCAGTCGACGGCTGAGCCCGTGGTAAAGGTTGATTCCTATAAAGATGATCATCACATCAACTTGACATGGAGGTCTTGGATGGTGGTTTTGTAAGTTTGCTAGCAGACGGGGATGTCCTCGGACTCCTATTCGACATCGGCTAACGCAGTTTTCAGTGTGACTTGCTTTGCGTAAGCGACGCCGTACTTGAGAATGTTCCGAGTGAGGATCTGACTTTGATATCAGGATCATGGCGCAAGTCTTTGTTGTGGTAGCTGCTGGCTCGGTCATAGGTTTCATCATCCGAGATCTTGGTGATGGAGCAATTGCTGGGTGGATCATTCAGGTATCTTGCTCCTAGCTCCCCTTGACGAAGCTAGACCTAACCAAAGCCTCTTTCAGGGCCCTTTGTTGATGCAGAGTGTGCTCTCGCCCATAGTCGGCCGTCTCTCAGATGTCCTTGACAGAAAATGGCTTGCAATAGGTCCCGCAGCAATCTCCTTCATTGGTGCAATCGTCTCAGCAAAAGCCACTTCCATGACAATGCTCATTGGAGGAGGGATTCTTGTAGGCTGTACACTGTCCACCATTTCCATTGTGCAGGCAATTCCGTCCGAAGTTTTGCCCCTTAAGTATCGTGCTTTAGCGAATGGCTTTGCATTTCTTGGTGGTGCGGTTGGAGGAGTGTAAGTGCAAGACCATAGCCATAAATTGAACTTACTGACCAACAACAACAGAGTTGGAAGTCTTGGTGCGGGCGCAGCAACTAATGCCAACGCTGGAGGTTGGCGAAATATCTTCTGGATACAGGCGGGCTTTTTTGCGGCCACAGTTCTTGGCCTGTTCTTCTTTTATCATCCGAAGAAGGAGTCGGACTTTCCTAGAATGTCTTGGAAAAAAGTGATATGGGCTTGTGACCCTATTGGATCACTGCTCTTCATTATCAGCGCCACCTTGATGCTGTTGGCTTTGGACTGGGCTGGTGGTGTCTATGCCTGGCATGATGCACATGTTGTGGCTCCTCTAACAATTGGTCTCGTAGCATTAATCGGATTCGCTCTCTATGGTAAGCGCGGTTGTCTAAGTCTGTAGGGGAGATTCTAATATTTTTGCAGAATGGAAGGGACGAGAGGATGGGCTTGTCGCCCATGTCTTCTTCAAAAACGGACCGAACTTCAGCCTTTCTGTGTTCGCATTTGCAGTCGAAGGCTGGATCTTTTACAGCGCCGTCAACAGCGTGACACCATTGGTAGTCCTCAACCTCGGCTTTCAAACCAACTCTTGGAAGATTTCAATCCGCCAACTCTCATACACGTTGGTTACAATGTTTGCGTCAATACCGATAACGTACGTTCGCATAGGATTGACTGTTTATACCTTGCTGACGTCGACAGGTTGTATTCGACATGGAAGAAGGATCTAAAGTCACCTCTTATCATTACCTTCATCTTCTTCTTGGTTGTAACCATATGCTACGCCAACATAAAACCAAGCATGAACCGGGCCCAGATTGGCTTCAACGTTATTTGTAAGTCTTTCGAGTTTCTTAACGAGTCTATGACTGACCTCCATAGCTGGAATCGGACAAAGTGGCCCTTTGACTCTGCTTGTCGCTCTTGTTCAATTCACAGCACCTCACGCATATCTCAGCACTGCCACCGGTCTCGCATTTTCAGCGCGAGCACTAGGCGGCGCTTTCGGGTCCGCCGTTCTCGATACAATCATTAACAGCAAGATCTCGTCTTCATATGCGCCGAGTGTTTCCGCTGCAGCGATCAAAGCCGGTCTTCCAGACTCATCAATTTCTGCTCTTCTTGAAGCTTTCTCATCCGGCGCTGGATTTGCGGACGTGCCTGATATTAATGACAGCATTATTTCCGCTGCTACTCATGCAAGTCAAGAGAGCTATGCGGCAGCGTATAGGTTGGCTTGGTCGAGCATCATTCCTTTTGTTGTGTTGGCCTTGGTTGCGATAGTTTTCTTGAAAGGTGTGAAGGAGCTGATGACTGAACATGTCGAGGCAACAGTTGAGAAAGATGAACCTCAGGAGAAGGTTGTAGTCTGAGGACAAGATAACAAAAGGCCTCCTGTCTGGCGAACTGTTTCCTCGGAGAATGAAAAGGCAATGACATTATATACATCTACATGATAGTCGTGACCAAGATCTAAGTGCAGCATCAGTTCTCTTCATCCTCTTCATTGTTCTTACACACTCCATCAAAATCTCCATATGTTTCCATCCCCCTTTTGATAATGTCGGTGAACTGGTCAAAGCCACAACTTGCACCAGGACCATCCGCGCAGCTCGGAATCGGTCTCGGTGCACTATTGGCGATAATCCGAACGTATTCCATATCATCATCTGGGTCCAGGGAAACCGTGTTGCACGTGAGCTTTTCAATACCCACGTGACCAAGGAAGGGGATGAGTTCAGCCATCTTCCAACTTCTACTCCAGTTAATGCGATCTATAGGGAACTCCTCTGCGTACGCGTTTGAAGAGTTGAAAAGCCCAAGAGCAGTCGCGATGAATGGAGGGACCTCTCTATGAGTGAAAGCGAGAAAAAAGCGTTGTCCGTCGTCGTCCGGAACATCAGGGACCGAATCTGTGTGTCGAGGGACGTGGAACTTCGACATCAGTTGGGAAGTTGTATTTAGCCACGGAAAGCCCAAATACGGCGACAAAGGATTTCCATGCCCAACCATTCGAGAGTACTTCAGATCCCATGCATATTCGTATGACATCCATTCGTCGTCCGTAAAGACGTCGCAGATCTTGCTCTTCTTCCCATTGATGGCGCTCTCATATCCACACAGCTGTTGAAGGCCCATTATGTCCGTTTCTTCCAACTGTACCGGGGAGGATTTCTGCAAGCGCTTGATAATAGGAGCCGTGTATTTAGACATGAACTGCCCTTGCTCTTCATTTCCTGGCTCCTTCGAAAACGCCTTGCAGGCTTTATGGGGATCCTGAGCATGGAAGGACGATCGGTTCAACATTATCTCCTCCACTTTAACTTTTTGCGGGAATACTTGCACGAATGCTGCGGCTGTGTCCTTTGTTCGATCTTTCTTGTCCGCGTATATTTTCTTCGTCGTCGGGACTAGCTTGGGATACCTCGAGAGGAGATGTTTCGCGACTTTCTTCGAGTCCTTGATGCCTTGAGGCGTGATCTGTTCTAATTGGTTGTCGGGGTCATTGATTGGATTCTCCCATTTGTCAAAGAAAGACAGTGAGCCCTTCCATCCCTTCCTTCTCTTCCCGGAAAACGTATCGAATGTGGTATTAAGCTTTTTCAGGAAGGGTTCAATATATCGTTCGTAGTCATCGTCGTTAGCATAAATTGCCGCATGGCGAATGAGGTATGACGCTGCCGTCACCTATCGTACACTTAGCATGCCTCATTTAGAGATTTCGGGAGTTGGTCGAGAGTAAGATCCATGTCTGGGACGTAACGAGGTATGCATGACTTCAAAGTGAAACATCTGAAAACATCCAAAAAAGGGGAATATTTCTCCGAGGAGTCGGGACTCACCTCGCAGTGTGGTGGTGCTGCATGATCAAGACCAGATCCAATTGCGTCAAAATAGGGCGAGATGCCTGGCAGGTGCAACAGCGCGTCGAATTTGTAGCCCTCTGTGTGTGATTTAGGTAGGAGCGGTATTTGGGCAGGTGCGACTGGCTTGCTGAATTGCGAGAATGCAATGATTGCCGCAGTACCCCATGATGGGAGCATTATCGATATATTGTATCAAATATGTTTGCACTGTTGATTGTTTTCTCACGAAAGACCCTTTCTGGCTCGGCGCCTGCATGACATCATCAGATCTAGGGGTGCACCAGGTACAGCTTTGAGTGTGAAAAGGGGGGAAACCAATCGAGCCAATTACATGAGCAACTAGGGCTTTCGTTTGTCACTCTGATTCTGAAAAATAACGAATACATTCCTACCAAAAAGCTGTATGACTGGTATAGAACCGCCTTCTGCGGAAGGAAACCAGAGTAAGGTTAATCTAATTGATGAATGTTTCTGCAAGCTGATATAAGGCAATAGGTCTATATGTAGATAAGCATTTTTTGCACCAGAAACTCCATTCCTCTATTGAAGTTCATCGACATGATAACTCACATCGGAAGAGTTTTGAAGCATAAACCTTACCTCTATCTAGAGACCTTAGCTCGACAGGGAGCGAGTACAAGCATCTTTTCGTGAGCGACTCGAGAACACCTTCAAAAATTGGTTCCAATATCTTGTTTTCTGTACCTCATAACTACCGTTTCTTGCCAAATTTTCCGCCCTTTGCGAACTTGGACAGAGGCTTGCCACCTTTCATTTTTTTCTTTCCCTTCCCTTCCTTCTTTGCACCCAACAAAGCACCTTTGCCGTCTCTCTCTGCTCTTCCCTTCTTCCACACCTTCCCTTCCAATCGGCTTTCTCTATCATCCAGTTTCTTCTTGTCCTTATTACTAAGCTTGCCGCCTTTCTTCTTCAAAATAGTCTCGGTACCATTAAGTTCTGCTTTACCAGCCTTCTTCGCAGCCTTTTTATCCTGTTCACTCTCAAACCACGTTCGCTTAGGTCTCCCCTTGATCTCTTCCTCATGCGCCATAATATTCTCCCCCTTCCTGACTTGCATCTCCACCTGCGCAAGCTGCCTATCCTCTTTCTCCTCCGTCAAGATCTCTTCGATCTCATCTGCCATGTCATCCACTTTCTTAGCCCACTCGTCAGCCTCTGCCGCCTCCACGACTCGACTGACGATCTTGGCTCCTTGTGCACGTCCAGATTTAACTGCTGCTTTCACAACCTTACGATCTGGTTCTGCGGCGAGAGTACATGCGCGACCTTGTCGACCAGCACGAGCTGTTCGACCGACTCTGTGCAGGTAGATTTCGTGGGACTGAGGTGCCTCGTAGTTGACGACAGTGTCGACACCCTTGATGTCTAGACCTCGAGAAGCAAGGTCGGTAGCTAGGAGGAAGGCAGCTTTACCATCTCTAAAAGCCTCCACGCTCGTTATACGCTGTTATATATCAATATGGCTCTCATGAAGTCACTAAGACTGCTTACCTGTTCCTGACTCATGCTACCATGTAGTTCAGTAGCCTTAAGTCCAGAAATTCCAAAAATCACTCGAGCTCTGTGGGCCTCCTTTTTCTGTCGAAAGAAGACGATTACCCTGTTCGTATAGATGTTTGAACATAGATACAACAAATACCCCATCCTCTTCGTCTCTCTCCCTGGACGCAGACGAATGAATTCTTGTATCAAAGTCCCAACAGTCTGCTTCTGAGAGTCAACCATTAATCTGACAGGCCTGTTCATTCCTACTCGAATAAGATCATCAACAGAAGACGTCATTGTTGCAGAAAATAACATAGTCTGTCTTGATTTTGGGATCGTCGCCAGTATCTCGTTCAATTCGTCCGCGAAACCAGCTTCGAGCATTCGATCAGCTTCATCGAGAACCAAAATCTCCAAGGTATCAACAGTGAAACTTGCTGAGTTGCGCATATGATCGATAAATCGACCGGGTGTAGCAATAATAACATCTGGACGGAGTCGCAATTCTGCTTCCTGGACCTTGAGACTGAGGCCTCCGACTGCCAAACAAAACTTGATGTCAGTATGGCTTGCCAGCTTCGTAGCCACAGCGTGACATTGAATAGCCAGTTCACGAGTCGGCATAAGAATAGCAACTCTGCTAGTAGGAACCTTCTTAGGTCGGTAAAGCAGACGTTCTAGGACGGGCACAATGAATGCTGCAGTCTTTCCAGAACCGGTGACAGCTCCTCCCACCACATCCTTTCCTAATAAAGCAACCGGTATAGTCTTGGCTTGAATTGGCGTAGGTTGCGAGAATCCGACTGCTGCAAGACCTCGAAGGATTGGTCTTGATAGCGACATGCCTTGGAAAGAGGTAGTGACTATAGCTTTGGCACCCTTCTTTGGTTTCTCTTCTGGTGCAAAAAATGCTTCTCGTCGGGCAGCTTCCTCTGGATCCTCATCTTTGCCTTCATCATCTGACGAGCCTTCAGCAATATCGTCTGGATGCGGCACTGCACTCGCTATAGAGTCATCGTCCGAGTCCTCTTCATCTTGTGCCTCTTCTTCATCTGAATCCTCTGGCAGATTCTCATCACCAGATTCCTCCTCATCAGATGCAACATCCATACCAAAGCCATCCTCCGCCATGAATTCGTCTTCCTCATTTGCAAACTGCATCTCTTCTGCAGCCTCCTCCTCATTCACACTCTCTCCATCAACATCCACAACGTCTTTCTTCCCCATCCCCTCCCCCCTCTTCTCCCTCCTCCTCGCAATAATCTCATCAATATCCACCGTCCTCTTATCACCCCCCTTCACACCATCACCCAATCCCTTCCTCGCACTTTCAAACCCCCACCCCTCAAACTCCTCCATACCGCCCTCCTTCCCATCCTCTAGCTGGAACTCGAAATCCGAATCCATGGCCCCATCATCCTCATCCTTCGCGCCCCAGATACCCTCATCCTCGTCAGCGAACTCTTTCTCTCCGTCCATCTTATCTGGATCTTTCTTCCCTTTCATATTTTTCTTAGCTTTCTTTTTCAAAGGTCCTGCACCATCGTCGAGTTTTCGCTTCTTTTTTTTGGAGGGAGGAGGGGAAGCGGGGAGTTCTTCTTCTGCTGAGAGAGCATCCTCATTGTCGGAGAGGGTGAGGACGAAATCATCGTCTGCTTTGCGTTTCATAGAAGGCGCCATGGTAGGAATTGGTATGTTAGAGTGCTGTACGATTGTCTGGATTTTCGAGGAACTTTTTTTTGGGTGCGGATGGCAGAAATCGCTGTATTGGGGTTAGTTCGTAATAGGGCGGTCAAACGATGCCTATTACTTCTTTCTCCCAGTAAGTCCTAGTCAATCTTGTTTTCTTTTACTCATCTATCAATTGAGCATCGGTGACTAGACCTTGATTTAAAATGGTTATTCATTCTATTGTCCAGTCTCTATCCCCTCTCATTTTGCATCATTGATGGTCTTGCATCTCTGTAGGCCAATTCTTCGGCCTGCTCATGGAGATCGTCTTCATCAATTCTCACCTATCTATTGACATCGAATCAGCTTCGATGTGCAAATGAATTTCCAAGTACTGAAATTTCAAAGCTATTGTATTTCTGTCGGAGCAAAGGTTTGATAATACGGCATCCGAAGTGTTCGTACCTTTTCATATTATTTATTTCAAAATGGAGTTCTGTCACAGCGCAGACTATTCCACTATTTTTCCACCTAATACTTACCCAACACTAGATACTCTATCAAAATCCCACCCACAACAACTTCCTCTTTATTTACATCCGTCCACTCACTCCATCCTCCCCTTCATCATACCCGGCTCCCCAACTTCCTCAATTCTTCCTTTCCCCAGAATGACACACCAATCTGCGCCCTTAACAGCCTCCACCCGATGCGCAATCGTAATAACCGTACTCTCCCTCATCTCCTCCCTCAGAATCTCCTGGATCCGCATCGCCGTCTCGCGATCAATACTCGCTGTCGCCTCATCCATGATCACAATCGGACTGCGCCTCAACAACGCTCTCGCTAGTCCTACTAACTGTCTCTGTCCTTGAGACAAATTCCGACCACCGGTGTCGATGTGCGTGTCGAGCGTCCATTCATGGCGTCGAGCGATCTTGTGGAGGACAGTGGAACATTCGGCGTCTGTGTATTCTTCTAGTGGATCGAGGTTTTGACGCATGCTACCGGGGAAGAGAACTGGTTCTTGTGCAAGGAAAGTAACTCGTTTGCGGAGGGCTTGGAGGTTGACAGTGGAGATATCAATGCCGTCGATGAGGATTCTGCCTGATACAGGCAGAGTGGTGGCGAGGAGCGAGAGCGCCAGAGTGCTCTTTCCTGAGCCTGTGCGTCCGATCAAAGCCGTGGTGGAGCCACCTTTGATTGTGAGTGAGACGTCTGTGAGTGCTGGGTCAAGGTGAGGTGCATATTGAATGGTGACGTTCTCGAACACGATATCGCCTCCGTAAAGTGGCCAGTATGCAGGAGGCTCAACTTTTCCAGGCGGTTCCTGCTCGAGGTGTAGGAGCTCGACAACGCGCTCGACGGAGACAAAGTCCATTTGAAGCTGGCCATATTGCTTGCAGAGAGCGTGTGTCGAGGTGACGAATTTGGAGGCTGCTGTAAGAACGAAAGCAGTGAGACCAGCTGATACGCCAGTATAGAGAGCAAGGACCGTCAAGATGAAGGTCGAAACAGCAGAAAGAGTATCAAAACGATACATTAGCCAGGCTTGGAGACTCCAATAGAAATGGTCCATTTTTTGGAAGTTGTCTGTTACTGCAATCACCCGATCCTGGAAACGAGAAGATGCGCAAAATGCTCGAATTGTTGTCAAGCCATCCGTCAAAGCTCCAAAGTTCGAGATCAGAGGAGTCAATGATACCATCTCGAGCCGTCGAAGACTCTGCGAAGTTGGGAGGAAATGCAAAAATATGACCACAAATCCAATAGTCAGACCAATGGCAAAGACCAAGAATAGAGGTGTAACAGATCCAATGACCACGATCGATGATATCCAAGCAATAGATAGCATAGCCACATTCTGAAACTGATTGCTGATATTGCCATCAACGGTGTTGATATCAGACGTCAAACGATTCATCAAGCGTCCAACAGGTGTGATGTCATAAAAGCGGAAGGTAGCATGTGTGACCTTCGTCATGACTCGCTCGAAAAGCTCCTTTCCGGCTTTATAAATGATAACTAGCATAAATCCTTGGGAGACCAAGAATGCCACAGCCTGGGCTGTAGCGATCAAGAAGAACCCGATGAGCCAAGGACGAATATCAACTTCTGGAGACGGCAGATCGCCGAAGGGTCCTGATGATTCTTCCTTCACCGGTGCGCCATATGCCTCACCCCACTGCTTAAGGAACCAAGTTTCGCCAACTTCGATCAGTCGATAGAGGGCTAATACAACGATCAAGACGAACCACCATTTGAGTTTTCCTGCTTTGATATACTCCCAGTACACTGAGGCTTGGACGCCACCATGAGCTCGAAATTCCTCTTCTATGAATTTATCAGGTGTCGTATTTTCGATTTGTTTGTCATCCTGTAGGCCATCTCCGTTTGTCGAGTCTGATGATCTTACTTTGTGAAGTTCTTCAAAGGGTATGGTGTCTGGATCTAGCAGTGTCGCCTGGCCATTTTCTATCTGAACAGCCCGTTTTGCCATTCCGAGGCATAGTTCTGTGCGATGTGTGACTAGGATTGTGGTCCTATCCTTCACCAATGGTCCTGCTAAGCACCTTCGCACTATATAATCTGCCGTTTGATGATCCAACGCTGAAAGTGGATCGTCCAGAAGGAGGATGTTCGCTTTCGAATAAACAGCTCTTGCCAGTGAGACACGAGCCTTTTGTCCTCCTGACAACCCAACCCCATTCTCTCCCACCATTGAAAGATCACCATGCTTGAAATTTGCCATGTCGGGGATCAAGGCACATGCCTCCAGGACTTGCCTATAGCGAGCCTCCTCATACGGAGCCGAGAACAGGATATTCTCCCTGATGCTCATACTCTGCAACCATGGTGTCTGGCCACAATACCCCACCATCTCGTTTGTTCTGTGATACTCACCATCTAATTGATCAAGTTCTCCAAGTAATGCTTGAAGGAGCGCCGTCTTGCCCGCACCAACCTCGCCACAAATGACATTGAGGCCAGACTCGAAGGACAAATTGATGTCGCGCAAAACAGGGTCCTTGGCACCTGGCCAAGCAAAAGAAGCATGCGTTAATTCGATCCTATTGCTTGGCGTGAAGTCGGTCTCCTCTTTGTCAGGCTCGTTCATGAACTCCTCCAGTCGACCCACGGACACTTTAGCATTCAAGAGAACCTACATTCCTAGATAAGCTTCTATCTAGAACTTCGAACTCGGAGAAACTTACAGTTATAAGATTTGGCAAATCTCTCAGACTGGTCTCGAGCATACTGAAAAGCTGAAGTGCAGGGAAAGCAATATCCACCCTTAGTGGCTGTCCAGCAAGAACAGTATAAGCCCAGAATGCGACAACTGGAAACATGCCACTTGCAAAAGTGTTCGTGAAACTAATCAAGATTCGCCAAATACTCGTGATGATGCGAAGTTTCAGTTCATGTTGCCTAGATTCCATGATCCTAGTAAGCCATACATCTTGCCAGCCATAGTATCGTAGGTGTCGGATGGCATCAACGAGTTGCGAGATCTTGTGCAATTTAGTGTCTGTAGCTACTCGTCGTTCTCTCTCCCAGTAAAGAAGTGTTCTCGCAATCAAAGCGTTGATTGCTTGAGCGAAAAAGACCGTGATGATGCCAATCAAGCAGGGCCAACCGAGTAGCCGCCATATTAAAGCTACCGAGAAGATCAGGGCGAGTGGTTGCGAAACAATGTTGGAAAATTCCCAGAATCTTGGAGACAATTAGTCGACGATATTGATGCTTGTTAGACAGGACACTTACCGCTGAGCAACCTCATACGCATCGAATCTGTGACAGAAATCAGCATGATTATCCAGCTGTTTTAACGAGCAGGTATATACCGCATGAGGTTCATAATCTTCCCCATAGATGCGGTATCTTTCTTCTTGGACTTCTTCGTTTTGGAGTGACTCAGCCAGCGAAACGGCATCATCATGCAATTCCTGACTTTCCCCAAGCGAGACAGCTCCTCATACTTGATGACCCCGTTGCCATTGCCGTTGACCATTGCCTCTAGATTCACCTCCACAACAGGCTTGCTGCTAAGACTGGCCACTTTTCTAGAGAGCGTTTTCTCATACAACATGGTGACCATCTCCCCTCTTGATCGCTCATAAGCACGTCTCCCGAACCATAATGTGAAGACACCTGATTGAGCTGCGATCACACGAACGACAAGTGACAGGACAGCATAATTAAGTGCTGCTCGCCTTGGAGCTAGTGGGTTCTCCATGCTCTGTAAGATCTTCTGGAGAAGAACTGGCGCTGAAAAGTCTACACAAGCGTGTAAGTGACAGCTGTCCAGGATGGATTACGGGAGATAGGACTTACTAGCAACCAGCTCAATAATCGCAAGCAAAGACATGATAACAAGATCAAGTCCATTCGCCTCCAGCAAGCGGATCAATACCGACCCCCTTAACTCTCTAAACGTATCATGTAGCATTCTATGCTTGAACTCATATCCTAGAGTCCAAACATCATCATCATTTAGTTGTCTCGCATTTCCCAAAGCAATGAGAGGCGCCATCCAAGAGACAGACATGAATTGCCACAGCGTCATGTTATCCTCTGGACTTCTCAGATCTGATGTCGGTGGAGAGAATGGAGCACTGATCTCATTCGATGGCCGGGAAGGGTGACGCATTGGCATAAGGAGGATAATTCCTATAGCTCCGAATGCTGTGAGAATAGTGAGGATGGTAGGAATATCATTTTGGTTGAGTCGTGAGGTACCGTCGACTAATACGATGAGTTGCGAGGCGGCAACGGTGCAGTATAAGACGAGTAATGACCTGGGTGTAGTCACCGGACGGCATATGGCCACGAGAAGAAGAGCTACTCCCCAAGATGCTGCTGGATAGACCATGAGAAGACGACAGGTGGGGAAGAAGACCGTTAGGATCTGGAGACCGAGACCCATGGCTGAGATAGCGAAAAGAGCTAGCGTAAGTTGTCGAAAAGAGGGCTTTTCTTTTGACGCCAGGTGGTCCTTGAGCTCTTTCGGCTCTTCCACAAATGGCTGCGTCCATCTTGGTATCAGGATTCCTTTTGGGAAAAGCTTGAAGACGAAGCCGAGAAGTATACATGCTGATACTACAGCAGGAACAGCTGAGATGTATCGAAGAGCTTCTTGCGTGAATCGGGCATTGACTGGATCCTGCAGGAGAAGATGTGGTGTCAACTAATGCTTCACGTGACGGTCTATTTGCTTCTTACCCAGAAACTTGACGACAAAATTATCATTTCATCACGAAAAGAAGGGAGATAATAACCCCTCACAACCCCGTCTTGGATCCTGAACAGCGCCATTGTCTCTTCGATTCCTCACTCCTTTCTTCCTGAAAGTTGACACCCTTCAAGTACACCGCCCGGTCCGCCAAACGCAAAGAGTCCGATGATCCCCCGAGGCAAGATACGTCAACTCATCCCTTGCATCAGCTGCTAGAAATCATGAGTATCGCTCCCCAAGAAATGGTTTGAGACGTAGAGCATTGAAACGATGATCGTAGGCTTCATATAACGAGATGACCTTAGCAGAAGTGGAAACGTTACTTTGATGGTGGTTCGTTCTCCACTGTCGGCCGTGGAGTGGATTGGTACCCTAGTGGATTGGTGCCCCGCCATTGAACCCCACTTGGGAAGAATGCATCCTGTTTGCCAATTGGGGAAACTAGTTGTTCAGAGGCACAGCAGATGAGAGCTCACAGAGGTCTTCATAGTACAGCTTTCATAGATAGTCTGAAGACAGTTTCTTTTTCTTTTTCGAGTACTATGGAACTTTATAAACGCTTTTGGCTGCGAGTGTTTGCTTTTGATCACGTGATACAAACTCATCCCTATTCTTAGAACCTCGGTAGGTTTCCTCGTTTCACCTCTGTTTAGCTGGTGTGTTTATATCAAACACGCTTTGTTAAATGATTGTATTGATCTACGCCGAAGTATGCAGCCACAGGTAATCTTACAATTCGTCATCATATGCAGTGTATCTAACGCCTGACCATATCTATACCATTAACTCTATATTTCTTGCGCTAACGTTTTCAGACGTGAGCTTTTCCAGCATGGCTGTTCTTCCTGCTTCCAATCGGTGTTCTCTGTGGGGTTCGATGACCCGCAAAGCTGTTCTGACGCGATCCCATGGCCTGTCTGATTTTAAGGTCTTGTTGAGATCGAGCAAATGAATTCGCTCGAGAGCCAGTAGGAATTCTGGAGAGACGACGTCCAGAATGTTCTTGCTCGGCACGAGCTTCCGAGAGTTGTTGCGCGAACGATGAGCGCTTTCGGAGAACTGGGCCCTTCCAGTAGATGACGTACACGGCAATGACGAGCACGAAAGCGATACAGACTATGGGCATTAGCAATACGTAAAGATATGGCAGACATTATGGCTTACAGAGAATAGTTGATGCATCCGCAAGGGGTTGGCTGCCGATGTTCGTGAAGAATGGAGTTGCAGGGATGGTGAGCACACCAGCAAGGAAATCTCTGGACCATCCGTTACCACCGGTGGCTGATGCGGAGTATGGACCGTAGGCACAGATCATGTAGTCGATAGTCGCCATGTAGATACTGTAGTTGGCGATACCGACAATAGCAGCAAAGACCATGGAGCCAATCCAGTGGATTGGCGGTCCAGTTGAAGTCCAGGCGAATCCGATCAGTCCGATGGGAAGACATGGCGCAGTATACAACAGCCACCAAAGGCGAGATTCGTATTGGGCCTTCTCATCGTTAGGTTTGGCGGCTCGCTCTTTGATGTTACGCTTGATGATCGGGATGAATGAGAGCCAAGCGAGTAAATATCCGATACCAATAGGGATGAATGCCAAACCCAACTCGACAGTACTAAAGCCCCATTGCTTGTAGACCAGAGAGAAGGATTGAATGAACATGAAGATAAGGGCATCAGAGAAGCCACTGAGAAGTGAGAGTGTAAGGACAATCGGTTCAGTCAAGAACATCTTGAAAGGTCGGATCCAGGTTACCAGAATCTCCTTGGCGGAGAATCGATCGCTAAAGGGCACAAGCTCGTTGGGTCCCCAGATGTTCGTATCTTGACCGCTCTTGCGTCTCTTCTTTGCAATTTTATCCATCATAACGGTTGTTCGGGTTTCGGGCACGAGAATGAGGTGAAGCAGCTGGACGAAACCTCCGAAGATAAGTTGAATCCAGATCGACCACCGCCAACTCAAATATGCTTCGCTGAATCCACCGACGATTGGACCAAGAATGGAACCTCCGACAGAAGAGAAGACGACGAAGGCAACAGCGTATTGCTGGTTGTCTGATTCCCACATATCTGCAATCATACCCAGCGTGACAGATCCACCAGCAGATGACAACCCACCTAAGGCTCTTCCTACCATGATCGAGGCGAAGTTTGGCGCCAACGCCACAGGCAGTTGCCAGATGTTGACCAAGAATAAACTCAGTTGGAGAATAGGCTTTCGTCCCAACTCCTCACTCCACGGTGCCCAAAGCTCACAGCCGAAAGCATATAGAACCAAAAAGATCATAGCACCACATCGAGCAGCCTGCGCACTGACATTGAATTCTGCGGAAATACCATCGATAGCATTGGAGTATAAACTAGTGTTGAAGTTCATCGAAACTTGTACGAGGAAAATGATAGTGAGAATGGTCCTTCGGAAAGTTAGTCCTAGTCTTAGCTACAGATGAAAAGTGCATACCATTTCTTCCACGAGGGAAATGCATATCCGAGTTCATCATAGCACATGTCCTCCGTCAACTCAATCTTGTCGTAAGTGCCCGCCTTCTCGACATTTGGGAGGTCGTCTGTTTCATTATGGTTGCTGATGACCCGGTTCGTACCGAAACGTGGATGAGAGTGGCCACCATTTTCAGGGACATTCTCTGCTCCTTCCGCAGATCCATCACTCTGCTCAGCTTTAGTTGCTGATGAAGTTTCAGATTCTTGTCTGTTCTTCTCGGCCAGCTTCTCGTTTAGGATTTCCTGTTCTTCATGTGCATTTAGCACATCGTTGTTGTTTGGTGTCGCCATGTTCGCAGACTTGTTACTGGTCACTCTAAGGAGTGCGTGAGAATGCGGGGCAAGCAATGGAATATATTATGGAGGAGATGCGGTGTACCATAAGAAATTATATTCGCCCTGGGCCGTATTTTTGAGACGGACTGCTACCTTTCCAAAATAGTGGGCTCCGACTGAACTTATGAAAAGAAGGAGATAAAGTGGGATACCCTCTTGGACCCATCTTTCACTCCCATGGGGATTGAGGATACAGATTCGGTACGTCATTGCAGGCAAAGCCCATCAGGCCTACCATGGCCCATGATGGGTTTTGTTAGAAAGCGAGGACAAGACCCTAGCACTTGCTTAGCAGCCTCACTAAAAGCTTAGTTGCACAAAAAGTGACCGCATATCACGGCACAATGGCAGGCCTCCCCACAATCTATCGTCTCTAGGCCCAATCGAGGTATGCGGAAGCCAGGATCGAAGTGGATAAGATCTAAGAGCGTCCGACGAAGTGGCCGTGGCTCGGGCGAAACAAAAGCTGTGGAACCCATTTGTTGACTTTTGGCTTTTTGACGAGAGGGGATCTACGAGGCGGTCAGCTATCAGTCCCTACCTACAGTTTCTACCAATACAAGATACAGGTATTCCCGTTGCAAGGCACCCATGGTCTCGAGAACTAGGGTTTGGTGATGACATCTGTCAGAAAGCGAAGAGAGATTTGGATGTGTGGTGTTGAGGTCGAAGGAGAGGAGGGATGTTGGTTCAATGACATCACCACCAGCCTCCCGACCACTTACAACCCTTCAGCCTCGTCCCTGCTTTGCCTTCACATATGCTGGCCACCTTATGTGCGCGCGTGCGCCATATGTATGATGATGAGCTTTTGTCTCGGCTTAATGTTGGGTGATAACATGGATCTGGCAGTCAGCGAATTTGGTGTGATTAGTTGTGGTCTTAAGGTACCGTCTTGGCTGCTCGTGGAAGCTTTGAGCCGCAGCGCATCCGATGAACAAATTGCGAGCAGACGCTTACGGTGGGTTTCTTGGCCGAGCGAACAAGCAATCACTAAAAGATACAAGAAGATGCTGTTAAAAAAGCTTGGATACCTCGATGCCTAGGCATTAATGTCAGTATTTGGCGATTTCTTTCAGTGTTATCGGCCCAATTGGGTGTCATTCTTACCTCGACAGAATGCCCCCCATGTTTAGACGCCAGCCAAGAAGTTCTCGGAACTGAATTGCAACTGCAAAGCCCAGTCTCCATTATTCAATTAGAATGACCCACATCACGAAAAAATTTGAATGCGCGACGTCGCGAGCTGACTTTTCTCGTTCGATCGGATTTCCCTTCCTGGCCAGCAGGTCAGATCCAACATTAATAGTTCCGCAAGTTTTGGCGCAGCCAAGAGGGGTAGGGTCTTCCTTCGCTCTCTCGCGCGAGTACGAAGCCAGGGAATAGGGGTTGAAGGATGGGTCACGAGAAGCTTTTCGTGGAACGGTTTAGGAATATGATTCTGTGCCTCCTGCAAGAGTAGACGTTGTCGCGGATGGCTTCGGGGAGATTTCAAGCTGCCGAAGATGACCCACCATCAACATGTGATATTTTTCTTATTCTCTTACCTATTCTTATCTCCTTACATTATCTCGATTGGCTCTATCATCCATGTTCTCCTCAAGCTAGTCAGAAATTGATACAAACTCTCAAGATGAGGTGCAGAAGGCAACTCTTGGTGAAATCACGTGACTTTTTGGTTGTTTTCTTTTAACTGATTGAAGCTAGATAGAAGAATTATCGAACAGATGGTATTACGGAAACAATAATTAGTTCTTTAGTCCTTTTGTCTAAAGTTGACTAATCTGTAAACTTGTTGCTGGATATTTTCTTCACGTCTAGTGTTTTTGGTAACACAGGCATGCGCACTTTCAAATATTCAATGACTGGAACGATGGCTTACAGTATGGAGCCGAAAATGACATCGCTCCTAGCTGACCAAATGCAAAATCATCACTTCCACACCTTCGCGCTATGATCTCTAAACCATTTTCGACATATTCTCCCCGTGATCCGATTTATGCGCAGAGAAACAACGAGTTAGTAGATGAAGTTATATCTAACTGTCCTCTAAAATGGTTTGTTCAGTCTAGGCTTGGCATCGGAATTGAACTTTGCATTGTCAGCATTTTCAGGACTTATTACAGAAAACTCATAAATCCATGCATTGTAGATTCCTAGTGATCTGAAGCATACCGACCCACTAAAAACCAGCTTCGCGTTTATGAACACCAATCGAAAACCCAACGCCAGGCCGTGCAGCGATTCATCTAGACTATTCAGCTGTCAGCTTCTGTAACATTCCAGATAGTACTTTACTCACCTCCATTTTCCCACAGTCCTCGACACGAGTGTAATTGCCTTCCCCCGGGCTTCATCCGAGAAAATCTGCACAGCTCACTTTCCCGACTTGGCAGTAACTCTACTCTCTAAGATTCCAACCTCCCTCCACCTTCTTCAGCAACGGACTCTCAAAGACCCAGATCAGCTTATCCTCCATGTCCATACCAAGCAGATCTCGCCACTTATCGCCCTGCTTCATAACCACGCCCGCACCTAGAACCTCACAACCCACATGCTTGCTTTCCAGCAAATCCCAACTCGCTTTCAATGTCTTGCCAGTAGAGACCGCATCATCAATGATGAAAACCTTCTTTCCCTTGAGAAGAGAGACTTGGTGGGGATCAAGATAGATTTTCTTGAAATGATTGGGAGAGGTGACAGACGAAACTTCAGTCGAAAGTTCGTCCGTGTACCAGAACTTGCGAGAGTATCCAAGTGGGATATAACGCTCTGATGTTGATATTAGTCGTAAATGTAAGACCAGAGCGCGGGGAACTCACTGTGACCCAAGCTTTTTGCGACGGTACGAGCAAGAGTCAATCCTAGCGTTGGCAAGCCAACAATCACCTCGGGATTGTAGTCTCGAACAATGTCCGCCAGAAAAAGTCCCAGCTCGTCACTGACATCAATAGCCGCTTGGTTTGTGAGGAGGGAAGCGACAGCCTCATCAGGAATAGCGGTCTGTCTGATTGGTAGGATTAGGATTCGTGTATCTGGCAGGCGGGCGGGGTAGCCATATTGCCATGGACCTGAAGTCAAGTGTTCTGCTGGGAGAATCTCTTGCCACTGCAGATTAGACGTTAGCTTGACTTCTCTGTTTGCCTGAAGTTGAGCTCAAAAAGGATCTCTTGAAGCTAGGGAAGGATGTGAATGTCCGCAACTTACATATTGGGTTGTGGGCTCAGTAAAGTGTGTATTTAGAATGGACATTGCGATGTTTGAAATTGCACGTGAATCGTCTCCTTATAGTCGTTTGAGAATGACGGAAGAAAGGGCGTGAAAAAGGAGGTGTAGGCGAATCTCGCTAACCGTAACAGGCAAGCGCCAATGACGTCGAAGGTGGGGTTGTAATTGAAAGAGGAGGGACAAACGGCGAATTCAAGATTGTGCAGCGAAGCGAGACATTATCCTAAAGGATCCAGATCCTTCAAAGTTTGCGAATTGAAGGCTAAAGCATAGTTGCCTCGAAGATTCTTCCGATGTTTCTACTCCATATGAACCTCACACAAGGAGTTATAATCGGAATCTACATAGTATTCAAGGTTCTTTACTAGATACCCTCGTCTTCAGATCTAATCAAGTTCGATAAAAGAGGAACCGCTTCGATGTTCTGTACTTAATACAGCCCTGTACCTGATTCTCCCTATTGCGAGGCCATCTAAAGCTTGGGTCAACCCCTCAGCAGTCATTGGGAACTCTTCAATCCAAGGCCGTATACCATGCCGAGCTGCGAATTTGAGAGCATCAATATGATTTCGACGGGAAGCCTCAGTGCTACCTCTGTATCTGGATGTCAGTTCTTTGAATAGTGATAGCGAGCTTCTCAGTGCAAAGGACAGAGGCTTACATGATACGATGACCGGGTAAGATGAATGGCATATACCTGTGTCAATGAGCAAAAGTGTCGGCATTTTTGAGTATGTTGTCTTACGGAATTACCAATGGCTCCCCTTGAATGATTAAAGGCACAATAGTAGCACGACGAGCAAGAGCCGGCATAAACCTAGGGTATCCTATCAATCCCTAGTGTTTGACGAAGGGTGAGGAGTAAAAACATACAGCCCAAAGTCTGGGAGTGCGCCGCCACACAGAAGCAACACGTGCACTCCTTCACTAACATTCAATCTACTTTCTGGGAAGGAAGGTATGATATAGAACTCCTTCGCACCCAGCTTGTAGGCGTCATCTTCCTTGCTTGGGTTTCGTGAGAACACAATAGGATCACAGCCCCAAGCTCGAGCATATTGTACAGCAAGATGACCAAGTCCACCAAGTCCAACAATACCAACTCGGTCGGAAGGCTTGGCACCTGCGATGTCCAAAGCCTCATAGACTGTGATCTTCGACCATGAGCTCAAGGTTCGTAAGCAAACATGGAAAATTGGGGCCATCTCACCCCAGCACATTGAAGAGGCCCAGCATGCCTTGATTCAATCTCATCTGGTACTGGATAGACGAAGTCTTGATGCTTGACCACGTAATTCCCGAAAGCACCTTGTTCAAGCTCGCCATACTTTTGACCAACAGATTCTGGACAGTACTGTCGATACCCAGAAACGCACTCGCGACAGTGACCGCATGACTACTCGGATCTTGGTTATTCGGGAAGGAGACATGGGATCATAGGCAAATACCGAAAATTGCCAGCTGAGAAAAGAAATGCGTCAACTCTGAGCTCGAAAGAATTGAAGGGCAAAATGAGACATTACCCCCAGCCAACTCTCACGCCAACTTTCACAGCATTTACACAATCTCCCACCTTCTCTACAATTCCAACACCTTCATGCCCGAGTCCACAGCCAGATGCTCTATCGTGCACATCAGTACCACAGACACCAGAATGGGTGACGCGAACGAGGACTTCGAGGCCGCCAATAGTCCTCCTGGAAAGTTTCACATGGATTCGTCCGTCAATATCGCCAGCAAGGTAAGATAAGTCTTGAAAGGCCATGTTCAATTACGGATGATGGAGTGTATACTTTGTATGTGCACAAGGAAGGAGCATGCCTGATGAAATCTCGAGATGTCGCGGGCGCTAGGCTAGCGTGGCCCCACTCCCTGTCCCCTATTTTAATAGACCTCAATGTTTGAAACTTCTATAATTTTGTGTTCATCCACGAAAGGCACATAATTGTCTAAAAAGAAACTCTCGATGCAGTCCAAATGCCAAGAGCTTCACGAATTTGCGGCGGGTATTCGGTACTGGAATGATCCGCGGCAAGATGCCTTCCTACTTAGTACCGACATCGGCCACGATCTCATTAGATATGGTAGTCTCGTAACGTCGCGAGATCAAGCGGTACCTTGAGCACATCACAATATTCGATACCAGGTTCATAATTCGTGTAATTCGAATCCAAAGATTTCTAGA
Organism: Phialocephala sp. D728; assembly: GCA_003988865.1. NCBI lineage: Eukaryota > Fungi > Ascomycota > Leotiomycetes > Helotiales > Mollisiaceae > Phialocephala > Phialocephala sp. D728. The sequence continues at coordinate 50,400 of QYAJ01000005.1, forward strand.
TTATAAGGACAAAAGAACGTCTTCCTCCTATCATTCCAACCACTAACTCACAAATCCCTCCCTACAATCCGACCACAAAAACCCACCAAAAGAACCACTACTTCTCCTTCTCAGCCTCTTCCTTCTTCCTAGAGATTATCTCCTTATTCTTCTTCTCCTTCTCCTCCTGAACTCTCTTGACAGGTTCCATAGCCATCATCTCATCCAACCATCTCTGAACATGTGGAAACTCCGCTTTGGCGTCGTAGTACGAGGCGATGACGTTATTGACATAATTTTGTTGCCAAGGGAGAAAGGCGAGGTCGGCGTACGTGCACTTGTCGCCCACGAGCCATTGGTGGGTAGAGAGGTGCTGGTCTAGGACAGCAGAGACACGCTTGATTTCGTTGACGTAGCGGTCGATGCAGGATTGGATCTTCTCGGGGTGGAGATTCGTGAACCATCTGTGAGATTATTAGTGTGTGCTTATGGAAAGGGCTATTTGCGAGTGGGTGAGGTTATGAGCACAGCACGAAGGAAAATTTGAGAGATGAGGATGGGTATTGAGGGAGCATGAGATGAAAGGATGAGATGCAATTAGGAGTTTTAAAAGGAGCTTCGAAACTCACACGGCCTGACCATAATAAGGTCCCTGCCCACTCATCTGATAGTGAAGCCACTGTTTGCACAAGTAATACTCGTTTGTTCCTGGTTTGTAACTCATTTTGAACTCTGGGTCATATTTTTCTATAAGGTAATCAATAATGGCACCAGACTCCCAGAGCTTGATGCCGGTATTTGGGTCTTCAAGAGTAGGAAGACGGCCGTTGGGATTTACTTTGAGGTATTCTAGGCCTTTGATGTCTCCGAAAGGTACGTAGATTGCCTCATGTGGGATGGAGAGGGTGTAGAGGATCATGGAGGTTTTTTCCGGATTGGGGCCGAGGACGCCACCCCAGAGTTTTAGGGGCTTTATGGTTGTTGCCATGATGAATTCGACCCAGAGGCTATGATATTGATGTGAAGAACAGTGACAAGAGTGGGATGGGACTTTGCTCTGGCCATTCAAAATTCGAAAAGAGGCGGGAGCCTAGATTTACACCTGAGCCGGATTCCATTACTTAAGTTTTGCACAACGTTGAAATCTCGACCTAAAGCTCCTCAACATTTTCGGGAATCATAGTAAGCCACCTTACTCCAACGCGTATTTGATAGGACACGATGCATGCATCGGTTGATCTGAAGAAGCTCAATGGCGGAACACAGATCGCCGAGCTTATAAATTCAGGGCTGAATTTGGCGGAAGGAGTTTAGGAATGACAGAGCGAGGCACGGAAAAATAGACGGAAAAGCTACGGTGCTACGCTCGTATTTTGTGTTCCTAAGCTTGTGGGATAGAGATCTCCGTCAGGTAACAATTGTCGCCAAGCTTAGCGATGGAGGAAAATCTTATCAGGCAATTGCAAGATGCTGAGCATTCATTGCCTGTATCACGAACCGCCTCGACATACGCTGAGTTATGCTCAGTCACATGATGAGTCAGCTTTCTTCGACCTTCAGTGCGTCCAGACAAAGGTGATCTTCAAAATAACAATCTCGGTTCTGCTATTGAAAAAGTATCATGGGAATAGTGATCTCAAGCACGCTGATGTAGAGGCCAGCCAGAGTCACGTGCAATATGTGAGATCAAAACAGAACGGAACAAGTGTGCACAAAAAAGACCTTCTTTATCCTATGAAGGAAGCTAATCAATCTCTGAACAATATTAGTGTTCAAGGAAATGTGTTCAAATTATATTGCTTCAGACCATCCGGAAGAACAGATCACTCCTGTACCTGACCCATATTAAGCACGGTGATACAGGAGGCATCAATCCTCAACCGCAATTTGCGTTCCATAGATCTTTGACTTGGATCGAGTGACCTCCACGTCTAGATTGGACTCGATGAGGGAGAATAATAAGCAGCGTGGAATGCAAGAAATCGTATCCCGGTCACAGCTCCAGCATGAGCCTGGGAAGGTCACTTTAGGACGTCTTGGATCGATATAGGGTATTCAGGTGAAGACAGATAATTTAACACCGCAAGTCAACAATCGTTCGCAATGGGTCCTTCTTTGCTTTTGTTTACTAAACAAGACTCGTGCCTAGGTATCTGTCAAGCTGCCGAGGGAAATAACCCCTCACTCAAGCGGGCGATCGGTTGTTTGTTTCCAACGTTGACCAAGCAGTTTGCCGAAGTCTGAACAGACCAACGAGTGGCATGTAACCATTGTTCAATGACATACCTGATTGCAGGACTGCAGGGCAATCGTAAGGCTCCTCGCGTGTCAAGACGCGTGGAAAACGAGATGGAGTGGGCGTCTGGGAACGGTCGATGCATCTCAGTCAGGCCCAAAACAGAGAGATCGTTGTGCTGTAGAGCTAGAGAAGCTTTCAGGGGCGCCGAGGACTAACCTTAATGAGCAAGGCCATTGCCATACGTGCATCCTTTTCTGGAGTTCAGGATCGCCCTTCAGCGGGCTGTTCCTCCGCAAGGTTCACCAGCACCAGCTTGGTCCACCGGACCTACCCGCTGCTTACTAGGCCGAGGCGCTTGCGACGACCACTTTCCAGCCCGCTACATTAAACTGTGGGGGTTCAGCGTGTCTCGTCGCTCGTTACGAGCTTACCGACATACGTCTGTGTTTGTAGGGCATTTTTAAGCGATTTTCAGGCTCTGGAACTTCAAAGTCATCGCAATTACTTAAATATTATAAAATAACTAGTAAGAATTTCGAGTTAAGATATAGTAAAATCGAATCAAAGTAGACAGACCTTCTTTCCATTAATCAGCTTTCGAAAGGCTCCTTATTTGGAATTTTCAATTGCTAGTAAAATGCCTTAAAAACACAGACTTTTGTCGGTAGGCTCGTTAGAGCATCACACGCCAAGTTCTTCCCCAGAACCACCACCACGTCTCCGTTCCATTCAAAGGAATTGTAGAGTGTCTCAAATGAGACAACGACAAATCTATCGCGGCCGCCCGCCAAGTTACTCGCCTTTTGTATCGCCTTGATAGGTCATAGGCCCGTATAATCTGTAATGCAGTGGATTTCGGAAGTGACACCCACCTTTTCAGGGGCACGACGTGTTCCCGAACTCGATGCCGACGGAGTAAGCTTACTTGCCTACCTAGTTCAGTAATCTCTCGATAAGAAGAGAATCCGCATCATTCTTCAAGTACCTTTTTCCATCTAGATAGCTTTGAGATAACTCCGCATACTTGTCATTTGCATACGTTGTTCCATTAATTTATCGTGTATTTGTTGTTATGGCTGTCGCATCTCCTTACCCGTCAATTGATATCCCAGAAGTTGATACTTGGACCTTCTTGTTTGAGAAGAAAAAGGACTTCGGCGAGGATAAAGGCAAGCGTAATGTGCTACAGTACGCAGATACAAATGATACTGACATCATCAAGTGATCTTTCTTGAACCCCATACATCTCGGCAATATACTTTTCATGAACTCAAGCAGACTGCAATCAGATTTGGACATGCTCTCCGTACCCAATGGAGTTGGAACAAAAATGATTGTATCGGTGTCTATTCTCAGAATTGCATCGATATGCCAGCCTTGACATTTGGAGCAATCTGGGCGGGAGCTGTGGTGTCGCCAGCAAATCCCGCCTACTCAGCATCAGAACTGGCATTCCAACTCAAAGATTCTGGAGCGAAGGCGCTCATCACTCAGACCTCATCCCTCAATATAGCGCTTGAGGCTGCAAAGATTGCTAAGATACCACAGAACCGCATCCTAGTGATGGGCGATGAGAAGACTGCTCGCGTTCAACATTTCAGCCAATTCATCTCGTCGGCGCAGAATAGCCAGTTGTCTCAACGTGTGCCGTCTATGCCTAGAGAAGTGGTCTTCCTTGTATATTCTTCTGGCACTACTGGTATGTACTTCAATTTCCATGATCGTTTCCTCCATTCTCGTTATTCCTCTCTTCTGAAGCCGCGAGAGAAAGAGCTACCCCATGTGCAAGTGGAACACACTCTTGTTCTGTCAAAATATCTAAGAAAGCATTCTAACATCGAATAGGGCTCCCTAAGGGCGTCATGCTCACCCACCGTAATATCATAGTCAATCTGCTACAAACTGAGCCTGTTCAAACAGACTTGAGCCACGATGGAGGGGTGGATGGCAAAGGCGATGTAGTAATTGCTGTTCTACCATTCTATCACCTCTATGGTAAGTTTCATCAAAGACTTCTCTATATGCCAGTCTAACACAGTGCTATAGGCTTACAGTATGAGATTCTATACATGATTTACCTTGGTGTCAAAGTAGTTATCTTGCCTACCTTCCAGCCAGACGCATTTTGCCAAGCCATTCAAGACCAGAAATGCACATTTGGATACTTAGTACCTCCTATCCTCTTATTCCTCTGGAAGTCACCAGTTGTCAATAAGTACGATTTAAGCAGCATGAAGACTGCTATGTCAGCGGCAGCTCCTTTAACAACGGACTTGGTGGAAGGTGTCTGGAATAGGTTGCAAATTCGGGTCAAGCAAGCGTATGGCTTGAGTGAGACAGCTCCAGCAATCACTACAATGGTGAGTAAGCCCAACTTGAGTCCCCAATATCTGATTTACTGACTACTTTTATAGGAGACCAAGGACTGGAAATCCAAGATAGGGTCTGTTGGTCGTGTCCTCCCCAACCAGGTCGTCAAGATAATGTCAGATGACGAGAAAATTCTACCTGTAGGCTCGGATGGCGAAATTTGGGTTCAAGGACCCAATGTTTTCGCCGGGTATCTCAACAATCCGACTGCAACAGCAAATTGCATGACATCAGACGCCTTTTTCAAAACAGGCGATATTGGGCATTTCGATAACGACGGACATATCTATATCACGGACCGAAAGAAGGAGTTGATCAAATATAAAGGCTTTCAAGTCGCCCCTGCAGAGTTGGAAGGGCTGTTGATTGGGCATGAAAAGATCGGAGATGCATGCGTTTTAGGTGTCTATGAGGAATCGCAAGCGACAGAACTTCCAAGGGCGTACTTGGTTAAGGCAGAGGCAGCGAAGAGCATGGATGATGCGGTTCTTGTCAAGGAAGTTCAAGAATGGCTTGGTGCGAAAGTGGCTCCATATAAGCGGCTGAGAGGAGGGATCTGTTTCGTGGACGCGATCCCAAAGTCAGCTGCAGGTAAAATCTTACGGAGGCTGTTGAGAGAACAGATGCAGAAGACAGAGCAGCTGAAGTCAAAGTTGTGAATGGACTTGTGAGAAGGCAGCGATCACGCTAGTCATGTGATCGCAACTTCTATAAATGGCACATTCTTGACTCGGAATGGAATTTACACATTCCCGCTAAGAACAGCTATCATGTCAACTTACATTTTCTACTCTGTCTATTTATTTCTTCAGCTCTTTCAGCTTTCAAACTTATCAAGTACTGTTCGTATAGCTCAACCCCCCCCTGCCAAGAGACGGCGTTTGACTGTCCTCGCAGAGAAGTATAGGCAGTACCCCGATGTTAACGCATTACGAGGCATAAGCCTCACAAAGAGTGGATTTACGCCTTTGAGTCTTGGACCTTTCGATGCTTGGGCACAGAAGAATGTATTTGATACTTGTATAGTACTGTACAACTCTGCCTAAAATACCTCCAGTAATTGCTGACTCGTTGATCTCCCCAGCTCAAATTTATCAGATCGAAAGATTCTTTGGTATATCCCCGCGATACCTTGATTTTCAAAGTTAGCTGATATTGTAAGCTTGACAACCGCTGAACTCCATTCCATGGAGACGATGGCTGCGCTAAGTACAGAAAACCCACCACTTTTACCAGACGATTCTCCCATTCATCCCATATACGACAAAATACATTGGAACCCGCCATTACTAAGGCACCTAGCAAAGTATCCCCTGGGTGATGGGAGACCAGGCTATTGGGACGTAAGGATATTCTTACAGGTTTGTAGGCCTTCTGCTTACGATTGTAGGTGAACAATCCTCTAGTCTGGAAAGTCCCAGCTCCTTGCATTCAGTTGGCTAGCTATGTGCTCAGCAATGCACATATCTGGGCATGGTAAGTCCACTTCGTTAGGCTGTTGACCAATACGCTTATTACAGAAAACAGGTGGGATGTTTTGTTCTTTGGCCCTGTCGCCGACGTCCGCGATGATGAACTGCCAGCACGGTTTAAGAACAGAACTTTCGGCCAAATTTATCGTCGTGCAGACAACCTGAAGCCCTTGACAGAATCAGCAAAGGAGTAACTACAAGAAGTATTCCTGTTGGCTGCTTCGAAAATCGAGTGGGACTTTCAGTCCGCACGCCTAAATCAGGTCTCGGGTATACCAAATAACCATGGACGTTGTTATGGGTTGACACAGCCCCCGACTCCGTCTATCCCAAAGGCTGCAGTATTTATATCATTTGAGCTATTTGAGGCGCTTATGAACCCGAAGTTGAACCAGGCAGAGAGAGCATTAGATATCTTCAGGGCTGCAAATACCATTTTGCACGAAACAGCGGTGTGTCTTTTCCATTAATATATGACAGCTATCTGAGGATCATGGATCTGAAATATTACTGATACGCCTAGAAAGCACGCGATGTGGGACATCGTGGGAAGTATAAATCTGAAAGGGATGGGGCCCATCAACAGAGATGCACCTTTTTTCGAGGATGAAAGGTAAGTCCCTAAATTTCCGTCACACACTTCAACTTAATTCCATGCAACTAGATATCTTATACTTGCACAACTCCAGGTTGTACCCTAGAAAAATGTTTGAAGAGGCGAGGCTGAGTTTTCAAATCCTTCAGAACTGCTGAGCTGTGAGTTACTTCCAGTCTTCTCGGATTCAGTATTGACTATTCGGAAGATTTTCAGCAGAGAATGCCGTAAGCCTACAACCACTATCCTACAGAGATAAGAATTGACACCTGCAACAGATGTTTGGTGGATGCGTTCTGGATACGCTTGGAGTAGTTAGTAGTTATCTGGGCAGTAACCGCTTGCTTGCAGGAGTTATACATCAGTACGAATCCAGAATTTTCACCGTCGAGGAATCACTAATTAAACATGGATTGAAGAATGAAATGGGATACTATTTGGCATTCCGAATACTCGAAAGAGATGCCCATCCTCCAGCCCGTTCATAAAGATTATTATACGAAAGACGATTATCCAATCCCCGTGTCATACTTCTTCAAGATACAAGATCCAGACTTCTGGACCTCTTATGCCAGAAGGCATGTTTGACAACGGTCCCCTTACAGGGAATTAAAGCTGATTACATATCAAGATTTGGTCCTACTAGCACGTACTTAGGCCCTAAGATAATGGGGTACCGAACTACCGTTCTAGCGACCTATGTAGGAGTACCTCCCTTACGCAATGCCCAAGTCGCGAACGCCACAGTATGGGCAGATAACAATTTAGATACCGATGTAATATCTATTGTGCCTGCAGCCATGTCTGCGACAACGATAGCTGCCATCACTAAAGAGAACCAGCGACGAGCACAGATCAAAAAACTTTCCAAGGCTCTACAAGATCAGGAAGAGGCAGTTGCTGCGGGAAATCTAGTGTTCGAGTCGCCGCCTTCTGCTAATGTATCGCCAACAGCAACCCCACCTCCTCTAGGTCCGATGCCAACTATCCTGGCGCCACCAAGATACGAAAAGATAAAGAAGTTCTTTTTTACTCACGAACAGGAGCTCGCCCTGGACACGATGGATTTTGCTATGCCTGGGCATACCTTGTACAACTATGTATGATGAGGATCCCCACGTCAGCTCGCTCACGAGAGACAAGCTTACTCGGTGTGATTAATATGTTCTGTAGATCATGGAAGAAGGTAGACTTCGAATTACAGTTGACGAATGGCGAGACTTTCTCGTTTTTACCTATCGGGGGAAAAAAGATATTCTCGTAGATTTTCCCTCCATCTCCTGTCATTCATCAATCACTAACCTATGACTAGGTTTTAGCCCTTGGGTTTTGTAACCGGAATGGTGACTAGGATTCCACAAGGTTGGCCTCTCCGAACTTTTCCGGAACAGAAACGCCCAGATCTTTGGTTTCGACCGTCTACTGAGGCAATGAAGGCATTCAAAAAGTGTGCTTTTGACGCCATGTAATTTCCACCTTCCTCTGCACACTCTCACATATTCCCATTCAATTCTAATCGGTCACGTCACCGCGTTATCATTCATCTTCCATCTTCCTTCTCCTTGCATTTCCGCTAATCTTATCCAGTAACCGAGGCTCCTGTTTCGAAGACGGCTTCCTCGACCACGACATGGAGGACCTGCGTTTGAGGATGAATATCGAATACAAGTTCAATCCACCATACTTGCGTCTGAAAACTCTCCTTGGCCGAGAGATCAAAGAATTTGGCCGTAAGCTATTTGATGCCTGCCTATTCCAGTGGTATAGGAATAAGGAATTGTTCACCTATAGCCTGAAGGGAGTGATCAGGGCTCTGAAGAGGCTGACGGACAACAGGGCGAGGAAGAGGGTCAAGGGTGATGTTTGTCCGACTATGTGATATTAGATGCGATGCAAATGGTAAGATATGATGATTGAAAGTATTTTTGAAGTGTCCTAATGTATTCTTTTGAAATGACGTGCAGGTGATGGAGGGCTCTTTGGCGAAGAAATAAGAGAAATAAGCGGTCGATTTTGGTACGTGCGCCAACACCAAATCTATAACTATTCGGACACCTTTTCTGGTTCACAAACAGACACAAATAATTAAAATTTTAAAATAACGTGTGTAGAGCCCAAAAGATTCATTACGAGCTATCGTAGCTTATAAATGTAGAAAAGATTGGTTTGTTGCAAGTATTCACTAATTTTTTGTTGTTGTGCAAAAATCGGCCACTTAATTCTTTGCCGAAGAGGGAGGGGCAGTAAGTTGTAAAATCAGCGCCTTTTGGCGCTAAAAGCCGTGCGCGCACACCTTTTTTGTGCGCACTCATTTTTATAGAAAATCAAGACTTAAAACTTTATATGTAAATATAATAGATTTTTTAGTTTTATAATTTTTAATTGCGTAATTATTTAATTATTAAGGTTTTAAATAATATTTCTCGAAAATCGAAAATTTGAGATTAAGTTATAAGCGAAATCGAGTAAAATTTTGCATCGAATTTGTATGGGAGCACGACTTTAAACGTGTGCATCTTTATCAATTCTTACTTGAATTAATGCCCCTAAATCTAATTTAAAAGCTTATACTTTCCTCTATTAAACGGCTATATAGGGCACAAATTCAAGTAAGAATTAATAGAGATACATACGTTTTAAGTCGTGCTCCCATACAAATTCGATGTTTCGAAATTGGCAAAATTTCCTTAGTTAAGAACGTCAAAAAACCGACTTTTTAAATAAACCACTAGATGTAATAAAATCTATACGTAAAGAAAGACCTTACTTAAGGAATCTAGCGACGTTAAAATCATTAAATTCTAATAATAAATAAATGCGCCATAAGTGTTTATAGTGTCAAAAATGGGTGCGCATAGAAGAGAGTGCACGCACGGCTTTTAGCGCCAAAAGGCGCTGATTTTTACGACTCACTGTAAGGACCTCGCTTCGCCTCGCTTAAAAAGAAGCCAACCAAGGTAGGCAAAAAAGAAAATCTAGGTACTCAATGGATGGAAAAGGCAGAGCAAGGGGGAAAACGACAAGAGATACACGAACTACCGCTCACTAAAAGGTAGATATTTGTCAGAGCAGAAAAGAGGTTGTTGAAATGGAAGCAGTCACAGTAATCAGGCCCTCGCCCCTGCTCGCGCTCTCAAGCAGCGATAGCATCGCATCAGGCATCGTTCCCGACCTTGGTACTAGGGACTGCGACAATCACTAGTAGGAGATAAAGCGGCGCGAGGAATATGCATTTACTGCTAAGGCATTGACATCATCAGAACAATGGTCAACTGCTGTCGTTGAGTGATCATTGCCACGAGCTACTCTCTATCTCTTTGGAATAGAGTACAAACATAAAACAAAAAGGTCTTACAAATCGCCACACATGCCATCATCATCACCCCCATCATGATCCATCTCCAAACATCTCCCACACACTCTTCGGCTCCTCATACTCTCCTGCACTGACCGCGTTGTAATCTATATCCAGCCCAAAAGCCGTCGGACCACCCATCTCCAGTCCGCGTTCCGTAGCCCAGATAGGCGGTGCTCTCAACGCAATAACACTGACCCTCAATCCATACTTGTAATCCGAAATGCCAAGCGGAGCTCCATTCGCTTTATCCAAGAACGTGATCAAGTCAGGACAAACGGCCAAGACTCGATCCTCCTTGCCTTTCTCTTTCAATATTGCGTTGAGATTCTCGTTCTCGAAATCGACGAAGAGGGAGGAGACGGAATCGGTGGATATGAATGGTGACGCAGATGTGTTTTCAGTGTCGGAGAAGGATTCGAGGAGGACGCTGCCGCGGGTGAAGCCTTCGACAACGTGTCGGGTGACGGAGATGATTTTGCCGGTGAAGAGCAGAACGCCGCTTTCGGACTCAAGGATGGACGTTACGGGGTCTAGTTTTAGAGAGCGGGAGAGTGCGATGGAGCGGCCTATCATCCAAGCTGAAAGCGTTGTTAGTGGCTATGCAGAAGATGTAAGGATGGTTACTTGCCATGGGAGAAGCTGTTTCGAGGCAGCGTTTTTGCTTCGGTGCCATAGACAGGAGAGACGCACATGCCAACCAGACTTCCTAGTCCCATGCAAGCATTTCTCATGACGTCTTCTGCTTCGAGGTTGTCGCGAGTAGTTTTGAAGACCTGGAGGCATACATCAGCCAAATATTTTCGAGATTGGCTTTCAATATACCTGTAGTTTTCCAGCACCGTCCGCAATAGCGGCAGGAGTAACAGGAATGTCCTTGAGACATCGGACGGTCTGCCAGATCTTTGGATAGGCCCTGGCAACCAAGTCCGTGTCTAGTGTGCTTTTACCGAATCGGTGCGCAGCGAGAAGAGCTTCGAAGGCGTTCATGCCTCCTATTTCGTTTGGTATAACGGCATCGAACGTTGAGAGCCCTGTGGCTTCCATGACGCCTTTCATAGCATCAGTGACTCTGCATTTCATCAGTTCAATTCCCTCTCAGGTTGGCGCATCACTCACTCGTCTAGGCCTGATATTCGCTCGAGGTAAACACTTGGAGCGCCCTGTTGATACGTCAGTTCGAAACATGTCAAGAGCGAGGCAGCTTTCTCACCATGAAGCCAGCAACAAGGACGACGCCATTGTCTGGAAATGTGTCTTGCCTCCTGATCTTTATCTCCTCACCATTTCGAAGGGCAAGTAAGCATGCTACATATGCAGGATATGGTTCTCCACATGATCCTACTCCTAGGACCCCAGTGCCGTCTTGCAAGAATTGGATATCCAATTCCGAAAGGTACCAGTAATCGCCTTCAATGCGGGGTCGATATGATAGGATGTCGATTTGCTCTGTGACTTCATAAGACGAAGCTTTCGATGCCTTGGAGCCTGCATCTTTGGGTAGCGTCAAGATCTTGCTGAAACTTTGGGATAGATCTTCCTCGTCAGCATAACTTTCTTCGTATCCATCGGCTAAATCGCCCACGACTCTGACAAGAATCCGGGTAGCTCCATTTGTAACGTATGAAAAGGGGACGATGTCCACCTCAACGACCTCTATCGTCGTTCTGTCGCCGCCAGCTGCAACACAATGCTTGGTGGCCAATACTTTAGCATCTTCAATTTCCTGCTCAATAGTCTTTGCTCTGGGGATTACTACCTTGTCTACGGTACCGCAGACTTTGGAAATCTAGAATTAGTCAGTACTCTGTATTCCTACTCAGTCTCGGAGAAGGAGATGTATATACTGCAGCTCCCACCGCGTTTGCCACCTCAAGATATTGCGGGCGAATGATCTCTCCTACGCCGGCGATCTGGTTTGCGACGACAATGCTCCCGCCACCAACAAGAATCACTCTTGCGTCACCTTGCTTAGTTTTCACAAGATCAATTGCTTCTTCCAAGATTCGCGTAATTTCAGCAAGACCAGAAGCTTTGATACCGAGAGGAACGAGCTCCTCGGTGTGTTTGTTGTCCACGACAAGATCTGTAGCCTGAGAAGGTACATGTCAGTATCAACTTTGGCGCAAGGGATATGCTCAAGGATAAGCATCGGGTATGATGCTGAATGGCTAGCATATACTGGACGATCAAGCAAGTTGAGACAAAAGATTGAAAGGCTGTGCTGTAGGTTGTGCCAGTTATCTCCCAAATAAAGATGTCGCTCACCGTAAGTGTCTGGCCACCAAATGCAATGCCCTCTTCGCCCAATCTCGAGCCAACCGAATCAGGACCAACGGATGTTCGTGTACCTTTGACTCGAATTATTGAACCACCTCCCAGAGCAATGCTGTGAACATCAGGTATTGTGAAATTGGTTCTCACACCAGCGATTTTTACAAAAGCTGCTGATTGTCTCGGATAACCAGTTTTGAGAAGGGCGCAGATATCAGTCGTCGTGCTGCAATGTCCACTTCAGTCTCAACAATAAGAGTAATTCGAGGCTCTCTTACCCTCCAACGTCAATAACAAGAACTTCCCTCTGATCTGAATCGCGTGCTGTTTCAGCCCTAGCGAGTAAAGCAGCTCCTCTTGCACTATTTGTCGGTCCTGATGAGAAGCATCTCACGGGATACTCTGCAGCCGTGGAAGCTTTACTAACTGTTCCATCGTTGAGAGTAATGTACAGCTTGCACCTGCCTAATTTTCCAACGGCATATGAGAAGCCATCAATGACATGGCGTGCAAATCTTCTTAGACTGGCATTCAAAATGCTGGCGTTTTCTCGCTCAAGGAAGCCAATTCGACCCACTGCGTACGAACAGGATATATCGTAGCCCGGCCCAAGTTCGGAAGACAGAATTGTTCGTGCTTCCTCTTCTTGTGCTGGATTTGAAGGAGAGTATATGCCAATTACCACCACACTGGTGATGGATTTGGATTTGATAATTGCAGCTTGTTCTTTCAACTGCTCGCTATTCACGGGCAGGATTGGTGCACCATCAACTGTGAAAGATCAGTCTTGACCTGCTGAAATACAACTGAGGGGTGCTGAGAAATGGTAGCAGGCTTGAATTGAAGCGGAACCTACCTTGATATCCTCCGTCAACATAGCCAAAGTGACCTTCCATTAAACCCCGTAATCGTGAGGGAAAATCCACGAATGGTGGAGAGCCTCTGGAATACGGTCCGCATAATCGGATCACGGCAACTTTGTCAAGCTTGGTTGAATCCTGCTCGAGGACGGCATTGACAAATTGCTGCCGGAGTTTTAGTCAGCATTTGGTGATATTCAACGCGAACTTATTTTGTCTTGGTGTCTTCCCAATGCAGAAATGAATTCCTAGCTTGAGTACTCACTCGCCGCGGTTTCGCATTTCAGACTGCTGAATTGCTCTTACAGCTGTAGTTTTCGAACAAAAAGAGAGTATGACTGAAAAGTCTTACCGTTGTGCCAATCTTGACTGAATCCACGTGATGAGAAGGTAGACGGGCTTTTGCCACAACAGCCTCGATTGCTTGCTCTACACCTTCTTGGATGTCAATCGTCGTGGGCGTCTTGTGCCATGCGAGGACTTTATCGCTCTGAAGAATGACGCTGGGATTCTGTTAGAGAGCATTACAAGCTCATGAGACATGTCTTGCTTACCTATCAGTGTTTGTACCACCAACATCGATTCCTATCACACATGATGCTCGCTTTACAGGCATCGCCGGCTCGACATATATCGGACCTGTAGACTTGATCGTGGCTGGGGGAGACATCGAGACACATTTTCTGAGATAGAAGAGAGAGAAACATAGTACTTGTAGTCACGTCTGACGCACACCGTCAGATTTGCAAATGAGAGGACGGTGGAGCTGGTGGGATGTGAGATGGCGGGAAACGGCCATCTTCAGTGCCCAAGAGTTACCATCTGTCATAAGATGTTCCATCGCCTAGATCAGGAGCGTCCAGACCCCATCACGGCCATTGACAATGTCGATAGTTCCAAGAGTGGGGAGGATGGAAGGATTTAAGCATTTTAGAACGATCTGGTTGATAATCTTGGGAGGTTCCTCGTCTGCGGCTTGGACAGCGTTGGACCGTTCGACGGTTGGGAAATGTTCCCTCGCACGAGCCGACAGGCGAACGGGGCCCAACTGAGTAATGCGGTTGCCGACGGCGCGTGCGACACCGTCTTGCCGCGAGTCAGGCGGGGCGGAGGCTCCACCGAGGGACGGCGGGGGAGGCGGTCCCGTGATGGCCAGGAAACCGCTCAAAGGGGGCCGTTAGGCGAGCGAGGGAGATGGCCAATGAACGCTCCGGCTGGGGGAGCTGCCCGATAAATCGGATAAGGAGAGCCTATCACCAATCGGGGAAGGCCCAGGGTGAGACATCGGCAAGATAGGTCGCGAGCCGGAAAGGGTTAGCCGTCTCACGGCGGGCAGGGGCACGCTGCACGCGAGATTTCGTCGACGGATGGTTTGCCTGCCCGCTCGGCACCTCGCATGGGGTCGACCGCCCACCCTGCGCAGCCCCAGGCCCGTCTGAACGGACTGGGCAGAGACGTGCATGCTGGGTGGGCGCGCTGGGGAGGAGCACTGCAACCGGAAGCGGGGCTGATGGCGAATGACAGCGAGCGCTGGCCAATGATGGCCAATGATGGCCAATGATGACCGGGAGCCCGCCGCCTCGGGAATGCTAGCCTGGGGGTGGGGAGGTGGGAGGCTCGGATGGGATGGGATGGGAATCATTGGGAATCAGCAGCACACCACACTCATTCTCTCTCGCTCTCTCGCTCTCTCGCTCTCTCACTCTCTCACAGTGCCTCGCTGCGACTCTGCGCTCCGCGCTCTGCATCCGCACCCTGCACCCTGCACCCTGCACTTGCCGAGCACATCTGCACTTGCCCGTCCCTTCAACGTCCGTCCTCCCTCCCGTCCCGCCGTCCGTTTCCTCGGCCCCAGACCTTTGGACAGGCTACTTGTATAGTCTCATTCGCAGTCCTGCTTCCACTCTCTTCACTTCGTTGGGTTCTTCCAATTGAGACGGAAGACTATAGCCGTTCGTCGTTGGTAAGCTGACCGCAGTTTGATCATGGCTTCCACCAGTTCCAAGGAGCAATACAAGCCCGAAGGCGAAGGGGATCATATTTCCAAGCTACCCTTCACTGCCGTTGCTGCACCTGCTCCAGAATCAAGCGACGAATCAACAAGGCCTCCCCACGAAATACACGATCTTGACCAGTACATTCCCGTTGGGCCACCAGCTACCAGGAAAGAGGTCCTCTCATATTACGCATTCTATGCTGCAGATAATGGCATTGGGTCCTTCCAATAGTACGTCCCGGAGCCTATCCATCGGTACTCGTGTACCCTCGGCTCGATCAACACTAACAAAATATGATAGTTCTAATCTTCTCTTCCAAAACTTGATTTACCAAGCAGGATTCAATCCGAATGTTAAGCCTCTGGGTAGCTCACCTTGCACCGTCGATCCAAACGCGCCTTGTCATGTCTTTTGGGGAGGTGGCAATAATACGAAAGCATATACATCCGTGATCTTGATTGGAAACGGTTTGACATTTCTTGCACAAGCGATTCTCTTCATTGGCGTTGGCAGTTTGGCAGACTTCGGCAACTGGAATCCCTGGGTTGTGAGAGGATTTTCAGTACTGACTTGGGCTTTCGAGTTCGGTTTCCTTGGTATCACCACAGCGTCAAAATGGCGGGTCGCAATGGCCCTATATATTCTCAGTGGTAAGTGCACCCGTATTCAAAGGCACCATAATGGCTTGCAAAGATGTCTGTCTGACTGTGTATGGGACGTTCAGGCATAACCTTCTGGGCTTCTTACGTCTTTTTCAACGCGATCTTTCCCAAACTTGCGCACGATCTTCCAGAGGCTCGACAAGCCCGTGAGGACTTTTTGAACGGCACCATAAACGAAGAGCAGTTCGAGCGCAGATGCACAATGGCACGTTCGAAGATTATGAATATCAGTTACGTATGGAACAATGCCGGGTTCGTCATCTGCTGTGCTCTTTCACTGGCTGCCCTCTTTGGCGTTGGTGCAAACGATTCTGTCCATCAAAACAATTGGGGATATTCCGTCAGTGTCGCCGTATGCACAGGCTTCTGGATCATCTTCGCCATCCCATGGTTTTTATGGGAAAAGAAACGCCCCGGTCCAAAATTGCCTCCAGGGGATAATTACCTTACGTTTGGTTTCAAGCAAACGTGGTTTGCAGCAAAACAGGCATGGACCTTGAAGCAGACTTTTTTCTACTTGATCGCATTCTTCCTACTCGCTGACGGAATCAACACAACCATTACGTTGGTCGCCATATCGCAGACGCAAGTCGTCGCCTTTTCAGCCACGTATAACACTCCTCCTCTTTAGAGAAAACACAGTTACTGATTCATTGCAGGGAAAACACATACCTCATCATGGTCCAGGGTAGTTCTTGTGTCGTGGGTGTCTATGGTGCCTACTACGTCCAGAAGCTTTTCAACCTCCGAACCAAGACAATGCTTCAGTGGACCAATGCCGGCTGCGTGTTAGTTGCCCTATGGGGTATGGCTGGGATCTGGACAACCAAAGTTGGATATCATAATCTCTGGGAATTCTGGGCCTACGGCGCACAGTACGGAATCTCCCTGGGGGCCCAGTTCTCGTATGGTCAAGCATTCATGGCTGAACTCGTGCCGCGTGGAAGGGAATATATGTTTTTCAGTCTGTTGGGCATCGTCTCCAAAGGCTCGGCCTGGATTGGTCCTATTGTGGGCAGTGCCATCGTGGACCGTTCCGGGGGGAACCAGTACACAGCGTACCCGTGGGCGGCTGCTCTGACATTTTTCCCGTTCGTTGCAATCTTTTTCATCAGCGAGGACAAGAGCAAGAAGGAGTGTGCCGAGTATCTGGCACGGGAAGCCTCGGGCTTAAGGAAGGTGGCCGAGGAGCAGTCGGTCGAGACCAAGAACGATCTGTCCTAATTATATACATATTTATATACACGATGTAGAGACGGGGGGGTTTAATGGTATAGAGAGCATGTGATCGGCTTCCCGACCCGAACGTTCATTGCTCACAGCCCGATGTGCATGGCTTGTTCTCCGCGTGTCCTCCGCGTGTTCTCCTCCGGAACTCCTCCGGCGGACGGGGTCTGAAGTCGCGGGATTTGTGCTCAGTCGGTCCTTTGGCGGATGCGCAGGTCGGATGCGCAGGTCGGATGCCGCCCGCTAGCCCTGGACGGGGCATGCCCGTCAGCAGAAGCGCACCTCCAAGCAGGAGGCAGGCAGGCAAGCCACCCCTACGATCGACTGCAGCGCCTGTCTCCGGCGTGTCTGTGTCTCACCGTGTCGAGCGTGTCGAGCGTGTCTCTCATGTCTCCCATGTCTCTTTCATGTCTCCCATGTCTCTCTCTCATGTCTCTCATGTCCCTCATGGGGCCCCGTCGCGAGGGCTGGTGGGCCCTGGGCACCCCCGTCGGCACCCGAACCCAACACTCGCTGGTGGGAAAACGGCCCGCATCAGCTGAACGCGAGGCGCTGGCAGGCTGGGTGATTGCGACAGTGGTGGTTCTGAAGCAGAGGATCTGCCAACCCGCTTCACACCGCGGATTGATCTTCCTATTGTTGGCTCGGACCCATTTGAGAGAACCGATAGATAAAGCGACGACAGACACTCGGAAACGTAGAACCCAGAGGATCCCGTCTGGAAGCTTCATTAAGGGTCCATGATCGATCCGTGGCTCGCCCGGGTAACCTTGCTCAAGGTTTCAAGGCGCACGCAGGAAGGCAATTGAGGAGAGGGGGTCCAGCTCCAGCGCCAGCACCAGCACCAGCACCTGCACCTGCACTTCCACTTCCACTTCCACTCCTCTCGCGAGTCGCGAAGGTGCCAATAATAGCGAGCTGGGTATCTGGACGAGCCAGAGCCAGAGCCAGAGCCAGAGCCAGAGCCGGAGCCAGAGCCGGAGCCAGAGCCAAGAGCGGATCGGCGATGGCGACCCTGGAAGAGACTGTGAGTACCGCAGCTTATAAGTCTGATGATTCAAATATCGTACGTTTTGGAGGGTTAAGGTTTGGCCGGCTTGGGCGGGCGCAGACCAATGGCTTGGAGGGGCCCGAAGCTGCGAAGCTTCGTCAAAGCATCTAGAAGCCGGCGAGGTGGTGATGCCGTACTTCGTCCACCACAATGCCCACGGAGGAGGAGGAACCCCCCCATCCCCCCCAACCAGGCGAGGCCTCTCCCCCCTCCAGCGCGTGCCAGTGTGTGCCAGCAGCAGCCAGGGCGCATTCGCCGGCCTCACTGCTGCGTCAGTTGCATCTGAGTACCGCCACCGGGAAACGAGCGACTGCCCAACAGAGCCGTGTCCGAAGCCATTCGCGCCCAAACACCAGAAACTCCAGAACTCCAGAACTCCAGAACTCCAATACGGCGTGCTGTGCCAGGCCTCGGGACCGCGATAGCGACAGCGACCGCTTCCGCACGGGCGCAGCAGGGGCAGCAGGGGGCAGCAGCTGCAGTAGGAGATTCTCCGTAGTGCGGAATACGCTCCTCTCTCCGCCTTGACGCGCCCCTCGCCCTCGCCGCGCTGGTGGTCTCTCCCCGAGGCCACCACGGAGTATCTCCCGTCCGCCACGTGAGACCACCCCAGCTCCCGGCGCAACCCTGAGCGGTTCTGGACGCTGGATGCTGGATGCTGGCCGCTGGCCGCTGGCTGCTGGCTGCTGGACGTGGATGCTGGACGTGGATGCTGGACGAGGGAGTACCCTCTCTTCCCTCGAGCCCCCCCTCGACCCCCTCGACCCCCTCGACCCCCCTCCCCCCTCTGCGCCGCCGCCGACCAGTCGACTGCGCAGGGCGGCTGTGACTGGTCGGGCGGGTCCAGACGGCCCCACTTCCCTCTCTAGGTCTGCATCCACCAGCACCCGCTGCATTTTCTCGGGGTTGGTGGCTGATCGTCACGGCCGGCAATTAATCAGCCGTCACCAAAAGCGCAGCTTCACGTTCACCCAGCTCGCCGTACACTTCGAAATCACCACTTCTCACTCATACTCCCCTCCCCTCCGACTCGACGCGACGCCATCGCATCGCCGCGCCTCGCATCGCATCGCACCGCACTGCATCGCCGTCCCCAGCATGAGAGGGACTGAGTCGCCAGCACCCTTTTGACGGCCGACGAGAACAGCACAAATGGCGCCGGGAATGGGCATCAAAGCTCCGGTGCCGCGGACGAGGACAGGTGAACACGACCCCATTCTGCGCCGGGACGGTGGGCACATCGGTTCAGGACTAACATTCGCAGGTTGCCTAACGTGTCGGAAACGCAAAGTCAAGTGCGACGAACTGAAGCCGATATGTGGCCGGTGTTCGCGACTTCAGCGAGAATGTAAATGGAGCGATGACCTACAGGTGATCCCTCACCGACGGCAGCCTCCTGGCTCGTCGTCGCTTTCACCCACCGAAGCCATAAACAGTGGCCAGAATTTCGTCGTCGAGTTTCCCGGAGTCCCCAGATCCGATGTTTTTTATCTTCATCACTTCATCACGTTTTGCTCACGCTTCATGGCCTACTCAAACGACAATGAGGGGAACCCATTCTCAGTCGACCTGGTTCCAAAAGCAGCATCCTCGCCAGCTTTGCTGCACTCGATGGCTGCTCTCGCTGCAGGACATCTCTCCCGGACCCAGAAACAGCATGACATTATTGCTGCCAATCATTATACCGTGGCGCTGCGGGAGCTGAACGCGAGTCTCTCGGATCCTGTCGTGGCACGTTCCGACTCAACGTTAGGTGCATGTCTACTCCTATGCGTGTATGAGGTACGTTGAGGCATAGTGTCGCTCGAGTTGAAGGATTGACTAATCTTCTACTTCAGATCTCGCATTCTGATAATTCTCTCTGGCTCGAGCATCTTCAGGGTGCACGGGATTTGATTCTGTACAGAGGCGGCCCAAAGACTACGGATTATCTAACACGGTTTTTTTCCTTCCTGGATATCTCTGGTTCTCTATCATCGGGTGGTGGTCCGCTCCTGGAGGGTAACTATTGGCTTACCGATGGGCCAAATGAAGACCAAGATTCCTACACAAGCGCCAAATGTGATCGCTGGCCGTACTATGACTCAGATCATACTATGGTCAATTATTTCCACGAGTTAATGGTCTACATGGCCAAGCTTTCACGGCTGTCAGCTGAATCGATGAGTGAGGTTGGAAGTCAGCACCCAGAAGTGATTGCGGAGAAAGCTGCCCAGATCCACTCCGAGCTTTTGACTTGGTGGAAGGGCTGCCCAGAAAAGTTACAGAATCAGAGCAATGACTGGCGACGACAGTTACGTCCTCGGAAACTCACGGTTCCTGAAACTTTAGAGGAAGAAGCGTTCAGCAGCTGCCGCTCCTGCGTGAAAGCATGCATCATATATCTCTATCACATCCTCGATCCCATGGGCAGGAAACCGCAAAAGCAGGATGTTATCGATGCTATCAGCGACATCTTGGCTATTGCACAGGAGACTCCAGAGGGCTACGGCTTAGAAATGGGCCAATATTGGGGTCTCTTCATGGCTGGTATCGCGGTGTTCAATGACGAGGTGGCGGAAAACTTGATCCGCCGCAAGTTGAAGGCCGATACCAGTATCAGTATTTACGTAAGTGTCTTTGGGGACAACTGAAATGAAAATGCTGATTCAATATAGCACGCTGATCGGCCTCTCGACTTGCTCGAGATTTTGTGGAAGAGACAACATCAATATGGGGCAAAATACGACTGGAGGCAAGTGCAGATTCAGATGGGTATTCAGATGTTGGTTTTCCCGTGACAAAATGCTGGCTTGTTGATGTTGCTGACATTGAAACTAGCTTCATCCTGGCTTGAAGAAGCGGACGCTTCTTTTTGTGCGAGGCCGCAGGAAAATGGAGATCCTTATTGAGCCATGCCGTGAGACCTGACGAGACGGATCACGATGCACGCTCGGAGTTTGTGCTGGGACCCCACCGTTAGGTCCGAGCCACTGCAGATGCGAAAGCGGACCCGGAGGTTCCTCCTCAGGCCGAAATCACATGTGCCTGATGCTTATATGAACATCTCAGGCCATGGTGTTGCGACACAATATTTCAGCCTACTCAGTCGTACGTCTTATCACGCATAATCATTGAGCAAACGTCAGACTGGTTCCTTGGCTTGTGATAGCTTCGACTCCAATCATGTCTTCCAAACCAACGATCCTCCTCACTGGCGGAACCGGAAAGATATCGAGTCGTATCGCTCCACTGCTATCTGTCAACGGCAACAATATTCTTCTGGGTTCTCGCTCGGGCGCTTCGCCCAACCTTCCGAATTGCAGAGGTGTGAAATTCGATTGGCTTGATGCAAGCACGTATAACAATCTTTTTAAAAATGGTTCCATCTCGGCAGTGTTCTTGGTCGCGCCACCGATAATGGAATGTCTACCGCCGATGAGCTCCTTCATCGACCTAGCGATAAAGAACGGTGTCAAGAGACTCATCCTATTGAGTGCCAGCGTACTGGAGGAGGGAGATGGCCTTATTATGGGACAAGTTTCCGATTATCTCAAAGGTTTAGGGGTCGACTATGCCATATTGCAGCCGACTTGGTTCATGGGTATGTATCTCTTTTTTCTAGACCTGAACGATGGTACTGACAAGATTTCAGAGAACTTTTCAGAAGTCGGCCATCTACCAACGATCCGTGACCAAGACAGGATCATTACTGCCACGGGCGAAGGAAAAGTGCCCTTTGTGTCAGCCGACGACATTGCAGCTGTGGCTTTCAGAGCCCTGACAGATGAAGTGCCACA
This sequence comes from Phialocephala sp. D728, assembly GCA_003988865.1. Classification (NCBI taxonomy): domain Eukaryota; kingdom Fungi; phylum Ascomycota; class Leotiomycetes; order Helotiales; family Mollisiaceae; genus Phialocephala; species Phialocephala sp. D728. Next base: position 72,260 of record QYAJ01000005.1, read on the forward strand.
TAATACTGAACATCTCATCCTTGGTCCAGCGCTCTGGTCTTATGACGAGGTGAGCATTTCTTGTTGCCGAGACAAGTTATTCAAAACTAATTCAAATACTAGGTCGCTGAACTATTCACCAAGGAATTGGACAGGAAGACAACTCACGTGAAGATCACTGAAGAGAAATACGCAAAAGGCATGGCGAACTTCATGCCAGAAGATTACGCGAAGATGTTAGCTGAGTTGGAGACAGTGATCAAAAATGGTGGTGAAGAGAGATTGAACGACGTTGTACTAAAGGTCACTGGGCGCGAACCAAAGAGATTAGAAGATTTCGTAGATGAGCATGTGAAGAAGGGCATCTGGGATAAGAAACACTAAGGGATAAAAAAACGGGATTGGAGAAAAGTAGGGCATAGGGTGGGAGTTTGGAAAACAAGGGATTAGAAGAAGGAAAACTGGAAGGTAGCACAAGCAGCAGAGTGTATTAGGACTCGAGACGCATTTGAATCTGTATTGATAAAGTTTGGCAAGCACAGCATGCTTGAGGAGGCTTACGAGTTAGGGCTGATTATCGCATAGAATGGGTTGGCATGTCCTCAAATAAGTGTTTCCCGGCTTTGGAAGTCGTTCAAATCGCCAGATTTTCAAGCAATCAAATCTACAGTGTTCCACGAATTCATACACCTTCTAGAGCGTGAAAAAGGCCTAAATATCCCATAGCTTGCACTCCTAAAAAAAATTGTCTCCCTTCTCTTCCTTCAGGAGTCAAGCCAGAATATTGTAACAAAACCAGATCGACCACTATAGCAAAATCCAAACTAGTCCATCCAGTTGGCAGTTAGTTGGTCAATTGCCAACCAGAGCAGTTCCCCAATTCCTAAGCCTCAATCAAGTCCCGTTAGGCTTTTCTTTTTCTCTAGATCATATCACCGTAGATCATATCGACGACGACGACGACCATTTAAGTAAGGTACATACATACATACATACAGCACATATACATATAACTTATAAGACATCCGCACTAATTCTCCGTCACGATGTGCAACAAAGTCGTCGTCGTCGTTCACCGCTCCAATGCACAAACGCAACGCACAAACGCACAAACGCACAAACTGCTTCGGTGAATCTCATTTCGGCGTCTCTCATCTCTCATCTAAATGAACCGTCTCACAGATCGCCGCCCATCACCGCTCGCGCTTCATTTCACCGGCCGTCCCTCACTCAGCTCGCGGTAGAGGAGTTTCACCAGCCGTTGCCCGACGGATTATACATAGATCCAGAACATAATCTCGGTTTCGGTACGCTCATTGTCATTGATTAATGAAAAAAAAAAACCGAGGGTATGGAAGGGCGGCAGAGATTTGTGGCTGGAGGGAGGGATTTACATGCTACGACCTAGAGAGTCTGAGTGAGATGTGAAGATTTAAAAAGGGGGGGTAGGGGAGGTAGGGGGGGTATCAAGCGAGAGGTGAATGTGATATGTGTTGATTGGGGTGGTGGAAGCGTCGATGCACTTGATGTAATTTCTAAGGGCATCCATAATCTGAAATTAAAAGCACAATCGATCGCCGCCAAGATGAGTGGGACTTTCTTTTCAAAGAGTGTGATTTTACTAGCTTATTTGGTGGGTTTATCGCCTTACAAGTCGCCTCATGTAACCAACCGTCCAATAACAGCTTGTGAATAGCTGACAAGTGGTCTATTTATCCTAGTGGAGGCCTCAGAATACCACGAGATTCCGCTCCGCTTTTGCTAAATTGTGGATTTGTGGGTTTGTCGCCAGTCAGAGACACAGATTCGTCTTGGCGGGCAGAGGTTGTATAAATATCTAAATCACCCTATGAGCGAGCTTTAAGGATAAATCTGCGTCAACCTGCAAGATTATTAGGCTTTAAAAGTTTTTAAATAGGGGTCAGAGACTTATTTGTCATTTTGACCGGCGCAAACTGTGACACAACTGGTACCTTTTTTTTTGTCACCTTCTATTCTACTCAGCTGGATTTCGAGATCTGATCCGAACAGCTCCACTCCAGCTCCCAGCCTCGCGGGAAATCGTCAGGCCACGATCAGCATCCACATCCCCATCCACATCCACATCCCGAATCTCGTCGTCTGCGTCTTAGCGTCGCCCAGCCGCTGGTGGTCCACCCCCCCCTCTCCCCTCTCCAAAATAGGCCTGCTCCGGGTCCAGGACATGGAAAACTCCTCCCGGGGAATCAAAACGCTGTACCCACTCTACTTTCTTTTCTTTGCTTTTCTTTGACGTCTGAGAATCGGGCTTCGTGATCTACCAGACGTGTGCCTACTCCACTATCTCATAAACTCTTCAGGAGCTCGAGCCTCAAATCCCGCGGAGAAAAGAGAATAGAGGTTCGAGCACAGGACCTGGAAGTCTCACTTTGATATCACTTTTTTTTTTGAAGCTTGTTGTAGGGGTTTAAGTTGGTTAGTACAGTACTGTAAGATAGAGGGTATCTCGCAGATCAAAGATGCTTCCGGTGGGAAATGGCCGGTTGGAAGGCTCTGAGATAAAAATAAAAAAAAGTGAGCAATCAGATCCGAGTTTCGAGGGGAGGAATGGGAGGGGGGGGGTCCGGCCATTACTGGGAGTCTTGCGAGCTGCTACTGCGGTAGTGGAGATTCCCAGGAACGGACCGGGAACGTGGGGGGGTAAGTGTCCCGGAACGTTGGGCTGGAATGGATGATACGGTATGGGATTGGGAGTGGGAAGTGGGGAGTGGATCAAGCTGGCCCCTGGGCCTGGCTAGTGGGTAGTGGGTAGTGGGTACAGTACGAAGGTGGGTAGCTGACGTTGCTAAGGCGATACTAGGTCTTGGTGATCGGGTGCGAGGTACTGTCTGTGCTGTGCTCTCCGGTATGTGGTACGGTGCATGATGTTGAACTTTACGTCCGAAAGGAAGGGTCGAGCGACGAATATTGCCTTATTGTGGCGAGACTAGGTGGGAAGAGCTGAAGCCTCAGTTTTTGGAAAAAGAACGACTTGGAGACAAGCGTCGAGGAATGAACGAAAGGTTAATTTACGTATACTGGAATGATACTCATATTCAAGTGATAACTCGATAGGTTGAGCATTTGGGGATAGTTCCCTGAAGAGATTCAGTGAGATCAGTAAGGTTGGTGAGGCTCGCGATGCCCAACGATGCCTAGTTGCTCTCAGACCTTGGTGCTTCATAGGGATCTGACTTGGAGAAGTGTTTAGTGGCTCGGTACACTCCGAATTCGGTATTTGTTTCATGCCATCCCCTAAATAAAAATTAGAGAGGCGATACGAACGAGCTGTTTCCACTCACCGCAAGACTTCGTCTTTCCTTTAAGCCATCTTATCTAACATTATGAAGCCTATTAAGGGGTTGGGGTCTGTCGGACAGAAAAAGAAAGTCTGCCTTAGAAGTACCAGTGGAAATATTATGGAGCACAAGAATCTATTCTTGATCCCGGGTCTAGCGGATGGTAATCCGCCGCATTCAAGACCAATCCATGGGTATCCCAGCCTGGGTTTCAGACTTGATAGAACAGGTATATCCCTATTTTTTGAATGGGCCGTTCATCAGCCACGAACCTACGTCCTCCAAGACTTCCGCATCCTTTCGTTTGCGTTCCTCTCTTGCTTCCACGGTCTCCTTTGCCGTAACGGGTGGAATGTCGTGCGTATAAGCATGCTTTTGCCCATTTACGCGCAACCATCTAGTCTTTCCACCATCACCTACCATGTCGTCGCGGCCATTCTCCCCCCAATCCTCGGCCAGCCATTCTGCTACCATCTCGCCAGCCTCAGTACAGAGCATGTCTCGTTCGGCTCCCACTATGAATAACCATTCACACAACGTACTCCGAGCGGCATACCGAGGACTGAGACTTGGGTCCTCCAGCGAAGTGCCCGCTGGGATGTAAGCCCACTCAAACAGCGACACCAGCGGGGTGAGCATGTCAGGCTCAGAGCGAGCGATAGGAATACGCTTCTCGAGCCTCTGACCTTTCGATAACATAAAGTCCACCGGAGGGTAGAAGGCGACAGCAGCCTTGACCTTGGGTGTGTCCGCAAGCTGTTGCACGGTGAGTGCTAAATTTCCGCCAGCGCTGAAACCAGTGAGCCCGAGTCGAGAAGAGTCGATAGGGAGTTCTGGGTCCGACAAAGCTTTCTGCATCTGCGAAGCAATGGCAGCGAGAGGCGCGGGGAATGGATGATTTGGTGCAAAAGGATAAGGGATAGAAACCACCAGGATGCCGTCGGCCGCCAGTCGGGCATTGATGTGGTCATCATCTATAGGAGCACCGAGGCAGAACCCACCGCCGTGGATGGAGAAGAGCGTTGGGAGCGGAGCACTTGTCTGGTCGGTGTTGGGCGGAAAGAAGATTCGGGCTGGGCCGAGCGAAGGATCGAGTTGCTTGGTGAGCGTTGGGGGATGCTGAGTCTTGTGGGTAAGAGACACCAGAGAGGACACAGTTGTAATAGCCTTGAGCTTGAAGGAATTCAGCAGGCCAGTCATGTATGGAATGCTGGGCGCTTCCTTGGATGGAGATGCAGAGGACATTTTGGCAGATATTACGACGTCGTGATAGAAGATGAGAACTAGGCTTCTGGGGCTTGGTGAGAGTATTGTCTGGCCGTAGACAATTTTGTCTCATGGCTTTGATGACAAAGAATCTCAGTGCACATCTGCTGAAGTAGTGAAGTTATATATCATTGACGGTACCAAGTTACAGCCAAGGTTTGACATGGGTTTCCTTCAGGGAGGTGAAACTTGATAATGATCTGGAGATTCTGAGTCTTCTATGGGCAACAATTGATATGGGAGCTTCGATACGCTGTTGTGCAGGATGGACCAGGCGAAGATTCATCTACTTGCCCTTATCCATGGAGACAAAGGCCATGTTGCACCTCGGCCGAGCGAAATGCGAGGGGTGCCTACGAAGGGTATATCCGAGGTTCGGAGCCATGATGTATTTTCACGTGATCATGAAAACTCTCAATCTCCGGCTTTCGCTCGGACTTTCTCAGGTGTGACAGCATCTCCTCGCGCTTACTTTTGTCCCTCCATTTCCTCGCACAACATTGTACTATGATCATAGCCAACGGAAAACCGACATCTTCTTCACAGCTAGAAGCGAATCGAGAACGACTGAGGCAAAGAAAGAAACGTAAAATCACATCCTGTTTGCCATGCCGGGATAGAAAGGTGAAATGCGACAAGTCCCATCCATGCGAAACTTGCACCGAGAGAGGGCATCTGGATTTATGCATATACGAGCGTGTCGGAGATCAAGGCTCCCAGTTATCTCCGAGCGTACCCTCGAACGAGCTCGGAAGATCTCCTGCCTCAACATCATCGTCAGTTGCCCACCTTACAGCCAGCAACACATCGGTGCCACGCCCCGGAAATGGCACCATAGACAATAACAATCATCCCGATCTACCAGACTCAACATCTTCTGTAACCGACGGGACACCGTTCCTCGGCGAGCATGCTATCCCATCATTTGCCAGAGCCCAATCCCGTCGGACAGGCACTTCTTCTGGGAGACAGGAAAACGTAGAAGTGGGATTGCTCCCTATTTTAGGCATTTGGGACACAAATCCATCTATGGAATCTCCCTCGGTCATAATGCTTGGGCCGGACAAGATCCATGAAGGATTACCCTCAAACCGAGAAATCATCATGTGAGAGTTCTGCTTCCATGCTTGGTTCACAAAGTTAATTAGTATTGTATAGACTTTTCCAGAATTTCAAAGCCCAGCTTCATACCTTCACTCCGATCCTCTCAGATATCAACAAGTTCGAGAAACAGGTTTGCGATTTCATTGATCATCGATTCAGTCTGAAGAGTACAAACCAGGCGTTCAATAAGTTATCCATTTTATGGCTGAGTCTACTCTACTCCATATTAGCTTCGGGCAGCCAGTTCACGGATGTCCCTCACGTAAACAGAACCTCGGAATCAAGCAAATATCTGCATTATAGCTTTCGATGCCTGAGCTATGCTGATTTCCTGGTACATCCCACCATCGAGAGTTTGGAGACGCTCTTGGTACTGGGCAATGTCTTGCAGAATCTGATGAGACCGCAAGCAGCATGGATATTACTCGGTACAACATCTAGGATAGCTCAGAGCTTGGGCATACACCACAAATCCACAGGCGAAGGGCTGTCCAGGGATAAGAAGCTTTGGTTGGCTCTCTATCATGACGTGCAAATTCTGATTCTGACTCCCACAGGCTCTCGGTTATTTGGCAAGACAGTCTCTTGTCGTTAAGCTTCGACCGATTACCAACCACGACTGACGTTCCGAGCTCTTCAGTAACACCACTATCTGGCTTTGGTTTGACTTATGTCGAAGCCATGTATGCCTTGCTATCGGGTGCCGATCGCGCGTTCAGTATCAAGTCAAACAACGATTCAAGTTATGCAGAACTTCTTGACGTAGTCAAAGGCATTTTAGCCATTCATGAGAAAACTCAACTTCATCTTCGCTCCGTAGAGGATTGCGATACAATACAACAGCGTTGTGAGCATCATGCCTTACAGCTACACACTTCTTTTGTCGTTGGATGGTTCTCAACAAGAGCATTTCGTCATACTGAGAGTTTACAAGATCAAGACCAGGCCCGTTCTCAACTTGCTGCGGTCGGAAAAGGGTGTCTAATTCGGAGTCTCGAAGCATACCTAAAGTTATGTCCAATCTCTCTTCAGGCATCTCGCTCTTGGGCTTTCATACACAATGGTCTAAGTTCAGCTCTCGTGTTAGGTTTAATAGGTGAGACCAAAACCAATGCAGAGGTCCAACGTCTTCAAGGAGCGCTCATCGATGCTTTGAGTAATGGTTTTGACAACTCCGGCGCCGACCGTGGCATAGATGGCAGTGTCTTCCTCTCTCCACATCACGAAAGAGCTCTGGTGGCTCTGAAAAACCTGTTCAATGAGCAAACGTCAAGACCACAAGCAGTTATGGGATCTCAGGACATCTCGTCTCCCATTTTGCCGCCGGATATACCTCATGAATCAGCTAATACGACCTTCATACCAGGTCCGAGCGAACAACTTGAGGGGACAATTCATCATCCTGAAGAATCACAGGATCCGACAGCTTACACCGACTTCTCCGGGATTGATCCAATGGAGATGTTCGATTCAATCATCTGGGGTAAGCAAGATTGCAGAAATAATCATCTTGGTGTGTTTGACACTTGACTTAGATCCAAATATCGACCTGAACGGCTTGCCGTACATGAATGTTGTCACACAGCCATGGACTTTTTGAATTTCTGGCCTGCGGGAAACATGCGCCAGCAAAGTCTATCTCGGAGAGGTCATCATCCTCTTCCTTCGGAGTTAGTGTCACTGTTGTTGTATAGGATATCTCCATTCAATTCTGGCCTTGCATATGACGGCCGACGAAGAGCCTGCTGAACGGGCAGCTAAGCCACGTCTTTGGGCTACGACCCGGCGCCTTGTGGGTCCTCATTTCGTGGGCCGATCGGTCTGAGTATGTTTCGATTTTCGCGACTATCATCTCGTCTCGCTTTTCGTTCGGATATATACCAACAAGCCTCGGAGTTTGTGCAAAGGTGGATGGTGACCAAAGTCGGTCTCCCATACTTAAAGCGCAGATAATTTATCTATTCAGACTCTCACCATGAGAATATTGCATCTGTTGCATCGTATAAACCCACCAAAACGTCTGAAATCCTCAACCACATGTATTCTTCTACCAAAGTCTTCTCGCTTCTTGCTCGGCCGAGAGCAACACAAGTTTCAATGTCTCCGCCAAGCTTGATTGCTTCCTTCAGACCTTTGCTCGCGCCATCCTGTCATGCAAGCCGTTCGGCACCATACCAAAAGAGAGGCTACGCTTCAATCCCACCCGATACTTCGGCGCTCCCATCAGCGATAGCTCCACCCAGAAAGAAGATCATCGTTGCTATGACCGGGGCAACTGGTTGCATTCTCGGCGTCAAGATCTTGAAGTCGCTTCGAAGATTAGGCGTAGAAACACACCTCATCATGAGCAAATGGGCTGAAGCAACAATAAAATATGAAACGGATTATCAACCAATCGACATCCGAGGCATGGCCGATTTTTGTTACACAGTCAAAGAACAATCCGCGCCTATATCGAGCGGTTCATTCCACCACGATGGCATGATTGTTGTACCTTGCAGTATGAAGACACTAGCTGGAATTCGTATGGGATACTGCGATGACTTAATTACGCGAGCGGCAGACGTGACTTTGAAGGAGCGGAGGAAATTGGTTCTTGTGGCTCGAGAGACGCCTTTAAGTGACATTCACCTTGAGAACATGTTGGCTGTCACTAGGAGTGGTGCAATCATCTTCCCTCCCGTACCAGCTTTTTATACTCGACCAAAGATATTGGCAGATATAGAGGACCAAAGTGTCGGAAGGATGCTAGATATGTTCCTTCTGGACACGGGCGACTTCAAGAGATGGGCTGGATTTAATGGGAAGAAATGAAGCGTTGGGCTGCGAGAGAAGGAGTTTTTGGTCTTGGGTTTGCATTGTATAGATTCATGAAATATTTCAATTTGTTTGGCATACAACCCAGACTTAAATTTTAACATTTCTCTCCCTGAGTAGAATCATCTCTCCACGTCATTCTGAGCTTTCTTCAATGGCGGAACGCCAACGATCGTTGAAAATTTCTAGGATACCATCAACAATCCGCGTATCTGCGAGCGACCCATTTCTATCCCTATTTACAATGGAGAACCAGACAATTCTAAATTCGTAGGAACGTTTTCTCCGAGCCGAGCCCCTTTTATAGGTACGTACTACAGCCGAGCCGGGTGATCTCCGAGACTGACGTTTGCATGATGGGTCCTAACCCCTGCGTGGCAAACATGTGGACCTAGGTTTCGGAGAACTAGAGGTTATTTATGTGGTAAGATATTATGATCTCAATGCCGTTTATTCCGGCAAGGAGGAATGGTTGCAGATAAATATTGGCTTGTCTCATCGACTGTGTTCTACACTTTAGCTCGCCTAACTTCAGCACACAGCACAACAGCAAGCTTCTAATAGACCAAATCACTTCCATGCTTCGACCACGCATAACAGCAAGATCAACTACCAGAACAATGCAGCGCGGCATTCACAGCTCAGCTAACCCGCAAGAACTCCCTCACCTCAACTTTCGCTCCTTTGTCGCCGCTCTGAAGGAGGACAACGATATTGTTGAGATCAACGAGGAAGTCGACCCTCATCTCGAAGCCAGCGCCATTATTCGCAAAGTATGCGAGACGAACGACAAAGCTCCTCTATTCAACAAATTAAAAGGTCAAGACAAAAATGGATTCTTCCGTATCCTCGGCGCTCCCAACTCGTTGAGGAGCAAGGAATCTGAGAGATATGGACGTCTAGCTAGGCATCTTGGTCTTAAACCTACCGCTAGCATGAGTACGATACTAAATAAGATGAACTCGGCCCAAAGAACACCAGGTATTCCTCAGAACATCGTCCAAACCGGCTCTTGCAAAGAGAATATCCTCTCCCCGGAGGACTTTGACCTCACTACCCTTCCAGCCCCACTACTGCACCAATCTGACGGAGGAAAATATATCCAGACATACGGAATGCATATTGTCCAGTCCCCTGATGGAAAATGGACAAATTGGAGCATTGCACGAGCCATGGTCCATGACCGGAATCACCTCACCGGTTTGGTGATCGAGCCTCAACATATCTGGCAGATTCATCAGATGTGGAAGAAAGAAGGAAAAGATGTTCCGTGGGCTTTGACGTTCGGTGTCCCGCCTGTTGCAATCATGGCTTCAAGCATGCCACTTCCGGATGGATGTACGGAGGCGGAATATGTCGGTGCGATGACAGGACATGCGCTTGATGTTGTGAAGTGTGAGACGAATGATTTGTTGGTTCCTGCTAACAGCGAAATTGTATTCGAGGGAACACTTTCTATCACCGAGACAGCTCCCGAAGGTCCGTTTGGTGAGATGCATGTAAGTTTTCCTTACCTCTTAAGCTTTATTCCTTGCTTATGACTATGCTAGGGCTACGTATTTCCGGGAGATACGCACCCTTGCCCGGTCTACACCGTAAACAAGATCTCGCATCGAAACAACGCCATCCTTCCCGTCTCCAACTGCGGCCGTCTCACAGACGAAACACATACCATGATCGGCGCTCTCGCTGCCGCTGAGATCCAGAATCTCCTCCTCGAAGCAGGCTTCTCCGTTATTGCAGCCTCCTCCCCTTTCGAATCCCAAGTCACGTGGGTAGCGATCCAATTCGACACTCAAAAGCTCCGGGAAATGAAGACCAACGGTCCAGAATTGTCCAAGAAAATAGGAGATCTGATCTTCAACCATAAAGCTGGGTATACAATCCATCGTCTGGTGCTACTGGGAGATGATATCGATGTTCATGATGGCAAGGATGTCATGTGGGCTTTTAGCACGAGGTGTAGACCGGGGGATGATGAGGTCTTTTATGAGGATGTGAAGGGCTTTCCGTTGATTCCTTATATGAGTCATGGGAGTTTTAGTCCAGTGAAGGGAGGGAAGGTAGTTAGTGATGCGTTGTTGCCGATTGAGTATACGGAGGGGAAGAATTGGGAAGCGGCAGATTTTAGGAACTCGTATCCGAAAGTACTGCAGGAGAGGATTGAGAGGAGATGGCAGGCTTTAGGGTTTGGTGAGAAAGTGTAATGGTGCATATAAAATAGAAATGAAAGGTAGGAATTTGTACTTGTGAGGTTCGAAAGTCGGTCCTAGTAATCTTTGATGCGCGATATTAGGAATATAGATGTTTGTGTGGTCGAACGAATGTAAATACGCTCCAATCTTGGGACGATTTCTGTCGACGTTTCCGGTAGGCGATTTTTGGTTTAAGCGAGGGCTTGGCGGTCTCTCCTATTATCGAAATGACATCCCACTTCCAAGGCGCATCCGTATGGGAATATTGGTCCGACTTTCGAGGACAAAGGGCTCGGTTTGGGTATGGTTGTGTCAGCTCGCACCACGATTCTCGACATCGTTGCACATTGTGAACTTGCTGGCACGCCATTGATGCGCATGCTGAGAACGTGGCTGTCGAACAGAGCATTATCTATTTCATCTTTTCTCCTTCTATTCCTTCCTTCTTTATAACCGACAGTGGGAATTTCTGCATATCATCCACTATAATAATTGGCTTTGTCATCGACTTTTACGAAGTTTGTTGCACGTCGTTATACCGAGGTCCAGCTCTGCAGCCGGTATTGGGAAGTTTTGCTGCATGCCATTACTGTGTCCATTTACCGCGGTAGCTAAGCCCTCAACGTCATCTCATCCAACGGAGAAGCATTATATGTAGTAACCATCTTCTCTGTCTGCCTCTTATCCCCTATCACTTTGTATTTATGGTATGAACGACCAATTAACAATAGCATACCATATAATCTCTTGCCCCGGCAACACTACCACAGGCGGAGCCTTCCCACCAATGCCCCTAAAACTGACTTGATCAGGTCCATTCGCAAACAACTTCCTCGTACTCGCAACAACATCAAATTCAAATATCAACTCACTACTAGTACTCACCAGCGTACATAACGGCGTAACACTTAGTGTCACTATTGCAATCCCTAGCCATCGCCTATACTTACAGACGCGTTCACCGGGACGCGAACCACTTCTAGTGCCTGAGGAACGGCGGATAGGACGGCGTTGAAAGTCGTGAGTGTCTCCTAGACGAAATGTGGTGTGAAGAAATTGGTGTTGTTTTGATAGCAGAAGATCGTGATTGTTGTATTCCCCGTCAGAAAATCGCTAGCGAGGTTCATACTTACTTCTGACAACATGCCGCTCTTTGACAATGCCCAAGTTTGGTAGATTTGGTATTAAGGCAAGTTGCATGATGGAGTGTAGGCGCCTGATTCTCCTGAGCTGTCGATAGCGTTTGTGGCAAGGCCGTTGGAGGAGAGTGCCGGTGCAGAAGCCGCAGGTGTTCGAGGCTGAGATATAGAAGAAATCCTCTCTATTGAAGATGTCCGGTGACTCGGCTTCATAGTCTACGAGATCATTCGCGGTTGATAGGACGTGGTAAGCTTGCCCTGTTGCGTTGCACATATCTGGAGTGAGTTCTCGTGCGTAGATAGACTATATTTAGGCAGTTTAATTGTGATACACATAAGCTCTGAAGCTATTGTCTCGTTGAACGGTGGCCAAATAGACGCGCTTGTGGTAGTAAAATCGATCAGTGAGTAAGCTACGTAGCCGGTACCGTTAATGATATGCACGCTGAAATCACCAGCTTGGAACGGGTCCGGAGGTTGGATGACGACAAGAGCTCGATTAGGGGTTTGAACAAATCCACTCGTCGGGCTACTGCTCGTGAAGATAATATATCCAGGTGTACCAGAGTTCATCCAAAGAACGTAGTCTTTCTTAGCTACGCTATAGATGATATGAGGTCGTCTACAATTTCCAGACAACGGCGCTAGGTACAAAGCTTGGATTTCAGGTGTGTTGGAGTCGAAGGCCAACCCGTTGTAATGCCACGTTTGAAGGTCTGAGGAGGAATAGATTGTTACTCCGCAGAATGCTGTTCTACACCCAAATGGGATGCCATACCAGACGTATGCACCACCCAGAAAATCGATCTTGCCACTTGCTCTATCATCGAAGTATTGAGTCAGTGCTCTCGGTCGTACATCTGGACCAGAAGAATTCGCTCGAAAAGCAGAGTGACCTGCATGTAACTATTCTAGCTCTGCGGCTTAAGGCATCCCAAACAGAAGGAAGAGGCATTTCTCCAAAAAGGAGATACAGAATTTACAAGTCAATGCCATTGCCATCAGTGTCGAATCGATACTGTTCAGTGTTCAGTATAACGCTTTCTTGCTGGGCAACAGATAACGATCTACGTCCCACAAGACACCAAATAGTCCTAATGACAAGAACATATAGCAACATTAGTAGCACGAACCTGAACTGCATTACTGAACATTGCAGACACTTGAGATGCCGCAGAGATTCGTGAAATGACATAGCCAAGAAGAGCAAGGATATGGACGATACTAAAGCCCCACATCTTGAGAAGGTAGGAATTGCTCAACAGAGAACTTGAGAAGGACAGAATAGGAGATGGGAATGGGAAAGAAAGGAGGCTTTTGTCACCATGAACTTTGACACAACTCTAGACCTAAGAATTCCGCACTTGCTCTAATTGGATCTGTAGTCAGACTTAGTCCTGCAGGGTATACCTTGCGGAGCTACCCAATGTGGAGAGTCCCATGTAGTTGCATCAAGAACTGATATTCGTTATGCACGATGTCTTCTGGCGAAGTTGTACCCACGCAAGGGAGAATCTAATGTGGACGTCAAGATCGACATGGCAGGGACTATTTCGTGAGACGTCCACCTGGGCCTCGAAGAAAGGTGGACGCCGCTACTAAACGGTAACTGCTCCAAGATGGCATTGCTGAGTCGTGCTACCAGTAGTAACAACTTGTTTCGAGGAATCATGTGATGGTAAACTTGACCATTGAGGACGCCTAGGGATACACTGGGGATTGAGTGATTGTATCCAATTTGATGAGAATTCCGCAGGCAAGTCTAAACGGAGAAGAGTCGAGGTAGTGGGAGTGGGAAATGGATTTAGCTAAGAGTTCGCAGCGGACACGAGCGGAGTAAGCAACGGGCATTGGCATCCAATCGGAGTGGAGTAGAGAAACGCGACCGAGATCCCTCATGAATTCGAGATGTCGACCAGGAAAACTTCAACATAGTTCCATCGACCTACGATTAGATTTCAAATTGTATGATACGGCAAGAGAAAGGATAACACATATAATGGCAAGAAAAGCGTGATCACGTGACCGATTTCCCCACAGACGTCAACTCAGGAACGGAGCTTGAAATAGATAACCTTAATTTGAGCCTCATCACTATTAAAATCATAAAGAAAGCATCATTATGAAAATACTCCCTCTGAAATGTCAAAAAGCGTCTTTTTTCAAGTCCTCAATCTCCCTGAAACCGACGGATTTCGAGTCGCAAAGCTTGCCTCGATAGCTCTACGTCTTCGCGGTTGCGTCAAAGGTCGTCGTTGAAGTTATTTCTCAAGATCTTGAATTGTTCTCCTTTCACGATTTTCCTTTGCTTGCATGCACTTCTCTGATGGTGTGTGGATTTGTTGTGGTTTGGGTGGCGCTGGTGGCGTCACTAGGCCATTTAAGGTTAGGCGAAAATCCCTGCTATGCGCGACCTGGCGGCTTGCGAGTGCGAGTCAATTTGGAGCTGACTGCGAATGCTTAACCCATCGTCCTGCACTTCAATCATTCCGTCGACTGAATCGTCTCTTTTCGTTCCTCAACTCGTTGCACCTTCCTGTCTACGGTTGAAATGTCCACCAGAGTTGGGTGAACTCGCAACCAATCGATGCCTATCGCGCTCATGTGTGAACAAACGCGGCACCTCGATAAAATCAACAGAGCATCGCCTTGATTTCTAAACTTGCTTCGGCATCTCGAATCCGCAGTCATCAACCGAGATCGCCATGCCAGCGAAGCGCAAGATTGACACTTTCGATCCTAACAAGTCCGACTCCGCGGACACCGACTTCGATCCCTCAGAAGCCAGGGGCTCTGCGAAGAAGTCTCGAAAGTCGACGAAGAGAGCGTCAGCGGGACCCAAGAAGCGTACCAAACGCAGCAAATACAGAGGATCTGACGTTTCGGATGACGGTGTTTCGGACAGTCTGCTAGAAGAATCATTTGACGATCCGAGCGAGGAAGAGGAAGAGGTCGAGATGAATGAAAAGACTGGAAGGGCTGTTCGAAAGGCTACAAAAAAAGTTCAAAATTACGAAGAATCCAGCGGTGATGATATCGAGGAAGAGCTAGTGATGGGCGATATTGATGAGGACTCGGACGATGTACCAGTAAAGCGACCGCAGAATAAACGTTCGCGGGCCGCCATTTCGGAGGAACCCGAGTCAGAGGAAGAGGCCCCATCAAGACGGAAAAAGACTAAAATGCTTGTTACACTAAAACTTACACCTGGTGCAACGAGAGCTGGCAGCGCGGGGCGTGCCCTGCGCGGACGAAAAGCGAGTGCTGAGCCTTTATCCGCTGGAATTCCTATGACGACTCGCAGAAATACCCGAGCGCATACTGAAGAAGGAGATGAGCCAATTGCTTTGTCAAATTCAGGACATCATATCATTCGCGAAGGTCACAGTCCAGAGCCGATAGGACGAAGAGCTACTCGAGGCTCAAAAGGAGTGAAGCAACCAGCATCTACGATTAAAGAGGAAGTCCACGAGTCCAGTTCCAATGAACAAGAGGCTGAACAATCCTCGAAACCTATAGAGATAGCTGGATCAGACGACCAAGACGATGTCGATGTCGCGATCGAGGATGCGGACGATGAAGCTCCAGATGCAGTGGACGATATAGACGAGCTTGCAAAGCCTGACGAAGAGGAAGCGTCAGCAGCGCCAGCAGCGCCAGCAGAAGATGATGACGATGACGATATGCCTGTAACACGCACCGGGCGAACAAGAGGTTCTCGGGCTGGGATTACTGACGAGAAGGAAGTGGAAGAGGTCCAAGAAACGACAGCAGCGCCGACTACAGGGCGCCGACTGACTAGTGGTTCGAAGTCGAAACAAAAATCTGGTGCAGATGCGAGCAGCGACTTTGATCCTGGCGAAGACAACGCGACGGATGAGGAGATGTCGGATGCTTCAGGCAAGAAGAGCAAGGACAAAGATGATGAATATGAGTCAAGCCCAGTCAGAAGAGGCAGACGCGCAACACAAGCGAAGTCTAAAAGCAGTTCCCGGAGACGAGCAAGTCCCCCTTCTGATGCTGATGAACTTCTGGATCAGGATGAGATCGCGGAAGAATTGCACGACTTGAACGATGGAAAGCGCAGGCGACGACCAAGAGATGATTCGCAGATTGCTTACGACAGGCCAGGTCGTCAGCGTAAGAAGGTAGATTACAGCATCAAACCAATGGACCAAATATATGCTCAAGATGAAGACGGCGAAGACGCCGCTCCAACACCAACGCGAAGACCCAGAGGAGGTCGAAATGGCGCAAGCCAGGCCTGGGAACGGAACTTGTACACAACTTTTGGTCCATTTGGAGGTGGAGGTGGGCCTGCACCAGCCATTGCTGGCCCTTGGGGAACTGGCGCTGCCGGGGGCGTAGATTCAGACAGCAGTGATGATGAGACAATGCAACGACCTGTGAATGTTGGGGGTAATGTGGGCATGACTCCGACCTCTGCATTCCCTCCGGGACTGCTTCCTGGTTTGGGACAGACAAACAACTCAGAAGCAATTGCCGGACTCTCAGGCACCCCAGCAAATCTTGGAAAGATCAAGAGTCAGAAGGCATTAGCAGATGCAGATCCTCTTGGTGTTGATCAAAATGTTGACTTCAGCAAGATCGGTGGTCTCGAAGGACATATAGATCAACTCAAGGAAATGGTGCAAATGCCACTCCTGTACCCTGAGCTGTTCTTGAAGTTCCACGTCACTCCTCCCCGTGGCGTCTTGTTCCACGGACCCCCAGGTACCGGTAAGACACTTCTAGCAAGAGCTTTGGCTGCTCAAGTTGGTTCTGGAGGCAGAAAGATCACATTCTACATGCGAAAGGGTGCTGATGCATTGAGCAAATGGGTTGGTGAAGCTGAAAGACAACTTCGGCTCCTGTTCGAAGAAGCAAGAAAGACGCAACCAAGTATCATCTTCTTCGACGAAATCGATGGCCTTGCGCCCGTTCGTTCGAGTAAGCAGGAGCAGATTCATGCATCCATTGTCTCGACACTACTTGCGCTAATGGACGGTATGGATGGTCGAGGACAAGTTATTGTCATCGGTGCTACCAACAGACCGGACAATATTGACCCGGCGCTGCGACGTCCTGGCCGTTTTGACAGAGAATTCTACTTTCCCCTTCCTGACGTAGATGCTCGGAAGTCCATCCTCAATATCCACACGAAAGACTGGGGCATTGACGATTCGTTTAAGGACTCCCTCGCCCATATTACTAAAGGTTATGGCGGTGCTGATCTTCGTGCCCTCTGCACCGAAGCAGCGTTGAACGCAATCCAACGAACGTATCCTCAGATCTACTCTTCAAATGATAAGCTCAAAGTGGACGCCGACAAGATCAAGGTCACTGCTAAGGACTTCATGCTTTCTGTTAAGAAAATGATCCCCTCATCCGAGCGGTCAACTTCATCAGGCGCAGCGCCCCTTCCCAAGGTTGTTGAGCCTTTACTTCGAGACCAGCTGAAGCAGATTGAGAGAATTCTGGATGGGCTGATACCCATCAAGAAGAAAACCACGGCTCTTCAGGAAGCAATGTACGAACAATACGAAGACGATGATCATGGTTTCGGCCGAGAGACTCTTCAGCAGGAGTTCGAGAAGTCTCGTGTCTTCAGACCACGATTGCTTATTGGCGGTGAGCCTGGTATGGGTCAGGCTTATCTTGGTGGTGCAATCTTGGACCATTTCGAGGGTCTTCATGTTCAGAGTTTTGACCTGCCCACGATATATAGTGATTCTGCTAGGGTAACTTACCTCCTTATGGTCTCATTGAAACGCTGCTAACTTGAATAGTCACCTGAAGCTGCCATTGTCCAATTATTTGCAGAAGTGAAGCGACACAAACCCAGCGTCATCTACCTTCCAGGCATTGAAACTTGGTACCACACTCTCGGCGATGCCGTGATTACAACATTCCTCGGCCTACTCAGAGCAATACCGCCCACCGATCCTGTGTTGGTCCTCGGCATCACGGACAACCCTCCTGATAAAGTCAGTCAGGACATGCTTCGAGACTTTTTTGGATTTTCGAGGAATAATCGATTCATGATTAATCGTCCATCTAAGGTAAGCTTGCCTCACTGAAAATTAACTCAAATTTGCTAACATCTCTTAGCAACATCGCAAAGAGTTCTTCGCTACCATCATTGAGTACGTGAAGAAAGCTCCTAAGGATTTCCCCGAACCAATGAACCGCAAGAAGCGTAAGCTCGAGGTCTTGGAACTTGCGCCGCCTCCTCCACCGAAAGAACCCACCAAAGAGGAAATCAAAGCACAAAAGAAAAGAGATCATCAACTTTTGAACTTGCTCAAGGTGCAAATACAACCTATCATGGATCAGATCCATAGGAAATACAAGAAGTTTAGAACGCCAGTGATTCCACAGAACCTGATTCAATATCTGTTGGATGAGCTTGATCCCAATTTCGTCCGTCCGGATATTCCTCAGTTCAGACCTTTTGAGCTTGACACGGACAAAGATGGCGTGAAGGGTCTGCGAGAGACAGCAAGTGGAAAGTTCTTCTACAACCTGGAGACGACCACGATCGAAGAGCGCCTGTCTAACGGATTCTATGCTCGCCCTAAAGACTTCCTTGCAGATATTCGCTCTCTTGCAAAGGATTCGAAGCACATTGGCGATAAGGATCGCACTCTGAAAGCTAACGAGCTTCTCGCTAATGTTGAGGTCGACATTGCCACAATCGAGGCACAGCCAGTCTTTGCTGATTGTGAGAATGTATACCAACGACAATTGCAGAGGACAAAGGAGAAGGAAGAAAAGTACAAGAAGCGTGAGGCCGAGGAACTTGCATTCGAACCAATTGTACGATCCGACATTGTTGCCAGTGGGCCGGGCTCCGAAGCACAGTCATCAGGTCCTATCACCCTTGGTGAGGCTATACCCGGGAGAAGGCCACCAGCTCTAGCGCCACTTGTTCACACACCCAGCGGCTTGTCCAACGGCTTCTCTGCAGATGATGCGCATGGCCATGCCAGCAATGGCACATCGGTACCTTCACGAGTAGGAGAAGATATCCAAATGGGAGGAACTGATGACCAGAATGTATCACAAACCATGCAACCCCCACATCACCCGAGCGTGACTAGTGGACCATCAGGCACAAGACCAAATACGCAAATATCGCAGCGTTCATTCTTCCAGGAAATCTCTCACGATACTCCAGTCAAGGATATTGCAAACGACGCCTCAACGACCACGTCTGGAAAGAAGACTTCAGACGGCTGGAGCACGCAAGCGACCAATGGCATCAGCAACCAGAATTCTTCAAGTCCGGTGGAACGACCCGGCGACTCTCAACTGCCAGATACTCAACGCAACACTCAGGATACAAGCAGTGAAGAGTGGGCGCACTCCCAAGCTCATGCCATGGCTCGAGGACATCTTGCACAAAACTTTGCATCACAAACACCCAGTTCAAATAGTCAGAATTCTCAGAACCCGACAGTGCCACCATTCAACGCTGGTCCTCGTATGCCATCCTCCAAATCCCGTCCCAGTTTCGCGAACCTCCTCAATGATTCGCCTGTCGAGCCAACATCGTCTCAAGCTTCGTCTCAGAAAGACTTCATTCTCGACGAGTATTTCGCCGATGACTTGTTGAAGAGATTGGTGGAAGGCTCAAGCGGATGTTCGATCGAACAATTGGAGCAGATCAATCGAGAATTGATGGAGATGCTGTGGAAGATGAGAGGAGAGTATAACCGCAACCAGGTTGCAAATGCGTTGGTACAAGTATTCAATGAGACGATCACGGATATCGAGGAGATGCAGAGAGTACTGAATGCGAGTCAGCCTACGAATAGCCAGTTGCAGTCGTAAGCCTAGTATGTATGGTATGATTAGGGTTATGGATTGGAAAGGAAGGACTTCAAATGAAAAGGACAAGGGAGGGAGTATGGATTTGGATTTTTTGATGGATATGTGAGAGAGACGGGCAGAAAGACTGAAAGACAGACGGTCAGGACCGATTTCTTGTAGTTTAATTGTGACGCCCAGGATGGAACGATGGAATGGACTATCATAGTGTGGTTGCATAAGATGATAATAGGAAGTTATATTCTATGACCTTTGCTATGAAAAGGTCCTGTGATGAAGAGGCTGAGTCTACCAAGGGTTCAGACAAAGCTCCTTCCTCCGAGCTCACTTAGCGTCCTTTCTTGAATAAAACACCACTTCATATTTCATATTAAGTCTCTTCACTTCATATGCACTTAGAGGAATTCGAAACAAAATTAAATCTCTACTCGAATCCGAGTTGAAAAAATTTCGCATTCAACCATCGTAAAAATTATACCCTATCAAATCGTACAGTGTTCATGGTTGAAAAACCGCATATTCACATGCTGCTGTGTCAAACGCTACGCCGGCGCTTTCGCGATTCCCCAGGCACACGGTCGAATCAAAGAATTAACCCCACCCATCCTTAGACGGTGGACACGTTATCCCCCCGAAACGCCAGGCATGCTTTTCCAATTCGCAAATGGTATATCTCTCCGAATCCTCCATTCCATTCCCATTCCCATTCCCATTCCATCCATGTTTTCCAACCTGGACTAACTGACGCCTTGATAAAAAGTTCATAAAAAAATGTCGACATCGAAATCTAAAACTAGCTAGTAAACAAGCCTACTGGGTATTCATAGAAAAGAAAGAAGTTTCGAAAGAGAAAGGTTTGTCGAGAGCTGATGGATCCACCATGTCATCCCAAGATCCAAAGTTCCCTGCTGTTTGGTCATCGTCGAACATGACTAAGTCTTCCTGGCCCCCGTTAACGTTGAAGCTATTCATGTCGAAGAGGGTGTCGGCGTCGCTGGGACCAAATGGCATCCAATTGTCATCAAAGACATCAAGACTGATATCAAGAGCAACGCCGTCGGAGATGTCGCTGTTGGGTTCGGAAACGCCGTCCTTGCTTGACTCGGGAGTATCGTTCGGCGTTATAGAACGGTACACATTCATGTCAGAGATAGCACCACCCGCGCCAGTCTCAAAAGGCTGGAAACTCTGGTAAAGCTCAATAGGGTCGATTGTAGCATTGGCCCAGGGATCTACAGCAGTCGCAGGTTGAGTCTCTGGTTGCTTAATCGAGTCTTTCGATGATGGTTGAGGCTTCGAGCCTGTCTCCTTGACAGAGCTACCATTAGACTGCGTGTTTGGTTTTCCACCAGCAGCACTGCTTTGACGGTGCATCGATACTTGGCGGTTCATTGGCGTCGTAGCTGCAGAAGTGCTTTCACCCTTAATAGTAGGTGTATGTCCCTGCTTTGAGTTGCCTGGTATCATCTTAGCGCTGGTCGGCGCAGCAGTAGATGTGGGCCCAAGCTCTTGGCTGGAAGGCTTTTTCGAATGGCCTTGAGCATCCAGGCCAGTCCCGGAGGCTAGGTTCTCCAAAGCATATTTCACTGGATTTTCTAGTGGCTTGATGTGCTCTTCGAAAGTATGTATCTTCAAGGATTCTTCGCTGTCAAAGGTGACGTTACTGCGATCGCACTCAGGCTCGGGACATGTTAAAGACTTTGTCTGAGATTTCGCCTCCGCTTGTTGTCTCTTTAAGTCTGGAGATATAGCCTTTGGGACCTGGGGCGAGGCGTTTGAGCCAGGAGTGCCTTGACCGGGTACAGGAGTACTATTCTGCTTCTGCTTCTTGCGAGCAGGGATATGCATCTTCTCCAGAGTGAGAGTATTGTTATTAAGGTACGAAGGAGCTCCGTGAGGTGACGTCGCCCCAAATTGAATCGGAGGCTGTGCAGATGTTGGTGCTGCTGGCGTGTGGGAGCTGCGACTATTCGATCGTTGATGCATCTTCAGTTGTTGTTGCTGTTGTTGCAGATTGGCGGCATTCAAGGGTGTTGGCGCTTGAGCAGCTTGAGGTACTTGAGGCTGGGTAGCTGCCTGTGTAGTAGGAGCCGCCTGAACCTTAGGCGCATCTTGCTTTTTCATGTTCGGAAACTTGGAACTCAGATCTTGCACTATGGTATTCAGAAGTAGTTTAGTGTGTTCCGCCTCTTTCGGTGCAATAGAAAAATTGTCCTTGAAATGCTGCATCGTTTCTCCGTCATGAAATTGTTTTGCTAGCCGGAACCGCTACGAAATATTAGTACTAACTTAAAGCATGGGTAGGAAATGACTTACAGCGCGGAAAAACTGTCTCGCTCTATCCTCATCAAGTGTGATTTGGAACCACCTTGCCATGACCTTGTTGACGTTCAGCATCGAGTTGATGATAGTACGCAGCATAGCCCTCATTTTCAGTTTGTAATCCTCATCCATAGAAAGGTCAGGCATAGGTGCGGACGCCCTTTCTTGCTCTTCCTTCTCTATATTCTTCAGTTTTTCCTGATCCACAGGATTCAATTGTAGCCGAGAGTTTGGCTGGCTCATTTGCTGCTTCCGAAGGTACATTTCATACTGTTTACGCTGGTCTGGATTCAATGAAGCGATAGCCTGGGGGGTATGCTTGGGAGGGCCTTGCTGATTGGATTGATTCAGTTCTTGGGGATTTTGAGCAGCTGCCTGTGGTCGATGCGTATTTGGATTTGGTACTTCAACCACATCATCACTGCTACTGGCACGCTTCAAATTCTTAGCAGGTTGAGCCGGAGATGAGTTTTGAGCAGCGTTTCGTTCGTTCGGTTGAGGCCGCGCAGCTCGAGCCGCACCGTTTGACGTCGATCCCTGATCCGGAGTAGGCTGAGGCTTTGGCTGTGGAGTTTGGTTTGATTTCTGCTGAGGCATACTGGCAGAAGGGGCGTTAGAGAGGCCTTGTTGTTGCGCCTGCTGCCCCCCAGCCTGTTGCGCCTGCATGCGGCTCATTTGCGCCGCCATCACTGATCGTTGATGTAGCTGTTGTTGCTGCGTCAATTGTTGTTGGTTGTGATTCCTTATGAAGATCTGACGAATCTGGTCATCAGATAACTGCGTCATCTTCCCACTTGGATGATTCCGGATGGTCTGTATCTCCTGTTGGGTTGGTTGTCGAGCCGGATTCCCAGGACCCATGGCCATAGGGTTCGACATCTGTACGGGATTTTGGCCCATAGGAGCAACTGGAGCAGCCATACCAGGAGCCACTCCGGGTATACCCTGAGGTCCTTGTGCTCCCGGTTGCATCATCCCAGCCTGCCCATTTTGTTGTGCCCTGCTGCGGATTATATTTTGGTAATGGTGTTTCTGCAATTGCTTGATACTTTCAAGACCGTTCGGACCAAGATTAGGATTCGTCGCTGCCCACTGCTTCAACTGACCCCATTTCTTTATGTCTGGTGGTATGCCTTGGGGCATGTTCGGATGACTCTGATATGCCTGTGGAACATCGACACCGTCCATTTGCATGGCGGTCCGCTGCTCCATATTGAAGTTCTGTTGCATGGTACGTTGCTGCATCTGATTTGGGCGCAGCGCTGCCATCTGCTGCTGCAGAAGTAATTGCTGCTGAGCACTCATGTTCGCAGCCATTCCCGGCTGTGGTCGCTGGCCTGGTCCACCCATGAACTGACCTGCTGGATTTTGGGGATTGAAAGGACCTCCTGGAGGTATTTGCTGGCCAGGTCGAATCTGACCGCCACCTTGCATCGGCATTTGAGGCCTTCCACCGGGGACGTTGGCATTCATATTGGGGTTCATCCGCGACTCATGCCATTTGCTCACTACATCATTCAACTTATCCGGAGGCATCTGTGCGAAACTCCTCTGTGCATCTGGAGTCATAGTGGAGAACATCGCCTGTGCAAGTCCTGCTGCATTGAGCCCATTTCCAGGGCCAGGCTGTCTCTGGTTTGCCTGCATGAATCTAGGATCAAGTGGCCCTCCGAATTGGGGATTTGCGTTGACTTGTGGGGTTTCGGGTTGGTTCATTTGCTGAGAAGGGGTTCTTATGGGTGCATTTAGTGTTGGCATAGCAGGACTCGGCTGAGGGGGTACTGGTCCCGGCCCCATACCTCCTGGCTGTCCTTGAAGAGCAATCTGTTGCGCCTTCACTTGGGCCTGCATTCGAGCCTGAGCTTGTGACTGTTGCTGCTGCTGCTGCTGCTGCTGCTGTTGCTGTTGCTGTTGCTGTTGCTGTTGCTGTTGCTGCTGTTGTTGCTGCTGCTGCTGTTGTTGTTGTTGGGCGTGATGCATCCTCTGTTGTTGGATCTGCTGAGCATTGATCATATGTTGCCGTTGCTGAGCATTGGAGTTGGGATTGGGAGGCCCTCTCTGGTCATTGATCCCCATAGCTTGACCAGGCATGACACCAGGCTGTGGTGTCGCATTTCGTGGAGCACCACTTGCTGGAACTACCATTTGACCTTCGGCTTGAGCCATAACGCCTTGCTGTTGCTGTTGTGCTGCAAGATCACCCATGTTACCCATGAATGAGCCAAAGTCCGGATTCCCGCCAACGCTAGTAGGTGGTTGATTTTGGCCAGGTAGTGGACTTGGGTTCATCGACCTTTGTTGCTGCATAGGCGGCGCTACTGCAGGTCCGTTCTGGGGTTGTTGTCCAAGAGCCATCTGCTGCTGGGCTTGGGCCATGCGCATCTGTTTCTCTTGTCGAAGCCTGTTAACGGCCTGATTTCGAAAGTAGAGTAACACCGGGTCTATGCCTTGTGACTGGTACTTTGCAAATTGCTGGGGATCCATTCGTTGTTGAAGTGAAATCCTCAAGTTGGTCTTCTCTTCTTCTGAAGCCTGAGCGGATAATCTGTTTGTCAGATCCATCACTAAAGCGTTATCCTGCTGCGATAATTGCTGCTGACCGTTGGGCATTCGACCTGGGATGTTTTGCTGCGGTTGTCCCTGCTGCATAACATTTGAGAATTGCTGTTGCTGATTTTGAGCCATGTTCTGTGACCCCTGATTCGGTAGCCCCATCGTTGCCTGCGGAGGCTGTTGACCAGGTATCGGTGATGCCTGCATTTGATGTTGAAGATGGGAGAAGCCTTGCTGAGCGGCCTGTTGAGGCATAGGTCTTGGTCCCTGACCCTGCATGGAATTTTGGTTCATCATCATCTGTTGAGCCTGTGCCTGCTGAGCTTGCGCTTGCGCTTGAGCTTGTTGTTGGATCTGCTGCTGCATATTTGCCTGATTCTGATTTCGTCTCTCCAATAATTGCTCCAGCTTCAAGGCTACTTGATGTTTATATTGTTCCTGAAACTGTTAGCTGATATTTCAAGGTCTTACTTCCATATTTCCTACTTTATTTGGAGACTTCTCGAAGATGTCCTTCTCAAATCTGATCCCAATTTCAATCATTCTTTGTAGCGTTGGGGGATTTGGTTGGTGTTGACTAGCCAGACGAAGGTTTCCGATTCTGGAAGGGTTACGTCAGTCTCCCATAGAAGATACAATCTGGCTTCCATTGCGCAGCGATGCCAAAACTTACATATTAAATATCAGACCCATGCGCTCGTTCGCTAGTACTACGGCTTGCCAGCCACTGTAAACTCCGTTTTGTTGACTGAGAGTAGCAAAAATCATCTGCTGTATTTGAGCGGTTGCATTCGTGTTCGGCGGCGGTCGTTGCTGCTGCGTCATCTGCGGCATCATTTGGCCGACGCCCATCTGCTGTTGGAAGTTCGACATGCTGAGAGTGGGTGTGGCAGCAGCCACGCTCCTTCAAGGAGGAGACTCTAGTCGTGGGAACAGGCTCACGACCTCACCTAACCGTTGTTAAGTCGAACGATCTCGAATAATTCTCTGTATTGAACAAAGCGGTCGTAAGAGCTTGTGAATGCTGTGATCTGTCGGGGAAAAGAGTGAAGTTCGTGTTGTGTTGGTGACAATGACGGCTGGCTGCCTTGTGAATTTATTTGGTCCACATGGAGCTAGAACTTGTGCTGCGCGAGATTCTCTTATTGGGTATGGTAGGTTCGTTTGCGACGCGGACTGAGTTGTTCGACTCTAGATCGAAAGGAGATGGACAGGAGGGGAGATTTGTCGTGTTCTTCGAAGGATGAGGCTGAGGTCGAGCGTGATCGAGCAGCAAGCCTGGAAATGCTCGATCGGTGCCTGAGCAGACGACGTGCTGTTGTGAGAGCAGAGCTCGACTGACTGCAGTGAAAATGCAGAGAGAGAGAGAGAGAGTCGGAGTGTGAAGAGGGTGATTGCGCTTGGATGCGTCTTCAAACAGGTGCGAAGCCTGCGACACCCTCCGATGCCCCTAGTAGTGTCGAAGATGTCCAGGCGATGAACAGATGAGATGGTGGAGACCGTGCAGGGGTCTCTGCCGGAGGCTCGAGAGGAATACCGTACCGCACCGGTCGTGAGCAGCGTCGACGGCGTCGCTGAGCACCCGGACGAAGAGGAAGGCGACGGAGGCTGCGATATGGCCGCGATGCAGGGAGAGGAGAAGCAGAGGGAGAGAGAGGACGAGGAAGCGTCTGTTGTCGGCGGCGGTACGCTTTTCTGGCTGGTGGTGATTCTCATCCAGGTCAGGTTCAGGTTCGAGATGGATGGCACATTGGCACTGGCAGCCGGCGCCACTAAGCTACGCCAGACGGGACTAAACCTAATCCTCTCACAGCACTATTGGGCTGTTTTTACCCAGGCTGTGTGCCAGACGGCCAGGAATACAGCTGTGAAGACTCGTAATGGGCAATATAGTCAAGTGCACATGGTCGTGACGGGCCGGATGTTCACAGGCACGCATCCTCCAGCGCTCTACGGTACGGGGACGCTGCTGGGGGCGGTTGTGCACGAAGAAGGTGCGCGGTGGAGCAGTTGAGCAGTTGAGCAGTTGGGGAGTTGGGGAGTTGGGGAGTTGGGGAGTTGAGAAGTTGAGGAGTTGAGGAGTTGAGGAGTTGAGAAGTTGAAAAGTATTACCGCACCGCCTGCGCTGCACTGCACTGCACGGTACAAGCAGACGGCGGCGTGGGCGGCGATCGTTCCTTCCCAGAACCCAGAAGCCAGGTCCCAGACAGACTGGCAGGCAGGAACGAGTGCTGAAAATGGTTTCAGCTTTTGTGTCCACACAGTCCCGGGTGCGTGTCACGCTGCGCAGGCAAAGAAGGCGAATGACGCCCCGCGACCAGTCATTCGATGCTGGATGCTCGTTCGCTGCTCGTTCGCTGCTCATTGGCGATGCCTCAACCCTCCTCGGAACCCCTCTGGCTCCGCTGGAGTGAAGTTGATCTGAGCAGCCTCACCCACGAAACAGGTTGCGCTGGTCGATCCTGGAGATCCGCGACTTCTGAAGAATTCTCGACGCCGGCGCGGACGCGGACGCACGCTGGGCGCAACGAGTGTGGAGGAAATGCGTGCCCGCGGTAGGGGTCGCCTTCTTCCCAGGTGCACCTCCTCGAGTTTAGGTTAGGGGGGTTTCGGAACTGGCGCATCAGAGTGATCTTTGATCTATGCAGCACCAACCCAGCAATCATCCTCTCGTCCTCTCGTCGTCCTCTCGTCGTCCTCTCGTCGCCCTCGCCGTCGCACCGAGATTGAACGGGTGCTCGTGACTTGATGCTCGTCGACCCGACCACCGACGACGCCGGTGCAGCGTCCCATCTTGAGTGTGGGCTGGCCATTGCCCGTCTGCGATGCTTCGACGTTGTTAAGATCCAACCAGCGGCGCCGGGGGGGTGATCTCTTCGTCGGAACACCCTGGTCACGCTGGATGGGGCCTGGCTACCGTCCCTCGAGCGTCCGCACGTCGATCATCCAACCCTGGCGCAGCGAATGAGAGAGACGAGCGAGACGAGAGACACAGAGAGAGAGAGGGAGAGTGAGAGAGAGAAATTTCACCCACCTGGACCGGGTGCGCCGCCATGTACGCCCACGATCCCACGACCGTCTCGCCCTCGAGATTTTCTCTCTGCTCGCACGAGTCCGCAACACGGCCGCGGTCCTCTCTCCTCTCCTATCATTCTTCAACGGCGGGTGCGGCCATGCCGCCAACATTTCGAAAAAGGAAGAATTAATCGCCGCTGGGCGGGCGGCGAGGGCCCCAATCATCCCTCTAGCGCGAGCAGGGCCGACCGCCTGGTGCCACAAGCATGATCAGAGTCGCGAGCCAACCTTGCCGGACGGGAGTGCAGGGCTGGCGATTGTTCGTCGTCGCCCTGCCTTCCCCTCGATTGCGCATGCGTTGCAAGTAATGAATGGTGGCCCACAGTTGGTTTCGAGCTTCCCTCTTCTCTCGCCACGAGAGATTAAAGTCTGGCCACTGGGTAGGACTTCTCGTACGCTAGAGAAAGAGAGCACACATGCGAAGCCCTGCAGACGAGAGGTTGAAGATCATCTGCACACGGGTATGGTCACGTGAGTTCAAATTATGGATCCCACGAAGAATGGTGTGAGTATCCGATGCCAAATGGTAAGAGTCAATGTGAGAGCCGAGATCTTGGACATGCTTGGCTGATTTGTAACAGACCTTTTCTCTTGAGAAAATACGTGGAGAGGCTCCTAGGTACCTACCTAGGTAGTACCTGAGATCGAGGCGATGTACCAACCCCGTGCATCCACTTGGATTAGGCGTTTGACGAATACTCCACTCTCAAGAGAATACTTTGAATACCATATGAACGAAACGCATTGATTATCCACAGTAATTTTTTAGAACTGGCCTTAGCCATCTTCACGAAGCTACGTAGATGTCGACGACGTCGCTAGTTATATAAGCGGGTATCACGTGCTTAACCCTTGAGGTCAGACTACAGGTGGTACCTCCCACCCCTTGACGACTGTCGAGGGAAGTGTCTTCTTCCCCCTTGGCATTTCGACGACCATCATCCTCCCTACCATCGCTTTATTTCCATTTCTAAGCGCCTCATCTCTTTCGCTCACCACTCGTAGCTTTCCAATACACGCCCTCAGCACGGACACCCCTCCGCAGTGCAGAAGCGCCGAAGCGGCACCAGCGGGGAAGTGCCAGGAAGTCAATCCACTCGCGAACTCAAATTTCAAAAACCCAACCTCGCCTCTCTTCCTCTCATCATCGCACCTGTACGGATACATATGCCTGATGTATGCTCCAATTTCTGACATTGAGCGATTACCGTTCCTACGTTTCCCTTACGGCTCAACCCCTGCTGCTACAATTATCCCCTAACGCGACAGCTTTAGTCATATCTACGGCGGTATACCCAATTAGGGGTTTGGAGTTTCCTATCAAACGTCTTCTCAATCACTTGCTGCAGTGCACAGAGATGAAAGTTACATCTAACGTGCAGCATATTTCAAGTCAATATATTGAGTGCGAGAGAAGCGGGCGTAAATGCAGAACCAAAGGATTAGAGAGTCAGATACACTCATGAGGCCCCAACACTAGCAAAAGCATGGTTGTCAGTTTACACCCACGCGGCGGTCATGCCATTTTCTCAGCATGGTTTACTAAACAACTGGAAGCTATCGTACAATTTCTCAGCAGAGGCTAGAGTGGAGCAAGCAAGTATACAATTGACGACCAAAGCGTTCCACCCCTCCATGAACAAAAATACTCAATCGTGTTTTCGCGCTGTTTTTTAGGTCCCTTCCTTGTCCTTTTTTCCAGAGCCTTGTATATTTTAGACATGAAACCCAGCGGCTTTCTGCTTGAGCAGTTCGTCGAAGTTGAGTACGGCCTTGCCCAATACAAGCGCGCCTTCAGCGCAATCCTCCTTATCGCTCCATTCCTTAGGCGAGTGACTGATGCCATCCTTAGCTCTCACGAACACCATTGCTGTTGGTACCTTGGTTGTGGTCATAGTTGAATCATGCCCTGTTCCAGTTCTCGATGCGATTCCCTTATCGCCGCAAGCGTCTCGAACGCAAGCAATGGCTTCTGGCCAAAAGTTGCCTGGTGGTAGATGTATGTCTCGTGCCAGTTCGTAGTCGAGACCGCGCTGGCCAGCAATACTTTTGATACGCTTTACGATCTCCTCTCCCATGGCTTCCAGGCCCTCAGCTTCCTTGTGCATCAAGCAGAATACCACCTTCGTCTTCGATTGGATGTTACAGCTTCCGAATGGGTGAGAGTGAATTCCCGTGGTTGTGGTGTATCCATTCATCTCATACGCCAGATTCTCCAGTTCATTGATCAGTTTCGCCGATGCTGCAAGCGTATCTCGTCTGCCATACATTGGTTTGCTACAAATTCCAGAGTCGGTCAGTATGTCGCTCTTCTACAGTTTTGGGAGCAGGAACACACGCAAGCTTCGAAGTATCGAAAGACTCCAAACAGGCAAGGGCCTAGGGACACTTCTCGAAGGGAAGTTTTAACTTACGTGTTAGCGTGGCCATCATCGCCATGAAAGACAACATTGTACCAAGTCATTCCTGAAAGTGGAACTTTAGCCGACTTTCAAGGGGGGTTAGTGCTGAGTGAGGTTTGATGTACCTTGCCAACCTTCAACCCAGCCGACAGGCTTTCCCGCCTTCTCGAGATCGGTGTGCTGCTCAACGTGAATTTCGAAGTGAGCTGAGATAGGAAATTCATCAAAATAGTTTGGTCCATCTCCCACATAACCAATCTTTGCCAATTCCCCTCCCATCGTCAGTGACGAGTTATCGGTCGAGATCGATGCGTGTGCAGCTTGAACTGTCGATTGGCCAGCATAAACACAGGACGAGCCAAGAAGTGGGAAAAATCTTGCGCCTTCTTCGTTGGTCCAATTGATCAATACTAAAGGAGTTCTAGTTTTGATATTTTGTTCTTTCATACTTCGGAGAACTTCAAGGCCTCCTAAGACCTGTAAGACGTCAACAAATTGTAACCTCTAGTAGAGGTACGGAACGAAGCTCACACCGAGTGGCCCGTCGAATTTTCCTATATGATGAAATGTCGCAGTCAGTATACCTCACTCAAACAACCTTGGGGGTGATTGAGCATGACAAGGGAGATAGTCCCAATTCTAAAGTTTTTGTAAAACAAAACAATACTGAAGAGTAGAGCTTCGTTCGTGAAACCAAACTCACCTCCAGTTGCTACGGTATCCAAATGGCTTCCCATGGCAATTGGCGGGATGGAGTTGTCATCTCCCTCAAACAAGGCCATCTGACTACCTGTTGCGTTCACCTTTTTTTATTTAATTAGTTTTGCTTCTAGAGAAAGCCTACAAGCCTACCTTATAGTCAGCGCCCAAAGCAAGGACCTGGTCCCGAAACCAATCTCTAACCATCTTGTCATTCTCGTCTGCGCACAGACGTGTGACTCCGCCAGGAGATGGTGCACTCCATTTGGCTGTCTCGTGGATATCGTTCTATCAAAAACCTTTTAGATTTGGTATCGACACGTCGTTGTTAAGACGTACCCAGAGGCGATCACCCTAAAAAAAGTCAGTCTCAAGATATCATGGATTTTTGCTTATGCCTCGTGCAATATGGGTTTTTGGATCGAGGACGTTCACGATTGCTTACGTTGATACTAAATTTGGAAGCCAATGGCGACGTCGCGTAGGAACGTCTACCAATGACCGATATAGTGCGTCTGAAGGCAAACATAGCAAATATTTGAATTTCGTCTCGTCCTCTTTTCAAATATCTCAGAAGTCCGGGACGAGAAGGAGCATTGGCCTTTACTCTTTTCTCGTCTTTCGAGTATCTACATATATAGAATTCTCAATAATCTCGTCAGGATTTCCTAGAACATCGGGTGACTAGACCCGACCGTCGTCGTGGTTTGTTGCCTCTTCCTATGTAATAGTGTTTTGAATAGAGGTTAGTCAATCTAGTGTGTTGATCTGTCTTATCGAACGGGCAACTGCAAGAGTGGGTTAACATGTTCTTACAGCTATCCCCACAACTGATAAGTACAAAGCATTTATAAAGCACTAACAAAGATTGGAGAAAAGTCAACAACGTCATTGGTTTCAAGTTGTTGCACATCTGCCGTTGTTACGTCGTTGAGCCTCAGGGGCATCGATTGGTCCACCGGGATTTGAGTAGACTCGTCCTAGCATGCGTAAGTGGAAAGCCGGTGCCTGACAATCAAAGTAATAGCCGAGTTCTCGTCTCACTCACGACACCCTGCATCAACAACGATGATCTTACCCTCTTTTTGGAATTTTAATTCGACCGAATATCTTCGAAATCTCTTGGTCATGAAAATAGCGGGTATCCCGTTATCAAGATGACCATATCTCGAGATATTTTCGTATGTCTTCTCCAAAACAGACAACGGAGTCCTCTTTCTTATCATAACTGCTCAATAATTTCCGTGGACAGCTCGTCAAGCGTCAGCTGCCGATATCACATTCCCACTCCAGTGGATAGATGGTTATCACCTATCTTCTTCTTTTTTGCTGCAAGTATGACGGCGTCGACGGAGCTGAGCTCCCCCCATTCCTTCTATGCCTTCCCCATGTATCACCTTATCATGTCCGAGGAAAATATCATCATCGCGCAAGCTGCACTTTTGGAATCTTATCAACACCTCCGGCCCGACGGCGCTGAGATTACTTACGCACCACATACTTTAATCTTCAATAGCTTGCATGTGAAGGTAAGCTGTTGATGCAGGAACCTGCCTTCCGCCAATGCACATAAAGCTACAAAACCACAGTCCATTAAGCTAGGTTAACGATCTTCAGCCTTCAGCCTTCAGCCTTTGAACACCAACTTGCCGAGTCTCGTCATGTCAACCAGTACAATAGCACCAGTTCTACCCGAAGGAACAGGCTATGGAGTCGTTGTTGGCATTGGAGTAAGCATTATAATTTCTACCCGAAGAAGTCTCAGAATGCAATAGAAATCCGGAGCAGTGAGTTGACGCTTGGTAGTTCTTCTTTGCCCTTGTTATGGCAGGAATTTCGTACATACAGGCTAGTACACTCTAAGCCAGATCTGATGAGAACCTTGGCTAACATAATACACAGAACCGATACACGAAATACTCTACTAAAGGCAGCGAAGAATTCAATACCGCTAGTAGAAGCGTGAAGACAGGCTTGATAGCAGCAGGCATTGTCTCAGCTTGGACCTGGGCGGCAACGCTGTTGCAAAGCTCAACTGTGGCTTACGAGTACGGTATTTCTGGGCCATTTTGGGTAAGTTTCCGTTTTGAGGCTTGGTTCTCAAGCTAACGGTCACACAGTGTCAGTAAATACAGCTCTGCCCGAGAGGGTTCGTAGCTGACATGTAATAGATGCTGCTGGAGCTACGGTGCAGATTTTCATGTTCGCGGTGCTTGCGTGCAAAGTCAAGCAGAATGCTCCAAGATGTCATACCTTCCTTGAAATAATTCACTGCAGATATGGTATGTTTCTAAGCTTCTAAAATAAACTTTTGTCTCATACTGTCTCTGGTCCCCATGAAACTACTCCAACTACATGTTCTACTACCCCTAGGACATGTTTAAGAGCATACTCCTTATTCAAAACCTTCTCGATGACTGTTCTGACTAGAGGTTCAACGTATAGGTACAGCAACTCACATTGTGTTCATTTTTTTTGCCCTCCTTACAAACATTCTTGTCGCCAGTCAACTGCTACTCGGTGGGAGTGCCGTTGTCACTGCCCTCACTGGAATGAATGTATATGCTGCAATCTTCCTCATTCCTCTGGGAGTCGCAGTCTATGTTGTGCTCGGCGGACTACGAGCAACTTTCCTCTGTAAGTCACCATCCACTCACATTACAATCCTCTCTAACACTCAACTGGCGACTACACCCACACATTCATCTTAATGATAATCATCCTTTACTTTATGTTTTCAGTCTACTCATCCAACGAGCTCATCGGCTCACCAACCAAGATGTTTGAACTTCTAGCAGAAGCATCAAACAAACGACCTGTGGCTGGCAACCAAGATGGCTCCTATCTCACCTTGAAGTCGAACTTTGCTCTTATTTTTGGAGTCATTCAGCTCTGTTCCGGAATGGGGACAGTTTTTCTAGATCAGGGTTATTGGCAGAGGGCCATCGCGTCAAGGCCGACAACAGCTGTGCGAGCGTATATTTTAGGTGGCATGGCTTGGTTTGCCATTCCTTTTGGATTTGTACGTCTCAATTTTCTTCCTCGCTCTCTCTGTCTGGAGTCCATTTCCCAGTACTTCCTCCTGCGAGGTTTAGCGCTGGCTTCGGACAATCAAATTTCCCGGCAGTTACCAGTGCTCCGGAGAAGAAAGGGGTTAAAGAGGTTCCACGTGACTATCTTCAACCGCCTCATCTCCTCAACCAGCCGTCATACCTACAACCTTTCTTGTTTTACATCTGTCTATATGTTTCACTAACCTCGCGCAGGCAACAACACTCGGCCTCGCAGCTGTTGCACTTACAGACAATCCTTCCTATCCAACGTATCCAAATAACATGACCAGCTCTCAGATCTCGTCCGGTCTCTCGGCTCCTTTCGCTGCAGTTGCACTTCTAGGCAAACCGGGCGCCATCGCGCTCCTCATCACCCTCTTCATGGCCGTCACCTCTTCCTCATCATCTGAGCTCATCGCTGTTTCCTCAATCATGACGTTCGACGTCTATAAAATGTACATCAGGCCGTTCGCTACCCCTGAGGAACTCATCAAGGTCGCACATATAATGATCTGTGTTTTTGGTCTCGTCATGGCGACTTTTGCATGTATCTGGAATGCTATTGGGATTGACCTCGGCTGGCTTTTCCTCGTTATGGGCCTCTTGATCGGAGGCGCCGTCTTCCCTGCTGCATTTGCTGTGACGTGGAGGAAGCAGTCCAAATATGGCGCTATCTCAGGAGCAGTTGGTGGCCTCACCGCTGGCCTCACCGCCTGGCTTGTCGAAGCCAAAGTCCACTATGGTGAACTAACAGTCACTACGACGGGAGCTTCGTATCCTACTCTTGCTGGAAACATGGCAGCTGTGTTGACGGGCTTGATCCTCACAGTCGTGGTTTCGTACATCCGACCTGATGATTTTGACTGGGCGATCACGAGAGGAATCAATAAAGTGACTGAAGCTGAGACTCCAGCCACAGACAGAGAGAGTCTAGAGCAGAATCCAGTCGAGACATCCGACCCAGAGAAGAAGACAAGTTCGGTCCCAAACAACCTCGTCGTTTCGAATATCACGCATCACTCTACTCTCCCGACAATCCAGCACGAAGACGCCGAAGCGCTCGAAGACCAAGCTATCATGGAAGATCCTACCCGCCTGAAAGGGGCATTCAGATTTGCTTGTATATCTGCGACTATTCTAACACTGCTCATGGATATCATCATCCCGATACCGATGTTTTTGTCGCATTATATCTTCTCGAAAGGCTTTTTTACTGGTTGGGTGGTGATTAGTTTTATTTGGGTATTCTTTGCTCTGGCTACTTGTGCGTTGTTGCCTATCTGGGAGGCGATGGGGTTCTTTAGGGATTTTTGGAACGAAGTTTGGGAAGGGAAGAGGATGAGGAAGAGGAATGTGTGAGTGAAGGAGTGGCCGATGAAGATTTTTTCGATTTTGAAAATAAGGCTCTCTTACTACCATATAGAAGTTAAACAGGCTAGATAAACGTTGAAGGCGACTTTCTGTGTCTAGTGGTCGAGGTCGGGGAACGGCAGCGTTTATTGAAATATAATTACCACTCATCTGAGGTCTCAATTCATGGCAGGGGCACTGACTCGAAAAATGCAATCTTATTTCCGAGTTATTTAGGGTGAGAAGGCACGAATATACTAGAGTTAAGCATGGCTCGAATATCTTTATTTTCTACTATCATACATCTCACCATAAATTAGATCCCTCTTTTTGAATGAAGATTCGATATCTAAGTTCTAGCTAGCTCTACTAAGGACCTTAGAGCTAATAAGCGAGACTAGCGTAGGGGGCCGAGGCAGGCGGTGGCAAGGTACGACAGGGGTTGAAGTGGCAGTATTAGACGCGATTTAGAGAAGCTCACGAGCCCTCACCAAACGCGACATTCAACACAACACTCACTTGCCTATAAACAACACGAGATTCCCTCCGAATCTGCTGCTGAGCCCATCTTTTGCCTGTCATCAGATATTATATGACCATCCTGATATGTGAGTATTCACCAGAATGTCGTTGACTAAGCCATACTAACTCACGCGTACAGACAGCATCAACAGCACTACGCGCACATAGACATTGAACGACTTAGCAAACGACACTCTTTTGGACGACACCATCGTAATCAATTAGGTGGAGCATAGCAGCTGCGACGATTGAGCTGCGAGTCATCGACGACCAAGCAATTCCTGACAATAATTTCAATCTCTCGCCCTATTAAAATGGCTTCAGTAACACCAATTCGTCGCCCTTTTGCCACCAGAGATAGCAATATAGCGCCTACGCCCAGAAGTGCTTCGAACTTCTTACAGAAACTCACCAGTCCGTCAAGGTCGGTCGGCTTGGTTAAAGCATTGCAACACAACACACACAAAAGAGAAACGACAGTAGAAGTGGGGAAGGATGTTAGTTTGGATAGCAACAAAAGGAACAATCCTGATGATTATCATGATGTATGGTCGAACAAGAGACGAAAGATGGAAAGTACTTCGCAAGCTGAAGCACTGGAACATGATCAACCATCAATTAAGGAAGTGGCGCGCACATTGGCGCAGGATGAGATGTCTAACCGTCATACTGAGATCGATCTTGACTTTCAGAACCAGGATGTAAGTGTGCATCTTTATTAAAGAATTAATCGGAACCCTTATTAATTATTGAAAATAGACGCTTTTATCACGTTTTATCTCGCCTTCACCAGAACCCGTCTCTTCTCCCTCATCAGATAGATCAAGCATAGCATCACCAATAATAGCAATCAACTACTCACAAAACACGACAATCACGGTACCTGACAGCGACCTTCAAACTGCCTGGCCCACCAACTCCCACTTCAACATCGTCCCACGTTCCTTAACTATAGAAGAAGTCAGACAAGTGAGCACCTTTCCATCCATTATTTCACAATAGCTAACATCAGACAGAAAGCCAAAGAGATTAGACTTCGTCTTAGCCTAGCAAACTACAAAGTGCGCACTAATCAAATGGATGTCCCCATCTCACGTCTACAAATAAGATCCTCTGCACCACCCTCAAGAATACCAGGCGCGTCACGTATACCACGAACTTCTCTCCCATCCACCAACATCCCCTACCTCAACCTCCCGAAACCTTCAGCTGAGAGGAACCAACTACGCATTATTTCTATTCCTTCTTCACCACCATCGAACAACGTCCGTCCAACTGAAACCTCCTCACGTCTGGCATCACCTATAAAACAGAGAGATCTAACGGCCGACGGACTTTCTACTCCCCTGCTCCCACAACAAAGAGAAGGTCTCCTGAACCCACCTAATTTGGGGAGTCCAGAGGAGCGTCACTTGACAAGCAGTGTGGTGAAGGGCTATGCTGTAGATGGACTTTTAAGTTTGATGCGTGACCAGGGCTGTGACTGACATCCTATATAACTTTCTTTCTCTTTTGAATGTTGATGACTGCATTGTATTAGGATGGGAGGCACAATATCTTTTGAGAATTTTCTTTCGTATAGATAAGAAGTCCCAATGACGATGTTTGTTTTACTGCTGGAAAATAGGGAGGTTATACTTTTGTGGATAGATGGATAGCAGAATGTTTGTCAAACGCTCCTTTTTATGCACAAAGAAGCTTCATATGCTGATGTCTGTTTCGCTGTTGGACAATGAGATGTTTGCATAAGTGGTGGGATGGATGCATTGGGTGGTAGTTATGATTGATGTAATTCAATACACGAAGTCCTCGAAGTTCAGGGCAGTTTACATCTTAAGAATGCTATAGTCTATGCTCTCATTACTCAACCAACTAGATTTTTGGGTATCATAACAAACAAGAACCTTCATACAGATCATATCCTTCGCCAATGCCAGTAATGCAACGGTTTCGCTCCCAAAAAAAAATAGCCACAGCTCTCAACCAATCAACCTCCGCATCTCCAGCTGCTCTTGCGTCCAGTCATCCTGATTCTGAAAAGCACTTCCTGCCTCATCAGCTCCAACCCAGAATGGCCCACCCTCTAAAGCTCGGCGCTGAAGCTCCCAGTCGATGTCTGCTTGGTCATACACCATTTCTGGCTGATTCAATACGCCGGAATCTGGTCCAGCGATACCCATATTCGATTCTGATTCCGTATATTGAATGCTACCACTGAAACCCGGTGTTGCAGGATCGAAATCTGGAATTCCAAAAGGATGTGCGCTTTGCATGTGGATTTGAAGATCATACTCTCGAGTGAACATGTGTGGGCATCCTGGAGCATGGCAAGGGATGGTTCGTTTTGGATCAGCAGCATAAGACGTTCCAAGAAGTTTATCCATTTCTGATGCCTTTCCTTTTTTGTTCTTTCTCTTGGACTTCTTCGGCGGAGCATATTCATCATCTCCTTCGTCATCAATGAAGTCGTCGCTGGATTCAGTCTTTTGTATCCGGTTTGCATTAACAACACTAGGTATTCCTAGATGTGCTGTGCGAATATGATCAAGGAGATTAACTTTCGAGACGAAGTCCTTTTCACAGCCCATGCTATCGCCGAAATCGTCGAGATCCGGATAAGCGCTGACGTCAAAAGAGCCACAGATATAGCGCTCTCCCATGTGGGCGCTTCGAATATGCGTGTTTAGATTGTTCTTCTTGGTAAATCTCTTCTCACACCCTGCATAGGGGCACGGCACATTCTTCCTCTCTTCGAGTGTAGTGCCAGAATGTTGGCTCTCGATATGCTTTAATAGGCCCTGCTGGCTGGAGAATTTGAGATCACAGAAGAGACAGTTCGCGTGTTCCTTTCGGATATGGGTTTGTAGCTGCTTTTCTGTCTTGAATCCCGGGGTGGTGCATTCTGCACAAGAAAATAACGCTGGTCTATGGACTCGATCGACATGCTGTCGAAGACCGGTAGCACCATCAAATCCAGCAGCGCATGCCTCTCCGGTATCAGGATCGACGAAAGTACACGGAAAAGGTGTCAAATGTAGGTGGTCTGAGCGGATATGTCGCTGAAGAGTTTGGTGCTTTCGAAACGTCTGGTTACACGGTGGGTAGGCAATGCATCGAAAACGCTCGTGGCCTATATGAATATCCTTGTGCCTGTGTAGACGGGTCGAAGTCAAGAAACTCTTGCCGCAACCTTCCCAGTCGCAGTGAAAAGATCGTTCGTGGGTATGAGATCCTTTGATATGTTGCTGTAGATGCTTGTCCTCGAAGTAAGATTTGTCACAACCCTCGTATTCGCAAACATACGGCCGCTCATTTGTATGCGTTCTTAGATGGGCAGTCAATCGTGCCGGTCGATTAAAGGTTTTCGTGCATCCTTTGAAGGTACACTTGATCGTCTTCAATTCGGAGGGGAATTTTTTTCGAGGTGGGGAGAATGGAGTAACAGGAGTATCGGCTGCCTGTTCATCTTCTGATTCGTAATTTCCATCTGATTTATAGTTGTCTTCTTCTTCGTCGTCCAGCGCGGAAGGAACTGTGAACTGTTAGTGAATGAACGTAGCTTGAAGACAACTACGTACTAGCGGATGAGACTGTTCTATCAATGCGCAGCCTCTTCGTGGCCTCTTCCAATCCATCCTGAGGCTTTCGCTTTTTCGAAATGGAGGCCATTGTTGAGCATCAAAAGACTGCTGACATTGGGATCGTCTTGGGAAATATTTCGGGACCACCAGGACTATGTGTGGCTGAAGTGTTTGTGGGAAACTTTTTAGAGAGCCGCTTTAAGCGGCCGCATTTTAGCGTACTTAAGATAGAGGATTTGGGGTCGACCGCGAGTCGAATTTCTTTTTGGCTAGCTGGGCAACTCAATAACGAAGCGCATCATATTCTAGTACGTGATCTAGCTATTACGAATTACTCTAATCCTCTACGTCTCTGTCAAGCAAGATGTCGGACAATGAAGACGGAGGCGAGGGCGGGTGAGTGCCGACAAAATTTCAATCTCTAAGCTCTTACCCAAGCCTTTCTGATGATAATGTTCTTCTGTGGACAACTGCTGAAGAAGAGAATAGCTTCTCCCCAGCCTACGATAATGACGAGCCTGACTACGATCCCGAAGAGCCCGTCGAGCCTTTTGATCCAGACGAGCAGACTCATGCTGAAGTCGACGATATTGCACTTGGCCAGAACCCAGATCAGCTCTTAACTACAGGCGATCGCGGTGTTGTTATATCAGGAGACTCATCAGCCGGGGCGAATCGAGGGAAGGTAGAAAAAGCACCAAAAGACAAGAAGATTCCCAATGACCAGCGAACCACGACTCCATACATGACCAAATACGAGAAGGCTAGAATTCTGGGCACCAGGGCGTTGCAGATTAGGTTGGTCCCTTGAGGAATGTATAAATTAAGATTGTGGATAATATACTGATCATATATACCTAAATAGCATGAATGCGCCAGTTCTTGTTGACTTGGAAGGAGAGACGGATCCACTCCAGATTGCGATCAAGGAACTGAGAGAGAAAAAGATACCTCTTATAGTGCGAAGGTTTATGCCAGACGGATGGTAGGTTGCTGGTAATATTATTAGAATGGTTTTATTGATTCCGGGATAGGTACGAAGATTGGACCTGTGAAGAGCTTCTCCAGTAGGTGGTCACCGGTACGCCTATCACGATATACGAACATTGGACAGACTTGCGAGAGGTCCAGCAGGTGATTTAGTTTCTGCATTGCAAAGGTGCTGGTATGGCGTATAAAATGGCGTTACGGCGAGAGGCACCCAAGAGACCCTGGCGGAAGAATAGCAGAAAGCTTTTCTACTAATGTCCCACTCGAAAAACTTACTTCTTCAGCTTTATGAGGGGTTGAATTTAGAGCTGTCCGAAAGTCATTGAGAGATCTTGTTGACTTTTCGCAAATGCCGTGAAATCTCCGAGTGGAAGGGGTATTATTGCCGAAAGGGTTTCATGGCCTATGGCGGGGCATCGCATTGAGGGGTCGGAAAGCCTAAAACGTCATATTAAATGGAAGCACCATTTTATTTCAACTTCATGAACAATCTTCTCTCTACTTCTCAAGTTTGATGCCCAATTGATCTCATCTCACAAAGCAGCACAATGTCTTTCAAAACCACAGCAACCATCGCGTCGTTTGGCGGCAAGCTTCTGAAGCTCACACACGATGCCTCCACTACTGGATGTGAAATGGCACTGAATCTCTACCTCCCACCCAATGCTGGAGCTACTTCCCAAAAAGTACCTGTTCTCTTTTACCTTGCCGGCCTCACATGCACAGGCGACAACTGTGCCGAGAAAGGTTTCTTCCAATACGGTGCAAGCCAAAAGGGCATAGCCGTCGTCTACCCAGACACCTCACCTCGTAAGCCCCACATTACTCCAATTCTCCCTTCCAGAACTGACATTATCCCAGGCGGGCTCAAAATCCAAGGTGAAGACGACTCTTATGACTTTGGCTCCGGCGCTGGCTTCTACATTGACGCAACCGCCTCCCCCTGGTCCAAGAACTACAAGATGGAATCATACATCACCTCCGAACTCCCTAAAGCTCTCTTCTCCTCATTCCCCGAACTTGATTCCTCCCGAATATCAATTACAGGACACAGTATGGGCGGACATGGCGCTCTCACATTATTCTTGAAGAATCCAGGCATGTATAAGAGTGTGAGC
This sequence comes from Phialocephala sp. D728, assembly GCA_003988865.1. NCBI lineage: Eukaryota > Fungi > Ascomycota > Leotiomycetes > Helotiales > Mollisiaceae > Phialocephala > Phialocephala sp. D728. The sequence continues at coordinate 113,575 of QYAJ01000005.1, forward strand.
GCGTTTGCGCCGATTGCGAACCCGAGTAATTGTCCTTGGGGCGAGAAGGCTTTTAAGGGGTATCTTGGAGATGATAAGGAGAGCTGGAAGACTCATGATGCGACAGAGTTAATTAAGAAGTGGAAGGGGAAGTTTGATACTTTGATCGATGTTGGGACGGGAGACAATTTCTATAAGCAGAAGCAGCTGTTGCCAGAGAACTTTCTGGAGGCTGCGAAGCAGAGTGGGAATGACAAAGGGATTGTGTTGAGGATGCAGGCGGTGAGTAGTTCTGGAAAGAATGAGAAGGTTGTGCTGACTGAACAGGAATATGATCACTCGTACTTCTTCATCTCGACATTTGCGACAGATCACGTCAACCATGCTGCGAAGTACTTGTTTTAGTATGTGATTTCATTGCTCTTGCTGGGTACTATAGCTTATGGCTTCAGAAGCGACATGGCCCCAAAACAAAAGTTATAAAGGGCAACACACTATGAACACATACAACGTTCAATCCTCGAACAGGACACCTTACGCCTGTGAAAATGCCAAGTCTCTGTAGGCTTGTGGGGTATCTTCGAAAAAGCCTGGTTGCACAGCAGCTCCAAGAGCGTCATGGCCTCGTTATTCATTAGTGCCGTTGTCCCTGCTCAACTTATCCTCCTCTCAACCATCATCGCTTGTCCGTTTCCGCTGGTGAAACCATCCTTTTCTCCCATCTTGCTTCGCATCTCAGTCTCCGCTTCTCTTCGTATCCGATGAAAAGCTAGCTTCTCAAAGCGGCTCATGGCTTTCCACCAATGTCTTCCTGCTTCGTGCTCACTAATCCTCTCTAATAGGTCTACCACTTTTAACCTCACGTCTTTATCCTTGTGAAACAGTCCCAAGGCGACATAGAAGAGTCCTGCATGAGATTCAGGAGCGACTGTGAGGAGCTGACAAATTTCGTCGTACGAATGTGTGTACTTCGAAAGTGCTACGTATATCTCTCGACTGGCAGCTGGAGTCAACTTGGTCATTCTTAGGCGGTCATGCAAATGATGAAGATCTAGTGACTTCAAGGGCCTGAAGGTATATAGTTGGGCAAGATCCTTATAAGCATTAGCCACATCTCCAACCAGAGTAAAGCAACCCACCTGCTTGAAACTGAAATAGCTTCGAGTATTTCTCCAGCCTTCTATACGATGCACGCCACCAGCCAACTCCTTGAGCTTTGATTGCTCATCAGCCCAGACATAACCATGTCCGGAGACACTTTCATTTCCAGGCTCGGCTTCTTCCACTCCAATATATAGAGCACTGGCTCCGTAGACGCATTCCTCGAAAGCTGCTGCGACGCGAGTGAACTTCTCGACCCAGTCACGCAATTTCGCCCGAATGACACCTTCTCCGTGGCGAGCAGCCACACTTCGGAGAACGTCTGTCATAAACGCTGCGTCGCCAGTGGGATCTTGAGCCGCATTGGCTGAAGACGCTCCGTTTACCATACTTGCAAAGGCAGGGTTCTGTGCAGAGAAATTTGCTAGACCTTCAGTAAAAGGGGCTTGCTCAATACGGTTACTGATCTTCATGCGACCAGTTGGGAGGTCACAGAGAAGATCCCACCACTCGGGATGGTTCTCAAATGTTGGATTGGTGACACCAGCTATGAAGCCAGGGACTTTTAGGAGATCGTCGATCTTGCTGAGATCTGTATACGGGAATGCATGTCTTGTGAACCCTCTCAGGACTCCACCGGAGGCCAGCGCGCAAGCCGCGAGAACTGCTTCAGCTACTTCTCCGGAGGGGCGGTTATGGCCCAAAAATATCACTCGTTTCTGTGTCAACATAGCATTGGCGAGAACTATGATAGGATGGGTGAATGCGCCACTGGTAGTGAGATGCGGATGTAACGCAAATGGTTGCGGGGATTTCGCATGAGGTTCGCCGAACGTTTGAATAAGTTTTATGAGGGAGAAGTCGCCGACAGTCTCTGGCGATACGGCGACAGGGACTTTGATGGGTATAGGAATACCATTGTACATGACTTTCGTCTCAAATTCGTGTGTGTCTCGTGGTACTGAATATTGGGAATGCGCAACGACATGCGCTTTCGTTCCATTTCGAGTCAGGTCCATACGTCTTTCAGGACTTTCTGACATTGCTGCAACATCATCTGGTGATTCCCCTCTATCCTCTGCTAATCGCATTTGAATCATCTGCTCGAATTTCTCTACGAAAAGGTCTTTGTTGTCGCTAGCTTGTAAGAGCATTCTTTCCAGGAGGCTGAGTCTAGGCATGAGGGACAAATCCATAGTGTTGACAGCCTCATATAGCGACGCCAGCGTTGCAGGATGGGGCGATTTGAAGTACTCTTCCAAAGCTAATAATAACAGGGGCTATCTTGTTGTTAGATACATCTACAAGGCAGTGGGGGTACTGAGGACCAACCTTATAAATATGTAAGAAGGGATGTCGTGTGCATATCGCCATAGCCTTTACCACTGCACCTCTTTTGGCAGTTTTATCTTGCTTAGTATTTACCAGATTCAAAACATAGATCAAAGGAGGACCTTCCCCGCCCTCTGGCTCACTATCGTCAGAGTCTTCAGCCGATTCGTCACCCTCGTCAATTTCGTCACCAGACTCAACGTCCTCAGGATCTAGAAGGCCAGCAGCTCGGTCTTTTCTCCTTTGTCGTATCCTCCGCTTCTCTTCCCTCGCTTCCGCTTCCTCCTCCTCTTGGCTTGTATCTTTGTGCAAAAAGAATATTGTCCAGTCTTGATTCCGAACATGCGCCTGATCTGGCAACATCAACTCTGCCAGCATATGTTCGTCGCCGGTAATTGCGACAGGATATTGATGCTCCATAATTGGGCCCTTGTCAATATCGAACGACGCAACTAAGATGTACTCGACATGGTTCTCAATGTTCCCGCGAGGGTATTGTGACCGCAGCTTTCTCGCAGGATGTGCGTCTGGATTGTATCTTCGAGGCGCGGACAAGGACGAGTGTTGCGATGACACACCACTTGAAGGAGTCTTTGCATTCGAACTCGGGTCGGACGTGCGATCGGTATCTATCATGGGTGGGTTGGGGGACCTGGACGGTCTGGAGTGTCGAGACATTATTGAAGGAGATCTCGAAGACGGAAACGAAGACAGCGACGTTCTGCGATATGCAGCGACACTGCCATTGGAACTCCGAGTTGTTGTAGTTGTGTCTGTCGTCCCAGCTGTTCCTCGAGTGGTGGGACGTTGAACTTGCATGGCTATATTACCTCTGCCTGCGTTATATAGTCCCGGATAGACGTAAGGGGAGGCCATATTCCCCTACACTAAGACCCTCTCGGGAAAAGACAGTGTCTGCGACGTGCTCCACTACAAGGTTCAGACAAGCATGAGGAGTCAGTGCATTCGGGCGCAAGCACCTTCCTTTGTCGCGAGAAACGTGATGGGCTTGAAGGCGCACGAGGATTAATGTATTGCGTCCAGGGAAGAGGTCAGAAGTGCATCTTGGAGGTCTAAGTAACTGTGATACCGTGCGTAGAAAACATACAAAATTTGAGCAGTTGATGGTACCTTTTACCTACCCCTGAGATGATCGAGAGAGGTGTCGAATGAGCGGGCGTTGTGCAGCCCCACCTCCCGATTTAAGCTTCCCGCGCTTTGTACGGCAGTTTGTTTACATTCGGAAACCGTCATCGAAAACTGCTTTAATTGTCCAGAACAATTCAGACATTGAACATAAAGACGCATTTTGCGATATAGTTACATAAGGTAACGCTAGGGACGATTTATCCTATTTTGGCAAGGTTTGAGCACATAATCTACCAGTAAATACAGATTTAGTGCAGCTGTAAGTATTTCCATCGCGACTTCCAACGCCAATTACTAACACAAACTCAGTCAATGGCAGCCTCCTACAAACCTTCTCCTCTTTCCTATGGCTCTCCAAGAGCATCGCCTTTCCGCCGTCCAGAGAGTCCAGCATCGCCCTCACCACTTCGACATTCAACACCTGTCGCACCACCCAAAATGGCTGCTCCCATAACAACAACAACGCCATCGAGGTTGAATCGCAGTTCGACACCGCAAGCAGACGGCGAACCATGGACACCACGAGGTCTTGTATCTGTGAAGAGAGAACCAGAGACATCGCCGACCAAAGGAGCAAATAGTCCAGGGTTTGGAGGGATGCTCACCGCGAGGACTGCGACAGATAACAATGCGATGTCGAAACTACAGCCTGCTCAGATCAGAGAGTTGAGAGAAGTGTTCTCAGTTCTAGACAGAGATAGCGACGGGCAAGTTGGCCGTGAAGATGTTGCTGATATGTTGACTCAATTAGGTAAATATCGTACCTCTTGCAATGCAAAACTTCATACTAATAGCAATTTAGGTCTTCCAGCCAATACATCAGATGTCACAGCCTTTTTCCCACCCTCCTCATCTCAGACCGTCACTCTTCCTACGTTCCTCAATTCATTGGCTGGTCTCCTTGCCTCGTTGAGTCCTCCATCAGAACTTCTGTCCGCGTTTTCGGCTTTTGACGAAGATGATTCTGGGCAAGTCGACCTTGCAGAGTTACGAGACGCATTGCTTCATACAGCACCTGAACCTGGAGACAAGGCCCTGACTGAAAGAGAAGTAGACAAGGTCATGAATGGTTTCACAGGCAGGAGAGCTTTCGGCAAGCATACTGGAGGCGGGATGGGCAAGCGAGGGGAAGTGTTCAAATACCAAGAATTTGTGGCCAATATTGCTGGAGGTGCGAGTATAGATGGTAAGGAAGGACGAGATAGCGATGAGTAGTGGGTTTGGGATACTTGATGTATGATTATGAACATGGTCTCTATTGTCCTGGCGCCGGAGTATTTGGGTTATAAGCCAGGGACTGGGCCAGAGATTCGTGGCGGCAGACAATGGGGATGCTATAACGTTGTTAAGATGACCAGCCAACCGAGAGAAGTTCAACGGTCGATAATGTCGCCGCTAAACTGGACATCACAAGAATTTTGTTCTAGCCACCTATGTATGGCACTATCAAGCAATGACAACTTAAAGTGAGTCTTCGTCGCAAACAGGACATTCTGAAATATCGCTGCAAGTATATTCTTAGATATGGATTCCGACAATTCGGTTACTAGGGTGGGGAGTTTCTCCTGTGCTAGTTGGACTACAGTATCTTGAAGGACACCAACCTTAATAACCCATTTCTCAACTGAGTCCATTTCCACACTGTCTTATCCATCAGTAGCGGGCATCTATTTATTCTCTATTATGGCTATATACTGCATGTGTACTTTTATATCATAAGCTCATAATCATAATCATCAATCATCTCATCATCACAACTTAAAGGCCCTTTTTCCTCACTCCTTCTTTTTCCCGAAGTTAATCTCGTCCTTCTTCTTCCCCAAGTTCCCCAAGCTAAGCTCATCCTTCTTCTTACTCTCCTCCCTATTCTTCGTATCCCATGTGCTCGCCTTACTCATCGTCCTCTTCCTCATCATCGCCATTATATTCTTCTCCATATCCTCACTCCCCTTCTCCAAGTCATGATCCTCCCTATCATACTTCCTTTCCCGCCTTTTCTCCCACACATACCAAATTGCCGTGATCACTACAGTGATCGGGACTGTGAATGCCCAATAGATCCAGAACTTCGAGGACACGAGAGTGCCACCGTCGTTTTGAAAGTTGAAGAATGTCATGGAGAAGACTGAGGCAAGGTATGCGCCGGGAAGGAAGAGGGCGCCGAGAAGAGAGATCATTTTCATGGCTGCGGAGTCGCGTTTGCTAGCATGGGCGAGCTTGCGTTGTTCGCCAGCCATTTGGAAGTTGAGTTTGCTTTCTTTTTGAGCGATGATATTGTAAAGCTAGTTCTCATCAGCACCACGTCAATTTGCCAACATCTCAAATATCTTACCGCACTCCTCTGGATATCCAATCTTTGCAGAGTCGTGTAGGCATACGACTCGATGCCTTGCAGCTTGACTCGATAGAAATCCAATCGCGAAAGCATGCTAGCATGTAGTTTTCGCATCTGCTCATCTCTTCTAGTTTCCGGGAGTTTCTCATGGAACATCTTCATGGCTGTCTCAATGTTTGCAAGCATCACCAGATATGCTTTGGGCCTCTTCCATAAGACCTGAGAATGACACTCCACCAAATCTCTGTTGATAGCATCTAAGTCCACAACTCCTTCTTTCACATAGCCCTCTTTTTCCTCGATTTCGCTGCGCATGCTAATAGCATGTTCAAGCCTTCGAACCCAATCACGTGCATCTCTATGCTTGATGTCGGTCTTGTAGCTCAGATCATGCGAGAATATGATGATGGGAAGGAGCATTGGATGTCCAACTTGAAAAGCGCATGCTTTGAGATGTTTGATGCATTCGACGATGTCTGAGCTTGGCGTGCCTTTTGCGAAGCCGGTGGTGATGCCGTTATTCACGTCGTGAGAGAGCATGAGCTCCCAGCCACGAGTCTTAGCCTTCTTACGGACATCACTTTTGCGGTATACTATTTCTGGAGGGATATTAGTCTCTTATCTGACGGTTAAGTGAAGAACCTAGCTGACGCAAATGGGGATTTGTCTCATCTTGATCCCAAGCGGCCCAGAAGAAAGGGCCAACGACACTGGTACTTTCAATGGCTCTATAAGGCAAGTTCCAGCTTACTATCATGGTTTTATATGCTTCTGACTTCAGGCTGATGACATGAGGCGTGAAGGTTTCGGCATCTTGTGCATTTTGTTGGAGGCTTGGCACTGTCAGCACACGGAACTGAATTTTCAAGATGTCCTCACATCAGTCGAATGCATGCCGTTTGAGTGACTCCAGGAGGGAGCGTTGGAGGAGCAAATGCACCCTATAGCATGATGAATTAGCTCACAGTTCGTCGTTTTCCTGATCTGGCGCAAAGCCCACCCTTCGGTTGAGGAAATTGTTAAATTCATCCGGAGTCAATGCATGCTCCTCGACTGTATTGCGGGTAGGATCCTGATATATGGTCAACTCATCTACTGACGTCCAGCTCGATGTGTTCTCACCGAATATGAGATAATCTCAAGATATGTCGTGGGTTCATAAACCACAGTACAGCGATCAACGTTGGCTTTGAACATGTAGTCGTCCATGACTGCGATGCATCTTCCTCTGCCGCTCCCGCTGCTGAGGTTGAAATCGAAAAGCACCAGCAGATAATGTTTATAAGAATTAAGATGTTCATGAGAATAGATATACTCGGTGTGTAGTAGCATTTACATGCAGCAGTCGTTCGGCCGCCCCAACCACCCCGCCAAATGTCAACAGGCTCGGCCCTCAGTGGATCCTGTACGGGAGTGCGGCTTGGCGTGGTCTAATGCGGTGCGATACGGAGGTTGCAGCGAGGGAAATGATTGGAAGTGTGTACGATGCAGGACTTGGCCGATGGAAAAGCCGAGTCGCAAAATGAAAAGACGAGAGGCATGAAGGCATTGCCGACATGAGTGTCTCACATATGCGGCTGGCAGCGTTCAACTGCGAGGAAACGAGAGACGAAAATTCAGCAAGTTGAAGTTGTGGTGGAGAATGGAAATACGAGATGAAATGTCTGGCCAATGGTGATCGCTAAATTTGAAGGAACACCACACCTCGCCTTCAAGATGTATAACGCAAGGACTGACATTGATATGTTAAGAATCCCCCACATGGGTCTGTCGATTCTGCAGATTCTGCACATTTGATTTCGAGTTTTCGGTCAGGCCAAGGTTTGGAAGAGCATGATGTGTTCACAGATCAGCGACCGAGTAGTGTATTGCATTTGATAGGGACGATGAGAGGGCTGCAGAGAATGAGGCTGGCTGTCCAAGGCCTGATCGGATTGGACTACTGAGGTGAACGGAATATTTATAATGAATAAAGCAACTCTGACGTGTCGGGTCTTCAAATTGGGCGAGATCGAGCCGGACATCGAGCCTCAACGCCTTTTGAAACATAGACATGTCATTCAAGCATAAAATTGAGTATGCACAAAAAATCATTATATATAAATTAGAATGCGTGTGTAACGCAATGTGCCCAAGTCTATTGACACAAAACGCCTTCTGCTATGCAATCAAAGACTGAATCTGATGCTCCTATAACCTGACCCTTCCATCCCGACTCCCACCGAACCATTTCGTGAAATCATTGCCACTGCCACCTGGCTCAGCGTTTGAAGAGTCTTCGTTTCCTCCCATCCATTTAGGCCGCTTCACCCCCTCGCCAACGTTTTGGAACCACTTTGGAGTTTGCATGGTGTCAAAAGTGTTCCTTACTCGATGGCCAAAAGCCTCGAAGAAATTTTCGTCTTCAGGGTCCTTCGCTCCTTGTTGCTGAGGATTTGCAATCGGCCTTGTCGTTGAAGCTTGTGCTGGACTGCTCGCTCTTTCTACTCGAGGCACCGAGAGTGAGGGAGCGGTCCGGTTGTTTGGGTTATTGGGAACTTGAGCGCGTCGATCTGTTGATGATTGTGCCAATCGACCCAGGGAGGAATGGCCCTGCAATTCCCGCTCTATCAAATCCCTGCCTTCTCGCCACGATCCAGTCCCGTAGCCAGACTCGTTATCTTCCTCGTCGTCATCAATCACTCCTCCGAAGCCAGTGCAGTTTGCTACTTTTCCATAGAGATTAAAAATGGCAGCACAAACAGGCACTAAAATAAAGCACGGGAATAGCCAATCGATCCACGTTCCCAAGTCGGTGAGCCTGATGAAGTTTCCGAGAAAACCGTAAAAGACCGTGTCCATGTAGATGTCCGGTGACAAGAAAGTCAAAAAATTGAAAGAAAGTGGGACGGAAAGCTTCGCGACCTGCAAAGCGTACCAAGAGGCACTCTCACCATGCGTATTCCTTCTTACCAATGCTCGTCCACGCCAAACCTTCACTTCTGTAAGCGATGTTAAAGCTGCTGCATACATGTACAATATCCAGGCAGCAGCAATGACTTGACCGAAGAATCCAATCTGGCCACGCTCGCTGGTGGGATGATGCACAACGGTGATAGCGATTATCGAGAACAGAGGATTGATTGACTTGATGATTTCTGACCATACAATGCAAAAAGATGCTAAGGACAAGAAACATCCAAGGAAAATCCTCATGTATGGTAGAAACCAGTACTTGAAAAGGTACCTCGTGTAAGGAGTTAAAAGCGTGAGCCGGTCCGTGAATGGAGCATCTGGTGAAGCCTGGCCGATCTCGATGCGCTTGGATGCTGCAGAATCAAGGATGGCTTGTACATTTGTTGCTTCTTGCAATAGACGATCCCATTCATCGAGATACCTCGCGCGACTGTGTTGTGCTTTTAGGAGGTTTCGGCTCAAGTCTGCAAGATACCGTTCTGTGATAACATGCGGGATGTTGACTTCAGGCATAGACATCCGTCGAGAGAGAGTTCGAGGTCGGGACTCAGGCAGGTGCGTGTCATCTGCCAGCTCTTCGATCCAGTCCTTGAACTGTGTCGCTGAGCCCGTCTTCCGCTTGGTCAGTTCTGCAACTTGCGCTTCCAAATCTTCAAGATTTTGAATCGCATCGTCCATCTTGTCATGAATTTTGACGGCATTGACTTGAATTCGTTTTAACCTCCCGCTTATGCTTGCGTTTCTAAACAGGCTTCTTGGAATGACTACCAAGCCGTGGCCCATGAGGTAGATGGCTAGGACCAATCCCCAGCAGTAAGCCAGAGCCATGACCGTAGCTTTGAAAGACTCTACGTGCACACCGTATGAGACAAATATGTAGATCATCGTAGCGATACCTGCTCCAAAAACGATGGCTTGATATTGGGCATTGGCACGCAACGAATAAATGAGCTTGGCTTTTGGGTCTCGATATCCAGAATCAACGAACTCTGCCAACAGAGGGAGGATAAACCTGCGAATGCATTAGACAGGTTATAAAGGCAGAGTTGGAACTTATTACCATGTCAGGCAGAAGGTTAGCCAGTATGAGATCCTCCAGGAGACGAGAAGAAGGCCTGATGGGAGCCAAATCCCCCGACTTCCGGCATCTTGATTTCGCGCATTGGATGCGAGGTCTATTGGGACGAGCAAAATGATGCTCGCAGGTAGTCCAAGTGCAAAGAATATTGGAACGGTCAAATAGGCCGGAGTGCTGCGCAGTGGCAGGTAATAACGAATTAAAAGAACAACACCTAGACTGATCACAGTCAGGGAGATCAGAGCAAATATTTCAGACCCTATAGGCAAAGAAGCTGCTGCTATTTCCATCATCGTGGATGCGCTGTGAAGAGTGAGCCCATTGGAGTTGATGTTTCGGAGTGCTCGGCCGCAGTGAAGTCGAGTGTCTATGGTGAATGTGATTGCGACGCGATTGCCAAAGTTCACCCAAAGTTCAAAGCCCGACCTAGGAGCCTTTCTAAACGCCACCATCGGCATCAAAATTTTCCGACTTCCGTCGAGGAGCAAACAGAACAAACACCGTCGATAACGATTGTCCATCATGGAAAACAATCAAACCTCCTCGGGCGCGTTCTTGCAAGATATCGCAAGCAATGGTGTCGGCAACGAGCATAGTCATTATGACTATGAAGAGGGGGTCAATGATGGAGAAACAATCAGTACAGTCTTCCTGTCCCAACTTGAAATCCCCAAAGCTTACCAACTTCAAGGGTTGAATAGCTTTCAGGGCTTAGCAGATGATCCAGCCACGATTCTCGAAAACCTTGTGAACTACAATCCGGATGCCGATCGTGAAGTTCGACGTGGACCTGATAATCCCAATGATCAATTCCAGAGTCTCCTTGAAGCGGTAGTCAATGCTGGGGCTCAAGAAAGAAGACCCGATGCTCAGAACCTGCCAAGACAATCCACGCAGGACGGTACGGATCCTCTCTTCGTCAGGTCCTTTGATCCCAACACGGAGACTCAGTCAAAGCGCAAGCGCGACAACAGCGAAGATAGTCAAAATGGAGCCAAATCCAACAAGAGGAGAGCGCGCCCCATCCCCGAACATACATTGGCACGACAGCGACAGATCTGGGGCGGTCCAGACGGCGAGGTCGATGGCAATGGAACTGATGCTAGAGAGATTGCACCGCTCACACCAGCAGATGCTAAAAAGTTTGGAATTCAAGCAGCTACCGCACTTTTCAAACAACCATCTGAAGATTCAAGAAAGTATTCTCGTAGGTTCAAAGCTAACATTCTTGATTGCTTGTACTGACTTAGTATCCAGGGCCAGTCATGTCAACGGTTTACCTTGATTTAGAATTGGCGGCTGCGGAATTCGTCGAGCTGTCAGCTGCTGCAAAAAAGTTTATGCTGGATGAACGTCATCCGGAGAGGGATGAATGCGTTGGCACCAAAGGCAAAGGCGATAGCGATGTAATCAAACTTAAGATGTTTGAATGTGCAAGAACTTTCTTAGAGGATGAAGGATGGGGTGAACGTCTCTGGGGAGTTAACGCGCCTGGTATCGATGATCCTCAGATGAAATTGCAATGGCCCAGAACCAAGAATGAGTAAGTTTATCTTATTTCTGAGGGAAACTCGCTCATCATTCTAGGCTCATCTCAGTAGTCACGCCTCTACTGCGACGACAGATCACCAATGAGAGACAACGAAAATACGCTCAAGCAGCTCGCAAGAACAAGAAATCTCCGCAAAAAGATAGTTTCGGCGAACGGCCAATGAGTTCTCCAATAGAGTCTACACCAAGACCAGGAAGTGGACAAACAGACAACCCACCACCCTTTGGTATTGATACTTCTATCGATCCAAATTTGAACCAGTACCACTACACCATTGGTCGTTCAGTTCCACCAGAGAATCGCGAGGGCAGCTTAATTGCTCACGATGCAGGACCTTCTACCCCCAATTTCAACGCTGCCATGGTCGACTCTGACATCAAGATCCACCTCAACATTCTTCATCATGATCGTCGAATCAAACCAAAGCTTATATTGACACCAAACACTTGCCCAGGATTCTCAAGCTTGGTCCATCACATTCGCAGTATGCTTGTTGATGGCCACTACCAACCCACCAGTATCAAGATATTGAGCCCGGATGGCATGATCGATGTCAACGACGAGGATACATGGAGCGAATTGGTCGCGAGCATCAAGCAATACGAATGGATGGACGGAAATGTTAGATGCGTGGTCCAAGTCAATGATCAGTCTTGAATGGGGAAGATCACCGACATGCTTTCTTCTCAACCGTCGCACCAGATGGATGTATACGTGGATTGTATGGTCTTAGCAGTTGCTCAGCATTGAACAAGGACGACCGCCAAAAAGCTTTGCTCTAGATTCCCAGCCACATTGGCCTTATGTACACGTACTAAGAAGGAGCACCTCGTCCACATAGGACTAAAGATGCTCCACCCCTCGTAACCGCCTTGCAACTACATAGAAATCAAACTTGCCTCAAACTTACTGTGCCACCTTTCTTGCAGTTCTTACAATGGGTATCTTAATGCTTCCGGCCGAGGTGCTTCAGTTAATACAAGCAATTCCCACTCTCATCACCTAGTTCTTTTCATCAAGATCCCACACACCAACCACCGCTTCCGCTCCGTAACATCCTCAATCCCCCTATCAGTAACCCACTCCCTCTCCACCCCCTCCGCATTCCTCTCCCATATCCTCACAACTTCCAACCCCACCTCCCGCAACGCCCCCTCCTCATAAAACCCCCTCATCTTCTCCCTCCCCGTATGAAACCCAGCAACAACCCACGCCCTCCCCTCCCCCTCTCTCAAAAACCAACTAATACTCCTCAAAAGATTCCCATGCTGCCACGGCATCCACAAACAATCCGCGACCAGCACCCTCCCAAAAGCGCCCTTATTCGCCTTCGCGAACGCATCACCTAGGATCCCCCATTCGTGGCCTTGTGCTTCCATCACTCCTATTCCTGGGATCTTGGAGCGCAGAGGAGGCACGTTGCGTTCGATGTTGGCGTTGATATTCGCCAGTACTTCTGGGGCGGGATAGTCAGTAATGACCGTCCTCTTACTCCCACTCAATCCTGCTACTATCCCCGCTAGTCCCGTTCCTGCCCCCAACTCAAGCACCGCTTCCCCTTTCACACTCCAATCTCTTCCTTCCGAATCTCCTTCCTCGATGAATTCGGCTAGCTGCAACCCGGCGTTCCATAAAAAGTGACTGAATAATAGCCTATTATCTTCACCTTGAGGGTCTGCTAGAGAGAGGGTGAGGGGGCCGTAGGAGGGAGAGAGGTAGATAACGGAATTAGAGGCGTCGCCGTGTTGGTTCGTGATGTCGTCTGGGAAGATGACGCCGAGGGACGAAGAGAGGATGTCTTCCGGGTCGTGAGTTTCGGGGCCTGAGAGCCGGATCTTATCTGTTAGCATTTTGGTGCTGAGATAGTCGATATGGAGGGTTTGGAGAAGGACATGAAAGATTTGTGTTTTTTGGTGGTAGGAGCTGGTTATAAGATGATATTCCTCGGCGGGGAAATTTCTTGACTGCCAGTTCTCACCGCTGCCCCTCCATACAAAAGGAGTTTAGGGCCGCTATGCGGTCCAAGGGGATGGGTCGCGTGTTCAATGTTCAGATCACTTGGGAGGTTCAAATTTTGATACATGTTTGGACATTTATGATTAACGATTGAAGAGGTGGCTCTTAATTACTTTACTAATAACACAGCTCTCCTCCCAGCATCGCGCATATAGCGAACAAGCACGGACCGGCCGAGTATTGTCAAGGAAAAGTGTAAATGTGTGAGAAATTCCGCTCAAAAGCTTTCCACAAGAAAAGAAGATGTGATGCATACATGCTGTTGATGATATGATGGATTGTGGTGGAAAGAGCTTTTATCTTTTGCTGTGGTATCGTCCCGTCCCGTCCCTCATGCGCCGAAAGAATATCTCATCCCAAAAAGGTATTATATAAGAAAATTATCTCGTAAACACATAAGCTCATAAGCACAAACGTCGTAATCATGACTCGCGCTTGACCTCCATCAGCTTCTCTAGGTCCATACCAGTCAGATCATCTGCGATCCAGGGACCTTTCTCCTCTTCTGTAGAGTTGTGGAAAGCATCCGCACGCCGCATCGTCTGAACGTCCAGGTCGGTGACGTATGCCTTCTCGTCACTCAGCTTCATACGGACTTCATAGTCCGTATCAAGCATCATATCGTCTTTCCATAGGCGACGAGGTCCATCGAAGACGCACAGAACGCGCTTCTTCATCTTCATTTGTGAGGCTGGGCAGCCCCAAGATGATGGGTAGTCCTTGCGCTTCTTTCGTCCCTTCGAGTTCAAGGTTACGCCTCCCTTTGAATGCGTGAGTCCTCGCGATTTCTGGACCCCATTGGCTGGGTTACGGTTCGTGCGACCCTTTCGTGAGGACTTCGATCGAAGAGTGTAGTCGTCATCATTCTCGTCGTCAAAATCCTCCTCCTCCTCGTCCTCTTCTGCGGAGAATTGTGTCGTCGTTGTTGGGAGGGCGTTGTTTCGAAGTGTTTCGTGCACGGCTTGGTCTTGTTCTACCTCAGCAAGGCGGGCAGCGTTGATAGCTTCTGATGGTTCTTCTTGTTGCACGATTCGGAGAACACAGTCATCAAGATGCTCATAGAAGTCTTGAGCGTTGCTGAAGGTGCCAGAACATGTAGAACACTTGCCAGTGGCGTCGGGGGCGTATCCAGAAAGCTTCTTCGCGCTGTTAATGTTGCCCGAAGTCTTCTTTCTGGAGTTTGGTGGTGTCTGCTCAACCGCGTGAACTGAGGTCAAATGCCTCTTGAATACGTCGGCGCGGTTAAAAGATTTTTCTGCCGCAGATCCCGAACCTGGGCAGAAACCACACACCATTGTTCCTTTATAATGGGTCAAGGTGTGACGGTTCTTGTCATACTTTCTTGCGAAACCCTTAACGTGGTAGTCGCAAGTTTGGATCGGGCACTTCTCTGGGCGCTCATTTTGGTGAGTCAACATGTGCGCTTTGAGATCCTTAAACACCTTTCCGCAGTCGGGATAAGTGCATCGTCCCTTCTCCTTGGATTCCTCGCTGCTGAAGTTGCCATCTTGGCTGCTGTAAGATTGATGAGAAGCCAGAGATGGTCGGCGGTGAGGCGGTGGATAAGGATAAGAGCTGTACAAGTATGGTGATTGGCTCCCCTGCTTCACTGGTCTCGGGCTCCTCGACATTTGCGACAATGAGGGCGAGGCTGGATATTGGGGTGGGGGGTATGCAGATGCGTCATTTGACTGTGTCGCTGAATTTGGGCGACCGGCGTATTGTGGATGAAGAATGGATGGGTCTGTACACCAAGATGTTAGCCGAATGTTCTCATTTCCGAGCGGTGAAAGCCAATGCTGGATTGACAGAGGAAACCGACAAGAAGATTCAAGAGGTGGTACAAAATTGCCACTAGATTGAGAAAAGAAAGGAGATTGAAAATTTGCGTATGATGGGGACGGTTCCGATGTGAATGACTGAGATATAGAAGAAATAGGAGATCGCATGTCTTGTGACCGTCCGGTCGTGCTCGAGGAGGCGTAGAAAGGCGTGTTAAATGCTTGCGAGGGTCGACGCGAAGACGAAGGAGATCTTGAAAAAGCAGATACGGAAGGAGATTTGAAACATTCATCTCGGGTCTCCGCCCGTACGGCACTGACGGGTGTCACGGGCGAAGCCATTGACCTTGTGGGTGTCGGCGTATCCATCGTAATCGGAGAAGGTACAAAAGTAGACAAAGAAGAAAGAGACTCGGACGTGGACGAGATCGAACCATGCTGACGAGATGCAGAGCTAGTAATGGTTTCACACTCACCAACAAAGCCATTGGGTTTGGCAGGATTGAACGCGTCTAAAACAAAGTCGTCCATACCTGAAGGTTGAAAGGTGTACTCGTTGCCGGGCCCGAAGTTGTCATAACTAACAATGCTCGGGTTCAAGCCGAGACCATGAGGAGCCCATTCTGGGGGTGGGACAACGTGTCCCTGAATCGAGTGCGGCGAGCCCATGGCCGAAGAAGTCGCTGAGGGGGCGGAAGCGGTCGAATAGTTTGAAGGAGCTCGAAGTTCTGGCGATTCCATCGCATATTGAGGAGCCTCGGCGTACATGGTGCTTGAGCCGAGTCCTGTGCTGGTAGGATACCCTTCTTGTGCTCTTGGGTAGGAGTATGCGTCCATGTTGAAGTTCTGGGGCGCAGAAAAGGGAAAGTTCTGGGAGAACATATTCTGAGGATCTGGATATAGAGGAAAGTCGAGCTCCTCGTTCTCGTTGTGCATATGACGCGAGAGCATATGGAATGTCGTTTCTGCAATTGAGACCATTTTTGTGGATTTAGAGACGTCGATGGCTGGCTGTTGTCTTGGGTTGAAGCCACAACCTGTCGTCTGTGGCATATCAGCAATTGCTTCAACGACGGAGGATGTTTCGAGTAGGATATATATACCTTCGCTACTAGAGGCGATCCAGTGTGAATAATGAGATCCAGAAAGAGATGTTCAGACGAGATTCTTGGGGGCCTTTGGACTTATAGCAGCGCGCGCTTGGATGTGGTTCGTCCACACGGGTGGTAGCGAAGACTGAGGACGGTAGAGTTAGGAAAGAGTGGATGATGATCAGATATGATCTGAGACAAGACCGAGCTATCGTCGAGAGCGAGGCGCGGAGGATATATAGAACGCGATGAGGATGGAGATCCGGCAAAAAGTAAGGTTCGGGAGAGGGAGTAAGATTATGTGCAATGCGGTCAGACAATTCACGCTGATCGCTGCCTTGCGGGTTCAGGGCAGAGACAAGTGGGTGTGGATTGTTTGGGTGTCGATGGAGGAGGAGGATGTTTCTTGGATTGGGGGCACATCTAGGATTAATTATAATGGCCATGAGAGCCGTAGCAATAGTGATGGAGTACGGATCGAGTCGACCCAGAGAATGCGCAGCAAGGCCTGTGACAGGGACCCCCCCTAGCACGGACGGGCATGCCCTGGTGGTGATGGTGCACTGGTTGTGGATCTTGAATGACCCTTGCCCCGTTGCCAGAGCCTGCATGGGGGGAGGGCTGGGGGGATGGTGGATGGGTGGTGGATGGGTGGTGGATGGGCACAATATGGGTTAGTGGAAGTGGTGCAACTGCAGCTTGGCCCAAAGGGGCGACGCCAGCCAGCCTCTTTCCCGCTGCTCCCTGCTGCCCTCTGCTGCCCTCTGCGGAGGAGACAGAGTCCTCACCGCACCGCAGTGCCGCAGGCACCCAGAAAGACAGCACCTCCCGCTCGGAAAGTCATCTCTGGTAAGGTTGGCCAGGTTGGCCAGGTTGGCAGGGTTGGCCAGGTTGGCTAGGATCTGCCTCGCCAGACGCATGGTTAGATCAATTTCCATATCGCTCTCCTCCGTCCCCTCAGTCCCCCCCCGGATCCCCCTCTGGACGTTGCCGGATCGAGGCCTGACAGCTACCAGGCTTCGTTTTTCGTCCAGTCAAACGTCGCAACCTCGAGCCAACCTTGGGCCCTCCCCTCGTACCCCTCGCTAGCCACTGTCACCGAGTTGACGTCCCACGATCAGTGCTTCAGTCGTGGTTGACTAGGACCAACGTGGCCCTATGCACCCGGTGCGACCTCTGGTGGCTTGCGGGACTGGTCGCTCTGGCTCCCTTTCGAGCAGCAGATGCAGAATCGTTACCGGATCCAGTAAGGCTAGCAGTAGAGCTTCGTTTTTGGCTCCCCCTTCAGAAGCTAGATCGCCATGAAGGTTCTGCTCCCCATGGTCGGATCATGTTTGCGTTCGCGTTCACGTTCACGGAGCGTGTTACATCGTGACCTTGGATGAAGGGCAGAGTGGTTGCATTTCGCATGTCTGGCTCTCGGTGTGTTCGAGACCTCGCGACCTCGCGATGTTGCGCCCAGCAGTTTTCCAGTATTCCGAGGCAGCAAGCTCTGTTGCCTGAATGTTCGGTCGCAGACTCGCAGTCCAGTCAGTCCAGTCAGTCCATCGCGATACAGATCTTAGATCGGTCTTGATGCCTCCGAGACTCTGACGAGATCCGTTCAAAGTAAGCACTGGCATGGGCGCTCTCGCCAACACTATCTCATCATGACCCACCAGCACTACAGTACCAAGACCATCGCCATCGCCATCGCCATCCCCATCGCCATCCCCATCCCCAACTCACCACCACCACCACCACCACCACCACCATGACCATCACCATGACCATCACCATCACCATCCCCGTCAGATGGGCGACCAGGGCAGCGGTGCTCCCGCACAGGAAGGGCCTGGGGAGGGCAAGGTCGGTTGTGGCTGAGATCTTGCTGATTGGCCATGGTACGCCAGCGACCTCGGGGGACCCTATAGCAAACTAAAAATATCGCTAGCACAGCCATGCCTCTGGCTCAGCCACCTGTGCTGTCCTGTTCTCTGGTTGCAGACCACGCCCAACATCGTCACAATTATGCACAAATAGTTTGGCGATGACTGAACATCTGCGCATAACACGATTCTCCACAAGTTTCACTTCCCCTCTCAGTGCGGCCATTCGGGGTATGCGAGCACCAGCGTCATCACGGACCGAGTGCGATGAGTGCGATGCCCCTTTGCAGGTCATCGTAGTGAGCATGACCCCCTGCGAGGTCGCGGGAGCTTGGGATAGGGCGCCCTTCACGGCAGGTCCCATTTCGCGAGGCAGACTCGCGGCTTCACGATGTCTCTGATGTTGATTCTTTCATCACGATACGATCGTTCTATCCTGACTTGCCAACGTCCGCCTGCCGGTCTAGGGCTTACCCCTTATTTGCCTCGCTGGACGGTGCAGTCAGATGTCCTCATTACCTCATGCCTGCCCTCGTGCAACCGAGGGGACTGGCCGTAGTTCGCTGCTGGAGCCAAGCAGGAGCCAAGCAGAAGCCAAGGAGACAGACAGGATCACCCCTATTTCGCGGGGGGTTTTGATACCCTGGCTGGTTATGCACTTCTTCGGTGATGAACCCTTATGATCCTTCAGCCTTATTGTCAGGACTCCAACCATGATTGGTCGGCGTTTGAAGCAACAAATAATGCTGCCCGACTTGGCGTCAGATCTTTATATGAGAGTCCATCCTGGGAGAAACATTGGCTCGTCGCTTCAAATCTCAAACAGAGCACCACTGACGATGACTCGCTGTTCTCGGTGAGTTACACTAGGACATGAACTGCGACATGGTACGGCATCGCTAGGATACGTGTTTGATCTGAGGACTGCCGTCTACATTTTCCAGGTGAGATGGTCGGAGCCGTGAGGGTTGTGGGCTTGGGTTTAATTGAGGGAGCGTTCAGTTCATGTGCGAAATGCAGCGTCCCGCATCCAATGTTGGCTTGGGACACCTTCAGCCAAAAAGCTCAGGAAGCGCAAATGACGGCGCCCAGAAGGCAGTAAGTTCAATGCTGTGACATCCTTCTGCAGCGGTGAGATGTGGCCATCATGAATGGCATGTGTCGTTTTTGGCTTCTGATCGTGACTTCTCGAGCGCAGCGGAGGAAAGGCAGAAACCTGGGCCAGCGACGGGTGTGGACCGCACCGCCGCACCCAGCCCCTCCTGCACAGATCTCTGTGCGCCCCCTGCTCCCGGAACGATAGTCTCATCTCATAGGGCTTAGCGGGCGGTGGGGCCTCAGAAGCTTGCCGAACCAGTCTCCGTAGCTTCGGGCAGGCCGAGTTGACTGCATGCCATTAGCGGCGCGTCAGGGAGGGTGACTAAACACCGAAACGCTCGGGAGCATATCATGGATCGCGCGCGACTGCGGCAGCCAAGAGCCAAGACCGACCGTGTTCACCGCCACGGAGGGGGGAGAGCGACGCCTCGTAGAGGCACCAATGAGAACGGCGAGGGGGGAGATGGCAGAAAAGGTTATCCTCTGATGACTGCAGTTGGATCTCGCCGTGGAGAAGTCTCGCCGACATCTGGGTGGTGCGAGTCCAACGGTTTACCGGTGAGCAAAGGGCCACGCAGTGAGATCGCAAGCAACGCAACGTTTCCAGCAGCGAAGGCGTCGTTCAGCTTCCAGAAACACGATGGCGTCAGTGTTCTCGCGCGAATCTCTCCGCGACACCGCCCATACATTAACGAGCGATGCCTCCCTCACCCCAGGACCTCCGCTCTTCTGTACGTCTTGTCGCTTGTAGAGATCGAATGGCTCGCCATCACCGCAGGCTAACTTACCCTGCTGCCAGGAAACTGCCGCACCAACATCAGGCCATTCTGCGTCTGGGCGGAGGGGCTACGAACCTTGGGAGTTTGGGGAGTTTGGGGGTTTGGGCATCCGGAGCCGGGTGGTTGATATGAAGAGCTCTGCGCACCTACAGTACCGGTAGGCATCTTTCATCGCTGCTCGTCCAACCGAACCGGCGGAGACGTGGCGACCTCGACGACTCCACCTCGGAGCAAAATCCGACTGCGAGACGTTCTCTCGATACGAAGTCCACCCACCACAGAGGGAGGCACTCGTGGTGCGGATGACCAGCGGTGCACTGGCACTGTCTGGTGCTGGACGAAAGCTCGTGCGTGCTCCAGACGAGCGGGACCACATCTGCGCCCTGAGTGGCTCGACTGCGGTCACAAGGTTGACATGATCAAATTAGAACGGCGCTAGCCGTGTTCGCTCACCTCGCCCTGCAAGTGGCTCGGAACTCTAAATCCTCTTTCGGACAGAAACCTTGTGCAGAGTCGCGAGATTGGTCGAGTCCACCGCGTCGGGACGCGCGATCGCAGATTCTGATGTGAAGTTCTGGACCCGGTCGCCAGGTCGGAAGGCACTGCAGGATCTCAAGCACGGAACATGCCACCAACCCTCACATGCTCGAGGTCCCGTCAAATTGGGACCCGGGAAGCTATTGCAATACTTTCTTGATTCTTCCCTGTCGACCGCCAATTGATCGTGCCAATACTCAATCTCGCAACAGACCCGCCAGGAGAGGCTATTTTTGAACAGGAGAAAGATCCCCAGGGCCATGAGGCTCTTTTATGGCCAATAATGCAATCCGATTTCGGGAACTCGTTCTCATCGTAGAGGCGGCCAATCATGTCGTACCTCGACCCCTGAGCCTGTACGGAGGTAAGTCTTATCTGTTCGATCGTCTCACTGATCCCTAGCCCAATGTCTGAGCAGCGTTCATCCGTAGCCTCGTCCAAAGTACCCCCACTGGAAGATCGGCGGAAGGTTTTTACCCGCAGATTTGGGCCTGTGTTCAAGGGGATCCCACGCTGTCGTTTAGACATGTTCAGGAAACTCATTTCGCACAGGCTTTTCATGCTATCGCGCCAGGATAACTGGCAGACTGGACAGTGGAAACCGACATGGTGGAAACGTACATGGGCGTGTGATTTCTGTGCATCGTTGGGGATCTGTAGCCGCCATTGCCCAATAAAAGTGACCTGCAGAAGACAAATTAATCGAACTTTGGAGCCACGTGGATTTGTGATCGACCCTTAGGATCCCTCTTTTAGTCCCGCTATCCTCTTTCGGGACGATGGTCGCCGAATTCAACAGTTGGCAGCTCTCGCAGACGGGAGGCGGACACCCCGTGTGAGGCTTTCACTCAATCAGATTCCCATGATAGGGTGGTCAAGCTCTCCCCGCATCTCGACTGTTCGAGATTCTTCCGGACATCCCAGGCCCGAGGATATCATTACTGTCTCTTTTCGCCAATTTCTTGCAGAACGACGGAGGCGAAGAGATTCCAGACTCAAATTGTGTCCCGGTCAATATTTGCACTTGACCGCATCCTTCTCCCAGTGTCGGACGAGTTGGCGAGACTTGAGTTCTTCTTGGCAAAGCCTGCCAGGGACGGACGCCATGGAAGCCACGTTCCCATGATCATGGTTACTGTTTCCCGAGAAGCATGGAGATGCGTGCAAACGCAATGCATGTAAACAATAAATCGTACGAGATTTCGCACTTTATCGTCGGTTGTGCACTCTCCCAGTGTTCGAGAACTTCCAGAACACGGGCGGGGTCAGGACGGTGTCAATTTCCCGGCGTCTTGTACGACTTGTGAGGCTTGAACTTCGCACATTTGGTGCCCAAGATAGGCCAGTGAGAGGACAAGTCGATGCATCGTCGATGAAGCAGTGTCATGCGAGAAAAAGCACCAGTCCGTCAATAGTGTCCGCAGAATGATACAGGCATGAGGCCCTTGGCGGTCGGGATGGGGTGCGGCTTGATGATGATTGAGTCGATGTCATAGGGTTGATCGAAATAGTTTCTGGTGTAGTCGATACAAGATAAACTTTCTTTTGGGCCCTAGTATTGGGATTCTGTCAGGGGAGATGTTTGATCGACCAACTGACATGGATTGGCAAGGGAAGTATTGAATCTGCAGAGGTCGCGAAACGAGAAGCCTGCAGATAACAAATTAATGTGATAGAAAGGAGAAGTTCATCGCGACGCGTTGTTGATTATCATGCTGGTACATGGTTTATATTTTTAGGAGGAATTGATGTTGAAGTTCTCGCTTCGAAGCTTGTCGGAAATGCGACGGTTCCTGGTGGTCTTAGCGTCGACAGTATTGTGCTTTCGCCGTGTGCCTCATCTCGCCGCAGCCTTGGAGAGAAGGATACATTTCGCCGTTTAGCGACCTAGTTGATTCCTCCAATGTGGTGCAAGGCCATGCAAACTCAAATCCCATTTCTTTCGTAACCATAGAAGTTTCTATTCCACGCCGAATTCCCACTTATAATGTCGAATCATTCTCCTACATTTAATTAGTTTTGCTCCATGTTGGACTCTTACAATGATCCAACTTTTCCCGGCACTCCGGAAATTCGGTTTCACATTGTAAAGTAGCAAGTGTGTAGCTTCTTTAATGACATCCAGTAACATATGTCCTTCATCTACTTCATCTACTTCAACATGTTTCCATACTTTTTTGCGGGAGTACGACCCACGTCAAATATATGCCGCCAAGCTTGAGATACAAAAGTCATTATATATCTGCGATTTCACCCTGCCATCCCCAGCCAACAGTACCATCTAGCCTCGTCATGCCCGCACTTTCACATATTCGTATAACAACTTCTCTAACAGCTCTGACTTCTTCCAGTGTTGCCCCGCCATTCAACGCCCCTCTCAGATGTCCCTTTAATTGTGGATTTACCTATCATGTTTAGAATAAGAAACTCAGAAGCGTCCGAGTAACTTACATCTTGTGGTATCAAAGCTGCAATTAGCACATAACTTGTTTCTGCTTGGTCTAGCAGGGTTGTGTTGCTCAAGATAAAGCCATACATCAATTTCGCAATGAGGTCAAGATCCTCTGTGCCCGAACTATTCATCATCCTAGTAACCCTGCCCGATATCTTTCCATAGACCTTGTCGAAGAAGTACTGTCCTCTCTGCAATACCTGACCAGGTGGCACTTCACTTATATCAGCTCTCCGGCCCGTCGTTGATGTATCACCATCAATATCTTGTAGATGCTTCGGCGTCGCCTCCTTCAATGTTAGACATGCATTGATTACTTTCGGAGCACCAGCCACCGCGCTGGTCTTTAGCAATGCTTCACGCATTCGACGCAATACTTTCAATTCCTCATTGAGCTTCACTTGGCCTTCACCATGTGTGGTCACGTGATCAAGTGCATGCCTGTAGACGATCGGAATTTCGTCTGGTCGATTGATGACTGTGAGCGTTGCGGCTGCGATAAAATACCAAGTATTCTTTGGTAGTCCAGGGTGCTGGCGCAGGTACTGAAGCAGAGGAGGAGTGAAGAGTGAAGGAAGTTTAGACATGGTCTCGTAACTGGTACAACTTATGTCCACTAACGAGAGAAGAAGCGCAATCTTTACAGTACATCCTTTGCAGGAGATTATGTAGTAAATCGACAGATCCTGATCTGATGTAATCCCGAGGGTGAATCCTCCGTGTGGTTTTCTTGCCAAAAAAAAAGCTCCATCCGGTGCATGGGCGAATGTGGTCGGGGTTCCAAGTGTGGCGTTGCCGATGTGGCTTTCATTTCATTCGCTTGGAGGCGCGACATGTTGAAGCTGTCCTCTACGGAGTACAACATCCTATGCCGTTTGCCAACAACCCACCAATATCCGAGCGCAGGAATGGGCACATAACCACTCACGACTAGTACAGGCATCTGCCATCTGCATCTCAGGTAGTCAATCAAGCAAGCAAGATGGGGCGCCTCTTGTGGTATGCTGGGGTAAGCTCTCTGACGCCGCTCCCTGAGCTCCACACTGATCATTTGAAGGTTTCTACAGCTTTAGCAGCTGGCGTGGTGGTCTCTGCTTTCAATCAACGCGCAAATTTCTACTCGGCATGCGTGTATTTAGCTCAGAGTAATTTGTGCTTAATGGTATACTTATTGCTTGTGCTTCCCGGAAGGTGTCAAGCTGACCGTTGCGCAGATACTCATCAACTTAATCCTTTTCGTCTACGGCAGCTTCATGTACGGACTTCAAAGGCTCTGCTATGGATCTCTTCGACCTATCGAAATCGAACAACTCTACGAGAAGGCATGGTTTGCTATAACAGAGACCTGTTTAGCTATGACAATATTCAGAGAGGAAGTCGGGGCCTGGTTCTTAGTGATGTTTGTCGCTCTTTTGACAGGCAAGGTCTGGGGTTGGATTGGCGAAGGACGAGTGGAGGTTCTCGAGCAACAACCTCCAGCAAATCCCCGCCTCTTCCACATGCGATTGACGGCCTCTTTGGCTATGTCAGTCTTATATGACTTATGGTTGATGAACTACACTATCAACACAGTCATACAACAAGCTCGCCCAAACATGATGGTCATGTTCTTATTCGAATTCGCCATTCTTACAACTTCTTCTTTTGCAACAGCTTTCAGATATTGCATATCTTTGGTTGAAGCGAAAGTTGTCAGAAAACAGACTCAGGAGAGGCTTACGGAGCGGCGGAGAGAAGTCAGAGAAGAAAGAGCCCGAATGATCAGACAACGAGAATCCTTTGCAGCTACCGCTACCGAAGGAAGTGATACAGCTCATTCGTATGCCCCCCTACCTTCTGAGGATGATGTCGATGAAATGGATATCGAAGTACCAGGCTGGGAGGCAAAGGGTCACTGGGTGTTGATGCTTGATCTCATAAAAGGTCGGTGGGCACTCGAGCTTCCCAGACCCGCCTTACTAACTTCACTAGATTTCGTGAAATTATGCATTTATGTCTCCTTCTTTATCATTCTCCTCATGTTCTACGGCCTACCCATCCATATCATGCGTGATCTTTTCTTGACTGCAAGGTCATTCGCAAAGCGCTTGGCGGCATTCCTTCGATATCGCAGGGCCACACACGACATGAACGCAAAATATGAAGATGCTACGGTTGAGGATATACAAAGGGAAGATACGTGTATCATTTGCCGAGAAGAAATGCGCCCTTGGTCTGTTACCAACCCTCAAGTACCTCCAGCTGCTCCAGGAGCTCAACCTGCCGCAAGACCCGCCACAACAATCAATGAGCGATCGAGACCCAAAAAACTGCCATGTGGACATATCCTCCATCTTGGCTGTCTCAAAAGCTGGCTTGAACGTCAGCAAGTATGTCCTACATGTCGACGACCGGTTGTAGATGGACCACAAGGTCAAAACCCTCCAGGCGCTGCAAATAATCCAAACCCAGCTGGTCAAGGTGCTCAACCCCAGATACCTGGTCAGCAGGATGGCCAAGCAGCTCAACCTCCCGCTGGGGGTCGCGCTCCTGGTCGCGGGATGCGCATGCTCAATCTGGGACCTCTTAGGGTAGGTTTTGGTCAGGCCAACCTTCAAGATTTAGCACAAAACTTGGGTGGACCTCAGCCTGGTCAACAAAATGCCGCAGCCGGTGGAGGGGCTAGAATATATGGCTTGGAGCTAGGGTTCCCCAGAAGAAATCAACCTCAGCCACAAGCCACAGCGACAACTCCTCCAGCAGGAACAAATACGATGCAGGAGCACCTGCAGCAGATAGAACAGCAAATCGTAGCGGAGATTCGAAGTCTGCAGACAACTCAACAAGAGCTGCAATTGGTCCAACTCTTACAAGCCGAGCTTGCAAGACTAAGACTCGTGCAGAATGGAGGGGCAGACCCATTGGCAACTAATCTTCAGATGCCCCCAATGCCACAATTAGGCCCTTTAACCCTGAGGAATATGGCATCTACTTCGAACGTCCCACAGATGCAGAGACATGGAGTCCGTCCAAATACGACAGCCATACCTGCAGGCAGTGCTGACCTTCCTCCTGGGGTAACAATCCCAGAAGGTTGGTCTCTTCTGCCATTACAAAGATTGGATGGTCCCTCTGGAGTGCCGCAAACGGCAAGCGGAACTGGACCTGCAGCACAAGTAGGATTGGCCCCCACAGCCACCACGAACCATACATTCCTCAGCCCTATGACCGGGAGTTCTAATAATACTTCGACACCGACGCCGACAATAAATCCCGAAAGTCACTCACAGGCGTCATCTGTTGATTCGTCGGACACGAACGCCATTCATACTCCGCCATCCGTAACAGCCGACCAATCTAATGCGCCGGTCTCTAATACCACGGTGCAAAGTACCACAACCTCAAGCAATGCAACGGAACCACCATTACAGGAGGATACGAATGTGCTGCCCAACTGGGGTGCTTCTCAGTTATTCCCTGGATCGAGCCGAGCGTCTAGTTCACAAAATACGAGTGCATTTAATGCACCGCCGCGATCGAGCAGCGCACAATCAGAGCTATCCACTCATGCTAGATCCTCGACCGATGAGTCTACCCCGATGCCAAGCAAGGAGGATGAGGAGCGACGCAAAGAAAAGGGGAAAGCTAAGGCTGTCACAGTGGAGGACACGGTGGACGAGGCTGACGGAGAATAAGTTACAGCATCTTGGTGGTAAACGGACCACACATTGTATTTCTTCACATGCATAGTAGGTAGGCGTTAAGGATGGATCGGGCAGGCATGTTTCGAATCATGAATCACTGCAGCCTTATCAAGCGAATACCTCAAGAAATGAAAACGAGCATCAAATGAATCGAAACTCATACCGGTACTCTTTCGATCTGGCTCTGACCTCGGCTCTCGTACAAGCTGACATTTTGCTCTCTGTACGTATCTCTCGTTGTGATTGGCTAACGCTTTTTACATCGCTGATTGCATCGTCAGCACCCGTCCACTCCCGTCAGCTTCCCATTTACCCTCCCCTATCCCTCCCCATTTTCAAAACCATAATCTACCCCTGCATCCGATGTCAGATGAAATAAACTTTGATATCTCCAATCCTAATCCGCCACCCTGATCCTATGAACGAACGACTCATATCTCGTCCCTCGTACCTCGTACAGTCAAGCAAGCCCTCCTGTTTCGTCACCTCACCCGTATTCCCAACGGCACAAGTGGATGTCAGAACTTAAAAATGCCTACCGTAGCCTTACCAGCCGCCACCACCACCCACACGCCAACGAGAAGGATAAAAAAAGCAGTATTGGTAACACATTTTACCAAGCGCCCACACTCCACATGCCTCAAGTTTTGACAAGGCAAAAAAAGGCAAAAGCCCCACATTCATACATGCCGCCCGTTTTCCCATGCTGAAACACAAGTGCAAGACACCTCCGTAGCTGCATCTGCATGTTCCAGTTCAATCTCTCCTAGATATCGCCCTTTGCCTCGTTTCGCTCGTTCACAGAAGCGGATTCGCCACTCTCTTTCGTAGGATTTTAGATTGAGTTTTGGAATCATGACTGGGCATCAGCATCATGGTTCGCGTTCGGGTCGCCATTTCCATTGACGGGGGCATTCTGGACAATTGGTTGAAGAGGTTCGTTTACCATCATAGCGTCGAGCTCTTGCTGAATGGCGATAAGCTCCTCTCGCGTCACATTCGTGCTTACCCAGTTTCGGATGCTGAGGCTCATGGGTTGGTCGGGCCCATGAGGGGAGTAGCGGAAGTCCGCGGAGGAGTAGCGGGAGAGGATGTCGAGCCCAGAACAAGTGAAGTGTGGGCGGACGGCGGAAGAGGAGAAGGGGTCCGGAATAGGTGGTGTGGTATTGCAAGTGAATGTCAACGAGGCGATGTGCTGAATGGTTGACCAGCGGAGATTATGGAGGAAGAAAGAATCTTCGAGGTCCTCGGCTGAACCAACGTTAGTAATTGAAGGAGATTGCTGGAGAGCTCAACGTACGTAGGCAGATGGAGAATTTATTCTTGCCCCAGAGAATTGGGACCCCCTCTGCATTCGCCAGCCAACATGTTTGGAGGATGGCGACTGCTGGTCGAGGAAATTGATACAATGGTACACCATGTATTTCACGGAGTAAGCGATCTTGATCTCCAAGCCCGTCCGGAGGTAGCTCAACGACGTTCTCGCAAATCAAGAGGTATTCATATATCTATATGGTGTTAGTTTCCTAACTGTAAAGACTGGCGCATATTTGCTAGTCATAAGCAATCTGAAACTCCATATGGATACATAAAAGCATACAAGATAACATTCTGTTCTACAACTACCTCTGGCAGAAGCGAGACAATAAAATGCCTCGAACGAAGACTTAGCAAATACCACTGAGTAAATGTTCATCGATACTCCATAGATAATATCAGACACGCTTGAAGGAAACGAAAAACAATTCTACCATCAGTCCTTTGCTTGATCCGAAATACCCAGCTGCTTCCCTTGTGGTTGAGATAACGGCCTATACCATTCGATGGTGAACTACTTAGGTATGGTATCAAAATTGACATGGATTGATAACCAGAACTGTAGACAGACCGAATCTCTCCATGGCACTTGAACCATGATCCAACAAGCACCTCTCATAGCTTGGTCGATACTACGAAACATAAAGGGACTGTGCTGGATGCGTGAGTTAATAAGAAGCATCTACACACCTTCACACGTAATTCTGCTGGAAGTTCCATGAGACTAAAGCGTCCCTTCGTCTGAATCCGATTCATCTTGATGATGCTGGGCTCTCGCGGTCCGAGAGCAAAGCAAGGCCGATAAGGTAACTATGCAGCTATACTATCACGTGTATGGCGTTTGCGAATTGCCGGGTTGGATGATGCTAAAGTGGCCTGCCTGCCTGCATGCAGTATCTGTGCTAGTCAATATCGTCGTGCAGCAAGCTCGTATCGGCGTTGCGGTTATGCGGTGAGTGACCAGTCCGGTGGTGTGAATACCCGTTACGATGTTTCTCCGCCACCACTTGTCTCGCCGAGGGCTGGTGATGGCTGAGACCTCGCGAGCACCTCTGGTGGTGAGGTCACTTCGAACTTCTCGTGATGAGCGTTGCTATGACGGATGTTCGGTGGATCTGGGTCACAGCTTTGACTCTTCGGGACCCCTACAAAGATAGTCAGAGCAGTCACACGACGCACAATATAAGGGTTGCGATATTCCAAGTTGATATGCAGTTCTGGCAAGATATGCAGAATTTTGGCGGGCCCGCGGGGTAGCTTCGACGCAGCGGGCGAATGATCTCAGAGCAGGAGCTGGTGGAGCTTGGAAAGAGCGAGCTACGAGCTACCTGGGAACCAGCCCCGTCATCGGTGATTCTTTGACGGTGACAGCTTCACAGCTCATTCACGCACCCCAACCCGACGCTCTTTCTTTCTATCGCATCATGCGTAAACACCGCAGTTTCAAATGCTGAGGACGTAAATTACTTCTCTTTTGCACCATCCGTTCTGGTCCAACACTACCCCTCAACCAACACCCCGGCCAGCGTTGGAGAGCTTCGGGTAAATTGTCATAGCCCGCGCCATCCTCCTCTGTTTACCTCCAGAAGTCGCTGCATCAGAAATCGCTGCACTTCGGTGTGCACCTCCACCACCAGACTCCAATCACATCTGCGAAGTCGTTATCCTGCTATGACCTAGCAACGATGGCTTCTCCAGATCAAGATGTGTACATGACAGTAAGTCCGGCCCATTGACTGGCAACAGCTGATTTCCATGCTAACTTCGGTGTCAAAGCTCCTCACGAGTGATCGTTACCTCCCAGGTCGGTTTCGCTGATATACCCTTCATTTCTCTGCTGATTGAAGCTTTTAAAGGTGCATTGGTAGTCGCCCATAGTTTACGAGATGCGGGCACGACGAAGAAGCTCGCCATCATGGTGACGACGGATACCGTATCTGCAGATGCGATGGCACAATTACAAGTACAGCTCCTCTCTAAAATGCCATTGGACATCGTCTGATCTATCCCAGAAACAATTCGACTTCATTATTCCTGTCGATCGAGTTTCGAGCGATAACCATGCGAATCTAGCTCTCATGAACCGCCCAGACCTACACTCGACCTTCACCAAGATCAATTTATGGAAGCAACTTCAATTTCGAAAGATCGTCTATGTCGACGCGGATATGGTCGCATTGCGAGCACCTGATGAGCTATTCGATCTACCTCACCCATTTTCGGCGGCACCGGACATAGGATGGCCTGATATCTTCAACACGGGTTTGATGGTCTTGACACCAAACATGGGCGATTATTACGCCTTGAAAGCAATGGCAGAGCGAGGGATATCTTTCGATGGTGCAGATCAAGGTCTGCTAAACATGCACTTCAAAAACACATTCAATCGTCTAAGTTTCACCTACAATGTCACCCCGTCAGCTCACTACCAGTACCTTCCAGCATTTCGACATTTCCAATCGAGCATAAGCATGGCACACTTCATCGGCCAAGAAAAACCTTGGACCGAAGGTAGAGACGCCCACATGGGTTCCACTCCTTATGACCAAATGGTCGGAACGTGGTGGGCAGTCTATGATCGCCATTACAAAGAATCAGTGGGTGAACCTGAAGGCGACCCCGGACCTCAAACTGAAGATCGACAGTCCGTTGATAGCTCTGCCCAAGGAGCTTCGACAATCGTGCAATATCACACGAAGGGCGAATTTCACCCCGTGGCACCTATAGAGTCAAGTTACCAGGCATATCAACCTGAAGTGACGACTAGTGAGATATTCCAACCAACTGCTGCTGAACAACCTTTGCATGAAACGACAGACATTCCAAGAGATGTCGAAGTAGCTTATGTTCCCCCAGTACACACAAATGTGGAAGCCTATCACGAACCCCACCACGAACCCCATCACGAACCCCATCACGAACCCCATCACGAATCCTATCACGAGCCACCGAAGGAGCCAGAAGTTCAATACTCCGCTTGGGATGCAGCCAGGTAAGATCGAAGTAGTCCAATTCGATGCATAGCATTAACAGTTACTTAACAGGGCACCACCACCGTCCGACTCCAAGCCTGAAGCATCGAACTTCCCTGCGACTCACTACGACATGTCCTCCGATCCTACGCCTTTCAAAGCTCCTGAGCGCTACCCAGATCCACCGAAAGATATGTGGTATGAAGTACCAAAAACGCCGACCTACCAGAAGCCGGCGCCTATCTTCCCATGGGAGAGAGATGCTCCAAAGCCAACGAGAGTCTTCCCGGACGATAATGCTCCCGGGGAAACCTTCGGCGGCATCAGTGCTTCCTCGGATTCTGCTCCTCACGTAGAGGATGCCAGAGGCAGCACACCAGTCACACCCACCACTCCAACCATTCAACTCACGCCAGCTGATGCTTGGCAGAGTTACACACGTGCAAATGCTTGGGACGAAATCCCTGAAATCGAACGGTACATTGGAAACTTGCAAAAAAGTCGCAAGGGCAATATCCAAGCACTGCAGGGATACGGCTCAGGTATTGCGCAGGTGTCCAGCCCTGGTGGGCGCAGACGCAGTATGAAGCTCACAGATTTCCCTACAGAACTTGAGCGGCCTAGTCTGCCTGTGACTCCTGCCCCTATCCGGAGGCCCAGTTTCTGGGGGGGAGAGCGAGATGAGGAGGGTGAATTACCAGCTGCAGAAGGAGTTCCTTCGCAGGAGGACTGGGTATTTCTTTCGATTCTCGCAAGGGAGATTATGTGGATATTAATATTGACTACAGGATCCAGCGGCGGAGTTGGAAAAGTTGGCCAAGCGCCAGTCGGTAGTTTTGGCCAGTAAGTTAGGCAAGGAGGATGCGCCAGCACGGGAGATACCTCTAAGACCACTTCCTTATGGTTCGGAGGGAGTTACTTCTCCAACGTACGTTGCACAGGGCCCACTGAACAGTGGAGCGAAAGGTCTAGCATCCGAATCAGTATCTGGGTCTGAATCAACTCCACGAACGACGATCGAGGAACCTTCTTATCAAGGTCCTGGGGTGATGTGGGAGAAGGACGAGTCGTTCCCACTCAGAGAGACACCAGCAGGTGCGACAGAGGAGGAGAAGGATGTTTTGGAGACGTGAGATCAAACCTAATGTCTATTATGCTGCGAATCCATGTACAATAGTTTTCCTTTTTAGCATCAGTTTTATTCTCTTCTCTCGGTGTTGCGAGCATGCATCTCTTGCATCAGCATACTGTACCAGTCTGTCTTTGCATTTGCATTGCATCTCGCTGCATACCTCATCTAGCATTTTTGGTTTTCAAAGTTCCTTTGCACGATCTGTACCTAGGGCGGTTGTGGAATGAGAGGAATGGGAGGATGGATGGACCAGGTGATGAGCGATGAGTCTTTGCAAAATGCAACTAGTGCGATACCCTGATAATTGAAGACTTACTATTCGCCGTATACTTTTTCTCTCCGCTTCTCTCTGTACAGTACATTTTTGTGGTAATGGCGGTCTTCTTGAAGCCATGAAGGTTATGCTCGAGATGCTGGCGCCTTTCCTCGTTTAAATAAGGGGGCATACCGTGAAGATTAAGGAGAGTGGATATGGATCTAACCCGATTCGGCAGCCTCCTTTAGAGGTTGACTACGGAGATCGCGGCATAAAGTCCAGGGATTATAGGGCCTAGAACCTCAAATACCCTAGAACAGCATTATTTAGCGACTCAGGCCATTGAGAAGGCCTGTATCTCTAGGCGTTATACCCTAAAGTACGCCGTAAATGATTGTACTAGGAGTACCGCGCCAATTTTAAGGTCAGTGCCTATAATTACAGGGTACTTATCGCTTCGCTGCCCTATAAGGTCAGTTTACAGGGTTGTAGTTGCTGTGCCAGCAGTGTCCCTCTCACTAAAGTCCCCTGAAAAGTGTGCCGCCCTTGTAGAGATCCTTTACTGTGTTACAGGGCTTGTAGCCTAGAAATACAGGGCAATTCTAGGGCCTGAGTCCCTAAAGAAGCTGCTTCAGCGCATTCCAAGAAAATATGCCTCCCAGAACTTTATGCCGCAATCTTCGTACTCTTTGGACACTACCACTTCCCTATCTTGAGATTCCAAGTAGCAAATTACCTTTTTTTAATATCTCTCTAAGTATAGAATTATCACCGGATGCATTCTAGGCCTGAACTCAAGACTTTGATGATTATTGTGTATTCCCGATCGAGTTAAATCCATATCCACTTTCCTCAATCTTTACGATAGTTGTGAAGTGAGAAATTGTCCTTCACGATTGTGACTTCGTCGAGCAGGAGCGACAAGCAGGAATCTCTGCTAACAACATACAAAGCAAAGGACATTCAGCCAAGGCTGGCCAGAACAAGCTTTCAAGTCAAGACAATATTTAGATTGTGAACAATACGATATACCCTAGAACTTGCCAAACTCGAAGCAAGGAGATAGATATTATGGGGTCTCGATTCGCAACGAAAGGCACTCAAAGTCAAGGAACTTCTCTGCCAACGATGAAGAATATTTTACATATCCGTTGTAGGGAACAAGATAGAACTTTCAATGTTGAAGTGGGATGTTAAGATTGTTATATCTAGAGCACAGGCTAAGCTGGAATGTCCTCCCATGGAATTGGGATGAAATGCTGCATAAGTATGATGTCACGCTCCTTTTGCTTCGCATCTCGGCATCTTGTTTCTGATCTAATTCATCTCTTTAGAGGGAAAAACACATCCATATTTCGATTGAAAATTAACTTCTTTTAGATTTTTGAAGTCGGAGATCTTATGTGAGCTTGGATATACATTGCAGAATCTGTTCCGTTATAGTTCTACAGACACAGTGCAGCCTTACAAGTGGGAGATGAGGTCATCGTCCTCTACTTGAAAATGGACCTTTCCACCCCTCGACCCGTTTCTGTATCGACCATCCTCATTCCTCATCCTACCATGGTGGCCACTCTCTCTCAATATATTTTCCAAGCTTTACTATGAAGGACATCTCGGGAAAGCATTTTCTCGTGCACGGTTTCTCTGCATCGGCGCCAAAATCCATACGCTCCTAGATTACGAAATAGGTAGCAACTTCTACTTCGTCAATAATTCAGGGCTTACTCCAACGACGACGCTCAAAGAAACCATCCTTGATGCTCATAGCAGAATTCAAGACTCGATCAAGCCCCTTCCCGACGAGTGTCTCACTTCCATCAACATAAACTTAGGATTGCTCTTCATGGCAAGCTCGAACCGTAGCAGAGATTGAGAGCCATAGACTCTTAGCCTAGGAGAGTTGGACTAAATCATGATATCGACTATGCATCTAGGCCATACTTTGGTCGAATACCTATCTTGCTTGCTCCCAAAGCTTTTGAACCGCCGTAAGCACTTTCAAAGACATACAAAAACACACGCCACTCTGGCTCAAAGCAAACGCAGTTCAGTAGCTAGTTCGCGAGCAACATGCTAGGACGAATTGTAGGGCTCGAGTCATGGACGAAAGAATATAGAAACGAGAAGCGTAGCAAAAAGCACTTGGAGAGGGATTTGCAATCAAGATATGAAAGAGAAGAGCTATAGAACGATCGGGATAGGAGATTATCTATGGTGGATGGGAAAGACTGCTGCAGTGCTACCTAGAGACATGAGACCAAAGAGGAAAAAGGGCTTAACAAGAGGGACTTCTTCATGCTGCTTCGAATACTGTTTATGTTGTAGGTGCTGTGCATAAAATGTGGTCCCCTTCAAGCAGCTAAGCATATCCTACGGTATTGCGAGTCTACTAATAAAGGTGTGGAAGCTGTTGCATTCAGCCCAAGGAGAAGACATCAAGATTTCCGATTTTATCTCCGCAATTCCTCCTTCATACAAGAGTGACAACATATCGTTCATCCAGATGTTCAGGATTCAATATGACCTCCGCACAAGCTGCCTCTGCTGTCTTCGTCCCATACTCTTCCAACACCTTCAAAAAGGGCTCGTAAGACTCCTTTTCAACGTCTTCGCCCTCAACCCTTCTTCTGAATCTGATTGCGTCTTTGTAGAAGTTAAAGGATCCGATCCGAGAAAATTCGCCTTTTGTGATACGAGTAGCCTGAAGTATAACCCCCTCAATCATCAACTCTGAAGTTCTGTTTTCGCCCTGCCTAGTTGTCCCGCAGCCAGTTGGGCCACCGAAGATAGGTAAAAGATGGATTGGTCCATTGTTCTTATAGTCGCCATCGTCTAAACAGTCTAGCTGGATGGAAAACTCTTGCTCCTGATTGCTGGAGTTGATCACAATGCTAGTACCTTCTTCCGCCTCCGATTTATTGGGTCCTTTTGATTGAATCAGGTGGCCGGCTGCCATGGTGGAGCAAGCAAGACGAATTACTCCACCAGTTACCTGCCCAAAAGGATTATGACCGTCTTTCGTCGTGCTCGCATCCAAGACATGTGCATACTGGGTTTCAAGGACTCCTTTTTGCCGTGTGTACCAAGATACTTCTCCGTCGATAGATGCCCAAGACCAAGACGGTGCTCGCCAGGGTGGTCGTTTCCAGGCAGATTGAGATCCCCAACGGCGCCAGCATAGCTGCTCCTCAACTTGACCCCTCCACAACCCCGCAAGGTATTGATCACCGGTCTCATTGTGCCCAAGACTTGCGATTCCGGAAAGAGCTGGTAGTTTGTCTTTCCCGAAAGTGAGATTTGCTGCAGAATAAAGCCGCACGATCTGAGGCCATAACCACTCAAATTTCCCCTTTCGACGAACGAGCGGGGACACGAGTTGTTTTGGAAACCCATCGGGCAAGTATTCAGATGCAATCGTCGTCCTGCATTCCCAGAACGCACCTCGATCACCGAAGTGAATTGTTCGAGGCGGTAGCATTTTCTCTTGCAGAGCCCAGGCTCTGCTTCCCAAATGAGTTCTGAAAGTCGATAGATCGTAAAGATCCCTGCTCCGGAAATCTTGCACTCTTCGTTGCCCACCATCAGTGATTCGAGCCCGAAGTCCGCCGCTGAAGTGAAGTGGCTTGAGAAAACAACCTTGGCTGCTATCAAGAGCGGAGGACGCGGCAATGCTGATGGCTGCGCCACCATAAACTGAGTGCATCAGAGCCGACTCCTTTTGCCAATCATCTTCACTATTTTGGATGATACACAGTGAGTCAACCCACAAGTAATCCAAACCTAGTCTTTGTGCAATCTCAATAGCGTCCTTGAAGGTCTTCGGGAGTTTCTCAACTGGTATAGTCCTCATAAGCGAGTCTAGGTTCTCTAAAGTGAGCTTGGTGATATCATGGGAACCCCAGCTGTGGGATAGAGTGGCATATCGTGGCTTCTCGGTGTATTTTGAAGCCAGTACCAGTCGGGGTGATTCGTCGGCAATTGATATCAGCCTACTCGGAAGTGGACCGTCATCACTGCTCTTACAAAGTTCATGGCTTTCAGAGCAGGTCGATAACCAGTTGCTCGCAATATCGAGTGTATTGAGCGGGTCATCATAACAATCAGCTTCAAAGTGTTAGCAAGAATCAATCATTATACTGGCGAAACGTGAATCACCAGATGATGGAAGGAAACATGACTCAAATTTCGCGTTCACAGCGATTCCAGCATTGCAGGAAGTGCAGACTGATCCAGGTAAGTTCAGCCACAGGAGTTGCATTGGATTCGTCCCCCAATTCTGAATTGATAAAGATGACGTTGCATTTTCATCGAGATGATATAGGCGTGCTTCAATCTTGCGAAAGGTGTCAAGTAATTTGGTGTCTTTGAGGCTTTGTAGTAAGAATGTGCAGAATCTGCATCCCGAGCGTGTCGAGGCTTCCAATTCGAAAGTGTTACAGGATCGCGCCACAGCGTGCTCCCATCCACCCCCGTCTGGGTCGGGCCTCGAATCGTGTTCTCTGGCTGATGAGCCACCTAGGGTAGGCCAGTTGTTGAACAGAAATTGACACTTGGCACAGAACCCTTTCGTGACAGAAGCTTCAGGGGCCAATTCTCGTATTCGTTGTTCAACGAAACCGGCATCAAGCGCATCGAACCTCACAGCCTGGATGACATCGGAATCCTTAGCGTGATGATTGCCATCCACCGCCGTGTATTCTTGGAACCATTCTTTGAAGTCTTTTCTTTCAGAGCTAAGCATCTGGGCAACCGGCTGATGGTCATTCATTCCGGTTTCATGATTGGAGGAATCGTGATCGCTTGATAAGCTTTGGCCGACGATTATTCCAATCCTGAGGTGAGGACCAGAACCAGAGTATATATTTTTTTGGTCTTAGATAGCCGTCTTAGTTTTTAGATTGGCAGCGATATCTTCGCGTAGGAGTCGAGAGTGCGGGGTAACTGAAGCCTGAGACGAAGTAAATTCTGGGGTTTGCTATATTATAGGAGCTTGCACAAGTGCGCTATAGACTAGATATGAAGATCTATATTCTAAGGAGAAAGATGATAAGTCAAAATGGCTGTGCTACCTGACGTTTCGAGATCCAGCTAGGCTACCACAACAGTTTGCAGGCGAATAGATCACTTGCATCCAGAGAATCTGCTGATTGCGTTCGTCAATGTCATTCTACTAAATACAAATTACATTTCCTCCGACGAGAGAAGTTGATAAGGGTAGATCTTTAGGTCCGCTAAGACTTATTCTCTACTCGTCTTCATCTCTCTCCAGCCGTACCTCCTTTCTAGAAGCATACTTCAGGACTTAAGCGAGCTCAGTGACAACGTGACGTGTGATATCATCAAGATTTATGGCGGGGAGGTTCCTCACTAGGATAAGGATACACATAATGCGGCAAGAGAAGCCTTATTGACGTGTTCAGAGGCCACCAATGAATGGTCGTCGCGCATCCGCGGATTTTGTCAGAAACAGGAAGTGTTCTATTTCAGCTACCCGTTACGGTAGGAAATATCTATGGGCCATCCTGCTTGATAAGTCAATTGACTTGCAAGCCCTCACGGCGGCCACCAATCACTTCATCGTGGGACAAAATTGTACCGTACTGTACGGGCGCGCCCGACAGGCCTTTCCACACGCCTTGCGATTAGTGGCCTCCGACTACACACCGAATGTCCTAAGTGATTGGAGGCCTTCGACATGCATGCATGTTTAGCCACAAAACCTAAGATATAAGTCAGCAAGTTCCTCCCAAGCTTTGCCCTCATTGAGGTATCAACTTGATAGTACACTTCTCTGGAATCATTAACTTCCCGCCGCTCTCGCGGCTTTATTCGCCTCAAGAGGTGTATAATCACTTCTGTTGCGGGTGTAGCCGCTTTTTTTGGGCGGCGTGCACCTGCATAGCCTTTTCCAAATCCTCAACGACTTTTGTCTCCATTGTTATTTAGCATTGGAAAACCCGCCTACTCTATCTCCTCAGTCCATCCTCTTTAATAAAAAACATTATGAATTAATCACACCCTCTCTGAAGGACGTTTCCAAGTGTTCATTATCCGATGAGACTTGGGGAGAAGCTGCCGTGGAACGTCACGATACCAGCCCCGACCCTGTTCGAAGCGATCGCGAAAAGTCGGTCTCCGATGCAAGCCAATACGTCGCAGGTGGACGTGCAGTACGGTACCATTTCCTTAGTTCATTCGAATCACCCTCTCCGCAAGGGTCGACGATTTCCGAGTCAATAAACGCATCATCCTCAAGTCAGCTCGCGTTCACGCCGTCCCCTCAGGTTTCAGATGCTAGTTCAAGCCCTCTAATCGTCGCCCCTAAAGCTCAAGTACCCTTGACAACAAGGCAATTCACGTGTCCAGATTGTCCAAGAACCTTTGCTAGCCATTCAAAACTAAGGTCTGCACTTTTCTCCTGAATGTTGCTATTATAGATATCTGACATGTTTGAGCAGTCGGCATGTTCGAACATATAAGCATGCTCATATTTGCCCAGTTTCTGGCTGTCCATGGAATTTTAATCTACTGAAAGATCTCCGAAGGCATCTAGCTCTACATGATCCTCAAGCACCGCGGTACCAATGCCTTGTGTCCGATTGTCGCTCACGAAGACACGCACTAGGCAGAAGCTTTAGCCGTCCGGATCTTTTGGCACGCCACATAGAGAGATTCCACAGTTAGACTTCTCGGTCATGTGCTCCGCCAGTTTTCGAGGGGAACTCATTTCTTTCATTTGTCTAGTCGGCGTTGGTCTCCAATTAAATTGCGGTGATAAGGGTAGACTCTACCCCGTTCGTTACTCGTTCGTCCCGCCTCGATCGCTGTTGTCATTCCGAAACAATTTCTAAAGGGCGTGGTTGACAACAGGTGGGATTATCACAACTGGCTTGATTATCACAACTGGCTTGATTATCACAACTGGCTTTACTCAATTCAACCGAGTTATATTCATTGATATCTTAATGTGCGTCTCATCGTTGTCCGCATTTCGACTGTTAATCATGAACGCATCTGAAATCCATGAGTAGCTCCTGTCCCATCCCTTTTCCCTATTTCCCAAGTTAGATCTTACTTCACTTGATATCTCCTAACAATTACGCAAAAAGACAGCTAATTCTAACATCAGACAGTGCCTTAAAAGCGCTGTTGTCATTTGTGTAAATATTATTTCTTCTACAGTCGTTTCCTCACCGCGCATCTCTGCCTGTCACCATCTCCCCACCCCCCGAACATTCAAAAGCGAGACCGAAAATAGCCAAGGGACTTTCATCGGCGACCCGTAGGAGCAAATCCCGGCTCGAATATGACTTCTGTGGTATCTGCATCGGACTACCAATTAGGAGCGGCCTTCCTTGTGGTCATAGAACAGCTCTCTGTTGAAGACTCTTGAGCCGAGTTCCCTAGCTAGCAAGTTGAAGGAAGAACAGACTACTAATAACTTAAAACTACGCTACTTTTCGATGTGGTGCTACTTCCGATTGGGGTGATAAAAGGTTAATATATAGATTTGAATGCGTGAAATGAAACCCCTCAGAAAATAGAGGTCTAAACCTCAAGTTTCCGCGGGATTTCCCTCCGTGTCGATCACAATATAAGCAGACTGCGTCCGCTTATACTGTGAATTTAACGCAGAGCGGCTTCGAGGTTTTTGATCACTAGAAACTTCTAATCGCTGATTATGCTTGTCACCGGATCTTCAAAAATCCCCTCAGCAGTAACTAAGCGCGATATATGGCGGGAGATGATACGTAGAGGCGTGGTGAAGATGGCATGTGACATTCTGTGACTGGAAGCCTTTTCTACTGCGAGACGTATCTAACGCTGCTCGATATTGAGCGGATCATATTCCATGATCAAAGAGAACGGATTCGAAGACAGATATGAATACGCATCTACAGCAACTCGGAATATGGAAACACATGTGCGGCATGACGGCTGATGTCTCTGTGGGTGCGCTTTCAACACAATGCGAAGCTCTAGTCTATGAAGACTCTTCTAAGATCATCTTGCCGAGCCACCAGCTGCTCTCCAGCCGTCTCAAACGCGAGAGTAAGGGAATCTATGTGCTACATCGGGGGATGGAAATCTTTTCAAAGAGATATACAGCTTGAACAACTGACCACCGGCTCAAAAGTGGCAGAAAGAGGAGGTTGGCTGGCATACTTGAATGCTTCCAACGTAACCTCATGATGAACGCTCTTAAGCATAAAATCAGGCTCAGGATAACTGACCGGCACTTCGATGACTGCTTGCATTCTTTGAGCTCGAGCTGGAGATACGACGTGGATGCGATCCAGATGCAGACGCGATGGACCTCGGCACGTGAGAGAGTGAAGAAATAGGAACGGGTCGGGGAATCGCGGGCCCACCATGTTGGCCTGATACCTTTTGAGTAGGAGCCCAGTAATACTGACGCGATAAATCCTCGTTCATCCCAACTTTAGAAGCTTAAACCTCTCTAACTTCTTTTTCTTCCATCTACAACATCTTCGAACGTTGTAAATAACCCTAACATCACAGAGAAGACGTCAGTTCAACAAGTCCATAAAATGCAGTCAATTCTCCCAATGCCAAGGCATGCCGCCACTCCGCCTCGTGCCCCACGGCAGTCGATCTGCGAGTGGGAGCTCACCGCCGACAAGGCAGGTCTTACAATTCTCTTTTACACAATTCACCCACCCCAACCACACCAAATCCGACAGATTTTCCAATTGGATCTGTTAAGACGTCTTTGTTCCCCTTTCAATATTCCCCTCGTATTTTGCTTTTGATTCTGCAGCTGCTTGATCTTGTGCCTCCGGAGGGTTTTTAATATGGCGTATTCACCGGACCTTTCCAACAGCATCACGCTCCATCCGCATCCATTCCATCTACATCCGATTCGATCAGAGCCTCGTTCTGGGAATCATACGCCAATTCAATCCAATTACTCAACAAAGCCTGGCGCAAGCACAGCGTTCGAAGCTGTCACCCCTCCCACCGAAGAACATGATCCCATCTCAAGACACACCACACATGGAGGAGCAATGAGTGACCTAGAAGAGCAACGGCCTCCCCGGTATACGCGCGAGAACGATCCATACCAGCTGTCTTCAGCATACAAAAACGAAAACGAGCTGAAGCTTATTGCAGCCAATACATCTCGGAAGCGCGATGGTTGCGGTCCCATAAAGTTCACCAAAAGTGCACACCAAGCAAGGAAGATACAAAAATTCTACGAGAATCAAAATGAGAACATTGAGCGCATGCTCAAGCCGGTTGAGGATCACCGAGCAGAGGCAAAGGAAGAGGCAGGCGCAGATCAAGTGAAGTTCCGTATCGCGGTTTACGGATCGTTCGTGGCCAATATCGCGCTGGCAGGACTTCAGCTCTATGGAGCTATTTCTTCCGGCTCTCTGTCCCTCTTCACAACAATGGCAGATGCCGTCTTCGATCCTATGTCTAATGTCACATTGATTGTCAGCAACCGCGCCGTCAAACATGTCGACCCAAGCCGATTCCCATCCGGCAAGGCTCGCTTGGAGACTGTCGGTAACATCGTCTTCTGCTTCCTTATGACCTCTGTGTCTTTTATCCTGATCGCGTTCTCCGTCCGCGAGCTCGCAGAAGGAAATCATAGCGAGCTTAACAAATTCCACCTTCCCTCTGTCATCGCAGTTGCGACAGCTTTCTGCACGAAGTTTGGACTATTCCTCTACTGCTGGGCTTTGAAAGATAAATACTCGCAGATCAACATTCTCTGGCAAGATCATCGCAATGACCTCTTCATCAATGGTTTTGGTATCTTAACTTCCGTCGGTGGTTCCAAACTCAAGTGGTGGATTGATCCTATGGGAGCTATTCTCTTGTCAGTCTTGATCTCAACCATTTGGCTGCACACCGCGTTTTCCGAATTCCTTCTCCTGGTTGGAGTTACTGCCTCAGTTGAGACCCAACAACTCATCACTTATGTTTGCCTGACACACTCCCCGGATATCGAGGGCATTGATACTGTTCGCGTATACCACTCTGGACCAAGACTCATTGCTGAAGTCGACGTGGTCATGAATGCTGGCAGCAGTTTGAGAGATACACACGACGTAGCTGAGGAATTGCAGATCAAACTTGAGAGTCTTCCAGACGTGGAGAGAGCATACGTGCATGTCGATTATGAGACCACGCATAAGCCTGAGCACGCTTACAAGAAGGATATCTAAGTCTAAGATGAACCTGGTGGCAAGAGATGAGGATACAGCGCACAGGGAGCGCGCATGGCGACTAGGATGCGGGCACTCTACGTGTTGTATCGAAAGATTGTTTTATTTGCAAGGGATTTTTTAGATTGGCGTTTCTAGGCCGAGGGAATGCCTTGCTAATGGGACGAGCAACTTTACATTATGAACACACAAATCAGTAATGATCTTGATTTTGATCGGGCTTTGGAAGTAAGAAGAAATTTAACGATGGTATTCAATCAAACCTACTTTTGCATATGATGTTGGAGAACTGCGTGAAGTAAGGATTATACCAGTATCTCTTGAGCTAGAAATCAGAGCGCTCTTTCAAATCACATTTTCTCATTACTCAATGGAGCCAGCCCTGAATTGCCTCTCTTGCTTTATTATGTTTTCGTTTGATAATTCTAGGGAAAGATGCTGGTTGTGAAGTTAGGAATTACCTCATTCGAAAAGGAGACTCTCCCACAGCTATAGCCGCCAAGAGACTCAAGAGCTGCACACAGCAATTAAAGCATGATACGCCTTCCTAACTAACCTACACTTTGCAGGACTTCGGCTCGCTTACCACTATCACTGCCAACCGCCAAAAAAAAAATCAACAATAAAGAGAGAAAAATCACCAGAAAAAATAGACTTCAAAAGCAAAACTCCACGCCAACCTAGAAGCCGGCCGCTTCTAGGGTGGCGCTTAGAAAACCCGTTTTGGATTTTTTAAGTCGACTCGATCAAGGGATTTGAACCCAGGCTGCAGGCACCACAGGATATGCTACTTATTCGTTAGTTATTAATCTTATTAAAATAACGGGAGTTGGTTTACTTACGCGTTTAACGGATGCCTTTGCTAAGAACCGATTTGCTTATTTAGATCTATATGGGAGGTTGCGAGGTGAAGGTGAGGGAGTGTCTATGTGTGGGGTTGACATTCACCACGGGTTCGAATGGAAGTCAATGTTCAGTTACTGATTTGACTACAACTTTTGTATTTTCGGTTTCGGACGTCTTGGTTTTCTGGGCTGGGATATGTTGCGCCCAATGCAAACTCTACGCGACTTAGCTATTGCCGAACGAGAAGTATAGACATTGACAATCGAGCAGGCCCAGGATACTTACCCAATTTAGATGGTTTGAACTTCAAAAGATAGCGATCGACCCAGATATAGTAATACTTCGAAAGTCCTAGACTGTAGTCAGACATTACTTTACCATCAATGTCCATACAACTCAGGCATCGATTCCTCACAACAGGCGAAAATGTTGGGGGTATACCTCGTAATACATTTGGTATCTTTCTACGGGCTAACTACCCAAACGGCATCAGTCTTCGTGCGGTATGATGCTCATTTCACTCATCCCCTCCCATTCCTCCCTACATCATATTTCCTTAACAAATCCCACCTCAACCAGATTATCAAACGGGATATCCATATCCGCCATCTTCGCCCTGGAATTCTCCCTCATCCAAAGGAACAACATCAACAAACCTCTCCTCAAAAAGTTCGTTCCCTGCTTAATCTTCATCTGTTCCTTGCCCATAACATACACCATCTGTGCTTCCGCTGCCCTATTAATAACATCCAACTCTGCCTGGACTTCAGGAGAATGTTCGAGCGAACT
This sequence comes from Phialocephala sp. D728, assembly GCA_003988865.1. NCBI lineage: Eukaryota > Fungi > Ascomycota > Leotiomycetes > Helotiales > Mollisiaceae > Phialocephala > Phialocephala sp. D728. The sequence continues at coordinate 157,875 of QYAJ01000005.1, forward strand.
TGCACTCTCGCCAGTACTGGTGTGATCTCTCGTGATGAAAAGAATAAGGTGCTCAACGATAAGTCGTCCCAGATCAGGAGTGACGATCGGATCAGTGTACCCATGTCTTGCAGTCATGCGGTAACATCCCGGTATAGTGGTCCGTTGGATGACATACCTCTCGCTTTCCGGGATAGAAGGGACAGAGAGAGGTCGCATGTGGAAAAATACGATAATCTTCGGACGAGCCCAAAATTTCCGAACGAATTGTGTGAAGACGATAGGGACCATGTCTCCCACTTTATCGAAAAAGATCCCGACACCAGCGACGGTAGTGATTGGACTCCCACCGAATGAGGACGTTAACCTTAGCTCGCCAGAAGCGGAAGTAGCTATGAGATCTGAGGGCTGGAAGCGGTCGGTGGATTCAGAGGCCCATTGAGACTCTTTCCCAAAACGCCAGAGGACGAAGATGAAAGAGAGGATCGCCTGCGATTATGAGTGTGCAATCTACATGATGGATGGGAGAGAGCTTACAGCTAAGAGAAGAGTGAACCAAGCTCCGGTCGGGACTTTAGTGAGTGCGGAGCTAAGGTAGACGCCATCCAGACAAGCGAAGACTAGGAAAAAGAAGACGACTATGAGCAGGTTGATTCGCCAGATGATGATCGCTACTAGAGACACGAGACAGGTGGTGATGAATGTGACGAAGATGACACAGACACCATAGGCATTACCCAATCGAGTGGTGTTGCTGTAAACTGCTGTCACAATGACAGTGCCGATCATGAACAGCCAGTTGGCAAGTGGAATGTAGATCTGGCCATGAAAGTGTCTTGAGACATGGACAACTTTAATGTGCGGGAAATATGACAGCTGAAGGAAGTCAGTCTATCTGATGCGAGAGCGGGAAGGGACGTTGTGCTTACGTTCATGACTTGGGTGAGAAGCTGGAATGCTCCGGTAATCATGGCTTGACTTGCAACGATCTGAACAATGTTAGCATTGACTTCTAGGATTACCTGTATTCAGAGTTGCAATGTCCGTCCATATTTGGGGGAATATAACTTACAGCTGCAAGGATAGCGATTACAAGACTGAAGTAAAAGCTTCCTGGGGGAACAGTATTGAAAAAGGGATTCGTATAAGCCGTTCCAGTCGCGTCTTGAGCGATGAATGCAGCTTGGCCGATATAGGCCAAGAGAAGACAAGGGTATGCTAAACAGAGCCAAGAAAGCTGAATAGCTCTCTTGCTAAATGCTCCCAAGTCTGCGAATAGGGCTTCGACTCCTGTGAAGGCAAGCAGGAGACCACCAAGAGATTTCCACCCCTCTTCTTTATTTCGTACGAGATATGAGCCGGCAAAGTAGGGACTGAAAGCTTTCAAAACAGTGTGGTCGAACTTGCAGAGGTTATAAATGCCGGAGCAGAAGTTAAATAGTAACCAGACCATGACTATAGGGGCAAAAGAGCTGGCGATTTTGGTCGTCCCGAATGGTTGAACTGCGAAGAGTATAATCAAAATGGCGCATGAAACGCCAATGATGGTAGAGCTTGAGATGTTGGGCGATGCAACTTCGATCCCCTGGATAGCTCCGAGGACTGACTGAGCTAAATTTTCAGAATCAGTACATTGACCAATTGTTTTAAGCAGTCCATTTCCATGTCCACCCTTAAGATTCTTGACTTACCAGGAGTCAGGATGCCGTCCGCCATCACCATCGCGACGCCGAGAACACCAAGGATTTTCAGAAGTACTCTTGCTGCAACTGACTTCTCGATGAAGCTCCTTACGCCTTTGTTCAAAGGTTTCAAGTCGTTCGTGAGATGACGTTCGAGCTTTATCGTCCCTACCGTGTTTGGATCTCGCTTGACGATGTTCGAATATCTTGATAGGAGACTGTAAAGCGCGAATGTTCCTATTGACCGAAAATTAAGGTTAGTCTTCTCAATCTCGAGGAAAGCCAGAAGGACACTCACCACCCTCGCCATCATCATCAGCTGAGAGGACGATAAACATATATTTCACAGTCACCATGAGCGTTAGCGTCCAGATGATGATAGAAAGAGCCTGGAAGAATGTATGTTAATGTGAGGGCATTTTTAAGGTGCGAATATACTTACTCCAACCAGATCTTCATATGATGGTTGCGATGTGAACGTAGATGAATAAACATATAGCGGCGAGGTGCCAATGTCCCCGTAGATTACCCCCGTGCCTAACGACACATGAGACTTTTGATGTGAGGACTATTGGGCGCCATTCAGCTAAATAACTCACTTTGATACGCAAGCCAAGCTAACATCCATCTATGGATATGTATCAGTATAATCACATTTCAACATGTAGTAGTTGTCTTAGAAGCTCGAAATAGCCATATTCGCCTCAGAGGCCCTACACTTTTGCCTCAAGGCCAAGGGGGATGCTTTGTGCAAGTGAACGAACGTACCCTGTGTAGGTCTAAAAATGTTAGAAAGAGATTGCACATTGCAGCAGAAATCACTTGAACAGATCTGCTGATACTTCACGTCAATCCAGGAGTTGCTCAGAGAAGGCTTACCTGCTTCTTCTTGCGGTTGAGATCCGCGTCTGCGATTTGCGCCGCGGCTTGCTCCTCTTCATCATGGCTCGTAGGCTTTTCTGAAAGAGAGGGGACAAGCCCTTCTTTCTTGAAGACTCTGGAGCTACCATTTGTCTTGACCGGACGAATATCATCGCCAAACTGAATATGCTGCGCTGCTTCAAATTCCGCCATTGTGTTCGATTTTCTGAGTGCAATTGAGTAGAGAAAACTCGAGCATAATACTGTTCAAGAGGCGGGAAAGAGCAGAAGAGTCGTGAGAAAGCGGAACATGTGAGAAGACAGCAGGGAGCACGTTCTACTTAAGGAAAAACCTCCCTTCTGAACAATTTTGCCGTTACTGGCGCCAACTGCGGAGTCCTGGCGACCATAACCAGGCTTCTGGTACGAGTAAGCCGCGGCCAGCTTGCCAGACTTGATAGTCGATATCCACCATCGGGGCGTTTGGCACTTCTCACGAGATTTCCCTGGCATAATAAAATAGGATCAGGAATCCAGTGGTTCTTATCCTCGACACCAGATTCGAGGAGGCCAAAATACCGCATCGCCAGATTGCACCTTCGAAAATCCCTCAAAAGCCATGCCAGTTCTAAATAATGGGGATCGTCGATTTCTCCTCCGCGACCAGTCAGTTTTCGAGCGCGTTCGACGCCTGCGACACTCGGGCTTTGTCCGTGCGCATATGCATGCAAGTAGGGAAGCAGGGGACGGGAGGAGGGGAGGAGCTTGTGTGGAGTTGAGGGGAGGAATGGAGGACATTGCAATTGGATGATGTGTATTCCGCGTAAAGTCGACACGACAGCTGTGTAACATCCCACCGCCGAGGCTTGCCACGACCACGAATGGCGGAGAGACTCGTGAAAGAAAATTTCAGATAAGGTTTCGTCTTCGTGCCTGGAGGGAGAGAGGCGAGCTTTGTTGAGGAGCCTGGGGAGATGTATGGTTAGGGTGTGTTAGTTAACTGGATGTCGTACCTCGTTAGAGAAAGCGCCGGAGTAGCAGCAAGTCTCCGGGACACCTTCCTAAGTGTTTTCAAATACCACGTGCACGAAGAGCAGGAAGCGCAGGTCCTTCGTGCTACCAAAGAATAAGCCCGTTGATATGCGAGGGGCTGACAAGCAAAGACGGTCAGCATGATGGTTCTCTGGTCCCACTTGAATGGACGGCCATCTTCATCGAAAGCAAGGCCACCACCTAAAGCTTCCAGGTTTATTCTACTTCTGTTTCAGCTAAGATCTTACAATGTGCAACCGGTCTCGATACATATTGCAACATAAAATTACAAGCCGAAATCTATGGTCTTGAGAAGTATGCATGGGAGAGACCTGAAGTACAAAAGTAAGTGATGCTATCGAAGATTGAAACATTGTACCGCGTTCCCTACACATAGACTGTACTTGTACTAGTCTATATGGGGCATGATGACAGGGGCTCTAATATCGAGGCCCTTAACCCTAAGTAGAGATGACGTTAGATTTAAGCTCCGTCAAACTGTCTCAAAGTTTTGCGAAGGCGTCCCATCCTCCCATCCTCCTCCAAAGGGCTCCTGGGCCGAGGCGGACGTGCACGTCAAGCGAGAAGTTCCTTCAGGCTGCGATCACTATTCTTGTGAATGGTGCTCGAATTCTAAGGCCCTCGTCGCTAAACCCTTAGGCGTTTGGGCTCTGAATATAGCGTGTCATACACTGCTAACTGCAAACATCGATACTTTAACTTTGACTTTGCGCACAAAAAAATATGCATCGCTACAAAGGCAGCAGTCCAAATAATGATTGCGCAAGTGAGGCCATTAATGTACGACCGTTTCTTGCGTCGTAGTGAGAAAATAATGCGCGTCGTCGAAACGAACTTGACACCCACTTCGACTTGAGAAAGCAAGCACATCAGCCAGTCCTACGCTAATGAGCTCCATTGTAATCTTGAGCGATGTTAGGTTTGAGATTAAGCTTCTCCTCGTTGTATTACAAGACTCAAAAGTAAGGGAGGTGCTATTGTCATGTAGCTCGCTAAGCTTAAAGGGTCCGCTTAGAGCTTCAGTGTCAAATATGTAGTATTGTTATGCAATAGGGTGGCTATACCCATGTCTTCCGCTTTCCTCCTTGACTCCTTATATACAAATTCCTTTCTCAGTGGTATTCCATCCATGCCGGTACACCATACACCAGTCAAGTGCAATGAAAGCTTAGTTACCATTTCCATGACCGCCCATATGCCCATTGTTATCGACTTGCATCCCCCCCAAAGCATAAGTACCGCCCATAGTGTTGAAGATATCTTGCTCATGGCCGAGATCAGGAGGTTCCATATTAAATGGAATCATCCACGCTGGGGAAAATCCAGAACCACCCATCTGCATGTCCCAAGCATTCGTGCTGTCAAGCATGTTCTGAGAGCTGAGGGAAGATGGATCCATGCCTGCGTAAGCACCGAAGACAAGTTGCCGATCAAGTTGTGGTAGAATGCCCTGCTGGTGTGGCGGGAGCAAAACCTCATGGCCGTAATACGGTTGATGTTGATTATACATATTTACAGGTGTTGTAGGGCTCATTTGATTGTACCCTTGGGGAACATGGTGACTGTTCTGCTGCATTTGCATCGATGGTCCAAGATTCATGTCTGGAACATTCGTGTTCACTGGTGTAAGTTGGTCATGTCGGTTTAGTGGATTCTTCTTGGCTTTTCGCTTTGCACCTTTGGCAGCCGCGTCTCGTTCGAGTGGTGTCATCGTCGTGTCTAGCGTATCGAAGAATTGTTCGACTGTGTGTAATCCCGACTTCTCGCTAAGTACCGCATCGTCTCCTTTCTCCTTCTTGATGCCCACAGTAGCTGGGTCCTCGAAGTCCGATTGAGAGACTCCATGCGGGTAGCGATCAAACCAATCACCGTATTGGAAAACATTCGATGGCGATTGAGTCGCTTTATTTGTGGAAGCCCCATGTCTGGCAGCGTCGGCGCATGTTCGATAGAGTTCCTTGAGGTTTTCCGCCATCCAGTGAAACATGCCCCAATACCTCTTCATCTTTGAAAGATACTTAACATTTATACCAAGATTTTTCTTCGAAGCACTTTCCATGGTTGGGTTCTTCGAGAATACTCCGAATATATGGACTGTGCTTGCAAGGAAGGCGCAATATCCCGTGAAAGGAGCCGTGATGAAATGGGATTCGCCGTCGTGTAAGAGCTCTGATATCCTGTTGGCAGCTTCGAACGCCTTCGCACCTGCTTTCGTGACGAACTCCTTCGGTACATCTGGTGAGAGCCGGGTTCCAGATTCACCTTTTTGTCCTGGGAGCGGAAATCTATTCATAAACAAGGTGTTCTGATGAATGGATATATGGAGAAATAAGAATTGATTGGCAAGGCCCTCTGTTTCATGGGTGTGGAGATTTTCAGAGTTGTACTGCAAAGCATCCGAGAGGGTGCTGTCGAATGCTTCAGTCTGCTTTAACAAACTGGCATATACCGAATCTGGGTGCCACATTGGATGAGGATCTTCTTCGCTCCCTCCAAGATTGAGATAGTTGATAATTCGACCCCACAAGGCAATAGAACGGACCATAAAGGCAGCCACGCCCATGTTCGCTCGCGCATCCGAGAGCTGACCCGCGCCGGGCGACAATGGGTGTGGCACCTCGCCCTTCAGATTTTCTGTTGGGCCAGGCATGTCCAGCTGAAAATATTTCTCCTTGATTGGTAGCTGAACTTTGATGGTTTCTTGCTTGATGAAGGTAGGTCGATCGGTCCCAGCAGACATGAATCTGTCCATAAGAAAGCATGCCCACATAGTCCTCCTTCTGATTTCGCGATCGATGAAGCTCAGCTCAGTTGTACCGCTGCGCTTCAATGGATCATAATCGAGGTCTTTATGAAGTTGCAATGCGTATGCCATACGGACAGCGTGACCGCCAAATGCCCAGCTTCGTCCGCCCTGGCAAGTTCCAAATTCGTGTAGTCCAAGTATCAAGAGGCACGTTAATATTGTGATATTGGGCCAGTCATACCTGCTCGTGACGATTTTGCGAGCTTCACACGCCCAATCCTCGCCTCTTAAGAAATTGGGCGTCGTGTTGAGCTTCGGATGTGTTGAGAAGCGTGCAGAGACAGCACACACTGCAAGCATTAAAACCGGTGGGACCGTACCCGCTCTAGGGGAGAATTAGCTCGATGGATCATTGGTCGAGCTTGACGACTTACTTTAACTTTCTCATGAAGCTCGGCTTGTGTAGAAGATGATATGTCTGACCATAGACGTGCTCGAAGAAAATTTCCGACAAATGTTCTTGAAGCTCTTTCGAAGGAAGTGCCTCTGCACCTTCTAATAGAAGCTTGCTTTCTTCCTGCTCTTGAAGCAGAACAGACGTCGGCTTAGAGCCACCTTCCAAATTAGGATTCGAGGTTGACTTTGACCAGTTGTCTAGTTCCTGAGCAAAAGCTTCATCAGCTGCCCGCTTTTTCCCGGCGGTGCTCTTGACAGGAATCGTCCCAGGAATTGCTGGCTTTACAGCAGCTCTCGTCACTGACACTACACTACCATCCTGCTCCTCCTTCGGTACAATTTTGATAATTCTCTCTTCCATTCTTCGCAATCTTTTGTCGAGCATGGCCATGTAGTCCGTTCTAGGGGCGGCTTTTCGCGTCGTAACCTTGTAAACGCACGGTATCCGTGACCGGAGACAGTGCTTACAAGCAGGCTTCTCTCCAGAGCATCTTATTTTCTTCCGTCGACAAGCGATACATGCCAAAGGTAATCTCTTTCTCTCCTTTCCTGCCTTAGTTTTGAGTTCGCTCCATGGCGGGTTGGGATCGTTCTTGTCTTCTTTTGTTCGTGAACCTAAGTCGCTCCCATCAATCGCCCCTCCACTGTTCAGGCCAAACTCATCATATCCGCCATCCATACCAGCACGATTGCTAGAGGGGCTTGCATCTTCCGAACCATCCACGCTTGGATTGCCTGGTTGTCCAACAGGGCCGCTGAAGCTGGCTCGAGGCCCGGCAGGAATCGATGTGACGGAGGCTCGGTGATCTCCCGGCATCGAAGTTATCGAATGCCGATGGTCCTGGTGTACCGAATTGATTGAACCTCTTTGATCCGAGGCTCCGCTCCGACCCGAGAGGGTATACGGATCTGCTGTATTCTCCAAATTTCCTTCCCCGTGCATTCCATCGTCTGCGACATTGTGATAATTGAAGGAGAAGTCTGCGAAGACTTGTGGCGGGGTAGTGTGGATTAGCGAGCTGTTCGCCTGCTGGTGGCTGTTGTCCATCATAAACTGCTCGAGGTCGAGAGGGTCTGTCGTAGGGTCTTGGAATTCCGAGGCATCTGGAACTTGAAAATTGACGTGCGGCTGGCTCGAGGACATCTCGTCGTCGCTGGCGGAGGCCGTGATGTACCGTAGACCTTATTTTCGCAACGAGCAAACGGGGTACAGATTGCTACCTCGCATTGACAAGCGCAATCATCGTACTGCAGTCATTGCCCCACCATGCGATGCAAACTCGTTGAGAATGCCGACAAAGACAGAGATATCCACCGACCGCGAACTTCGGCTCTGTCGCAATGCTCCAAACCAGCGTGTGCGGCGACCTCGGACGAGTGGATGCAAGTACAGTCGCTGTCCAAAGGCAGAGTCGTTGTCGTGAAGACGCTTGACCGTGGATCCCGAACCTAGCTGGAGACTTCGAGTGAGGATGCGACTGCTTTGGCAGAGATGGTTGAAGGTGAGAGGGGAGGGGAGAGACGACAGGCGTTGGCCAACGAAGACAGGCAGAGCTAAGACCAATTGCTTTTTGCGCTTTCACGCTGGAGTGTGGAGAAGGTAAAACTATCCGGGGGGGATATTGTGGCGGCTTCTTCCGGCGAGAGTTTGTTTCGTCAGTATCATTCACACGATTTATGAGCTCTGTAATACATCCATAAGCTTTCGTCGGCCGAATCCAACTATTCCTGGTAAAACATCCAAATCCACGCCCACCTTGACCATGTGCCTTTCCTCTATCGGAGACCTACAAAATAAGTGGACGCACCTGGCGCACGAGACGCCTCTGTACTCCTTGTCGGTGTCTGCTTAACCGACTGGGGCTCGAAAACACTTAGAACAGCACTTTCGCCATTCACAACACCTGAAGTCCAGTGGAGCCGGTCCGCCATCCATGTATGGTACTGTACTGCCATCCCAGATGCTGGAGAAGTATACTCCGCAGATTTGTTGACCTGGTCCTGGCTGCGTCGTCCAGCACATCCACGATTCTCCAGCAGCCAGCGAATCTGCTCGCAAGGATCGAAGAAAGATCGTCACTCACACAAGTGGCCCAGCCCCAGCCGTGGTTAGCTCAGTCGGGCATAAGTGCAACGCCAGCCTCGGTTCCCCCCCGCGCCCAGAGCTCTCGAGATTCGAACATGAAAATGATTTGAGAAATGATTGCATCACATTATTTGCTAGCTCTGGTATCGCATATACTGTATGCTTTCTGCTAAGATGACGTTTTTAACGACGACGCGCCGACGGCGACGACGACAACCACGACCACGTCGACGAATATTTCCGTAATCATAATGGCCAAGGTGATATCTTGCAAACTCGGTGTCGACGTCGGAAACTGTCGCAACTTCCGGCGTTGTTTCTGACCCAGGTGCATCGTGGGGTTAGAGTGGAGCAGAGATTAATAATTGAACAAGCATGCCTCGCTCTCGTGGCGCTTCATATGCAGAAGCAATATAATTCGGGGAATTAAATCTCGAGTAGGTGCACATCCTCAAGGATGTGCTCCATGAAACTTCAGTCCCTTGATACCCTCGCTTGCAGTTTATTCAGATCTGCCTCAATCAAAATATCAGATTGTATTTGACGGGCTTTTCCCACGCGTGTGACCGCGTTTCTATCAAAGCCAAGTGGCTGTCTCTGAATCACCGGGAGAATGTGGATGGAACGTTCAATTGCTTCTATCGAGCATTGAAAGCAGCTTTCTCCCGAGGGGTAAATGGAGACACAGGTGGTATGCTGCACTGGCTAAACTTCTCTGGCCATACTGTGAACCTTGTAGGGAACTTTGACACTGCCATGGGCTTGCTGCAGGTGAACAAGCTCGATGGTACCCCTGGGCATCTTGACAAAGATTATGCGTGTCTGCAAGCATAAGGGTCGACGCGACGAAATAGGTAGGTGGTAAGTTGTGCTTTGCAGATTGCGGATCAAGACAGTGAGTTCCCTTGAAGAGAGGGTAGGCAAAATGGGTATATACCCACAAGCACTCTCCTTTGTCGACTTGATATGTTGAAATTGATTAGGGTTATGAGCCGGAGTGATCCGAGCATCTGGAATGCCTTGCCCATTGCCAATTGGGCAGCTGCATCTCCGCATCGCGACAAAACAAACTGAATAGTTCTCCGACTGTTCTTAATCTTATAAGTCTGATAAATTGCTTCACTCCCCATCCTAATACCCGCACGGAGAATATGCTTCCATGCACACTAATTCCCTGAGCACAAGTTGAAACTTTTCTGACATGGAAAACCATCCCAGAGAGCATCTGGATGACGAAGATATCACGAGTCGGTCGAGATCTATGCAGATAGAGAAGATGGTATTGTAAAACGGCTCCAATTCGAGAAACATGCCGGCAGTCGGTAATTTGGCTCCGGTAGTCAAGCCCCGCAGACAGCGTGATGATCTGAGAGGATTGGACAGGAGCTCGCTGCTCGCTGAACCTTAAGCGGACATTTGCCCTGGAACAGCTAGCACACTGATGTGTGTAATGCTCAAATCATCATTTTGGGCTGCTTTTGATCCGCGCTGGCTTCCCAGTTTGGTGCGCGCATCCTTTTGCTCTTAACGCCGAAAACGCTCATCGGGAAACCCCCCGGTCGCAGCCGCGTAGCCGATGCAAGCACTCAGAAGAGCCCATTTGAAAAGATAAATGCTGATCAACTTCAACTAGAAGTGTCGCCTGAGGAGATGTTTAAAACCCCAGATATGACCCTCCAAACGATAGTTCTCATCCGTAGGGCCGAAACGCAAGGCTGAAGTTTAACTCGATCTGATGAATTTTCCTATCATGCAAGGAAAAGTATTGAAACGCAAGTCAGAATGCCCCTAAGAAATGCATGAGATTTATAGAGGGGAGATTGATAGCCGGAATGAAAGGCGACGAAATAGCGAATTCAAAAGGTGTACGGAACTTAATCAGGAAAGGTAAGGCTGTGAGCCAAGACTGGAAGGCTGCGAGAAAAGCCAGTGGTGCCTCAGGTCACACACAGCGGGAACAGGAAACGCCGACCTTCACGATGTCTCATCACGCTTGAGTTGAACCTGCATTTAAATCGCTAGCGATGATAGCGACGGAGTAGCTCTCTCGCATAGTTGGCCCTCAGTATGTCGGAGGCTGTCGCTCAACTTCCCTTGCCGCAAGTTGGCCGGCCCCTGAGCCTGATACCTGTTGGGTTGAAGGGTACACAGCTATGTACAGAGATCAAAAGAATACGTGCTGATCTTATCTAGAGGCGGCGCTTGATTCTCCTAGCTTTCGTTCGACTGCTGTGCATTTCTCGGATCAGGTCGAAATAATCGAAAGATGGCTCGATGCCTATATCAAATCCATCTCCAAGCTGGTCCACGACGTCTCATCCCTCGAGGAGACCTTCAACTCTTTTCTTCTGCGGTCGGTCCCACCGGCGAATGTGTCCGAAGCGGTTCTCGATCATGACTACACATTGCTGGCAATGAAGAGATTTGGTGAGGGCTCGAGAGAGTGGTGCTCACAGGTCATCTTGGGAGTCAAGAAAATGGATACCAATATTGTCGAACCAGTCAAATCCTTCATGGCTGGAGAGTATGTTGATCTTGTCCGAGAACACTTGGGATATAAAAATTGATACGTGCACTAGGCTTCGGAATTTCAAAGACGCGCGTAGATATCTCGAGCAATCGCAAAAGACATTCGACACTACATTGGCGAGATATGTGAGCCAGTCAAAGACAAAGGAGCCTTCATCTCTTCGAGAAGATGCATTTCAGGTGCACGAAACTCGTAAAGCATACCTCAAAGCCTCGTTAGACTTTTGTTTACTCGCTCCTCAACTCCGCTATACTATGGACAAACTCTTAGTTCGGGTCTCGTCTGATCAATGGCGAGAGATGAAGAAGTCGAGAGAGAGTGGGGGAGCTAGTTTTGCTAAATGGGGAAATGAGATGGATCGGGTACGTGGCTGGAGCAAAGAGATGGAAGCTGGGGAAAGCGTCTTCAGACGCGAATTACAAATTGCCAGACGAGAAATTGCAGAAGCCGCCTCACAAGCATCTAAACCTTCACGGGAATTAGAGGACTACAATCTCTCTACAGTCGCGTTTCTTGGCTCGAAAGGACCCTCAACAGTCAACATTCAGTCACAAGGTAAAGAAGGCGAGCGATCGGAGAAACAAGGTTGGCTATTTTTGAGGACCATTTCAGGCAAACCTGCAAGAACATCATGGTTGCGACGCTGGTTTTACGTCAAAAATGGCATATTTGGCTGGCTTGTTCAAGGAGGTCAGTCAGGAGGAGTCGAAGAAAGCGAGAAGATCGGCGTCCTTCTATGCAACGTCAAACCAGCAGTGCAGGAAGAAAGACGATTCTGTTTCGAGGTGAAGACCAAGAACCAGACCATACTCTTGCAGGCCGAAACTCAAGTTCAGTTAATGGAATGGTTAGGGGCATTTGAGGTCGCGAAGAACAAAGCTCTCGAGGCCAGTGCTAACGACAAATTTTCCTACCCCGGCGGAGTGGACCCGGCTTTTGCTATCACTCCTCCCTCTATCCCCGAATTTGCTGCCAAAACAACGGATGGTCACATGGCTCATGGTAGTGACGACCTTGCTGGTGGTGGATTTGACAGGACCGGTACATTGCCCATTCCGGGTCCTGACATGGGTAATCTGGCCTCTAGAAGTAGCTTTGATATTAGTAGCCCTCGCCGGTCGGTCACAACCAGGGAAGAGGGCGAAAGTAGCAGAGACCACGCAGCTAGAATCATGCAGAAGCTTGACCTCCATCGCAAGGGCACAATTGGTCAATCCGATCTGCCATCGGCACCGGCACCAGTCCCAGCTGGGGGCATCGCCAGCCTGATATCAGCGAGTCATAATATTCTGCCAGTATATTCGACACCTGCTATTTCTCAGCTGAGCACAAGCGCTTCAGCGAAATCTCAACAACACTTGCCTCAGGCTATTGAAACGCATACGAGCACATTAGCACCAGCTACTTTAGCAAATCCTCCAGCTCCAACAAATTTGAGCAAGGCGGCGGTCATTGTCAGTGGAGAGCGAGGCATAGGGATCGGCCGGAGCGATGCTACAGGAGGCATGCCCTCAAGCATTATGGCCAATGTGTGGGGTAGCAGCAATTGGGGTTATATCAATCGTCTCGAGAAAGGCGAGTTGAGGCCGTCCGGGTCGGGTCGCTCCGTTCCACCAAGTCCGAAGATAAAGCCCCTTTTACCTTCGCCGAATATTGGAGACGAAAATCGTAAGCCTGACAATGGACTACCTGACCTTTCCCAGACTTTAATCAACACATCGACTGATCCTATAGCAAATCCAGCTCCAGTATCTGCTACGCACAGAAAAGCGATAAGCATCGACGTAGAAGCGTCCCGCTTACAGAGTCAATTAGCACCAAAACCAGAAGTATTTCCAAGCAACTACCCGCTCGAACTGAAGACCCAAGAAGCTCAGTTTAGAATGCTGTTTCCCAACGTTCCACGCGAGGACAAGCTGCTTCTCGTGTTTCGAGCCGCTTGGAACCCTAATGAGCAACAAGAATTTCCTGGTAGAGTTTACGTCACACAGCACGATATATATTTTTACAGTCATCACCTCGGCCTTGTCCTAATATCAGGAGTCAGTATTGATAGCATTAGTGAAGTCACAGCTGCGCCAGGGAAGGACTGTGATTTTATCTTTCTTCATTTGCGCGAGGACGCACTCGATGCAGCCTTCACGAGGATAACGATAAAGACTTTCCTAGAACCGCTCAGATTGTTACAATCGAGGCTGAATTATCTGGTCGATATAGGCCAGTCTGAAGAACCTATGAGTAAGTAGACTTCCATCATTCTATGTAGTATTCTATCAAATTAAAACTCAGATCTTGCTGAGGATGCTAATCTCAACTCACTCCTTTGGCAGTGACTGAAACTCGGCACTTGGAAAATATTGACCGCTGACATTTTCTAGCTCTTGAAAATACTATGACCGCACTCATCAAGATGGAGCACGATGATCCAACGCGGAGTCCAAGTATGGAAAGTTGGGAAGACGTTTCGGTCAACACACCCATCGACGATGGCACCCTATCAGGACGGAGCCGTAAAGACAGAGATTTGAGGGCCACCATTCATGTCGAGCGAGGACTTCATTTAGGAAGAGCAAATAAGGAAGTTACGAAATTCCAGTTGCCCTCGAAACCAGTTGTCTACGAACCGCAGGATATGCAACGCAAAGCGGTCGAACGGCAATTTGAAATAAGCCCAAAGGCCCTATTTCATGTCATGTTTGGAGATAAAAGTGCTGTTTTCCAGCTTCTCTATCACGAACGTAGGGCACAACGCATTGCACAGGGCCCTTGGACTCCACTCGAAGGGGGCCATATGCGTCGAGACTTTCAATTCCAAATTGATTACCTGGATGTTTTTCGACGATCACGACAAGCAAACATTGTTGACTACCAAATCATCGATGTCATGAACGATCACGTTTGTTATGTCATCACTGATTATAAAACACCATGGCATTTACCGCATCATAAAGATTTCATGCTTGTTTCGAAGATAGTCATTACCCATGTCGCCAAGTCCAAGTGCAAACTGGCAATCTATACCAAGGTTGACTGGTCAAAGACGCCAACATTTTCTAAAGGGCTGGTTGAACGACAAGCCTTGGACGATTCGGCTCTCGATGCTGAAGATCTTGCAGATGTTATCACGGACCAGGTTCGTAAGCTGGGACCCCAAAGCAGAACCAAGAAAGCAATCAACATCTTTGGCCTTGTTGGGCAGCAAACATCAGTTTCTCTCTTCTCAGCCACCGAGTCTGGTCAGTCAAAGCGGCCGCAGATCAAACAACGAACTCTCACAAACATGCTCCTTGAGACCATTGGGTCCTTCGGTGAAAGTGCTATATCGTCAATCATGATGTGGACTTTTGCAGCCCTCCGATCTTTGTGGAAGATATCAAATGCTCACAGCATTATCTTAACAGCCCTCCTACTCAGCGTAATGACCAACGCCTTCTTTACGTCACGGGATACATCTGAATGGTGGTCGGAGCGAAATGCTGCTAAGTTCATGACCCGAATGGGAGTTGTGCCGAATCTTGTGATGAGCAGGGCTATATATTTGAAGGATCTCGATGATGCTTTGACCTCTGTGCCCACGGATTTGCAAGAGGGCGCCGGCAACAAATGGTATGTTTTTAACCTAGTGGGTGTATTCTATACTAACGATGCTTAGCTATGAGCAATTCAGATATATCTCCAATATCACAGATCTGGATTCTCCATATCAGTATGCCGGTGTACCATTCTCGGAAACAGCAACTCGAGCTACGGCCGAACGGTTACGAAGAACGCGTCAACATCTGGGTTCCTACCGTCACGATCTTATGATAGCAATGCGGGTTGTCAACAATATTGAAAGAGAAATGATGAAAGCAGAATGGGAGAACTGGCTCCTCGACGAGAATACGCGCTGTAAACAAGTACAAATGTTGTTACAGGAACCTGCAAGCAGCACCTCTAAGACTAAGAAGACCAAAGCCGTTGAATCTCAACAGGTTTTGGATAACCAAGCGAAAGAGAAGAGCCGGTTGGACGGCCTCAGGAAATGGCAAAAAGACTATTGTGGGAGCTGCAAATTGGAGCAGGATATGCTACGGAATGGAAGCAAGCACTTGACTTTTAGATGAATTTAATGTACCATAGATAAGATCTCGATGAAGGCGGCATATTTGTTCAGCATGGAGCCAGGGACTTGCGAGGCTCAGGGGTTGTAGAATAGGCTTTGCCCACTACGGAGAATTGAGGAGTAAATGGTCAAAGCATTGTCACTTGAGTTTGGGTTTGGTACAACTCTAGTTTCTTGGTATTTACTACTATATACGGTACTTGTATAGTAAACAGGGCGAACGATGACTATGAGCTGATGTTCTCTCACGTCACGGTGAGATATCAAGACAAATCGTCGCATGGAGCAGACGAGGGGCGCCCGACGTCATTCCACGAGCCCCGCGTTGTCGCTCTAACAGCGAGACCGAGAGCCTGAAAAAGACGCCGACATCAGCACACCAACCGCTTTGGGAGTATTCTTGCAACCATCAACGCCGGCCCTGAACCAGGATGATGATGTAGACCTCCTTCTTGTGTTCTTTGATACACAAGGCAGGCCAGTTCTTGCACCTGAGATTACTGTTATACATCTTATCGCATCTCAAAACATCTTTCACAGCTAATTCTCTACTCTAATCGTACTTCCTCAGCCTCGTACGGCCAATACGACGAGTACGGATATCCCGCGTTCTCTCAATTTCCATTCCAGGTTGACAAATCCACGACCGGCGCATGCTCTCTCTCATCATTTCTCCTTCCGCTCGCGCGTCGCGATCCGCTGATCCAGTACATGCGACCAATCTCTATATCCTCATTCCTATCCTCCGCTGCGGCACAAGTCACCAGTCAGCACAATGGCTGCCCTCCACGACGCTCTGAAGACCTTGGGACCTTTAGACTTCTCTGAAACACCGATAGACGATCTCAAACCCTTCCTCACGGACGCGTTCAGTAATGCACAAGTAATTGTTGATTCTGTGCCCATTCCCGCTCCTCCCGAAGACTCCGGTTCTTTATTCGATGGGCGCTCACGCGCCAGCTCTACGGCCTCGAATGCGAGTGAGATTTCATTATCGTCCGCGAGGTCAGACCCGCCGCCTTCTGATGTGGAGGCTCTGCAGAAGGAATGGAAGCAGGTGAAGATGAATGCCAGGGACAATCCGTTGGGGATGAATGTGTATAAGCTCGGTGGGAAGGACGGGAAGGGATCTTGGTTTGCGAGGAGGAGTGTTCATGAGGGACTGGGATTTACGAAGTGGAAGAAGGCCCTGGAATTGGAATTTCCCGAGACTATGAAGGTACAAGGCGGACCTGGGGAGGGCAATATTCGAGGGATTGGCGGGGAGAGAAGAGTGGCATACAAGGATATCGAGGGTGTAGGGAAGGTGGAAGGTAAGTAATACTTGCCCGATATTGTTTCAATTGCTTATATCTCATAGTGTATTTGCTTTCTGCACAATTTCCTGGACCAACGACGCCTAGAGATTTCGTGACGATGTTTATTACTTCAGATCAGGCGTTGTCAGACCATAGTGGTGGAGAGAAAGAAGTACCCAGACACTTCATGGTTATTTCAAGGCCATGCAATCACCCAGACACTCCTCCACGAGATGGCTTTATACGAGGATACTACGAATCAGTCGAGTTCATACGAGAAATTCCAATAAAGAAGCCCCCACAGAAATCTGCATCTACGACGAATCTTCCAGCTCAAGGTGGATTAAGAAATAGATCAGCTTCGACATTAAGCAGAGATGTAATGTTACGAAATGCGAGGAAACATTCTCCTCCAGCCAGTGAAAGTGGTTCCAAGAGCCCAGAATCAGCTCCCGAGAAGGAAGCGACTCTGAGCGAGGGCAGAACACGAGGCCATACGATCTCCTTCGACAAGTCGAGAGGAATAGACGCCAAGGGTGAAAGTATGGATGTACCACGAGAATTCGACGAATGCGAAACAAATCCCATCGAATGGATTATGATTACACGAAGCGACCCAGGAGGTAGCGTGCCACGATTTATGATTGAACGAGGAACGCCAGGTGGGATTGTAGCAGATGCCAGCAAATTCTTAAATTGGGCATGTGCCAAGGATATGGAGGATTTCGAGAGTGATGGCGAAGAAGATAATCAGAGTGATGCAGGTGACGAGACAGATGAGAAGGCTAAGAAGCATGACCATAAACACCACCAAGTCAGCTTGCACAATTACCAAACCAACGGCCATCTTGCTGGAATCGAGGAAGCAGAGACACCAAAAGGGGAGCATCCACCAAAGTATCCCGAACAATCCAACGGTGGGCTCTACGACATGGCAGTTGGCGCCGCCAGTGCAGCAGCAGGATACGTCGCCGCTCATACCCCACAAATGATTCAAGATCGTCTCCCGGGCCAAGCAACGACCGAACAACCATTCAAATTAGAAGTAAACGGCAGTCCAAGGCGTGACTCCGTCTCCTCAATCAGTAGCGCCTCCTCAGCTGGTAGTTTCGCCTCTGCACTAGAAAACTACTCCGAAGACCAAAACGACAACGACGCCTCCTCAACCAAAACCACCGAGTCAACAGCTCACAACCGCGCCATCGCCATGCAAGATAAGGAGCTCCAGAAACTAGAAGACAAGAAAAAGAAGATCGATGAGAAACTAAATAAAGCACGAGAAAAAGAGTTGAGTAAGAAGACCGAGGATAGCGCGAAAGAAGAAGAGGCGATTAAAAAGGCGGAAGAGAGGCATGAGAAAGAGGTTAAGAAGCAAGAGGAGAAGTACAGGAAGGAGGTTGAGAAATTAGAGAAAAAGAGAGAGAAAGAAGAGCGGAAGGTGGAGGAGAGGAAGCGGAAAGCGGCGGAAAGAGATGAGAGGACTAAGTTGTTGAGAGAGTTGGAGGAGTTGAAAGCTGAAGTTGGAGTTTTGAGGAAAGAAAAGGAGATCTTAAGGAGTCAGGTCGGGGATCTTCAAGCTGAGAATACAGCGCTCGCGGCCAGGGTGGGAAAGTTAGGAGCTCAAGGAGAAGAGGTGCTGAAGGATGTTAGGGCAGAGGTGGGCAGGACGGGAAGGCTGAGAGCTAGTAGCTTGAAGGCGTTAGCTGTGAGGCCGTCGAACTTCATCCGGAGTAGTACGAGTTTAGACAAAGAGGAAAACGTGGCTCCTACAGGCGTGAATGGGAATGGGAGTACATAGTGTTTGAGTCAAATGGATTTATTTGGCGTTGCATAGCATGGAAATGGGCTGGTTGGGATATCTTCCAGCGATAGAAACATGATATCTGGATGGTCTTTTGATAGCGATTACATCGGTGGCATTTTCTTCCAAAGTTAGCTCTTCTAAATGTCCGTGTCCTAGTCAATAGTGGATGTCTATGTATGATTATTCGTTATACCTAGGACAATAACAAGATAAAAATGTCTCAATGTCTCATCTCATCACAAACGTCGAGGTACATCTTAAGTATGGCAAATGTGCAGGATACTGAATGGCAGTGAGTGCCACTCCCCCTATCCAGCTATCCGCCAAACCCCAAATGCAAAACCCCATCCCCCTTCTCCCATCCTTAAAAAAAATCCCTCCAATAAATAAATGAAAGGAACAAAGCGCCCAGCACGCACACCCGTAGGCTACACGCCCAAGCATTGTCCGATCGGCCAAACGCGGGGCCCAGACCATTTAGGATTTCTAATAGTCCCATGTTACCAATCTGTGCCAGCGGGTGGCTACGTCGATGTTAGCCTGGACGGATTGATGGTGGAACTTTTACTTGTTTGGATCTGTACGGTGCTAGACTAGTTTTAGGGGATGAATGAGCAAAAGGGGTAGATGGGTGTGTGGGTGATAACAGTTAAGCGAAGAGAATTCGAATTTAAAAGGTGAATGTGAAGATGAATGGATCTTAAGTGGTTTTGAAGGGAAGGAATTCTCTTCTCGGAATGACCTCAAGTGAGCAGCAGCATCGTCTGTTCTCACACCCATACACAAACTCGTTTATCTATTTCACTAATTCTCATTCATTCTGTACTCTAGGTTACCACAACCCTGTATTACCCCTCCCATTCCTTCAAGCAATAGGACTTGCCCGCCCACCACTACACTTCCCGCTCAAACTCTCACATGCCAACGTCAAATTCGCCGAACTACTCCCAATCCAAAACAGAAACGGCTCGCTACTACTAGCAGGTATAATCCAATTCTGCTGCACCACATCCCAAATACTCAGATCCTTCCTCGTAACGCTCAAAGCCACAATCTCGCTAGTTCCCGCCGCTAAATCAGCCGTTTTCTCGAACGCTCTGAGTTGAATGATTGGAGTATCCCAGGCACTATCGCTAGGATACTGAACGAAGAGCATGACGACTTGTTTTCCGGTCACTGAGCCGGTGTTATTTACGTTCACGGAGAAAGTGTACATGATGTCCCATAACGCGGGATTGCCGCCTTGGGAACCGCCTGCAGGAGGATCGGGTTGAGAAACGTTGGAGTAACCTGTTGGGTAGGCGAATGTTCCTGACGCGGAGACAGAGGCGGGGTCATCGAGGTAGGGATAGAGGTAGCGCCAGATTTTGTTGAAGCCTGATGGATAAGCTACTTCTGCTGCGGGTGGGATGGCGTTGCTATATGCGGGAATTGAGGATGTGAGTTTAGGTGAGCGTACGGGTGGGAGCGAGGATAGTGGTGTTACGCTTGTGATAGTTGCGCTAGAGAGGGAAAAGGTTGTATAGGAGAGGCCGTGGCCGAAGGCGTAGTGGGGCGGAATCGAGTGTTTATTTAGGTATCGGTAGTCGATGTAGAGACCTTCGGAGAAGGTGTCTTGGACTTGGAAAAGTTCGAAGCCAAGGAGTGAGACGGACGAGGGGTAATCATTCTCAGCGACTGGAATTGACCATGGCAGGTGGCCGCTAGGTGAGTAGTCACCAAAAAGGATGTCTGTCAAAGAGTCGCCAGCTTCTTGGCCAGGGAGGTAGGCGAAGAGAACTGCTTTCACAGATGGGAGGTTAATCCAGTTCCCGACTAGGATGGGACCGACTGTGTGTACTACCACAACTACCGTAGAATATTTGGCGGCTGCAGCCTCAACAAGAGCATCGCCGCCGTGCCATGCATACAGACCGCTAGATGATCGATCGCCGTCATTACCTTCTACTGTTTCTTGATTCTCTCCGGAGTCGCTGTTGATGAAAATAATAGCAATATCTCCAGTTGCTACCGTCGCACTTGAAGGAAAAGAGTCGGTGGCATAGTAAGTGACGTTTGCCGCTTTGCGTTTCATAGCGTCAATAGGTGCATCAAAGTATGGATAGTTTGCAGTGCCTATAAATGTCAGAAAGGCTTGCCAACTTTTCAACATCTCAGAACTTACCACTTCCCCATCCCATGCCAAGCGTGCCCTCATCGCAAGCACGTTGGTTACAAGAATTGATACCATTGGGATTAGCCTCCGCATCAGTTCCAAATATCTTGAACGATGCTTTTGCCGAAAGTGGCAATGTCTCATTGTCGTTTTTCAGCATAGTGATCGCTTCTCGTGAGATATTTCGTGCAACTATAGCATGATCGGCTTGGACGTTGACATATTCATTAGTGACACAAGAGGGAGAAAGTAAGGCGGCGGGATAGCAAAGACCAGTAGGCTCATCAGTGTTTGCAGAGAAGTTCGGTAGAGGGTAGTCCTGGTCTTGGCCCATTTGGTACCACGTCGCCACGATCCGGGTGACCATGTCATTGAGACGATCAAGAGGAAGGCTTCCATTCAAGATACTGGTCGATAATTCATATGCCCAATAGGCAAGTCCAAGGAATGGAATATCTCCATCACCTGGCATGGCCATATCAAGCCCCGAAAGTGCACTGCTGACTCCACCGATTTGAGAAAGCCAGTCGCTCATAACCTGAGATCGTCAGATATATTTTCTCTATATCAGAGAGTTCGACTTACGAGTCCCTGAAATCCCATCTCATCCTTCAAAAGCCCATTGATCATCTTGCTATTCTGAGACGAAGCACTTCCATTGACCTCATTATAACTTGTCATGATGGCTCCGACCCCAGATCTGATGGCTTCCGCAAATGGCCAAGCATAAAGCTCATGGAGCGTACGATCATCTATATTAGCACTAAGAGCTCTCATGAGACCATGAGGGATGATGTCCATGCGAAATGCTTCCTGCTCATTGCCGATAAAATGCTTGACTGTTGCGATAACGCCGTTGGCTTGCATTCCTTTGATGGTTTCAGAGCCACCGACAGCTTGCAGTACTGGGTCCGTTCCAAAGCCCTCCCAACCTCGTCCTCCCCTTGGCTTCCTGCCTATAGGACCAACTGTAGGACCGAGCTGGATATTAACACCTTTTCCACGTGCCTCCTCTCCCAAAGCGTAACCTCTTGCGTAGGCTAGAGCTTTGTTCCATGTTGCTCCAACAGTAACACCAGCTGGGAAAGCTGTGACATTATCGGTAGATGCAATACCAAGTGCGGAATCCTGTAGACAAAGATTGGGAATGCCGAATCGCAGAGCAGATCCAGTCTGACCAACACAAGGGCCCATTAATTCGCCCGTTCCTGTCGTCAGGTTGACTTTCTCGGCAAGGGTCCTGAAGTTCAGGTTAGCAATGGCTGGGAGAAGTTCGAACACGGTGTTTAGTTAGGATAATGCCCCATCTCGTGATACATGAGAATGTTCTAACGCTCAACCGTGATTGGCGTACACATATGACTTCATTAAAAAGCTGCATAATCCATAAGACAGATAACTTACATGTTCGCGACAACGATCTTTGCCTTCGCGTATGCCACCGTCCAATTGGAAACCCATCCTCCTTTCGGTGTTGGATAATAAGGAGCAGCAACATACCCTGCAGGCAAAGAGTCGCGTTTCCCAATCACCGAAGATTGAAGAGTCCGGGCATTCGATATGATATCTACAAAGTTCGGCCGATTAACCAATGCCAGACCACAAGTCAGGAGCGCCAGAAGCGCCAAGGAGCGACGCAAAAGAAACATTTTGAGCCTAAGCAATTGTTCGAGAAGGAAGTTGATTGAACAAGGATGAACTTAAAGGTCAATTTGACATTAAATATTACTTGGATACGCCATAACATGTAGACTGAACTCGGCCTTAGAGATATCCTTCAAGAGTTTGACGTGAACGCGGTCATAAAGGAAACATGATTGTCGACCTCTTATAAGGAAGGAGGCCCCGCGGCTGAAATATGGCAAAAGCAAACTCTGGGCGGTAAGCCAACCTTATCCCAACCTTGAAATTGGAACATCTGTCTTTCCCTTTTGAGAGCCATGACCGTGGCAGAAGACAAGGACAGCTTGTGATCTCATCTCCAAGGGTGCAGATCGATAACTAGATGCGGTGGACGGGTCACGAGCGCCGGGATCCGTCCAGGGGCAGCATTCTCTTTCGGTTGGCAACCGATGTGTCTGCAGGGCATTTCCCCACAGATGCCGGCTTGTGAAGCGTGTGACAAGATGCTGGAAGTATTGCCGAGGCAGAAACGGTGTCCGTGCTATCGAAACGTCCGGACGAGAAGCTATAAAGCGAGAGGATTACCGCTATTTTTCTGCGGTGTCCTATCTAGTCGCTATCATGGGCCAAAGCATAAAAGGCCTTGGTGCCTGCTTTGAGCATGATTCCAGTAGCGACGTGACGTGGACGCCGAAGTGTGACGGGGATTCGAGCCCAGTGTGCATCGGTCCTTTGCTCAATTGACTGTGTGAACCGAACGCTACCTTGGCTTTAAGAAGCGCGAGATTAATGATGGGAGTTTGGCAAACTTACCAGACATGTATGATTATACTTTGGTGTTTCGAGCATGAAATGTCAAATCTGCTCGACAGCCAGCGAGAAATCCAGCTATCAAGCTCTGCAGTTAGCCGAGGATAGTTGAACGCTAGTCCATATTCGGTTTCGCTGTCCCCCCTAATTTCCCCTTCCATCTTCGTCGCGCAAGCATTTCCCACCCAAGCCGGGTCAACACGCAGCTGCAACCGCGAGTGGCCTTCGTCGCGCTTCAAACTTAAAGTCGAGTAGTTTAGGGCATCCAGTCAAGACTCACTCAGGATCACGTCCGATCTATCCACCGTATGCAAATGACTTTAAACGTGTCTTGCCGTGCAGTTTGATATACTTCGGCTGGAGCAAGCAATTCGTAGTGGTGGTCAGTCATGAGTCAGAGTTGTGTTATGTTGTCACACAAACTTGGTTGCGGCGAAGATGGTGATCTGAAAAAGAAGTTGAGAAGAGGATGAATCGAGGGGAAGGATTTCCAAGGGGGGAGGGGGAGGGTTTATAGTCACGCTAGTGGAAGACGCTGCTTCCCATTCTCTCGTTATGGAAGTCGCGACGAATTGAGTATACCGCACATCGAATATGGAAGGGACTCGGGTGGGAAACCGCGTATGTTATCCTGCACAAGCACATTTATCATTCCTAAAAGCACATGCTTCACGAGGAGGAGCATGTCTCCGTTCATTACTGTCATCGGAGAGGTATGGGTGGACTTGGATTTGCCAGGACAAATTAAGTACCCTGAGACATCGCGTCTTTAGTTTTGAATGTCTCAGATCTCAATATAATAACTCTCTGCCCGAAAACCGAACAGAACCCGCCATCCTAGTACCGATGATCGGGAGGTTGTGGGGCAGCAGGTTGTCTGACGTGGAACCACAGTCATTTCTCAGATCACACCAGAAGGCGAGATTACAAATATGTTTCCTGAGGCCGAGGTCGACCTGTTTCTCGAGCGTGATGTATCTCGAGTTCAAGAATAGAATGAAAGGTCAAGTTGCAAGTAGCCCATATTGCACAACACATTACCGGAACAAAGCGTACAAATGCTATAGCCAAGCTTGCCACCCCGCCTCCTATATTGTGCTGAAACGTATCAAGTGGCAAAGAGTCAACAGACCCAAGAATACCAAGTCACACTGTCTTCCGATTATCATACACCTACTGGAGGACCATCAACCTATCATCCAACTATAAAACTCAAGGGCAAACTTGTATGCACTGATGTAGAACAGAATACGCCATGGTACGGTATCTATCTTGATTTCAGCCGACTGAATAATGAGGAATGACTTCAACGTTCCTCAAACAAGTCCCACAACAGCTGGAAGAGAAACGAGATCTGACCACTGATCGGAGCCCTCTGCTTCCAACTTATGTTGCAAACCGGAGACGACTTCTCTCCATTCCAGTAACATTCCGCCGCGGCCTCGAGCAAGCTGGATTCGATACAGCTGGCACAAACCGGCGGCGTAAAGCCGGCTGGCTGTATCGCAGCTTCCACTATCAATGGCAGCTGTGCCCTCAATACGCAGCTCCCTTCTTTCACCAACTTGTGGAGAAGCGTCTTAAGTATAGTGCCCCCAGCTTTGGCAGCACCCATAGAGATTCAGCGATGCTCTCCTCAGGCGAACTCAGGGGAACCAGGTGGCGGCACATACGCCACAATACCTCATCTCGCCCCCTTAACTGGCTGACAGAATAAGCGAATAGACGCGATGTTTGGTAGACCAAAAGCCATCTCGAAACATGTGGGTGGCGAGACTAGCACGAGGGGCAACCTTCAGTCAGCCTTGGGCAACCCCTTAGGCTGATTCCAAACCGTAAAGGACCCAATAGGGGCAGTATCCGATGTTTCCGCGATACCCCACCACACCATCCTCTTTCGAGGGAAAAACTTATCTGACATCTGACATGCGTCCCGACAGTTTACGAGCTGAGCAAAGACATAGTGAACACACAGATAAGGAACCCTCATCACAGGGGGTACTGTAATAGACACGAAATTGCACGCAAGAGGAAACCTTGCTTGGGTTGATGACTTATCCATTACTGTTAAATACTAACTAGAAGATGATGAGTTGCCACCAGGACAACTCCATCTCAAGCCCGTTCACTGCGCGGCAGTGAAGCATAAGCGTTCCCACACACTTCAACGCGTCAATCATCCAGAAACACTAGACGTTTGTGGGCAGTGCCATGTGTGAGAATATAGTGAGATGAGCTACAGCCCTTCCATCCCAGCCCTATATCCCCTAGTTCATCCCCCCTTGCTCCGAAGTAATCGATCCCATGGTACCCGTATCCCGACTCGCAGGATTTTTGTGTCCCGAAATTGAAGAACTCGAAGGAGGTGAGGTTGAAGAGGTCGGATTAGTTGCCGAAAATGTTCAGGCAGTGTCGACTAACAATTACCCCGGTTCGCACAGCGAAGCGGCTTTGTGTCGTCTGTTGCATTATCATCGATCGTTCATCCGTCGTTCTGTCAGCGCGCAAGCGCGCTCTACTGAAAATAAAAGAATCCGCACGCAGATTTTTTTTCCAGCCCGGAAATGTGAAATACCCTATTTTCCAATCCCATCATGATCCCATCAAACCCGCGAAAATATCCCACGACCAGCCAAAATCCTAAGAAGACATCAAGCCGTTCCCTTCTCTCGGCCTCTCGAGAATATGCGTGGTAGAAAACACCATGACAAGACTACTAAAAAAGGGACGTGACATGACCGCATGACAAACGAAATCGGATCCAACGACCGAACGATAAAAAGAAACAATCAATGTATCCCTGACGCGCCGAGTCCTGCATTGCTGCGTGTTTCCCCCTTCTTAGGTACTTTCTTTATGTTGGCCCGAAGAAAATGCTCTCAAATATAACCGCCAGGCCCTGCCATATGCTGTGTGAAAGGAAAACCGAGCTAGCGGCGTCTGATATCTTCCAAAAAAAAACCAAAAAACGTGAGACCGACCCAGAAAACAAATAACTCGCTACGCTAAAAGATCAGAATGACAAAAGGAATTGGTATCCATTATGTACGAGAGAAAAGGAAATTCGAAAAGAGTCGAGGTTCTGTGTTCCCGAAAATGTCGCTCAATCGCTGATGATGGATGCTAAAAACGCCGTGTTGTCCCTCGAAATAGGTATCAATGCCGCTAAAGTTCTCGATGCTCTATTTTCTTCAAACATATGTTTGGGTCCAGATGCGCAGATGGAAAGCCATGTGGAGAATTGTTGGTGCCCGTGCTAATACCCGGAATGGGCAGTAGAGTAGTTGGTGAGAGTACTGGGCCTTGATTGTCACATCGTAGTCGCGTACTCTTGATACCTATCCCAGCTCTGGTTGAAGCCTCCATACCCGACACTTATACCACAAGGCTGCTGCGCTAGCATGCTGGGTAATGGTAATGATGGAATTGGCGCGCTGACCTGTGGCGAGCTGTAGAACATCGCCGACGTGGAATACGGTTGACTGTAGGATGGTGTAGGTGATGGCAGTTGGATATCTGTCAAGCCCATACTGGCCCATAACGAGTTGGAGTCAACCGATGATGTGGTGCTTGGACTTGACGGAATTACTCTCCATGAGTCTACAGGCGCCGGTACAGATGACGGAAGCGTAGATTGAGACCACCAGTTAGCGCCAGCTGGAGAACTAGGTAGCAGAGGTGGTTGTCGCACAACGTCAACGATCCGTGGTGGAGGAGGTAATAATGGAAGGAAGAGTCCCATGATGTTGTTCTTCACTTCTTCACTCTTTCCATTTAGTAATTCTCCTGCGCCATCTTCTTCCAGGCCTTCGAGGGCAGTGACATGCGTTCGGTAGACAAACTTGTTGATAGCTTGAATGAACTCCTCATGTAACTTCTTGACCTGCATCTCTTTCTCCGACCAGCTGTACGTATTGGCAGATATGTCCACACAATGGATATCCTTGTGGTACTCGATGAGAGACTCTATCGAGTCGGGCGTGAGCTTGAAGGCGACCTCATTCCGTAAAACCATATCCACATGGACAATATATGCCTCGACGTGGAGAAGTTGATAATTGAAAAGAGCTTCGATGAGCGGATTCGAGTCCTTGCGCAGCTCAGAATCCGGGGCTTTCGGTAACATAAGAGAGGTAAGAGTCCATATGGCAGTCGAGGATGACAAGGTCTCGGTCAGACATCTTTGATGTTGTGGTACGCTGTTGAGAGGGCGCTTGATGCGATTTATGCGCTTTAGAGTCTGTGTTAACCATGGCTCCACCTTCGAACTCAGAACGACGTTGACCGTGTTTGCTCTTGGGGCGAAGGCTGCCGCCGAGGCTGGCAGTAGTTGAGGAGGCATCGCGTATGTGTGGACCGGTAAGAACAGAACGTATCGAGAGACTAAGTGCGACAGGAAATCCGAGGGCGGCGAGTTCAGATATGCGAATGCGAAAGAGGCAAATTGGGGAAACACAAAAGAATAATGAAAGAATAAAACGAGTAGTATGACTGTTTCTGGCGGTCCCAAGATGGGAAAGTTGACTGCGCCTGAAAACAAGGTCGAAGGAGACCGTGGTGAAGTAAGAAAGTAGGCAGACAGCGAAAGAGGGGAGGTTATAGGTAGGTAGCGTAGCTCAGGCGATGGTCCGCGCCGATGCGGGAGGGTCGAACTCGCCTGTCCCAAATGCGCCAACCCGACAACCCCAAATTTTTGGGGCAGAGGCAGTGCACTGGGTGCATGTGCATGCGTGCTGGTGGTGGGCAAAGCCGAGTCCGGGTATTAGTTTTTCGTGCCCTAGCACTGCGGTAGTCAGCTGAAGGCTGCATATTTCGCATGCAGTACACTGGTTACTCGGCCCACTCATGGCCATGGTGGCCAAGGTGCACTGTATTTCCCTGATCCATGCCCTGCGCGGTGCAGCATCAAGGCGCCGACGAAGACTGATCGCTGTGCGCTTCCGCCGGCTCACGATCGCCCTAGAAACATCATTCCATGTTCTGCGAGATTGTTTCAACGCCATCAGCCGCATGCTTGAAATTGCAGAAGAGCCTCTCTCTCCAGTCATCGTGCCACAACGGGACTGTTGAAACTTTCCTCTGGAGAGAGGCAAGATTAGGAGTGGCTAGGGCTGAAGATCATGCGGTGTCCGTTGCCCTCAGTACCAACAAGCAGCCGAGGGCCGGGCAGGCCATGAGAGGGATGACTCTGAGATGCTGCTCTGTCTTTCGCCGACGATGACTTGCATGAGAGCGCAGAGAGACTGCAGTCTGCACTGCAGCAGCGTGCAGGACCTCTCGAAGATTGTGAAACACCTACATAATCTTGCGCCCCCCGATCGTATTCCCTTCGAGGGCCTCTCAACGATTGCGCCAGTCTCCGCATGGCTTCAAAGTGCTCCAGAGTGCTCCTGTGTTGCAGGCTGGGGAATACCGGGTGCTGGAAGACCCAACATTGGACCTCGCCCCGAATCCTCGATGCCAGAACTGGAGTCTCCTGCATGAATAGCTTCTGGTCTCTCCTGATTTGATATGGGGTAAGACCAACCGGGACGCTGCTGCTGGGTGCATTTCTTGTTGAAGCTCGTGCCGCAAGTCTCGAGTGTATTCCGGGAGTCCCTGACCGTTAGGGAGATATCGCGAGCTCGTCGACCTGTAGAATGGTGATGGGAATCATCCCATCCTTGATGGATGGCTGGTTAGTAGGAAGTCAGGTGAGATGAAAGTGCATCTTCGAAGTCTCATTCGTGGATGTCGTGAAGTCGAAGAAAAGAGCTAGCGGTTTCGGCCTCGTGATTGGGTGCTGCCGAAAAGCCATCACCCCCATCAAGTGGAACCTCGACGTTCGAAACTGCACACGGGGAGAACGCTCTTGCACGGCCGCCCGTTGCGCCTGGCCGGCCATGAGGAACCTCGTGAAGTACGCCGTCGGACGAGATGCAGTCGGCTTCGGGCATGATCGTGATTCAGTTCAGGCGACGCTGCGAGAAGATTGCGTAGGCGTTGCGTTGTGGCGAGGAGAAGAGAGGAGTGCAAGTGCGTTGTCTGCGCACGCCAGCAGGCAGATCGCAAGGCAAGCCCGAGCCCGAGCCTGGGCCGGAGCCTGAGCCTCTGCGGTGTCGAGCCTCATATCTCAGGCCGCCCGCAGGTGTGGCTGTGTGCTAAGATTAGAAACGGGCACTCCGAGCTCGCGATCAGCGCTCCTGCTTCACCGGAGCCAGCAGTGGCTCTGGTTCATCTCCTTAAATTCGGTCATCATCGCCGGGTAATTCACCTGGTGATAACAAGCTTCATGCGATACTTGTCACTCTTCCAACTTTGGAGACTTCGGGGATTAAACCAGCCACCGAGCCACCTTTGGGGTGATCGGTTCTAGTGGCGATCCAGAAACACTCCAACCACAACCATCCCCAAGCTCCTCCAAGCTCCTCCAAGCTCGCCCAAGCTCCACCTGGCTTAAACCGTAACGAATTCCACGTCCTCAAGCAGGTTTCTGCCAACCGCTGCAGTAATCAGGAGGCTCGTAATGGGGATCTTTCGTAATTCCTCGAAAGTCGTGCAGCACAGCACTGGCGAGACTGGCTGCAGCCGGGAAGCTTTTCGCCAAGGCACGCGGTAGTTGTCGCATGGGTACGTACAGCGGTAGACGAGCTGAAGGCTTCTCTCTGCCATTAGTTGGCGTGAATATCCTCATGTAGCCGCATTCCCGACCTCGCAGCCCTCCTGTCTTCAAGCGCGCCGTAATGCCGAAAAACGCACCGAACCATCAGCATGTGACTCTCTGTGCGCGTGTAGAGCTGCCTTTAACCGCGCAGTCATCCTGCTAGGAACGCGTAGCCTTCCCTGGTGTTCAGTTGGCGCCCGCTTGCTGATGCCCCGAGCTGCGATGAAACATAAGCGGCAGCCTTCCCCATGTCTACTTGTATGTAATCTATACAAAGATCCGCCGGGATGCGTTTGGCGGATATCCCGGAGCGAAAGAAGCATCGAAGCTTAAGAAGCTTTGTCTTCCTTTGGCCGCTCTGGAATCTTACTCGCCAGGCTTCGCATATATCCTTGCGAAGCTAAAGAGAGGATCCTCAATATCGCGTTTGCATGAATCCATATATATGTCGAACTCGTTTTCGTAGCATGGAGACCACTCTGTTGTCGAACGATTCGTTGAGAGATGCGCTTAGAGAGGGGCAGTGCAGTTCTGAATAGAACGTTTGGCAATTCGAAACTTGATTGTTTTCGCCTTGGAAGCACACAACAAGAGATCCTACATATGTGGCCCATTATTACTCTAGGTTCTGGGGCGGGGGAGGGGTGTTCGAGCAACCGTCAGGACCATTCGGAGAACTCAACGGTTCTCATCTGCATACGAAGTAATCACAGAACAAGCATGTGCAGATATTGATTGTGATCTCGAACAACCTGGGGGCGCTCGTGGGGGTTACACAAGCGGTCGGAATAATCTGCCTGGCCGGGTTCAAGGGTGGTTTCACCCAACGCCATGAACGCCATGCGGAGGGTTGTCGCAATCCAGTAACCCACAAAGCCTTTCTCAACCTTCCGAATCAAAGTGATTCCAATCCAGAGCAATGCAGGACCACAGACCCCTTCTATGCATGCCTGATTGGACGCTGACAGAGTACGAGCTCATCTGCAGCAGCCATGATATGATCATATTTTCTCGAAAGTCTGCGGTCAAATGAGATGGCATAACTAGAGAGGGGAAGGGTCCTGCCAATATATCTTGCATGTGAAGAGCATTCGTTCAAAATTCTTCTGAGGTGAGTCAACGAAGAAGGTGGCAATAGTGTCTAGGTTGGTGATGCGCAAGCAGTCATTGCTTTCTCCGTGCAGATGACCAATCGGAACATTTTGTTGAGCTCAATATCTGATGATGGGATAGATTATATGGAAGTATGATACCGCTCACCTGCGATCCGGGCTATTCAATTTACCTTTGCCATAGATTCGAGTAATAATAACTCTAAGTATCTTACCAAAATCTGCACTTCATATTGTGCTATAGACAAAGTACTGTAATGATTAGTGGATAGCCATCTGGAGTGACTTTCAGTCATATCCGAATGGCAAAAGCAAGCAGTTTGCAATGCAACAAGACTTGAGCAAGTCCTTCCTCCCAATCCAATAAGGAGCAGATCTAGATTCTGTTTGATCTCAGGTAAATTCGCAATCACGATTGATGATCTCAATCGTCCGCCTCTGAGGAGATGTTAATGCAGATCCCCAGCAGATCTCCAATAATGGCAGCATGTCCGAAATTGCCATCCTTGCTGAGACATGCTGGATGAACGAGATGCCGCTTGACGGTTTACTGAAGCATCTCCAAGCAAGGAAAACGCTCTTCTTTCCGATGTGTTCCTGACAGGTCATCCTGTCATCATAAAGCCACCATTTCAAGCTTTCTACGACGTTCGGAGGCCCGTTAAAACCTGCTTCAATACACATCGCGCGGGACAGATGAGAGTTCGCAATGCCAACCTATGGCAAATCGCTCTGGTGCTGTGCAGATTCCAGGATCTGCAGTCCTCACAACGCTTGACGGCTTTATCTTGCTGCATACTGATGCTCGTTGTCACATTTTCTCTGGGCAGCAATAAAAGCATGACGACCACACGGAAAGACCGTGGTCAAATAAAAGGCGCCGCGACCATTGGCAAGACCTTCGGGCTTCAGCTGGACAGCTGGTGATCATGGCCGCAGAGAAGCAGACCAAGGCATGATTTTACATCGTTCGAAGCGCAGGCTTCTGCATGGAAGACGTCGACGCCTCATGGCTGCACTCGCAAGACCCGTGAGATGTTTTGGAATGCGAATTGGCTGCCGGAGAAAGACCTCCTTGGATTTAAGCTTAGGAATCACGTGTACGAGGCTCGACCTTTGGTGGTTTCGCAGACAGGCTTCAACCACGCCATTTGAAACTTTTCGGAGTACCAACAATGTCACCTCTCATTATTCTCTTTAGTCTTGTCAAAATTGCTCCGAGAATCTTTCATATCCAGTCAAGCAACCACGTGCATTCGAAACGGGGCTTAGATGTCGCACTGTTGTGTTTGTGGAGGCTGAGTCTTTCTTTCAATCGCAAGTGCGACTGTAACAACAAAGAACATCTCAGTATTTTCATCTACAAGACTAAGTTATTGATACTTCGAAGCCTCAGACTAGGATCAGGACTCGAGCATCCCTTCAACAACCTGATTGGCTGTATCTTAGACCACATTTTCTCTCTCTAGACACCGCTCTCAAGCCTTGTAGCACCACCTCAGCCTTACCCCACCTCAGAACTCCAGTATCTGACCACGCTCCCAATCGCACCCTCACATCCAGTTTCAAGATTGGTACTCAGAACAAGAACTCACAACATTGTCTTCAGCAACAGCATCAGGCGCGCCGTCCAACATGGCGGCCCGAGGACAAAAGTTCTCCTTCATGCGCATGATCAATAACGCCGTCCCAAACTTCGCCCGCGACGACCCCAACGATGTAGACCTCAGGCCACAGCAAGCAGACGCACTTCTCAGCTACCAGCTTGCACTCCCCTATCCCCGATATCTAGGCGAGAACGCTTTTTTCGTCGCCGGGATTGTGGGAGCCGAGTCATTATCTAAGAAGGTCCATAAAGCGCTTGTCAAGCACAAGATCATCTTGCCTTACCCTGGAGAGAAGCAGAGGAAGGGAAGCACTGCTTCTATGCTTAGCATGAAGAGTAGTAGGAGTACGAGTGCAAGTGATGCTGCGGAGACTGGGCCAGTGGGAGGAGATCTGATGACTGTCAACACGGCTGGAATTACGAAAGGATTTGCGAGTCAACTTGCAGTTATTAGTGTTCATGCGCAAAGAAAACTAGTTGGATTACTGTTCTTCTGGGAGGAGGAATGTATGCGTTGGAAGTTACTAGACGAGGAGGAGAGGGAGATCTTGAGAGCAGTAGAACAGGAGGGGGAGGGAAATATGGATTTGAGTGTTGCTCTTGAGGCTGTGGAGATGAAGAAGAAGATGTTACCGAGTAAAAGAGCGGAGGCGGTAGCGAATGTGAGCGCTGGACAAGGACATACGTTGCCGACCTACTCTTGAAGATAGTTCGATGGAATTCGGAAAGAATGGTATGGAGGATCGACTGTGCGATGTTTCAGAGCCTGGTATCAATCGCTGTTATTTCGTGCGTTTAAGCTTTTGCTCTCAGTTTTACGTTAGTCACGGCGTTTTCACACGATACCATGTTGGCAGTGGAAGCATTCCCGTTATTCGTGGCCAGGAGAAAAGCCAAGTAATTAATAATATTTCATAGATACCCAATATATTGGCTGTGTTTTGATATCGAAAGCATTATCTTAATATCGTTGGGCATCGGGACCTTCAGCATATTCACGCAGAATCAAGCATATTCAACCAAGTCTAGCTTCCTGTTGAACAACGAGCGAAAAGCCAAATGACAAGTACTTTCTGTAAGATTTAACATCTTCCAATCATCACCAATGTCGGCGCCTACCTTTCCTGGCCCTACCTTGAGGTACTCGAGGCGTTCCAGACAATCAAAATAAACTTCCTCTTTCCCACTCCTTACCCATCTTCTCGTATATTATTCATTCTACCAAGACTGATCTCTCCAACATGTCGCAATCTTCCAGTCAACATCCTAACCGAATAAAGAAAGCATGAAAGGAACCTAACAAGGAGCCACGTCAATCGCTCCTAGCGTGAGAAATGAGTCGAGTTTTGTTAAATTGAGTATGAACCCTCACTCAAACTCAACTCAGCCCACCGAAATGTCTACTCATATTTAAACGTAAGCTAGAAATGCTCACAAGTACTGCAAAAGTACTTGAGTATACTCAAAAACTCGTGAGTTTTTCAAATACCCTACTCAAACTCAAACCCAACTCAACTCACTCTACTGATAAGCATACTTAAGTCTTTGGAGTGTTTTTCGTGTCACTGACCGCTCTTCTGTCTCCTTCCCCCCTTCTTCCCTCCGACAGCAACGATACCACACCTCGCAAGCCTCACTTTGCAATCATTGGGATGTACCAAACAAGTAAAACAGGCGTTCGACCAGTCATGTTTGAGAAAGGCTCTGACAAACATTTTCATGATGAGGAAAAGTTTGACACCTCGGCGAAGATGTATAAGGCTGTCGAGAAGGAAGAAGATCGACCCATTAAAGCGTATCGAACGAAAGGCAGAGTGTGAGGACGAGATCATCAACATTGAGAGATCGTAATCAGAACATCAGGCATGGAGAATCCTAGACGACATCTGGGACATTTGGGTCATAGGTGCGTTGGCTTCTGAATCACCTCTCTGCCTCATCTATGCGCTTCTTCACTCTGTCAACGGAATCTGAGATGGTAACATGACGTGAAAGATATGATAAGTCGTCCATTGATACATCAGTCGTAAAACATCGTATGAAATCCTCGCTATGCAAAACAAAAACCACCCACCGCCGAAAGTCCAAGGATTCATCGTACATCTAACGCCACTTATGCACCTATCTTACGCTCAACTCCCAAACCTATACCTTTCGCCCTTCCCTTTAGAATTGCTTCCAATGCTCTACCAACTGCATTCAAGTCCCCCAATAACGTTACATGTCCCCTATCGCTCGAGATTCTTCCTCCATATACAGCTTTATATCCTTCCGGCAGCATGGCTTCTTTAGCTAAGCAAACTCCGTCTCCGCTAGCAAAAGCTAGATTGTCGTACGAGTCAGAGCAGGGAATACCTTCTCGACCATCAACCTTGGCTCCATATACGGTTGGAATGGATTTCCCGTATATTAAGGCTACAGGTGGATATCGATTCGTCTCTGATAATTCTGGCTTGAAATATAGCTCTTGCTTGAACTTCTTGGTTTCTGCTAGAGTACGTTTGAGATATGCAATTGCCTTCTCTCGTGGGATCGTGACAGCTGTTGATACTGACTGATTCGCGTTTTGGCCTTTGCTGACTGGATTTGTGTTGTTACCCATTTGAGGTGCTAATGTTCGGTCCGTACCTCCATCAACATTACTAATAGCATCTGCAGCGCGAGTTGCTATCGTTGGTGGTGATTGTGCCTCCGATCTTTCTATACTACCGCTGAAGCTTGAGGATAGTGGTGAAGATGGGCCGGACATGGATTTCTTGCCTGGGATAGGGAGACTCAGCAGGCTTGAGGGCATATTGAGAAGACTTCCTAGACCTCCGGTAGGGTGATACCGTGGAGGCAAAGGTGGATCAGTACAGGGAGACCAGCGGTACTTGATCCAGTCATCAAGGTTGAAGAAATCGACAGGATACTGCCTCTTTGTGTCGTTGATGTCGATGAAGCAACGTCCATCTTCGGGTAGAAGGACGAAGCTTGTCCGCAGTGTGAAATTGACTTGTGCTGTCAACACTCGAGAGCTCAGCAAAACAGCATCGCCGTTCCTAAGAGGGCCTAGGATATTTACGCAAGCTTGTGGAACGCCTGCATATACCACTCCAGAAAACAGTTCAGGTCTGTGATTAACCACATGCCGAGTGATAAGACCGCCCAAACTATGCGCGATTACTACGGCGCCGCGAGGTCCATTTATTGATCCATCTTGACTTGGTTGATTTGAAGGGAGGCTCTCGAGAAATTGGGTAAGTCTTTTGCTCAGAAGATGTGGACTTAGTCTCCAATCGTAGCCATAGTCCCAGACTCGAAGTTTTCCATTCCGAGCATTCTCACACTCGGAGAGGCGCTTGAAAAGACGTTTGCTGATGTCAACTGGTCCTATATTTTGCAACATCCCAGAAGCATATATAGTTTCTGACATGCGCTCTTCGTCTTCCGGTTCGAGTCCAACTTCCAAATCCACTTTCCGCATGTTAAGACCGACCTTCACCGGAACCCATACCTGGCGATTCGTCTTGGTGGATCGAAGGACCGATCCTCTATAACCACCCATAATGACAACGTCCCCGGTAAGAGACTCCATGGAGCGATCCAAGAAACTCGAGCTCGGTCCTTCTGTCACGGGTCGTATAGTCTCTGCAGCTGCTTCTGGTCGTAATACGGCAGCTCCTACCATACCCGGGGTTACCGCTGGTTTTGCAACGGTATTTGGCTTCTTCTTCGTAATCACTGCTGGCAAGATACCTGGTGCTGGATCAGTATACGATCTCCATCTTGTGGGAACATTTGTGGAATTCAAAAAGTTCATGTTGAAATTGAAGCTAGGCACGCGGGGCAAACTAGGCAAACTAGGCATACTGGGCATCTGAGGCATCCGGAAGCTGGATCTATCCTGTAGAGAGTCTCTAATTGCTTTGACGCGTGAATTCACTTGCTCGCGATGGTTCTCGAATCGGGTATCGTCTCCTAGGGACGAGGTTCTGGAAAGGGAGTGGTACAGCAGAGAATCATCAGACGTTACTCTCCGAAGATTCGTCGGTCGTTGTGATCCTGCGCCTGTTCCTTGGCGCATGAGGGCTTCAGGTAGTGTCGCAACTATGGGTACAAATGTTCGAACTTTTGGCGAGGATCCTTCTTGTGGAGAGCCTCCAGAGGTTGATGAAGTGGCTGACTGCGTAGTATTTGAAGCCGCATGATCTCTTGGCATGCCTTGTGATGAAACGGATTTTGGTTTGTGACTGGTACTAGAATTGCTAAAAAGATTCCCAACTTGCGCCATAGATGGAAGGCCTTTTGGCAGGAATTTCTTGAGCGCCTCTGCGCCACCAGAGAGAGAGCGTGCTCTAGCAGTATCGAAGACGCCATGGAGAGATGATTGAGACGTCCCATCAGTACGTTGAACAGCCATAGTTCTTGGCCCCGCAAACCATGGCGTTATAGGCATTTGAGATTCTTCGAGCTTTGGTGACGGTAATCTCCTCACTGACAAGCCTTCACCTTGTCTCGATTGGTTGGAAACGTCCTCCGTTTGTATTGTATCTGCAGATGTGCTAACAAGCGCAGGTTGTGATGTTGGCGGCCTCTCGTAGATGCTGTTTTCGTCTGCTGCTAGAGGAGTTTCGTCGCTACTATCGAAATACCCTCCTCCTTCAAGCTCTTCCATAGCCGCAGCTTTCTCTAATGCGGGCGTCTTCGAAGATTTTAGATGTGTTGCCATTCGACTCATCGACGGCTCCACGAGTGATTGAGCATCCTCGTCAGATATAGTGGATACGGCCATTGCTTCTGTATCTTCGTCGTAATCATCGAGTACTTCGTGAATGCTCGAAGCGTGAAATGGCTGTGGGTTCCTGGTTGAACTGCTGACATTTTGACGGCCTGAATTGACCCTTGCTGGGATTCCAGTCCCGCCAACCGGCACGGCTTCATGAACGTCGGCCATTGCGTCAATACGGAGCGAAACTGAGAAGTTCGAAGAGAGATGTACGAGTAGGATTGGGTAGGCTGTGCACAACCGGAAGGCGCGGAGACTGTTACGATAAGAAGTTAGTCTCTGCGAGCTCTTTTACAAAACTGCTTACTTTCAAAGGCTCCGGTGGCCTATGGTCATCGATTGATCATGTCATGAACATGTGTGCAATGCACGTTTGAGAACAAGAAAACTCTAGAAATGAGGCATGCTTTGCTGATGTTGCGCTGTCTGCTCAAGTAAACTCAGCCCCCTGCCCCTCAACGAAGCGAGAGTACTTGACGTCAGTTCGAATTGTCTCCGCCAGAAGATGAGACATCAGATGACCATTTCTACGACACTTCACACGACGATTTAAGAATGCTCAAGA
Organism: Phialocephala sp. D728; assembly: GCA_003988865.1. Lineage (NCBI taxonomy): Eukaryota > Fungi > Ascomycota > Leotiomycetes > Helotiales > Mollisiaceae > Phialocephala > Phialocephala sp. D728. Next base: position 195,757 of record QYAJ01000005.1, read on the forward strand.
CAGCTCAAGACAGCTCAAGACAACTCAAGACAACTCAAGAACACTTCGAAGATCTCACAAGGCTGAGGCCGAGGACATTGTGCGAGGCTTGACTCGGGTTTTGTTGGCCTTTGACCATATGGAATCCAATCAGAGCGTGTGCCCAGACATTGGCACATGTACGGCATTTAGCTCGTCAAAGGCAATTGCAAATCCGATTGCGAATAGCAGAAGTCGGGAATGAATATTGGGCTACAACTCAACCAGCCTACCTTTTTCTACTTATTGACTGCAGTATGCTACCTTGCGACCTCGACGTCTGCATTTCAACTTCTATCACTAACATTTCTCCCGGTCAACGTGGCTAAGGGGCGAGAGTGTGAAAATTGACTGCTGCGCAATGTTTTGGCGCGCCTTGAACATCACGAAGTGATGTGGTTCAAATTCATTTCCAGTTCATCCCATCATCCTGGAACGCGCTTCTCGGAGAGACCGAATCTCCAAACAAGCGCTGCTTCAGTTTCGGGAACTTCATCCTTGATCTCAAAGTTGTTCTCGAACAATATCAGGAAACATATCATCAGCGTTGCCACTGTTCATGTCTAGCCTGTTTCGATATTTAGATGAGCAACCGGGTACCCATGGAGATGATCACGTCAAGCAATTTCTTTTTATGCGCCCGAGTCGTCACCCCAGACTAAGCAATATATTTGTTCTTGTGGCGGTCCAAGTGAGACCTCCATCACAGATTCAAGTCGTTTTGAAACACAAAAGCAAGTCAATCATGCGCAGCGAAGTGGCCAAACAAGAATTGAATATTTTCAGAAATTGAATTTCGGTGACCGTTTAATGCTAAGCTACCGGAGATGGAGGATCGACCTCTTTTTCGTTCGTATGCACAAGCAGAAAACTCGACGATACTCCACCCAGAAATGCTTCAGCCAGCCATGCCCAGAATTAAGAAATTACATGTAATGTAAGCTTAGACCACAAGTCGTAGTTTATAGATGCGAACCCCATTTTCGTAAAAGCCATAGCCTGATTCGAATACCCGTTGAGTCAGGCTCTAAATGCAAACAATGACTTATGCGAAGAGGAAAGCAGCGAGACCGGCGAAGGCAGCAACGACCATTGAGCCCTGGACGCTAGATGCAGATCCAGTGAACAGGGTTGGGGTGGCAGTGGCAGCTGGGGCGCTACAAGTACAGAGTCAGTACAGTAATGAAAGATTCTGCGAATGGACTGCTTACGTGACGTTGTGAGCGTACGAGATGGTGCCGGTGGATGATGGAGCAGCCTTAGATGAAGTTGGGGTCACGGTGACAGTGCTGTAGATGACGGTTGGCACACTGAGATGTGGTTAGAGATAAACTGGCTCCAAAGGTTCTGAATATCCTACCAGGTTGAAATCGTCAGGGTAGAGAGCACAGGAACGCTGCTAGCAACACCGACAGCCGAGCTGGTGGCAACAACAACTGGGGCAGATGAAGGTGCGGTATAGACAACGGCAGTGCTTGACGTGTTGCTGTAGACAACAGGGACGGAGGAAGAGGTGATGACTGGGTAGGAGGTCGTGGACACAACTGTTGATCGTGCCGGGCAGTTAGTCACGGTGGCAGCGCACTGCAACGGATTAGTACAACTTCCAGAGTCAAAGAAAGGAGCCTTACGCTTGTGATGGTGATTTCCTCTGTGGTATAGACAGTAGACTCTCCGGCATAGACAGCTGAGGCCATGAAGGCAGCGGCGACGACTGAGAAACGCATTTTGATATTGGTGGTTGGGGGGGGTTGAAAAGGGTGGGATTCGTTAGGGTGCTGAAGAGCTGTGATAGTGGCTTCTGTAAAAGAATGGACGACCGAAGTCAAAGGGTATCAATAAGGTGGTAAGAGCGGAAGATTGGCTGTTTGGCTGAAGAAAGAAAGAGAAGCCCGAGGTGGGAGAGAAAGCACATATACTTGTCTGGGAAATTAAAGATTCGCGCACAGGGAAGAACGTGCCCTGCCAGTTAGTTTAGCCACTTGGCTTCTGCTTCCGCGCAAGACGTCCCTCATTTCGATTTGGATCCTCTTCCCGTCGCGATGGGGCTCATGGGTCGCACGGCGGCAAGCCTGCAAACAAATCTTCGAAAAGGAGTCGGGCAGGCGCGACCCCGGCAACCTGGCTCGGTAAGCGAGAGATGAGGATGCCACGAACCCACTCAGCACGCCAATCAGCGCATGGGGAGATCCCGGTGCACGTCTGGCACGGGTGGAGACCTGTGTCCCTTGGTGTGCCCTGGAAAGTGGTGGGCCACTGGTGGTCGAGGCGGTCTCGTCGTGGTCGCCGCCATCCTCTCGGTGCTCATTTCGGCGCACGAGGCGCTCATGGGACCCTAGTTGCGGGAGCCGCTGCTGGCCCGACTAATCCAGGAACAGCAACTCGAATGGGAGAGCGCGCCAATGAGGTCGGCCAGCCCCACGTTCCCCTGAGTGCAACATTGCAAACACCCAGGCCTACCGATCACAACATTTCAGCAGGTCCCGCCAGGGTGTGGAAGGCGGAGAAGACAAACCGTTTGCCCGTTGTGATAACTTTCAATTTCATTTTGATGACCGTTAAATCCAACCTCATGCTCGAAATGTGGGACAACTGCCTGCGAGTTGCCGCAACCACCAAGTGGTGGAATTGCTGTGTTGTCATTGTTGTTGTTGGGCCCTGTTGGCCCGAATAACGCTCAAGATGTCGTTGCAATCTAGACTCTCCTTATCTGAGGGCTAAAGGACACGCGGCTGTACTAAGCAATATTCTACATCCGTTGGAGATGGTGTGCAGTCTCGATTTCTAGATTCGTCCCAGACTCAGTCCGGCAGGTCTTCATCGGCCGTGACGATCTGCTTCCATGAGGGGTGTATCTCGGGAGAAGTCAGAATGTCTTGCAATGCTCTATTTCTGGCCCAGGGATTTAAATGATGTGATGCAATTGTCTCACTATAATTCTTGTTCTGGAATGAAACTCCGAGGATGTTCGCCTATGGAAGTGTTTTGGTAGAAGCGCCTAGCGCAGTGACCTTCCAGTGCTCACCGCGAACCATGGGGAAATTAGAATTCAGATGTCGGTTGATGCAGTTGGTATGCTGTTCATCCAGCCGATATTACTTCTTCGAAGGTCTCTTTGTGCCTAAGGTTTAACATTGAGGATGACCTCGCACAATTGGACGTAGAGAACGACAGCGATGATGAGGTTAATTGGGGGAATAATTTCACTGTTCAGCATCAATTTCATCATTTGCAGCCCTGAAAATATCCGGATTTATACTTTGTTATGTATCTCTTTAAGTTTTGCACAATATCATCACTATTACCATTATTAGATAATGCCGAACCCAAAATTATATTATGATATTATAGTGTAAATCGCGCAAGCCTACTCGTTAGTATCACCAGTATGTGATAGAATAAGCACAGAAATGTCCCACGTGACCCGAATAACCTCGATGTTGAGTTCACCAGTTTATACAGCTGGGAAGATTTATGCCAGCGGTTCGACGTTCTAATTTCCTTCTCGAGAGATGACTTACGGGCGTAAGCCTCTATACTACTTTTTGCTGATGCGAAGTTCAATTTTAGGTAAGGCCGAGGGGAATCCTAATTGTATAATTTAGAGTCTAGCAATACTCTTTTGAATAGAATTTGTAAACGTACCCCAAATAAACGTCAAAAATCGTTTATGGCGCGGGTGTATACTTCATAGCCATTCTGACATTCAGACACTTGAGATTCTACATTGCAATTGGCTATTAGCCGTAAGCTTCGCTTATGCAGATCGTGTGTAGAGGGCTGCAGGTTGATAGAAACTAGTAAAAGATCGAAAAAAAACCCCAAAATTTCAGATTGCCTCGACCCAGAATTGAACTAGGGATCTTCGCATCAGCAAAGAGTGGTATAGACTCAGCAGAGTAGTATATCCTCATATATACAAGTGCGACGCGTTACCACTGCGCCATCGAGGCTCATCAAACTGACTTGTGGCGGAATTTTGCTTATTTAAATCAATACGGCTATTACCTCATATCACCTCAAGAAGCCGGAAGCTCGGCTATGGGTATTATTTCAGCTGACCATAAGAACCACCTAGGCAGATGGTTCTTAGCAACTTCGACTTCCCAAAGTCGTCTTAGTAACATTATATTGAAACCGCCTCGCATCTTTAGAGATACAGAGCATGCTACATGTAGCGCAGAATCAGCATATTTATAAAGTAGCATCTCTCTCTCTCTTTGTTTTTGATCTGTTTGGCACATGATTATTACGAAAGTTAGCCGTCTTCAAAATCGCCGAAGGATTTTTTTGATTGGAATCAATGAATCCTCACTATTCCTCTTGCCAAGAAACCCTCTCTACTCTACTTTGAACCATTCTAAATTCTTCTTTGGTTTCCTATTCAATTGTTACCCCGCACGCTTTAAGAACAAGTTTAAACCGGTGATAGTACAGCAAAAGGACCTCGCAGCACATCTACTCATATTTTCCTATTCGGTCTTTACCAAAGCTGTATCATCAGAGGAAGCCATCACCCCACCAGCCACAATAGTCAAGCCCTGCAAGATCTCACTTCCAGTCACATAGATCATATACGACGGGAGTACCAGCCAAGCACCACTTGACGACAGATTAGCAGCAATTCTTTCGGAACATACATCATACTTACTTCGGAATAATCCAAAGGAAGATCAAGTCCATGAGGCTGTTGTGACCGATATTCATAAAGTCAGAATAATACTCGTTCATCCCTAATGCCGTTAGCAGAATCTCCAAATCGCTAGGTTCAAACTCACAGTATAGCAATGTTTTGCTCACAGTCATTACCGCAGCGCTAAATGCGACCAACACAGCAACAGCGCCCTTCTGCCCGTCTACATACCGCTGCTGTCCTAGAAAGCCAGCTGTGGATGCCTTCGGGGCACCTCGCCCTTGAGCCTTCGATTGCGTGCCGAAAGCATATAAGATGTACAAGTAATATAGATACATCAAAGACTCAATGATGTTCAAAAACCCTTGTGCAGCCGTGAAGCCATTCTTCTCATGGAACGCCTTCCAACCGTAGATGTAGTCCACCTGCCCATACAGATTGTAGGGAACCCAGACCGGCCAATGAAGCGATCCACCCGGCATACTGTGAGGTCGAAGCATGACATATCCCGTATCCCACGCCACGAGAGGAAGGGAGATGAAGAGCCATATGATAGTGAGGTTCGAAGGAGTGTGCGCCCATTTGCCCTTTCGTGCTCGCGACGGGGTCGCTCTAGATGGTGTAAGGTCTGGTTCAGGGAATTCCTGAGGATGTCCGCGCGTGGAGACCATTTTGGATGCTAATAAGTATTCAATTGAAGAATGCGACAAAATTAAATACCGTCAACATCGTCTGACGAGCAGATGGCGTACGAATACGAATACCGTATCATGAAACCTTCACGGAAAGGCTGGTCCCGAGGCTGAGCAGCCGCGGAGTGGCGCCGAAAGCTTAAGCTCAACGTCATCGTACCTAAATTCTTGCCTCACCTCTCTTGCTGCCATCAAAGAACACTCTGGCTTCCACATCGCCTGGTTACCGCCTCTACGACCGTCAATCGAAGAAGCGTCGCGAAGGATCTGGAGTCCAGATATTCATGTTATAACATCTGTAAATGGATTCGCCATCCGTCACACCGCGACGCTCACAGCGGATCCAGAACAAGTCTTCACCGAGTTCAGCAGATATTCCTGCAACGACAAGGAAGATGACTACTCGAAGATCCCCTTTTCTTCCCACATCTCTCGAGACCATTATACTTTCCGTATACCCAGCGACTCTCGTAGTAGGGTCTCTCTTCGGCCTTCTCGACCCAGCAGCACGAGCTGCTCCCTATAATGCCACTACACAATCGCATTTCGCAGATACTGCGCCTTCATACTTTGCAACAAAAAGCAATGTGTTCAACATATTTTTCGTCAAACAGGGATGGGCATGGGTGACTGTCAGTTACCTGTTCTTTCTATTCACACATCCCGCGACAGGACCTACAAATTCCCTAGCCCTTACTCCAAAACGATGGCGAGGAATATTCAGATATGCCATTGTGACATTATGGTGGATCTTCGTTACCCAATGGTTCTTTGGGCCTGCGATCATTGATCGAGGTTTTACGCTCACTGGAGGGCAATGTGAGCTTGTAGAACAAGCCGAAATAGGGAACATCAGCATGGATGATACAAGGCAATTTGTTACTGGTGTAGCGTGTAAGGCTGTCGGTGGAAAGTGGAAAGGCGGACATGACATCAGTGGGCACGTCTTCTTGTTGGTATTGGGCAGCATGTTCCTATTCGAGGAAGTTCTGCATGTCACATTGAAAAGTGCAAGAACCAAGGAAGAGAGGACTATTTTAATGAACGACGGAGCCGTGAAGAGTGCAGAAGTCGAAGCTGATGTAGACACTGGCTCGGTGACCGAAGGGTACTGGACTTTAGGCGCGAAAATTGTGTTGGGCGTGGGTTCGCTGAGCATATACATGCTCTTGATGACAGCAGCCTACTTCCACACTTGGTTCGAGAAGGTGAGTCGAGAAATATCCTACTGTGAACCTAATACTGACGATACGTTAAGCTTACAGGACTGTTGGTGGCACTTAGTGGCATCTTTGTTGTATATTTCCTGCCTCGAGCTATACCCGCTTTCAGAAATCTGGTGGGCATGCCCGGAGTGTAGAGTTCAGAGTAAATAAATCTTACAGATGTGGACTACAGCATTGCTCCTATCTCTGTTGACACCTTGCAAGTCTGCGCATGAAACCTATAGTCATCTGAAATCACATCAAAACTACCACATGCCATTAGTTGGGAATATCTGTCGTTATCAGGTCTCGCCGTAGACAGAAAAAGTGTAAATGGCACCAATTAAGCACGACCCCTCCCCTCAACGAAGCCTTTCTCTTTGCTAGTCAAAGAAACGCTTAGTAAAAATTGCAAAAATACCCGAGATAAATTCGGGGTATAATGGAAGGCAATTCCAATACTTGTTGAGCTCTGGGATATTTTATGCTGATTATGTTGTGGTGTTGTCCTCGCAAAATAAGGGCTGGTTGCCATTGCCAGCTGTTTAACCCCCCTTTTCTGTCTATCTGCAGTAGGCATTGGTTGTTACTTGGATGATCGTACCGAACTTCGTGTTGCAAGCTCTAGGCTCTCAAATGGTCAAGATCAATCATGGAAAGTATACAAAGTACATGTCTAGACGACAGCAGAATCTATTATTTGCACAAATTGATCTGTCCCGAAGAAAGGAAAGTCGAAACAAGACCATCACTAGAAAAGACTCCTATCCTGACCCCCTATTCTTCAAAATTCGTCTTCTTGGACTTCCCCTTCTATCTTGGTGCCCGTTCTCAAGATGTATCGATCTCATTTCCCTCTGCATCATACTCAAAGTCAGAGTCGCGCTTGGAGTCCTTGCCTCTTTCCCCTTCTACGCTGCTTTTGTAGGCTCACGAGCCTCAATCCCATTGCCCTCGGCGTCATAGTCGAAGTCGTGCGTTCCTCGGGCATCGACCTCGTTGCCCCCAGCGTCGTACTCAAAATCATGCTCCCCACGCTTCGTTTTTTTGCCGGCCTTCTTTGCCAATGTCTTCGGACCACGCTTTTCTACCTCATTTCCGCCGGCATCGTACTCGAAGTCATGGATGCCACGAGCCTCGATCTCGTCACCCTCGGCGTTGTAGGTGAAAGGCTCAACACGTTTCTCAATCTCGTTGCCTTCAGCATCGTAGGTAAAGGGCTCGGTGCGGGCGGCGATGGCGGAGCCGCTGTTGACTGGTGCGCCCTGGATGGCGACTATGGCACAGACGGCCAAAATCATAGACGCTATGGAGGTATGCATATTGACAAGATGTACTTCGACAAGACAATCTTTAAAGAAAGTAAAATAAGTAAGACTCAGACCAGCTGTGGGGAAGAAAGTAAATAAAGTTAATGAAGGGAGAGCAGGCTTGGTAAGAACTTATCATTCTTATATACTATGCGGTAGAAGGCCGAGAAGATCTGGAGAGCCTTGAATCATGCTAAACATATCAATGCCAAATGTCAGAAGGTGATTGACAAGACTCAAGAAAGAAGCTAGCCTTAGCCATCGCAAAGAATTACTGCAATCGGCAGTGCATCGTGTCACTTGATTGGTCAAATCGTCGGATAATATGAGCACCGAGGAATCGAAACGCTCGCAAAGTATATGGAACAGCTGAGAGGTTTGCTTGGCACAAGTGTTATGGGAGGATGTACCGCATCTTGGCGGGAGATCAGCAACATGCATGAAAAGCTTAGCAAAATCAAGAACTCGGTGTCTGAGCATGGACATTTTCTAACAGGTCAGAGGTTTCTTCTGACGATACGAAAGTCCAGGCGTCGATCTCAAGAGGCTAGAACCCCCGCAACAGATCCTGCCATTGGTTCTGATTTGAAACATCAAGGCGCAATGTCGGAGACGTGAAGAACCTCATGTTTAATATCATATCTAGTTCGATTATCAGAGCATCAAAATATCGACAATGATGGAGGTTTCACGCCCGGCAGCTTGTGAGAAGACAGTGCCCTAGGTTTCCCCTCGGGAATGGTTCTGATCTTCAATGTTCAGTGTGTTAATGTATCAATATAAGGTCTGCGTTGGTGCTCGCATGTTTAGACAACCCGCCTGAAAACCCCCGGGGACCGAAGACCAGAATAAAAAAGAAAAGACTTCATAACAGTATAACAGATGAGATTAACAAGCACAGCCCTCCTTTGACGCATTATCTCTCGGTCCCGTCAGGTTCACTCTTGACTGATCTTCCGTCCGGCCTGCACTTGCCTGTGATGCACCAGGACCTCTGGCTCCCTTCAAGGATGTTTCTGGGATCGCGTTTGCGATAGCTGTGAAGACTTCTGTCACATTCGTCCCAAGCTTCGCACTAGTCTCGAAGAAAAGTAAGCCCTCCTCCTCTGCGTAAGACTTTGCCTCAGCAGTCGAAATTTTTCTGGCATCACCATCCGCATCTTCTCCCTCGGTAGCCTCTCCGTCCCCATCTTCACCCAAAACATTACTTGAGCTCGTCTCGTTTGTCAGATCCAGCTTGTTGCCTACCAAGGCTATGACAATTCCAGGTGAGGCTTGTCTCTGGAGTTCTGCAACCCAGTGCTTCGCCTTGATAAGTGATGTCGGCTTAGTGAGGTCGTAAACGACGAGGGCGGATTGGGCATTTCGGTAATACATAGGAGCGAGGGAAGCAAAACGTTCTTGTCCCGCAGTATCCCAGATTTCGAATTTAATAGTTCGGGTTGGAAGATTGCATTTCTGTGTGAGGAAGGCAGCTGTTAACAACCAAATTAGCTGATTTCGAAGTCCGACTATAGCCTGATCCCATACCTCCAATAGTTGGTTCTTTGTTCTCTTGAAAGTCGTTGTTGACGAAGCGCAATACTAGTGATGACTTTTCCAGTAGTCAGTACATGATGTGGCTCCGTCAGAAATCATCTGGCACACCTTTCCTACAGCTGCTTCCCCTAGAAGTACCAGCTTCACGCTGCTGCTCGGCTTTGGTGCTGGTGACTCTGCCATCGTACGTCAGACTGGAGGTTGAATGAGGATTTTATGCGCTGTGATTTGAGTTTCGATTGTATCCACGAGAACCCGCAAACACTTTGAAAGTACTAGAGGTCCAGTAACAGACTTCGCAGTGATGTTGATCAATTTTACAAGGTTGGGAGTTGGGGGTATCTTGAGGCTTCGTTGACTTGCACGTAGGGACATGACGAACCCAGGCGGCCGTCTCGGACAGACAACGTTAGTCTAAAGCGGCTAGCGTTATCGGTGAACTTTTGAATTTCCCCGACATTTTTCTCGTTCTGGAAACATTTTGAATGTTCAACCACGACTTGACATCCACAAAACCACAATCACAATGGGAAAAAGAAAAGCTGACGTCTTGACTCAAGCTCCATCTATGAATGGTAGCAAGAAGATTAAGAACGATGCACCACAACTAGCCAAGCCAAACCTTCTAGACGACAATGATTCCCTTGACACCAGCGACAAATCCGATGGAGGGGCCAAACTTGAGGAACTGGGATTCAGTATTAATAAAGACTATGCAAAGAGATTTGAGCATAACTCGAAGCGCGCAGAGTTACAAAGATGTTAGTAGTGGGATTACATCTCATATCATAAACTGACAATATTTGCAGTGGAAGAGAAGTACCAAAATAATTCGAAACCAAAGAATGGACAATACGGCGACAAGTACGATGAAGATTCAGAATCATCATCAGATCCCGAAGACGAAGATGACGAAGGGATTCTCGCTACAGAGGACTTGGATGCCCAGATTACTGCTACACTCAAAGCCATCCGGAGCAAGGACCCAAGAGTCTACAATGAAGATGTAACATTCTACGCACCAATTGAGGAAGAAGATGGAGAAGTGAGGGAGGAGCCTAAGAAACAGAAGCCAATACATTTGAGCGATTATCACAGGGAAAATCTTTTGAATGGCTATACTGGAGGGGAAGAAGAGAATTCTACGGCACCTCGAACCTTCGCTCAGGAGCAGGAAGACCTCAAGAAGTCAATCGTCAATGAAATGCACGTTGCAGCAGAGAATGATTCTGAGGATGAGGATGAAGATGGAGGGTTCCTTGTGCCCAAGCCACAGCCAAAAGCTCCGAATGATGGTATCCATCCCTCCAGAGCATCGAAAGTCAAGGTCAGCGTCGATGTCTCCACCGCTGACAAAGATCCGGAGACGTTCATCTCTAATTTCATGGCAGCGCGTGCCTGGATACCTTCCGATGGATCCAGGTTTCAAGCTCTCGAATCTGACGACGAGGAGGACGACGCGCGTGCTGAGAAGTTTGAAGAGGCTTACAATTTACGATTTGAGGACCCAAAAGGCAGCAATGAGATACTAAAGTCGTATGCTAGAGACGTAGCTGCAGCGAAGTCGGTGCGTCGAGAGGATGTGAGCGGAAGAAAGAAGCAACGAGATCTGCAACGCGAGAAGAAGGAAGCTGAGAAGCAGGAAAGAGAGGAGGAACGAGCACAACTGAGACGTCTGAAGATTGAGGAAGCCGAAGAGAACCTTCAGAAGATCAAGAAGGCCGCTGGCATCAGAGGCAAAGTTTTGAGGGATGAGGAATGGACGAAATTCTTGAGTGAAGACTGGGACGACGAGAGATGGGAGGCTGAAATGAACGCACGCTTCGGTGATGATTACTATGCAGACCAGGAAGCTGGCCCAGAGGAAGGTTCAGACGGTGAGGTGGAGGTCCAGGGCAGCAAGAAAAGAAAGATCCAGAAGCCAAAGTGGGACGATGACATCGACATCAAAGATCTAGTTCCGGATTTCGATAATGAAGAGACCTCGAAGCCTGCTTTCACCCTTTCTGATTCCGAGGAAGAACACAATGATGATGACGATGAGACGCCTAAGAAGTCGAAGACAAGCAAGGATCGGCAAAAAGAAAAGCAGGAAAAGAGGAAGGCAGCACGCATCGAGAGAAAAAGAATCGAAGAGCTAGTAGACAGCAAAATGGATCTAGATCTTCCTCTAAAGTCTAAACAACCATCAATGTTCCGATATCGGGAAACATCACCAACATCGTTCGGACTCACTGCTAGAGATATTCTTTTGGCACCTGATGCGTCTCTGAACCAATTTGCTGGTCTGAAGAAGATGGCTACGTTCCGGGATTCTGAGAAGAAGCGTAAGGATAAGAAAAATCTTGGAAAGAAGGCCAGGCTTCGTCAGTGGAGAAAAGAGACTTTTGGGAATGAAGATGGACCGGAGATCACTATCGGAGGGAATATTGATGGTGGTGTAGAACTTGACAATGGAGTTGACGTCGTGGAGGGCAGTAGGAACAAGAAGAGGCGGTCTCGTAAGAGCAAAGGTGCAGCATGAAGTTATGTTTTGGAAGAGTCTTGTTAGATATCACCATGAGCATGTCATTCCGAGCCAAAATCCAATCGTCGCCGGTTTTTGAACCGCGTATATACCAGCTATCCGGAACTAAGATCGTTATGTAGAGTCTAGATGTCGGCGCGGAATGAAAACACTACTTCACCAGAATCATGTCACATTGTTCCCTCAATTCCTAGGTCATCATAAGTGCAATTCTAGTCTGTACAAACTGCAACTTCTCGCTAATATTACGAGTCAAAATCTATTTCTTATTCCTGTTCAAACGGAGAACAGAATTGCACAGCAAATTCTGACCATTACAAATAGCTAAGTTGGAAATCTATACGAAGACAGTAGCAACTAATCCAACGTCAAGAAAACGATAAAAGCATAAACCAGCTATCCCAAAAAGAAGCTCCTAATCTATGTAAACGCCAACCTCATTTATACCCTTTCAACTACAAGCAATTTATCTTATTGTAATTAGTCTCGTTTTTCTCCAAGATACCCGCGCTCAATATCCTTGTCGATAGCCAGCTCAGCGCCAGTATTGGTATTGCTCTCTTCAGCCTCCTCTTTCTTGAAACACTTCTCTTCATCGACAAGGACCTCTTGTCCTTCTTCTTCATCCATGCCATTAGCGCTGTCACTTTCACCTCTGATCTCCTCCAAGACTTGTGCGGCTTGAGCGGCAAATTTGCACTTCATTCTGATAGGCTTGCCATATTTATAGAACAAGAAGGGGAACGGGACACACATCAATGCTAAAAAAGCCGGTATTGAGGATGCCCAATGGATACCCAGGTTTGAATACATATCTACTCTTGCTCAACATTTTCCATTTTACAAGGGGGGCAAGCGGGGAAGACTAACAAGTCGTAAATAATGGGAAAGCACTCCCAAATAACGATCTGAGAACGGAGTTGGCTGCAAGGACCGAAGCCGCATAGATCACGTAAGCGTCGATTAGGTAGTTCCTGGACTTGAAGTAAGCATAAGTTAATTCGGAAATTCGGAATGAACTTACATGATACTCAAGAACACCAAAACCATGCCAAAACCGAACGGAGCAGTTGCTATGATGCTCACACTCCAGTGGACAGTGGGATAGTTCGTCCAAGCAAACCAAAATAAACCCACGGGAAGGAAAACCGAGCCTAGCATAGCAGGCGGTAGTCGGGCTTCTGGAGGAGCATTGCTGTCATCTTGTTAGCATAGTAAAAAGTCGTTTCTTAGGAGGGAGCTCCTGAGCTGGAAATTGTCTCGGGAGCTGAGACATAAAGGCAAACGGTCAAGATGGCTCCCGAATAGCTCCCGAGCTTCGAGCTCTCATAGAGAAAAGTAACAAATAGTATGAGAATAAGCCTTACCCTTTATGCTTAGCTTCGACATGCTCGTAGCGCTTATTATCCCATATCGAATAAATGACGGCGATGATCTCACCGACCATCACACCGATAAATGCCAGACCACCAATTCCAGGAGACCAGTGTCGACCTTCCTGGTAGACAATAGGAAAAGCTGCGAACATCATATACAGTGTTCCATAGATGATGGCCATGTATATACTCAAAAGAAGCACGATTGGTTCGCGGAAGAGGAGGATCCATGGCCTGGAGAGTGCGGTCTTGAACTCCTGCTTAATGGTTTTTGCTCCCTGGTCGACTTCTAATTTTGATTTGTACACTTTACCAGTCATCTTCGAGAGCTTTGCAGCGCGGCGGCGGAGAATAACGGGAGAGTAGGTTTCCGGGATGGTGAGTGCTCCAATGATCCAAAGAACTCCGGTGAATATTGCCATCAGCCCTTCCACCCACCTCCAACCTTTAGTTTCGCCTAAGAAGCCTCCAATTATTGGGCCTGATCACCAATGTGTTAGCTTTGCGCTCAGATCAAACAAAACTGGAGCTTACCAAGTACAGGACCCAAGAAAGGAGCCGCTGCAAATACGCTCATAGCCATGCCACGCTGTGAAGCAGGAAACATATCCGCAATGACACCTCCTGCATTTGTCAATGGCGAACTTCCAAAAGCACCAGCGAAGAACCGCAGAATGATAAGTGTCTGAATATTCTGCGCGCCAGCAGCTCCCGCGTTAAAGGCCGTAAGCACGGCATATGTACCAAAAAACAGAACTTGTCGTCCATAAAGCTCGGACATTGGAGCCCATAGTAACGGTCCGATGGCAAAGCCTAGGACGAAGAGGGATATGCCAAGTGTCGCAACTTCGGAGCCTACTTTGAATTCTAGAAGTATTTCCTCGATGCCTCCTGAGTAGGCGGCTGATACGAATGCTACTGCTAGTGTTGCCTGTTTTTAGAGTAGTCAGAAATTTGTGGGATAATGATAAGGGCTTTGAAGCAACCAGATGATTGTTGATCAGGAGAAACCTCATTGTATGCTACTACCGCAACTTGTTCTGTTCTAGGGTAACTTACAAACGCTACTAATAGCGTGATTGTCCATTTCTTCCATTGAGAAAAGAGCATGGGGTTTCTCCTATCGTTCTCGATGTATTCTACAATGTAAGGGTCGGTCTCTGTCCCCGAGCCTTTGTAAGGCCAATTCAATACTTCAGGAGTAACATGAGTTTGGTCGAATACTAACTCCCAATGGGGTGCCTTCTTCTGTTGTTGAGCTTTTTCTTGAGCCTCGATACCGTGTGGTGTCGTCTCCGCTGCTGTCGTCGATGACGACGAGGACGCTGGTTCTGGCATAGCCTCACTGATTCGAAGAGGCACAATTCTGCATACCAATCTACGAAAGTTGATGAAGAAAGGATAACACGACTTTCCAAAAAATTTGAAAAGAGAAGGAGCACATCGTTTCAAGAGAAGACTTAAGAGACAGCACCGATAGAGAGAGTCATAAAGTCCGCTACCTCCTGTCGGCATCTGGAGCAAGAGCTGGCATAACTTCCGCGACCTCTCATAAAATCCGGTAGCCCCACCTCTTTATCCATACTTATGAAGAGCATAACTCTGCACAAATGCAAGAAATCGATGTTCTAGAGTGCGTCGATCATTGACTGGCAGTGGATTGGCACCGCTTTCAATGGTGACGGGCTAGGCACGGGAGGCTCAAGGGCCGCTTGTGGTGCCGTCATCCCGGATTTTGTGTCTGTGCCCGCGTGGATTTCTAAGAAATAATACGCTCAACTCAAAATATGGTTAGCGGCTTGCTGCCACTCTTGAAATAGCCAATCATGCATTAGATCCTCACTGGGAGGGTCGGATGAAAAAGGGAGCGGGGATGCCGTCCAAGCCGAGAAAGCTCATTGGGCCACACTCAACTGGCGAACAACATCCCCGGCTGGAATTAAGAGCTTCATTCCGGTCGAATACCACGGCGGGATTATACTAAAGATCGGAGTTGGAAGAGGGTTTGAAGAATGATACATCTGTCTGACCATGTCAACTCAAAGGACCGGAAGTAGAGTGTCCTTGTAGAACATAGAGTCGGACCCGAGGCACTGCATTGGAGACTTTCACCCGCTGCGACATTGTGGATAGATAGCTCTCAGAGAAGATTTCTCAATTCCGTACATTTCAATAAGTTCAATGCTTCTTTCTTCGCTTCTTGTCGGGATTGATACCTAGCTGTGGGCGCATCAACACCGTATTGCCCCTCTTCAGAAAACTTTTGTTGTGTTTCGGTGTCATTTGTGCCGGGCTGACTTTAGGATTGCTCAGCTTCGCATGATCATTAGCAATATCGTCTTCAAAACCAGCCCACTCTTCTTCCTCATCTTCGTCATCTTTGCAGTTTCCTTGTCCTGCCTCTGCTATACTGCCCTCCGCCCCCGTGGTAGTGTTGTCTTCTGATTGTACTTTCATCGGGAAGCCCATCAGATCACGTACAAGATGTCCGCACTCGTCTCGTAGAAATTCCGCGTCCGTGTCCGCTGGTGATTGTTGATCCCTCACGAATCCAACCAGAAAAAATCCCATGGTGCAATGCTCGTCGTCCTTGTTCGCTCTTATACAAGCCTCTGCAAGCTCAATACTGCCGTTACAATCTTCCATCGATCCTCGAACTGGCCATTCTCTCATGCCCCTGATCTGTTCATCACGTTTCAAGATACGCCAGCCTCTCTTCTTTGCAATCGGGTGATCCAAAGCTTTCTGAACAACATCCTCGTTCTCCTTAGCATAGATAGAGCATGTCGAATAGGTGAGTTTTCGTGCTGCCGGAAACTTGAACGCATGCAAAAGCAGTTCAAGCTGGAACTTGGACAGAGCTTCGAGTCGAATTTTCAAATCATCTTCCGAGCTCACAGCCGTCACCTCTCCATCATCGTCTACCATGACATCAAGATGATCTGCATGGCCTTCGCGTTGGTGCTTCCGGGTTTCGTCCTTAGACTCAGGCGTTTTCCCTCCTTTCTTGGGCGGCTTTGATTCACCCTTACTAGGATCTTTGAGAACAGGCAGCTGCAACTCTGGCATCTCGTCTCGACCGATAATCCCACTCCCAGAACAACTTGGATCCAATAACAGTGCTCTAACATTTTTTAGGGCAGGCGAATCTGGATCTACTTTCAAGAAGTCCTGGCCAGGGTGAAGCATCGTCCAAGGATGCGATCCAGCCAGAGTCACCATCTTCTCGAGGGTCTCGGCTCTTCCTCTGTTCTTTTCGAAAGCGTGGATGCTTTGCGAGCATTCATCAGGTCCCAAGTTGTGCGCTAGGAGGATGGCGGCAATGTGAGTGGTCTTGTTCCCAGGTGCAGAGCACGTATCCACAATATCACCATCCTCAGGAAGCGGATCGAGAAGGTAAGCAGGAAAACAAGAGGCTTTGTCTTGGAAGATTATCTCTCCAGCCTTATAGGCATCGCTCTTGGACAGATCCAGACTGGGTGTAATTGCCAAAAGATTCGGAATGTTGTTATCGATGAACAATCGCTTAGATCCTCTTTGCCGGACTGCATCCACTATGGTCGCATGTTGATATCCAGCGAAAGTCGTATCAAGCTGATCTTCTAGAGTAGTCTTCAGCGTGTTGATTCGTATCCATCGAGGATGAGGAGTGTCTGATGTATCAGACGCATTTTCTAAGCCTGATTCGACGTGTGCCTTTAAGGTTTCAACGGTGCTAAGTTTTCGCCGAATCCTGGCTTTCGTGAACTCAGCCTGTAATCTTGCTTTATGCCGTTCAATTGCAGTTCTGAGACCATGGCTGGCAGGAAGAGCTATGCCTCTTTTGGCTAGCAGAAGATCATGAACTAGAAGAATTGATAGAATAGGCGTTACCTGTGAAGAACTCTAGGATCAACATAATATTTCAAAGAGCAATGAGGTAGGGTGCTTACCTTGCGCTCCAGTCGTAGTATATCAGCATTCTCTACAACTTCCTTCAAGACGAAGCTCCACTTGCATGTTTCAATGGCCAATGCGTAGATCTGGGCTGGTTGAGATCTCAGGTCCTTCTTGCTGAAGATTCTGGACTTCAAGCTGCCACCTGCATTAGTTGGAGCAGTCAACAGGTCAGCTGCCTCATAGTAAAGTGACATAGCACAAACAGAAAAAACTAGAGGTCTTTTGCAGCTGTCTTTGAGAAGAAAGGCGCGAATACTCAAGCACTTCTAGACCAGCTCTCCAGTCAAAGAGCAGAGGGATATCTCTTGGTGGCTATCAATGGCTGAGCTGGGGACAGATTGTGTGTTGAAGCTCGTGAAACTTTCTTCCTTTCGGCGATAAGACTACACTTCGCTTAACCTTAGCTCTAACCTGTGTGATTGCAGGGATTGCCCAACTGGCCTCTTTCCTGCTCCTCTCACCATTAACCTTCATTATGTCTGGTTATGAGCTCGCACAAGTTGAAGATGGAATTATCCTAGGACTCTGGTCCATCATCCGATTCCCTAACCCAAGTTTCTTTCCACCGTGAGGTCTGATATGTAGTGTGCTGAGTAAGAAGAGGCGTCCGTTGAATTGGGATATTTAGAAGTTCAGGGGTCGGTTGTGCTTGCAAGTACGGCACGACTTATATACCTAACAAGCCACCTCCTTATTGCATATGCATTCATTAATGTCCTCGTACATCGGCAATGGCTACTTCGAATTTTGTCAATGAAGTCTGTAACTGCGGCCGGATCACTGTTTCGCTCCCAGAGACGTCTTTTCCCGAATCCGTTACGCTCTGCCACTACCTGAACTGCAGGGCTTCTGGTGGATCTTTGTAAGTGTGCCATCTTCATGTTCGAATTCATGAACTGAAGGCTCGAGATTCGCTGTCAACATGCCTGTCTCGAGCAAGGACGTTCAGATTGAGGGACAGACTAAAATCTATGTTGATGTTGCAGCATCGGGAAAGAGTGCAAATCGTCACTTCTGTGGTGACTGTGGATCGTATGTCCTGAAATTGTGGTCTGTCTTTCGCTGATTCCTGTCAGTCCCGTCATGGCTATCGTCACCGAGCGTCCTGAGACAACCTTTCTAAAGGGAGGTTTGCTTGCCAAAAATGGCTATGGTCTACCTGCACTAGGGCGGGGAAATTTTGGAGGCGAGCAGAAGCATGGGAAAAGCCAGCCGAAGGTGTTTCACTAAACCATTGATTTGAAGGTCCCGGCGATAGGGGAAATTTCATGAAGGATCAGCAATCAAGACCATATTATTCCTTTGCATCTGTTCACTGAGCTACTGTGCACTATTCCTCTCATGACAGAAACTCCTTCTTTTTCACCCGCCACTGAATCCGACTTGCCTCGTGTATTGTTCCTCATGTTAGATGTGCTTAAAGACGCATTGGTAGCCCCAAACCCAGGACTCCCCTTTAGGAAGTCCATGACACTTTCTCCCCAATGGTGGCATCGAGTCCGGGCGGAAGTCGTCTTGATCCTAGGAACAATCCGTTGATTGGACCAGGCCTGGGAAATCCAAAGTTAGTCCAGCTACCAAAGTTGCAGATCCTGCCCTCAGGAATGTATGAAATGACTGTCAGTGACTCATGCAAGGCTCCGACACCGTGTAAAGCTGTACAGGGGTCACTATCAGGCTCTTTCCCTCCTCGTTCATATAAAGCACTTACTATCTATGCTGGCCTCGTGTATTCAGTTGTACTGCTGGCTTGAATTTTTTGAAGAGAAAAATATCTGCGACAGAAGTAAAAGATGATATACTGCTCCCCTTGCCGAGGATAGCTACGAGCTCTTTGGCCCTCTGTTTAACGGTCTTTACTGAGACGATGTAGATGATCTGATCAGACATTTTCGAAAGTCGAGAAGGGTAAGATTGAATTGGAAGAAAGAAGGTTATAGCTTGAATACATAAAAGCGGATTTGCACGGTATAACTCTTTTCTTCGTATGTATGTCTCTTTCCAAAGAAAGCCTAAACACATTCGGCTTGTCGTCCTCAATGGCAACATAGCTAAAACGCCCAGACCAGATTGATTAATGAAAATATTGATCAGAGAAATTAACTTTGTAGGCCACAGAACAATGCTCGGACTTCAAACCAAGTACCGCTCATAAAGCTTAACATTGACAGCTAGCACGTGTGAATGCATAATAATGCCCCGGTAGCATGACAACATTGGACCAAAATACAGCCTTGCATGCAATACCAAGGTAGGAAAGTGTGGAAAAGTTTGTTTTTGATTCTTTGCTCAGCCCATTAGCTGTCTGATATCTTCAGGTGGCCACCTCACCTGTGCAAAGCTTAGACATCTCTTGATGCTTTGCAAAAACTTTCTCGTAACCTCATCCCCCATGACATGCCCTTTATCACTCTCATGGAGCTTCTCTCGAGCACTACGCTCATGAATACCAACCATAGTAACGCCGATGGGCCAGGCAGCTTTGCCAATACTCAGACGGAGATAACCATCATTCGCATCCACATAGCGTTTTTCTTGTGCTGCTTTGACGATTTCCACAACAGGTTCCAGCACACCGTCATCGAGATCGCCTTTCTCAAATTTTCGGAACAGCTACGAAGGTTAGCATTTGAACATATAACAAGAACATCGCACTTACTGGAGTCATGTTCTCTTTACTCTGCACCATGGCGTTGTATGCAGCTTTACTTGCAAATGTATCTCTCTTCTCCTTCTGCAACGCAGCCTCCCATTCAGTCAACACCATGGTGAAGTAGGAAGCCAGCTGCCTGAACAGGAACTTCTTTCCTTCTTCATCCTTTGGAACTGTGTCGACCTTCATGTCCTTTTCCTCGACTAATTCTAGGGAGGTCGGTATCGGGCCCGTAGTCATAACCACGCCCAGCTTCCTAAACCTTCTCAATCTCTGCTTATGACTCTCCCCAAACAGTGTGGCAGGTTGTCCCATTTCCCTCAACTTCTCCACCAACTCCTCATCTTTGATATCATCGACCTCGACCTCCTCACTGGTCTCTTTCACCAGTTCCGGGAGGCCTAATCTTTTCCTCCTCGCTGCTTCCTCTTCGACCTCCTGTTCTTCTCTACGTCGTCTAGATTCTTCGGCAAGCTTCTGCCGCTTTTCTTCTCGTACTCGATTTGCCTCTGCTTCCTCGTCTTCACGCTTCCGCTTCTGGGCAGATTTTGCTTCCTTTTCGGCTTCGATTGCTCGCTGTCCAGCCAGGTATTTTTCGCGCCTCTCAGCCTCAATCTCTGAGCGCTTCATATACTTCTTAGAAGGTTCCGTGGAGGCAGATTTCCCCTTGGAAATCTCCTTGGACATTAGCGCGGCGAAATCCATAATTGCGGTCGTTGGTTAGTAGAGTAGCGTGGATTCCTTTGCCCGCTCGCAGATCCGTTGTATCTTAGTCCATACCGTTATGAATGACCCTTAGAGTGTTGTCGTTGAGGACGTCTGGTTTCATTGAGTGAAGGAGCGCAGCCTTGTCAGATCCACTTCTTTTGTGTGCGGCCAGATTGGTTGTCCTGCAGCTCGCCGAGGCCGAACACAGAAATTTGCACGCGCCTCGAGTCCTCAATTCCATTTCGCTCCCAAGTTCAGCAAACATTCACAATGAGCTTGTGAAATCGCGATAAGAACATCGAACCCTACCAGTAGCTATGGCTTTACCGCCAGCGAAAACCGATCGCCAAACAACGACTCCATTCTACCTGAAGCTGTTTTACAGAAATAATGCATTTCACAGGTGGGTTCAGCCTCGCGCGATTCCTTGATTCAAATATTGACACCAAGCAGAGTTGAAGAATTCACCACTCCTTCCGACCTCCCACCTCACTTGCAAATATACACTTGGCCATCATGTACTCTCCGCGAACTCTCACACCTCCTAACATCCGCACTACCATCCATCTTGCCAGACCCAGCAATTGGCACGCGTCTCTCATTCCGCCTCATATTCCCTGACACGCGCAATTCTGGTCCAGCTTCTGGCCCTGGTCGATATATGATGAAGGATCTAGGAAGTATAGTGATTGGAGATGGTGGTCCTGGAATCCTCCCCGACGAGGAGGAAGCCGCTATCGTCAGGGGAGGGCAGATGGAGGGACCGTTAGGAGGAGAACCGGAAAAGACTCTACAAGACGCGAGATTTGTGATTGGAGATTATGTTTCCGTAACTATTACGCCCGCTATGGAAAATGGTGGGGTTGCGCCGCCACCTTCGGGACCATCGAGGGGTGGGTTTGGAGCGGGGAGAGGTATGGGTGATTTTGGAGGGAGGGGAGGATCGAACCTAAGAGAAAATGGTTTCGGTGGTGGATACAGGGGAAGAGGAGGTTCTAGAGGTGGTGGAAATTTTGGGCAAGGTTTTGTCCCTGCTGGCGAATGGCGAAGAGGGGAGAGAGTACCAGATGGGCCTGCTGGTGGTAGAGGACGAGGGTTTGGTGGAGGGTTTGGAGGTGGAAGGGGAAGATATTGAGAAATGAGTTGTAATGATACCACGGGTGGCTGATCTGTAACTTTACTGAGAGTAGACATTCAATCATTGTTTCGGTCTGGTGTTCTTGTAGCTCTTGTAGCAAACCAAAAGAAGCACTTCATTTCCACATTGAGTTCTCCTGGCTATCGTATAGTGGTGGTGGAGAATGCAGCTTTGACTTCGGATCTGACCTCAATTCGCATGGATCGATTGGGGCTCGTCAGAAGTCTTATGTGTGTCCCATTAACAGGTTGTTCATGCGGTCCATTGCCTTGATATGTACAGTTCCATCCTAATTCTTCAGCCATTCCTCGATCCTAAAACTCGACGACGGTATCTCCCCTACGCTTGCCCCTCATATCCCATTTGCCCTATGAATCTATCAGTGATGTTTGGTGCATGATCGGATATCTCTCACATCGGTTGTGTAGGCCAAGTACCCTATAAAAGCCGGGAACGCAACCACGTAGGCAAAGGTAATTCTGGCAGTTCGACCGGTCCATCTAAAGTATTTGTGTCGATTGATCCACATTTCTAGTCTCTGTTAATCGTCATGATCCTCTTCAGTTGGCAGGGAATCGAAGCTCACGATTGTAGCGCTGAAGCGCTGGATCAAGAGCAATCGGATGATTGCCGTGGCCTGCCATGATGGATTGTGTTGGCGCTGGCCGTGCTTTGTTCGATGATTCTGGTGATCTCTCTCTTTAGCTGAGGTTGGTATGTTCCAACAATGGTAAGAACGGCGAGAAGATATTCCGGCCCCCGGCAAAAGTGGTTTTGCCGAGGAGCGACGAAATGCGTGCCATTGGCCAACTGATTCATTCTCATTCATGTGCCCTGTGGAGTCCCGCGCTTTCTAAGTGAGGTCTGATATCAGTACTTAGAATTCCTCCTTCCCTACGTCATTTACTTCTCAGATATATTTGTCCTTGCTCCTCCGACACTCAAATCACTTAATTGCTCTCAACTCGAAGCTTCTTTACTCCATGGCTACCTCCGATCTAAGTCAACCGAAGGTTAAGCTTTACTGGTGAGCTTTGGATGATCCCCAGACTGGAAATACCTGAATGACTGTAATAGGCTTAATCAATCACGCTCTCAACGCATTCTATGGCTTCTCGAAGAACTCAAAGTTCCATATGAGCTCGAGATTTTCCACCGAAACAAGGAGACCAAGTTTGCTCCTCCGGAATTGAAGAAAGTTCATCCATTGGGGAAATCACCTATCATTTCCATTGAAGTTCCTGGATCGCCGCAACCTATTGTTATCGCTGAGAGCGCTTTCGTTGCTGAATACTTGCTGGACCACTTCTCTAATGGAAGTACTTTGTTGCCGAAGCGATATAAGGAGGGTCAAGAGGGCAAAATCGGAGGGGAGACCGAGGAGTGGCTAAGATTCAGATATTTTATGTAAGTTTACTATTTGTGGGTTGCACCTCCTGTTTGTCACTACTCGTGGACTTCAAGATTCCGTCTTGCTTTGGGTGTATTCGTCCGTCAAAATGTATAGTACTGACCCTGAAACTAGGCATTACCCCGAGGGTTCATTGATGAGCTTCATGTTGGTAGCTTTGATTGCCACGAGTGGGTTGCATCCATCTACATCCATCTGCATTCCTGGATTGTCTCAATTGCTGATTCACGATCAGACATCAAGGAATCCTCAGTGCCTTTCTTCATCAGACCTATCACAAATGGAATATCATCCAAGATCAATTCCAGCTTCCTTGAGCCGAATTTCAAGACACATTTCGAATTCCTAGAATCGCAATTAGCGTCTTCACCAAATGGTGGCGAATATTTGTGTGGACAGTAAGACTCGTGTTTCCCTAAATCCTTTGATTCAGTTTTGGGGCATCCACTATCTGGTCCGCCTCCAAACATGGCCCAAGTCTTTGACGAGGCTACGCTGTTTGCATTGTCAACAGGGAAGATTCTTGCATTAGCAATTACTGATCATCTTCTCAGACATCTAACAGGAGCTGACATTCTGATGTCATTTCCTCTGATCGCTGGCCGAGGCAGAGCAGGTCTAACAAAGGAAAAGTACCCAAAGCTGTACAGTTATGTTGACAGGTTACGAGAGGATCCTGGCTACAAGAAGGCTGCGCAGAAAATTATTGAGATTGAGGGCAAGTTCGACGAGACGTTCTAAGTCTGATATGTGGTCTGTGGACTTGATGACCCATTGGTTATACGCAACTCTCCCCTTTAGTACATAGTTTTAACGCATTTATGTACACTTCAAATAAAGAGATTTTGAGTTCGTGGTGCTGCTCGGGCCTCTATATAGGACAGAGAGGACAATCCCTGTCGTCTTGACAATTTGGTTGAACAAGAGCAGCTGCTTCATTACTAAACGGGAGCAGGTCGACTCTTAAATCTTACTGAAAGAATACCTAGGTTCAAGCTCGAATTCCCGAATACAGGTTTAAAGTTTTCAGAAGAATGAATACTCATAAAATGCCATCAGTTCGACCTCAATCAGCCTCGAGAATGCTCCATCAATTTCTTTACTTTGCTCGAGGACCTCGAAGTAGAATGAGAGGAGGAAGGTTGATAGGAAATAGGGAACGTAACGAAAGGATAAGGATTAGATAAAGGATAAAGATTGACGAAAGGAAACCAACAGGTAAGAGAAGCGATATTATATTAATAGATAATAGGGCTTTATAAGAGATGCGACATTGACGAGAGCAAAGGCGTTAGAGAAAGGAAGGAGATACGATTTGTCTACCCTTCGGAATATTGCGAAAGTGCTATGCATCATCAATAATAACCATAGCAACTCATGCCCGCAAACGCCATTTACTCCCTTGCGCAAATTGACAACCTGGTATACCTTATCCCTCAGCAATTACCGATCCTGACGCCTCATATTGTTCATCTCATACGACCCCGCAGCCCCTCCATAAGCTCGTTCTGGCCTGGCCAATCCACTCTCGACATCCCTCTCAACCGCTTTCTGAACTTCTGCCCTCTTCTTCTCCTCTTGTTCTTTTCTCTCCTTTTCTTTTTCATCGGCCTCACCACCCACATAATTTCCAGCTCCACCCCTACCACCTCTGTACGTTGGCTTAGAGCTCACTAGAATTCGTTGCGATGCATCTTGGCCGATCAGCGTCGATTCTTGCGCCAGACCTTGAGCATGGAGTTCTTTTGGCTGGACCCAGTTTCCAGCACCACCTCTGCCTGTGTGGACGTATTCTGGAGGAGGATTGGTGGCTGAGAGGCGACGTGTGAGGTCATTTATGCTGTCTAAGGAGGCATTGGGGTAGATTTGTGATTCGAGGTCCTAGCCGCAGAATTATTAGCTCAATTGTAATTTTTTTTTCAAGTAGTTTAGGAAAAGATGGTTGGAGTCGATATGCCGAAAGGTTTGCTGCAATTCCAAAGTGCAGACAATTGGACGGGGGAGAAATTTTTAGGGTATTGCGAAGGGATCGCGATGGGTATAGCAAGGAAGGTAAATATACTTCGGTTTTTGACGCTTCGTCGACATTGTTTCTGCTGTGAAAGTTTCCAGCACCTCCACGACCACTTCTAAACAAGTCTGACATCTCTTCTCTGAGTCCCTTGTTCACAAGCCTTGGTAATGGTTGTTGTAATCTGGACGCGCAAAATATCGAAAAAATCTTATCGCGACGTACGCGAGACGGCACGAGCCTTGAAGTAGCAGCGATTACGATTACGATAACACTTTCTTTGCTTTTTCCTACGCAGTAATTTATTGGCATACGGGAGATCCTCAAAGTTTCTGAGGGATATATTTCCTTTTGTTTGACTCGCCAGGTACTAGGAGATTTTTTCTTCCTCCCCTGGACGAACCTAGATCTACACGGGACATCGCATTATGATCAACGATGTCTTGGAATTGAGGGGCAGCCGCCGATCTCGCGAGGTTGAGCGGGGTAATATTTTTTCCTTTTTTCTACAACTTTTTTTATACGTGGCAGTAACGATGAAGGTGGCTGGAGAAAATGCCTGTCTGGGACGGCGGGGATCGTCCATTTGACTCGGGCGTAAATTCAAGTACAAAATTGCATGGACGGTGAGACGGTAGGCAGGGAAAAAAGCCTCACAAGACGTCATCAGTCAAGTGATTGAACAAGTCTGTTAGACGCGTCTAGGAGTGAAGGTGATCATGATGGGATGATGAGTTGTGTGATCTTGAATGCGGCGAAGCGATTGTACGCGCAGCCTCTTACACTCTAATATCGTATTGGGAAGCGTTTTTGTACAACTTCGGATCCGACTTTTCAAGTCGGTATATCACGTGAATATATTTTTCTAGTGCGTGGAGTTTGCTTCCATCGGCATGTTGACTTTCTCAAGTCGGACTCTTAGATGGTGTGTCCCAGAGATCCATTCGGTCCCAGGTTTGAATCAGAGTTCCGGGTCTCCCGGCCCCAGATCGATCAGATTAGCCTTTCCGTGGTAACGTGAACAGGATCTCGTGAACAAACGTCACTGTGGATATCAAGCATGCTTCTGACCAAGCCACGCGCACGCCTTTTACATTTTCCGCTTGTCTGGACGAGCTGCTACAGCTGACTGTGTCGCACAGCCACCAGTCTGTCATCTTCCTGTTTTACGTACTGTAGGAGTATCCGGCATCGGTTTCGGATACCTTTTCTTCCTGCAATTGAGTCCCGATTTTACATTGACCATATGCATAGTTCGGCTCGTACCTGGGCATTTTAGAGAACCCGCCTTGGAAGATGGTGTCGGATCTAAAAGCGGCAGCGTTGAGGGATTATGGCCGCCGCCATGCCGCAGACTGCAGGCTCGAAGCATCCTCATGCAAGCTCACAAACAACCACCGAAGGGCTGGTTCAGGAAACAATCTTCAGATAAATTCTGTAAAGGTTACAGGAAGCCTTACTGGGTTGTCAAGTAAAGGCTGTGATTGGAAAGAAATGTCCGGAGAGTCAAATAGATTGTCACACTTGATAGTGTTTTGATCCAGGTTTCTCGCAGCACGGGTTAGAGAACAGGCTTTTTGATTGACCTCGTCTCCAGATGGCCAATTTTTCTGAGATCCGCCATTATAGTGGAAGGCATGAGAGGCGTTCTGCACGTCCTAATGAAGTTAAAATTCGTCTCAGACATTCGCGCATCAGTTTCCAAATTCAACTGCAACCTCGGACATCAATATATCTTTCGGTCCTTGGCCAAGTGAACACCCAAACCAAGCCTCAAGAACACGCTCTGCCTGTCTATCCCGTCCTCGATCCGTTGCAGACGCAGCCCTGCTCATTGGAACTTCGATGCCGCTCGAATCGCCTGCCTTGCTGGGCATGAAATTGAGGAGGTGGTTACCAACACCCAATGACATG
Source organism: Phialocephala sp. D728 (assembly GCA_003988865.1). Classification (NCBI taxonomy): domain Eukaryota; kingdom Fungi; phylum Ascomycota; class Leotiomycetes; order Helotiales; family Mollisiaceae; genus Phialocephala; species Phialocephala sp. D728. Next base: position 222,831 of record QYAJ01000005.1, read on the forward strand.
GCAGGAGTCCCCCGCTTTAGTCAGTGAGTCCATGCCCATGCAGGCGCTCGAAAAAGTATTGATCAACCTACCCGCGACAATTATTTTTAATGGGTCCCAGATATGGGCTCTGTGAGATCCGTGTTCCTACTGTGCCCTTCAATTTCGAGGACCGCCGTCCAGAACAAACGGGCTTGTGGGTTAGCAGTGCTGATCAGCGATGATCCGTCCGAAAGACTCGAAAGGACAAGAGTCTAGAACCTCAACACTTGTGTCTCTCAAGATTTCAGAAGGCACTCGAGGCAGTTTTGGTCGGCCTTCGGCGCTGAGCCTGGCTCAGGAACGTTGGAAACAACAGGGTGTGCGGTACCTGCGGTTGTGATGTAGGTCAGCTTGTGCTAGTGATGGCATCAGGTTTCAGAACACAGATGCTGCTGTGTCTGACTATCAACAAATTGATGGCACCACTCGCCGCTGGACACTCAGAGCCACAGGATCAGTCGACGTGGCCGCGTGAAGATATCAAAAATGGTATCGTCGCGATTACACGCTGCCCTGGGCGTCAGTTTTGCTCCACTGCTGCGATTGCGACATGACGGGCGGTTGGCGCTTCTCCTGGGTTTGGGGGTCTGGGATAGGACGGAATGCCTGCACTCGCTCCTCTGTTCCTCTGTTCTCTCTCTCTCGTGCGGTAGAACATGCTGCTGGCGCTCCCCCTGCTCGGTGCTCACACACCTTTTCTCCTGCGTCGACCCCAATGGAATTCATCCAGCTGTGCCTAAAGACGGCGTGAGGCAACCTAGGTATGGTCAGGAGACACAGATTATTGGCTTATCTGAGAATCACGAGGATCGATGAAAACAGTTAGACGTGCTGCCAAAAATATTGAGGAATAATCTCTCCATCCAGTTTAGTTTGATGAGGAATTCAAGGCCCTTGGTGAAGAGATGCTGAGAAAGAGAATACTCCGGCTCCAGCTGCGCACCTCAGATTTCATCTGACCTTTTTTTCGTATCCTTTGTTCCTGCAGAAATCGAGCAGTTGACGCCAGAAAAGTCCGGAGTAGAAGTATACACCCCGTGGGCCGCGTTGCGCCAAAAACCCCGAACACTCTGGACTTTTTCGAGTTGGGCATGGTGAGTGCGCAGCCACCGCACTTTCCAGAACCGGTCTCACACCCAGTCTCCAACCAGCTACAACTCTCGAACTCTCCAGGAACTCTCTGTTTTTTTTCCCCCTGAGATTCTTTCTGCACTCAACGACATTCCTTATGACAACAATCCTACGACCCATTGACGACCATCTTTCTCTTAGATCAAGGGCTTCATTGCTTCTCTGATCTTTATTCTTGCTCAGCCTGCGCATTGCCTCCTCTCCTAGGCTCCTCAGCTGGACCCCGCCGCTGTCCCAGCTGTGCGCGTACATTCCGATCTGGCGAAACAGGACGCAATCAATTGTCGCACTTCCTCGCTTCTAGTTTAACATCCAGTCAAGTCGTCGCATCTCGAACACTGCTTGTACATTTGCACTGTTGATATCAACGCCTCAGGATCCCCCACCCAAACTCTTGTCTCGTTTATGCAGGTAGCTTGAAGCTTCGACGATCTACCTCCGAAACTCATCACCACATTGAGTCCAAATTATTTCTCGGCCCTCATACGCAGCTTCTCAGAGCTTCGAGGATTGAGGGCCATCTTCACAAATAATTTCCTGCGGTCATGGCTTCGTCAAAGGTAAATCCTTAGCTGCATGCCAGGATAATATATATATATAGATGATTGCTGATCACGTACTCAATAGGAAATCCAGCATTCCTCTAGACCTCTCAGCCAGCATCGTTTGTCCATGTCTACGAATTCAGGCTCCCTTCCGAAATCACATTTACGAAACCATTCCCATTCCGTGTCTTCAGGATCCCTTATCCCCAGCCATAGAGTGACGCGTCGGAAGAGCGTGTCTTCCAATGCCGCCAGCAACGTCGCCGCAATGGTTGCTGCCGTGAAGGAAGCGGGAGACATCACAACGGGAATGCCTATTACTGCTCGCCGAAACACAATGTCGAAGAACGCCTCTTCCAGAGCTGCAGCGCTTGGGAGTCTTCCTTCACCACCTGCCAGTCTACCGAGCCATAGGATCCGAATGACCTCGAGTGGAAAGTCGGATCGTGGTGAGAGTGCCATTGACGATGACCAAAACGATGATATGGACGAGGATGAAGAGGATTTCAAACAATCGCGAATGAGGAGAGCGAGTGAGGGCCAACACCTCATGAAGGAGGCAAAGAAGAGCAGTGGGAGTGATCTCAAGTGTGACAAGTGTGGAAAAGGATACAAGCATAGCAGCTGCTTGTCCAAGCATTTGTTCGTGCCCACCTTCCTTTTCAGAGTGTGCCAACCGAGCTTCGCAATGCGAATAATGTCTTCGATGGAATGAGCTCTCAAAACCCATAGTTGCGCGATTTTGGAAGAACATTTGTTAACAGTTGACTGCAGATGGGAGCATACTCCAGAGTGGTCTTTCACTTCCAAATTACTTATCTCTAAGCATCAACAGGTGCAATTGTTAGAGGCGGCTTCTGTCCTTCTTGCTATGAATCAGGACGGCACCACCCCACCAGATTCTGCTAAGGACTTCCAAAGCGACCAGGATTCCGCATCTCCTGCTGCATCGGGGTCGTCGGAACAGCACGATGGAACAAGCTCTGCGGATACCACACCCCCACCGCAAGCAGACATGTTCAATACTTACGGCAATGGATCCTACACTGGTAGGCACAAGAGGTACAGCAGCGGGACCAATTATTCTCGATCCTACCAATCTGCTCCCTCGGCCAATATGCTCCACAGTGGGAGTGTTCCTGCCGGCTCTGGTTTCGGTCACTACCGCCAGCCGAGCCATGAACGTCGTCCGCCGTCTTCGGGCATCAGTCGCAACCAGGAAGATGAGGGCTTGGCAGCTGCCGTCGAGCTTCTCTCTTGCAGCTTTGGAAGCACTGGAACTCCAAGGACGATTCCCGTTACCCTTCCAGCGGATGCTCCTCCCGTCCCTCACATTCCTGCGCAATACCTAAACCAAGCCAATTTATCAGGCACAACTCTGACACCGAACCAACATCCTCGCCAGACCGAGAGTTACACTCGTCACCAGATCCATCACGATGGAGATATAAAGATGGAGGAGAGCGAGGAGAGCATAGCAGACGACGAGGAGTATGATCATCACTCAAGGGGACGCAGTGATGAAGATGATGATGGCGTCTTTGGGCGTATGGAGGAATAATTCGGTCCAGAGGATAGATGCCCGGTATAGGACGAATTCTTCGCCGATTAATTTCTTTTGTAGTCTGTGATATATAGTGGCGAGCATGTCTCCGCAGCCGATTTTCAGCACCAAAAGTGGACTGGCAGTATGGTCCAACGAGGTTAAAGTGATGTCCAGCGTCGAGCAAACGCCACAGCATTTGATGGTAGTATCTTTTTGGAAGGATTTGGGAATGTCATATAGGAAGACGTCTGTCATGTATGAAATGCGTTAATGAACAGAAGAGCTCATCGAGACATGATTGCACCACATTACTCACTTGGGCAAAGACTCTTCCAACGTGCATTAATTCTCGTAGATAGAGATAAGTAATATTCTGAAGGCGATTGTGAATCGCGTTGCAGAGAGAACGAAATCTGTTGTGAATTTTGAAGATGCTTGAAGTTTGTTTAAAGGTATGTTGAAGCAGGCTAAACTTCTTCGAGGTTTCCTTCCTTCTCTCTTGAGCATGGGTTGTCCGGCCTACGATCGTTCAATACGTCACTAACCTTGCGGTTAAACAACATCGTGAGTTTCCAACCAAAATACACCACCAACCACCTGCGGCAAACGCGTTGAAGTCCACCCATCTCCTTTGTTTGTACATTCTGAATCTGGCCTTCGAAATGACATCTGCCATACAGAAAGTCACGGACAAAGCTATTGCTGTTGTACAGCAGGGTGATGCAGTGGTTCGACCTTCTAGGATCCCGCTGTTTCTTCGATTTCCCCTCATTGCAGTGATTTCCACAGTCCTCAGCTCGTTTTTATACTCCTTCACTGCAGATTATACTGCGGCAGATTTCGCTGCTGTTTCGAGGAAGTTAGATAATTGGTGGGAAATTGGTATTTTGGTTGGCTTCAGAGCGCAAGTGTTCTCAGGTTCAGTTCTTGCTCAGCTTCCCTACTAACACGCCTTGATAGTTTTGAGCTTGGCCTTGGATGGCTTGGAAACTATGATGGGTATGATCTGGCTTCGTTGACTTTGCTATCGCATGGCCCTCCAGTGAGTTATTTTTCTTGCGCCGGAAAAACATTGCCTAACAGCTTAATAGCTATATTTACTTGCGACGTTCTACAAAGTCAAGCCAGCAGCGATCATACTGTCGCTCATTATAGATTCTTTGACCGCATACATCCCCTTCCGACTTCTTCGCCCCCTCTCTCTCGCGCACTCTGCGTCGACTTCTTCAGACTCCGTCTCGGTGCCGAACAATGATATTGTCACGTCATTCTCCATCCAAGCATATATCACCATCCTCGCAGCCTCAATCTATGCAGTGACCATATTCACAGGTTATGCTACTTATATACCTGTTTACTTGGTCATGTACTTCTCCAATATCAAGACTGTGGCTGCGGCGCATAGCTCAACACCCATCAGCCTGTTTCCACTCACTCTCCTTCTCGGCCTGGCCGCCAAATCATTCATCTTCACGCCGGCTGCGGCTTCAGCACCATCTCTATCAGATGCAAAGCTAGCTGCATTCAATCCGGCGTCTGCTACTCTTGCGGAGACTTTCTGGTACAATATCTGGGGCTACAATTCGAGAACGAAGATTGTCATCAGGAGGACCGCCGCTTTGATGCTTATTGTTGGAATCAACACGTTTGTACAGACATTTGTCACCATCGAGGGAGTGGAGGCCGTCGGGGCATTTGCCTATTCTGGCGTCTGGGTCATGGCTGCAGCAATTACGGGAGCAGCATTCGGTCTGGTGGGAGCAGTATGAACTTGGTGAGATTGCAGATATGATCATTGTACGATCTCAAGAGAAACTTTGATGTATGAAATAGGAATGGGTTTATGTTTTTTATATGTGTTTGGAGTTATCTGCATGGAGGTTAGCGCGTGGCTGGAACTGGTCTCGCCATTTGTGGTGAGAAGGCACCATTATCATGACTTTCATGATGGACATTTGAGAGCAGGAATGATATGAAAGTTGTGGAAGCGCGGGAGAACATCCAAGTTCTTCTTGCACCGAGAGAAGATGATATCAGATTCACCCACGTTTCCTTGTGATACGTGAGATCTGCGTGCAATGTTTGGGACAATTTAGCGGCTAAGTAAACACAGAACTGGAAGGAGCTGATCACGAGGCCCAACTCATCTTAAAACGCGCCTGTGGTTTTGGGGATCACCAAACCTTCAACGCAACTTTTCCATATCACTACAACGTAAAACATGGCCTTGACCATGGCTTCGGACGCGTCAAGACGGTATTCCTTTGCTCTTATGAATCCACTCCCTATTCACGTGCGCAGAGCCAGACCCGTATTCTAGCGCTAGTGCGCAGAAGGCAGGGATCGCGTCGGTAGTGCGTGCCCGAATTGCTGACTTCACTCTCCAGATGGCTCGACGATAGTGGTATCTGGAGTTGTCGCATCAAGCTGCCACAGCCTCAGATCGATCCTACCAGATCAGCAGACTCTGGAACAGAGCAGTCGCAGCAGATGGCACCCACCGCAGCCATGGACGTCCCGCTCGAGAGCACCAGCCCCAGCTCGCGGCGCAACAAGGGCAAGATCGTGGAAGCTCTTCAGTCCATGGGAAACCTGAATAATAACATGGAGACCCTCGATCTGCCCACAGATCCGGATGCGCAGACGACGGTAACGGACTTCCTCGACTTCACCGAGTATCTGCCTGCTGATATGATGCGCTCCTTAACACTGGTTGGCAATCTCGATCAAACCTACTGTGACAACTCTGCCAGTGTCCACGAGCTCACCAAGAAGTATGGAGAACTCCCCAGCTTGCCGGCAGATCGAAAGCCAGACCCTGTGGCCCTTCGCGCAGATATCTCAGAACACCTCAGTCAAGCTGTCACAGCCCGAATTCTCTCCCATGCAGAGGCAACTCGCATGGCCGAGAATGTCGACCGTCACTACAATCGAGCAAAGAATATACTGGCAAAGCTGCAGGCTATGGCAGAGAACTACCCGACCTCTCGTGAGTCGAGCCCAGTTCCGCAGAAGGCAAAGTCTCCGACGGCAAATCGAGCACCGAAAATTATGTTGCGAATCGGCGCGTCGTCAGAACCTGCAGTGCGAGTACGCAAGCATCGTGCTCCGAGAATTACAGTGCCTGGAGAGGTTCTCGCACCGTACGAGCTAGATTATGAATCATATGGCTCCGAAAGTGACATTACATCCTCGTCAGAGGAAGAGCCCATTACACCGCGAGCTACACCAGGCGGAACTCTACCTAAGCTGAAGTTGAAAGTCTCGAGAGTGAAAAAGGAGAAGAATCCCAAGCCTCCTCGTGGTCCAAGACCTCCGGGCGTCATGGGAACCAATGTACACAGTCAAGTTGCAGGCATCTCTACCAGCAATGCTTTGGCTAAGCTGAAGCCTCCGCCATCCGACGCTGTAAAGGGTGACGAGCATCTTCCTTGGCTTCAGTTAAACGCTTGGGAACTCGCCCACCTTCGAAAGAGGATGAAAAAGAATGCAATATGGAGCCCAAGCGATACCATGATAGCACGCGAATTAAAGCAACTTGGTCGTGGTATTGAAGCGTATAGAGCAGCTAAAGCCGAAGCCGAAGCTACGGGACAACCTTTCGATAAGCCAGAGCCACCACAACTTAGAGGAGAGACCGTTCATGCTGAAGGTGCAATCAGTGTCGAAGCTTTAAAATTGAATGAGCCTCAACTCAGCAACCGTGGCATGAAGCTTAATGAAGCCAAAAAGTTGAAGAAGGAAAATCAAGCCAAGGAGCTTGCGAAACAAGCTGCCGAAGAAGCTGAGGAATCCGCTCGTAAGATGGCGCTTGCTGCTAAGGCCATGGCTGGAATATTTGAGAACAAGGAGAAGAAGCCTCCGGCCAAGACTCCTAGCAAAGCGCCAGCCAAAAAGCGCAAGCGAGAATCTCCCCCTCCAGAAGCTGAAGGAGAGAAATCTGCAGAGGGAGAGGTAGTCAAAGCTACAAGACCGCCGCTCAAGAGGAATAAGACAGAAACGCCTGTTCCAGTACCCCAACCAATAAGCACGAAACAAACCTCCCCAATATTGCCGCCTGAGTCTACTGCACCTTCCATAGCTTCCGAGGCAGCTCCTCTTGCTACTCCCACTGAAGCACTCTCGGAGATATTACCGATCCCCGCACCTGTTGTTTCTCCTAAGAAATCTTCGACCCCGATTCTTCCTCCAGTCAAAGAGACACGAAAGACTGTCAAGAAAGAAGTCAAGAAAGCTGAGCCTACAACTAGCGCTGCTAATACCAGACCCCGACGAACATCAGGAGCACCAACCCCAGCTCCAGCTCCAGTCATCGTGCCTGAACCTCTGCCTCCAAAGCGACCTACCTCTTCTCGCAGCAAGGCGGCCAGTGTTGAGCCGATTCCGCCAACTGCGACTGCAACAATCGATCGACCACGTCGTGCAAGTACTGCTCGTAATACACCTGCTCCCGAGCCTCGTCAACCGAGTAAGCGTACGAAGCGTCCTGCTCCAGGTGTTGTTACCGCTGGATCAGAGGGCTCTACGACTGTCAGTGTTGGTAAGCGTAGCACAGCTACACGCAAGAAAGCTGGTGCCAAGAAGGAAAAGAAAGATGGTCGTGAGGGTAGTGCTGCTCAAGAAGCTTATGATGAAGTCGATGACGATGGAAATATCATCGATCCTGATGAACCGAGATACTGTCTTTGCAATCGGGTCAGCTTTGGGACTATGATTGGCTGTGAGAACAATGATGTAAGTTTATTTCCTATTGTTATGTTATTTGGTTATCGGAGACAAGGATATTCTAGGTAGAAGAGAACTCATGCTAACTAAGCGAACAGTGTGAAAAAGAATGGTTCCATCTCGAATGCGTAGGCTTGACAGAAGTCCCAGCCAGAACCACGAAGTGGTACTGCCCCGAATGTCGTGTTACACTCGGTATTGGCGAGAAAGGGGAGGTTAACGCGCGGGGCAAGAAGAAGTGACTAGCAGTGGGTGTTGCTTTACTAGTCGGGAGTTCGAGCTTATACTTGGGACGAAAATAAGCGTTTGCTTAGTAGCGATAGGGCGAAACGAAAATAGGGTGGCAAAGAGCTTGTATTGCTACTGTATTATTTGGAAGCATGGTTATTGATAGCATGGTGTTTCTTGTATGATTATGCGGCAGGTGTATTTGCTCAAAAGATAGTGGTGGATACAAGTAGCTAAAACGGAGAGCTTTAAGAATTGCATGAGACTGTATTTCGTCCTGAAGTTAGCGATGTGTGAAAATGACATGGAGATTTAAATTCACCTTGCGGCGACCCTCGCCATGCCGGACTGTTCCAACACCGAGGACGTGAACTTGGTTTGGGGATGGAATTGAGATCTATCTCGAACATCTTGTCGTAATCAATAGTGATTAATAGATAGGTGCTTGGAACGACGGATCAAGAGGGACAGCATATAGCAGGAAGAGAGTACTCGACGAAGGAAGTTACGGGAACGAAAAAGGAAACAACAGAGAAATTAACAGTGGAGAGGGAGGGAGCATGAGGGTTCAGTCAGCTCAGTGGCCACGATACTAAGCAGCTGGGCAAACTTCAATACTATACCGGTTTGGAGAAAAGAGTTCATGATACCTTGTATCCATTAGATATTTGATCAAAATCACTAGTAGAAACATATCAGCCTTGACAATCTATTTCTGGCGTTCAGTAGGTACAATAGCGCTATTAGCAAGTGATTTCTCTTGCTCCGAGAATACATCCAAACGCTCATTGCCTAAACTTTCTCTCAATCTTCAATTACCGTCCCGAGTGCCTTCCTGTTGAGTACTATCCTGTTCAGTAGCATCCCGGTAAGGAGCCTCCTAACTTACCTCTTGAATCAACTGCTGATTCAATATTCTAGAAGCCGTCGACGATCAAGGAGTCGAAGCCTCCTGGGGTTCATCTTCATTCTCCTTCTGCTTCCCTTTCCCGTTCCGATTTATTCTCTTCCTTTCTTCCGCCCTCTCTTCATTCTCTTCATTCTGCTTCTCTTTCTCCTTCTCGTCCTTTGCAATCTGTCTCCTCTCTCTCTTCGTCAACGTCTCCACTTCAGCTTCTGGCTCCTTCTTGCTCTTGCCCTTATGATGTGTGAAGATATGATTTATCCTGGCGACCTTATCCCACATAATCACCGGTTTACCGCCTGGAGGAAAACGCTTGAAATATTCAATCCTATGCTCTGGTATGAAAGCTGGATCCGAAATCTCGCTTGTCCATTCGATAACAGGCTTTTCTTGAATGGCCTCCATATGTCTGTCGGTGTAGCCGACAACCCATTCGTCGACCCTGTAGTGCACCTGGTCAAATTTGAGACGATTGACAACATCATCTGCCTCACGAAGAGGTTTGCTTGGCTTGTTGGTGTTCTGAGGATTCCTCGGAATCTTTTTGACGCCATTGTTGGCTAAATTCAGCACTACGCTATCCGGTTTCTGCATGGGTCTGTACGGCCATTGCTTCGCACAACTGATATAGATTTGTTCACTCATCTGAGCAGCTGTTAAGACTACAGGGTCGAGGATGCGGAAATGGCCGTTATCTTTCTCTTTGCCCAGGAAAGCCCGCCAGTTTCGAGCGACACTTTCGACAACCACAGGATGCAATCTTTCTTCAGGGCCGCCGAGACCCAAAACGTAGGAACCTTCGTAAGTGTCATCTGAATGAGATCCTGCAGCGACGAGGCGATATTGCCAGAGGTAGACATCGCCGTATACTGCAACAAGGTCTGCTTCGAATAAGCATTTGGGTTATAGGGAAGAATTGAGACAACTTATCCTTACGGATCTTACCTGATTTAAGACGTTTCAACTTCGGTACAACGAAATTTCGAAGCCACTCCCCACCTTGAATGTTTGACCCTGTGAGCTGTATATCGACTCTCACATAAAGTGGGAAACATATTTTGTTTTGAATCGGCTGTAGTTCCAACTTCTTCAGCATGTCGACCCAAGCTGTTGCAGTATCTTCAACATAAGGACGATGACCAAGTATAAGTCTGCCTTTAGAAGAATACTTGTTGCTGAAGTGGTCGAAAAACCGGAAAATGAACCATGTGACGGGGTAAGCATGGTTGTTGTCAGCTTCATGTTTATAGATGGGAAGAGATATGAATACTTGATTATATGATGGGGAAAGAGATGGGAGGGGAGACGTGAGCTGGTCAACAATAAATGAAGGATTGATCAGCGTATCACCCTCTACATGCTTCTTTCTGTACAAGCCGCGATTGAGAGCCCAAGCGCGGATGTAGTAGTAGGCAAGGCGAGAGTCGTCCTCGTCCATTTGTCTGCTTCTTTTGGCATCTCTCTGTACCTTTTGGACGAAACAACGAGCCGAAGCAGGGGCGTTCTCGAGAAATGATTGTGGAGCATCGATAATGTTCGGATATCTTTCAGTTGTTAGAAAATAGCGATCTAATCAAGCATGCTGGTCCGAATGACTCACTTCCGTACTAGTGTTCCCCATTGAAGATAGCGGAGTTTGAATTGACACCCATCTAGGGAAACATGGTGTTAGCATTTCCGATATTTTCTGCCGCCCAGACTGGGTTGTGATATTGCATTCACGAATCTTACCTAAGGCCATGAAGAAGGTCACGTCTCGCGGAGTGAGATGCTCAATGCTGAAGACCTCCACTTTGATTTTTCGCTCGTCTTCCATCTTGGCGATCGTGTCCCAAAATATATCAACATACCTTAATGTTGCTATGGTGCCAAAAGCTTTGCAGACTAGAGGTTCGTGGACGGCCGCTACTTTCAGTAAGAATGTACATGCTTTCAAGATTTTGACCTGTGGAATTACTGCTGCTCGAGCCTCAGTTGCGCCACGCGATCGCTTTGGGGAATTTGATGTGTCCTGTGAAAGTGCTGAGTCCTCCTCTATAGCATCAATGGATTGTTGCTTCGACTTCCCTTTAACGTCTGCCGAGGACCCTTTCGGCGCGGGGGGGATAGGATCGGTAGCAGTCGAGTCATGAGTCGAGGTATTTGCCTCCAAGTTTGCTGAGCTCTCATCCCCTGCAGCGACAGTCTCAATCTCCTCGGAACTTGGTGAGTTCTCGTTTGCCGTGAGTGTGCCTTGCTCAAGGTAACTGCGAAGCAGCTCAAACCAGTAGTCTGATTTCTCCCAGCCATCCTCAGTGGGCATATCATAGTCTCCCTCTAGGACGTTTCGCAATTTATCGATGTTTGTTGATGCCCAATTGAGCGTGGGGAATGAGAAGATGGGCTCCATTGGTGACAAGTGATATTTTGATTAATAAGATGATGAACTGAAAGACGTCGCAGACTTAGCAGCGGCGATATTTGGATGGTGAACGTGACTTGAATGTGAAGAATGTATGAATGGAAGAAAAATAGAAGCAACAACAACTTAATGTATGAAGCTTTTGACTCATTCGCCGAGATGGTGGCAGATGTGGAAGTCACGACTGCTGTTCGCTCCGCCTTGTAGCAGTTGGTCAATGACTCAATCAATGACTTCGCTACAAGAATCAACCGAATTCACGAAGTAGAACGAGAAACATAAAATCACGCTTAGATATGAGAGGAATATGACGGCAATAATTTGATATGAGATAGTGTTTCTCGTCCCGATTTTCTGATGCAGTCTTCGATTTTCTGTTGCTGACGATGACAGGATGACATCGTAACATTCTAGCGGGAACGAAAAATGAGAGAACCACAATTCAATCGCAATGAAACGAAACGCAGTCGAAATACCCAATGACTAGGCAAGTCTTGGAAGTCGGAATCGGTAGGGGAGGGAGTGAGACTGAGACTGAGACTGAGGTCCGATATAACTTGCCAATACTGCAGAACAGGGCAATTGTGTGGTCTTCTCTTGTTGGACATGGCTCGGGCGGATCTAGCAGTCAGCGAACGAATTGCAATTCCGCTTCCCTGCTAGCATCTGAGGATTACATGTAACGTCAGCCATTCTACTTTTACATTACAGCAAGTGTTACACGCTAGGCCCGGTAAAGTAAAATCTTAATTCAAATAGGCGATAGTTACAGCCCCAAAAAAAACCCCCCCTAGAATCCATAAATATCTTACTAGTATTAAGTACCAATCTTTAAAGCTGCAGATGAAACTGCGTAACTATAGTATTTCTTAACTTGTAATTTCTTACTTTAAAAAGGAATCAAGTTACAAACTTTATAACCAGCAAGGTATTTTAGCATCACACGAAAACCGACCGTTCACCAACTGCAATCGATTCTCGAACCCTGGTTCACGCCAAGCAAGAGTAATCGTAATCCCTGCGGCTTGGCTCGAAAGTCCTTTTTGCCCATCGAGTGATGATTGGTGGTTCCAAAACATGGAGCTGCACGGGATCAGGCAGCTGCGCAAAGGGCGGAATCTCTTAGGTGGTCCTGGGGCGGAGAGGGTGGTGTGCCCAGCCCTTGGCCGTCGCAATCTCGCCGGGAGATGGCATGTCTTTCTTGTCCGCCGGTCGCGAGTCGAAGGAGTCAGGCAGTCAGTGGAAGGTCCATCCCGTAAGATGGATGGATAGATTACTCGGCTGGTGGCAATTGCATTGTGCTCGCCGCCGAAAAACGTCGTGGAAGTTGGTCTGATGAGAGGCGGGAATTCCGAATGAATCTCGTGTGGCCGTTCGCAAACGCTGAATAACCTTCGGGTATGCCTTTACCTTAAACGGCCCTCCAGCGGACGCGATATTGTCTGCCAGACTCCAGGACAACGTGAAGGGCCACCGCGATCATCTCTCCAATTTCTGGCTCCAGGCAATCTCTCCCTCCTCTTCCCCCTCTTCCCCCTCTTCCCAGCATCCTCGCAGGCACTGGCATGTCGTGTCAGACATGCGCTGAAGGCCACGAGGACTCTCAGACCTGCTACATGAGCTGGGTGAGCAGAGCAGCAGCCAAGCACCCCGAGCTTGGCTCGTCGGGGCGCATTCTCTTAGCCCACCAGTGCCCGAGGACTTTCCGTACGAGCCACCTCTTCTTGGCCTCTCACGCCAACCTGTAATGCCAAGACCTCTAATTCAGTGCCAAGCCCGGCCTACCTAAGTCGCCCTAGATGCAGCCCCCGGTGTGGGACCATAGGCCAGGTCCTGGCCAAATACCCAATCAGCCCCCCGGAGATGCCCCGACATCTCGCTAACAACACGACTTTTTTCTTTCGCGCCACCACGTCCGAACACCAAAACCCTCTTTGCTGATGCGCTAGGCCACTCCCGTCCATGCCAAGCAAATCCCAAAACTTCCGTCCTCTCGCGCCGAGTACAAGTAATCGACAGTCCTCGCGCGTCCAGAGTTGACCTTCTCGTTGCGTTGATACCTGAATTATTGTCTCGGTCGAGCGCGTCATTACTCCAACGCTTTTCCAGAACACTGAAAGTAGACTTGAGGCACCTATTCCTCCTCAGATCCGCCATCGCTTCTCTAGCGTTGCCCCTTAACAGCCGACGCCCGCTGATTGGCTCCACGCGCCATCGCTATGTCTGCCCCCGAAGCGCAGCAAGACGCTGCTGCGACCGCACCTGCTGCTGAGGCTCCCCGCCCTGCCATCGCCGCTGATGACAACTTGTCGTGCCAGTGGGACAAGTGCTCTGAGCGATGCACTTCCGCAGAGGCGCTCTTTGTAAGTCTTCACTCACTCTTACATGCTCGCTGTACTACAGGAATTAATTGTTTGAAGGAGCACATCTGTGAGAAACACGTCGGACGAAAGAGCACAAACAACCTAAACCTCACGTGCGGATGGAACTCGTGCCGAACAACTACCGTTAAGCGTGATCACATTACCTCCCACATTCGAGTCCACGTTCCATTGAAGCCTCACAAATGTGACTTCTGTGGCAAGGCGTTCAAGCGCCCACAAGATCTCAAGAAGCATGTGAAGGTGTGTATCTCATCTCAAACTCGTGAGAAGCGTAGCTAATCGTACCTCGAAGACTCACGCCGACGACTCGGTTCTCCTTCGATCCCCAGAACAGCATGGACACCCAGGCCAAGGATCCGGATACAGGCAGGGAGGCAAAGGTATGTAAAGCAACATCAATGGTTGTTCCCCTACTTACCCGCATCTGACAAAGGAAATAGTGATTGCTAACCTGCAAAACCTTGCAGCAAACGGAGGTTATTATGATCACAGCGCCCAGATGCACCCCGGATCTACTCCCAGCTATGGCGCCCATCACTCAACCCACAATGGCTACTATGCTCCTCAGCAACCATCTTCGTACGCTCCGGTCTACTATCCAGTCAGCCACGGTGGTGACCTCGGCCAACATACCGCGTACGACGGACGAAAGCGTGGATATGACGCCTTGAACGAGTTCTTCGGTGATGCCAAGCGCCGCCAAATTGATCCCAGCTCTTATGCTCAAGTCGGCCAGCGCTTGATGGCTTTGCAAGGAGTTCCCATCCATAGTGGGGGCATCTCCGAGTACATTCCAGCTGGACCATCTCTGGTTTCCGTTGACGGCCATGGCGGTCACCACAGTGCTCATATGCCTCAGCACCAGTACGCTCTCCCACTGCCAGCCGTGCGTACAAAGGCAGATCTCATGAACATCGATCAATTCCTCGAGCAAATGCAGTCGACCGTCTACGAGAACTCCAACGCCGCTGCCGCAGCAGGCATCCAACAACCAGGAGCACATTACACCCACTCCGCCGTCAACTTCCGCCAGAGCCACTCTCCACCACAGACCCTCCATAACCTTGGCCACATGAATCCCCATGCTTCTTCATCCCACGTCACTGCTCCCATGATGGCCACCCACTCCTCACAATCCACCTCTTCTGGCACGCCTGCCCTAACACCCCCATCAAGCTCCGTATCCTACACATCTGGACATTCTCCCGTCTCCTCGCACGGCATGTCCCCCACCACCCGCCACAGCTCCACTGCCTCGGCCGCATACCCGACTCTCCCCGCCGTCTCGCTCGGATACTCACCGCATGCCCAAACCGCACCAACATCCACACTCGGCACGAACTTTGACAGCGATCCTCGCCGTCGCTACTCCGGTGGAATGCTGCAGCGAAGCGCTAACCCACCTCGTTCCGAGATGATGGACACATCGGACGATTCCTCAACCCCATCTCCAAAAGAAGCCACATCCACACTGTCCCGTGAATTGGCCAATAACATCGATCCTGCACTATCTGGCGTTACGTCTCCAACTGGCACCTCCCACTCTGATAGTGGAGAGAGCGCTAGAGATCGTGCAGAGGAGTTGTGGATTGAGAATATTCGTGTTGTGGAGGCGTTGAGGAAGTACATCGGTGATCGTTTAGAGCGAAAAGATTACGTTGACGACGAGGAAGACGTCTCGATGTCTGGCACTGGAGCAGAGGAGAAGGGTGAGGAGAAGAAGGAGGGAGAGAGCCTCTATCCTGTTTTGAGGGCTGATGATGACTAGAATGGGATGGGATGGGATGGAGAAGGGATGTGATTGTGATGAGCTTGATGATTCATGACTTTTGCTTCGTGTATATGTTTATGTCTGACAGGCTGGCGTTTGCTGATGATCATACCTACTGGCTGGTGGTAGTGGTGGCTGATTGTGCTTTCGTGGATTTACTGCTTTGCTTTGCGATCCAACTTCGCTGGGGAATATCAAAATGAGCCTAGCTAGCTTCACTAGTATGAGTAAATGATTAAATAAAACAATCTCACAAGTACAAATAACCACCTGTTACTTTGACATTCCGAATGCGGCTATACTACTTATAAACTTTGAACATAGATGAGATTCTTATTTAGAGGGTGAATTGATAGATGTAGGAAAAGGCCTTAAACTCTGACAGCTTTTCTAATCTCTGTCTTTCTCTTCACATATTTGACTACCAAAACTCCATATTCATTATTTAGGGTAATGGTAGAGATTTTCAATTTGTTTAATGATTAACCATAATTTACGCATTCAAGTAATGCCCATTGTTTTCCAATGCAATGCATCCGAACCGCTAGAAGTTGGCGAGCTAGACAATGAACGCACTCAGAATTCTTAATTAGAACACTTTCTTCGCCCACATGTTGGTCCTTGACAGAGAAAGGGGGGTCGGCCCGGGAATAGCAACAGCGGATATGGCCCCCGGATGACATCGTCTCCTTGACTTCGACCCCACTACCCACTACCCTACCATAACAGTACAGTACATAATATTCTCCACCTCTACGGCATTACCAATCAACACAACCGCTCGTAACCATTCATGAATCCATAATCTCCAAAGGAGTCCCGGCATTTTTTTATCTCCAATCATCCTCACACACAACCCTCTTCCCTCTCCCTTCACCCATCTCAACATTTCATCTGATCCTCAAACACATTTCAAAAGATGGCGCAACCCCACACCTACGTCTCCCAAAGCCCACCTGGTATACAAATCGACAGCGGCATCAATCAATTTTTCGAAAACTTCTACAAGATTAGTGATACGGGGACGGAGGAAGCGCATGAGCTGTACGCGGATTCGTTTTTGAAGGACGGGACTATTGTGATGGGCATTAAGGTTGGACGGGGGAGGGATGGTGAGTGTTGTCTTTTCTTGCATGGTTTAATGATTTTTGTGCTTTTCGGCTATGATGGTTCTTCGAGAATTAGACCTTTTCACTAGGTAGTTATCGAATTTTCGACTAGGATAGTGCTGTAGTTGAGGGGTTCAGGTTATCTCTCAAGTGAAAAAATTTTGGAGTATTCAAACGTGAGATGAAAGAGTTGTATTTGCTGATAATAATTTATGAGTAGAGATCCTCCAAATCAGAAAAGGGCTGTGGGAAAAAGTGGCTTCGAGACTGCATCGACCGCTGAAGATCTTTCCATTTGGAGAGAATGCGGATGAAGTTATGCTGTACGGGACAGTGGCTTATGCGCTGAAGGATGGGAGGAAGGCCGATGTCAGTTCTCTCTTTTCTAATTTCCTTCCTTATTTAGGTAGCATTATGTAGGTAGTAGGTGAAGGAGTTTGGAAGGAAGTAGAGACAGGTGAGGTGTTTGGAGTGATCGAGGCTGATGGTAAACAGGTTGATTGGAGTGCGAGAGCGAATATGGTCAAGGATGGAGGGAAGTGGAAATTTAAGTATTATCAGGTTTATTTGGTGAGTTGGATTTTCTTGAAAGAGGAGAGACGCTGATGATGAGTAGGATTCTGCTGCTGTGCAGAATGCTAAGTGAGATTGCTAATGGCTGAATGAGTAGATGGACAAGGAATTGAGAACAGAATGGTAAGAAAATGGAAGAGGTTGAAGAAATTGATAATAGCATCCTGCCATTAGTACTTTTTCTCCTGTTGGGAAAGAGAAATCTAAGAGTAGCATTTCTAGAAGTGCTTTCCTTAACAACATTTGCCATTAGATCGGATGGTTCTCCAAATGGATCAGGCCTGATCATGACTACTTCACTGGTACAGATCCATACCTCTTGGATATAGGGTATGGTCTTCTCACTTTCCGTATTTCCTTCTGCCAATGGGACATAAGGTCCACCTAGACCACCAGACGTATGTTCCACATGAAGTAGGAGAACTGTGCGTGAGAAAGTCGTCATATGTATTGTCGCAATGATGCAGCCCAGACCAACGCCTTTTGACCAGTCCAGAACGCCACGCGATGCCGAAATATACACCCTCAACTCAACCCAGCTCAATCAATCCACATCCATCTCATCCTCCACCCCACCATCAACCAACACCTTCCTCCTCTGCTTTATCTTCCCAAACACCTTGCTCCTCTCTCTCTCCAGCGGCAGCTCCTCAACCTCCGCTCCAATCTCCTCCAAAGCCTTCCTCTCACTAGCCCTCATCTTCGGCAACAGGTGCTCATTCTCCGCCACCAGCTTCCTGTTCGCTTCTCTCTCCCTCTCCTTGTTACCTGCCATCCGCTTCTTGTAAAAGACTCTCTCGCGCTTGGCTCGGATTTCGCTGACTCTCTCCATGGCCTTCAGAGTCTTGGCAACTAGGTCGCGGTTGTAGCGGACGGGGACATTGCGGCGTGCCGCAAAGGTGAGGGTGCTGTCCACGACCATTTCTTTGCCGGCAGATTTGCGGAAGGCTTTCGTCCATTTCAGCTTGCGGGGATTGCGCTTCATTTTGAACTTTGGGCTGTTAGTATCTGCATTTCCTGGGACGGAAGTAGAGTAGAGGAGCATACATTCTTGTGGCATTTGCTGCGGCAGAATCGAAAGACTCGAGCATCGTTGCGCACGAAGGTTATGCCCTTCTATAGAAATTGTTAGCAAGCTAAGTTTTCCATCTAAGCCTACGCAGAGAATAATTGTTCTTGGCGCCGCAAGATAATAAGCTGCGAAAAAATCATGCAGGAAGAGAACGTACCGATGGGTAACAAGGCTGCGAGCAGAAATAGCACGTCTCAATCCTCATCTTGACGGTGCTGCCCTCAAAATGTCTTTGATGAGTTTGCCTCTGTAATCGCAACTTTCTCCAACTCTAAATCAAAATTTGTGCTCGCTTCGACGATAAGATTAACCGACCTGCGCGATACCTGATTAGGCTACTCAATAGTCCGTGCGCTAAAATATCTATAACTTCTGGAAGAGCGTACAAGATATCCGTGCAGACACCATTTGAAACAACCACGACATTTTATGATAAGGTTCTAGTATCGCGTGCCATTAGGAAGGACAAACAGCAAACATGGCTTCGATAATGACTATTGGCGTAGGTGTCGCTGTTGCCGCATTCCTGGTATGCATGCTCTTCTATTTTTCCGGAACAAGTACTGATCATTCCTTAGGGCAGAGCAGGTCTAGTAGCATTACGGCGATCGCGAGGAGAAGCAGTTGGTGCATTGGGGAAAGCATTTTATAAGGGAGGATTCGAGCCAAGGATGAATAAAAGAGAAGCTGCTCTGATTCTCCAGCTCAGGTACGCCACCTCCACAGTCTCCGGAAGATGATGGGATTGATAAGTCTACAGTGAAAGACAACTCACCAAAGAACGGATACGGAAGAACCATCGAACGCTTATGATGTTGAACCATCCTGATCGAGGCGGAAGTCCCTACCTAGCAACGAAAGTCAACGAGGCGAAGGAGTTCTTAGAGAAGAACTCGTAAGCACACGGGAATACGAGATGTATGAGCAGTTGTATAGTATGATATCTGGGATCCTTATGTATTAGCGACGGCGTTCAAGCGGTATCTGGTAATGTGCCCACTTGGGCAGATCTCTTCTCTGAAAGAATTGAAGTCACATTTGATCATAGTCGGTGAAGTTTATAAATCATCGATGCAATACTATATTCTGGCTATGCGAGTCTTTAAGATCCATGCAATGCTTGCGCAAATCTGTACGAACCAGAAATCTTGCTATGCAGTCGATCATCACGACAAGATGACAAGTCTGGTCTTCGTCAAAACTCCGTGTCTAACGCTTTGCTTCGAAGCCTGTGGCCTATACCGCAAGTGCAGAGAAACGAGAGTTCAATTATAGAACTCAATACCACCATGAAGTAGAAAAGGGCCGATCCGCACAGCTTGATGGCCTAGGAGACGGACTTCCAAGGTTATGCTCTGCCACCATAGCCATGAGCTCTTCTTCGTTTCCCCACGGTGCATTCAATATCGCGGAGGCCATATCCCCTCCGGAGGACAGGACCCGGTTGGCAAGTGTTTGCGGAGGGCCTTCATTACCACCTTCTCGTTGGTGAGCATTGGCCTCAGGAGAATTTGGCTCGGCTTCGAGGGTAGAGGGCTTTGGCTTGGAGACCATAGATGGCTCGCCATGTGCAGTTGAGCCTCCGGCCGCAGTGGAAAGTACAGCACCAGTGGCATGATCGACTCTTGGCTCAGAGAATCCTTCGAGAACTGGACCCTTTGTACCATTGTCACTCTTAGGAACGAGACCAACCGCAGCTCCCCCTTCTTCTTCGAATTCCCACGAAAGAGTCTCATCGATAGAGGCGACGGTGGCCTTAGTAATGTTCCTACCCGATTCATTAGCTCCTATCTTCTCTTGTAGTAGTTGCAACTTACTCGGCAAGCCGCTGTCGCCTCTCCTGATCTGCCAAGTCTTGCGATTTGCTCTTATCAGTAAGGTGCTTTATAGCAGTACCGACCATGATTTGCAGTGTATATACCGCGTCGTTCCCTGCATTGTGGAGGTTCCACCCCACCAAACCAAGACTATGCAGGATAACCCCCAGCTTGCTAGGATTGACCTCACGTTGAAGATACTTCCACATGTCTGCAGTGTCGACAGTATCCTTGAGATTGGAGAGATTGGTAACATCATAGCCAATGTCCTTGAGGAAGGTGATATCGGCACCAATATTATGACCAACCAAGACGATATTTCTCTTTGGCTGGGTGTTCTCTGGGGACGTATTTCCTTTGTTGGAAAAAGGATGCTTGAAGCAGGATGCAATGACAGATGGAGCGTCTCTGATGCTTATGAACTCACTTTCACTAGTTCCTATTAGTTTATGTTGAATACCTCTAGGCAAATTAGACTTACCCAAACTCGAAGTTATCTGGGCATCCAGTCACAAAGTCCTTGTTGATTAGGTATCGGTGCTCCAGGATCCGGAAATGGCGAGCACGAATTTTCTGCATCCAGTTCTTCCCTCCTTCTCCCGGTGCCAACTTGGTTATATCAAGTGTATCGAGAGTCGCTACACCGATCTCTGTGACTTGCTTATGGTTTTTTTCGTAGGCCTCAACATCAACGGAGATGAAGATGACAGAGTCCTGTGGCATGAATTTCATAGATCTTCCAGGTTCGAAAAATGTGGGTGGTGGTAGCTTTGCAGCAGCAGCCTTAGCAGCGTCCTTGAGGTCGACCCATTCCAACCCAGACTCTTTAAGACTTGCCTGAATTACCTCGGTCTCATCTCGCATCTCCCTAATACCAATATAGCTTTGGACTCGCTTGGTAGAGGCTCCCCATCCCTGTTGTCTTTGGATCCTGTCCTTGCTCTGCTTCTCCTTATTGGCCGTCTTCCTGCCCTTTTCGTTTGCTGTAATAAGTGCAAACTTAGCTTGAAAAGCTTCCAGTGATCGGTCACTAGGAGTGCCAACAGCGCTAGGCTCGCCGTCAAGCTTGAAGTAGTATGGAGGGATGCGGAACTTCAAGTTATCAAACTCTTCTCTCGAGGAGGAGCGACCGAGGTAGCGGGGTTGAGGGTTACCGTCATCCATGAAGCCAATGTAGAAACCATCACCAGCGCTCCCCTTAGGGATCGTGAGGCGAGTCTTCAGCTTTGAATTGATCGCTTCAAGCAATCTCTCAAATTGCTTGGTCGGAATCAAGACGACAGGTTGGGGGTTCAGACCTGTCTGATCGGCGTAAAGGTAGAAGCTACAGAGGCATCTCTCAATTAGAAGCAGACCTTTCAAAGATAACTAATCAAAGGAAAATATGTAACTCACAGATCATATGTGTGCCCATACACTTGACTTTTATCAAAGAATGTCTCCGCAATCTGGAAGAGGCGTTAGCGCTATAACAACATTTCAATCTGCCACAACACTTACCTTTTGCTGGTTTCCATGACCAATGAAAACGTAAGGGTATCTAGCTACGGTCTTAAACGGCATGAACCTAATGCCTTCTGGTGCTAATTGTCCTTGTTGAAGCTTGTAGCCCATAACAGTCGTGGTGTCGACGCGATTGCCTAGGAAGGGAGATCAGCAAACAGTACTAGACCAGATAGAAAGGAAAATCTTGCTTTGATACGTACCATCTTTAAAGGTGATGACCCCCGTCTTCTCACACAGAGCCCCATAGCCTTTGCTTATGACTATCTCCTCGTCTTCGGAATCGCTTCCTTCGTAAATGTTGTTGGCTCTCACACTGGGAGCGGACAACCAAGAGTTTTCAGTTGATGTGTTTTGGTCCACGACATCTACTCCCCCTGTTAGGGCATGGAGCTTTGTCATCTTGTCCATGGTTGCGTTCTCACAAACTAAGGCACACTTAAGATCGAGGTGGTTGTCAAACGTTTGTGAATAGAGGATGTTTGCTTTGGCTGTAAGAAAAAGCGAGAGAATATTTACGGAGCTAGCCAGCTTCGGACGACAGAAACGCTAAACTAATGAGCCGTTCACCTCATGCTTCCTTAAAGTTAACGAGAGAGCTTTCCGGAGGTCTAGTTAAGAAAGGAATTTGGCTACCGCAGAAGGCTCAGTGCCTGGAGTGGTGTAGGAGCTGCAGAGTTTTCCTCAATACGGGAATTGACTTGAGTAGCTTTTAGTTGCCCTCCCACAATCTCAAAATATAGATTTGACGACACATAAGTCTATAATATCTCATTTACATCTTAAAATATGTTAATTTCCATATCAAATTTAGATGAATGAGTCTTAGACTGGCGAACACATACCCCTCAGATTTAAGCAAAGCTATCCAAAACAGATGCAGTATCTACCATGTTAAGTTGAGGGAGGTACGTCTTGGTACCAAAACAAAGCTTATGTGCTTCTTGTCCTGAAGATTATCTGCCGTTGTACCTAGGTCCCTAGCAGGGAACAGGTTTACCATTTCCTCAGAAAGGTGCCTGGAAACACAATAGCGGCCGCTAGCGTCTATGCAACTATAGTACCATTACGGCAATGCTCGCATCCCCCCCCAAAGCTAGAATGCTACTACCTATGTACAAGGGACCATTAGGGTAAGAACATCTCCAAGTCTGCCATTAGACATGTACAATTCAGCACAAATTTTCGAAAAGTTGCGTTTACTATATTCATTATCATTAGCACATTACACTCATTCATTGCATTGTCATTTTCCAAAATAGCAGCTAGTTGCCTCTCAACTTTTAGTAATAACATGCCCACCCAATCCCTCACTAGTTGCTAGTTTCCACAAAACTCTCCATATTTGTACCCTATTGTTTGGCATGAAATCAAACAAAGATCCTGAATCATTCAACAATCATCTCCCCCTGCTCCGGGTGGGTAAATCAGATGTCAAAGAATAAAACTTGAGATCGTCAGTAACGTTTATTGCCAAAGAGACTTATAATCACTTCATACCTCTGTTGCTTCTTCTGGTGAGACATCTGCTACTGATACAATGCTATCATCAATCAGTCCAAGCTTAGCAACCCTAAGCTTGATCCAGAACTCTCTTCTGTTTTCGCCCAGTTGTCCTTTCAAGATTCGCTTCTTCAGATCCCTGATAAATTTGTTATAGAGATCAGGCATCTCATATTCGATCATATGTTCTCGCATTACTCGGAGATCCTCCTTTGCTTGATTGAATCCATGATCTCCAGTAGCATCTTTGACAAGATTTCGGATGATGTCTGACATCTGATTGACAGCGTCCACTATGGCTTCGTCGGTCTCAGGTTCAGTGAGCATCTGCTTGAAGTCGGGGATGGCATTTTCTTTAGAGATCTTCTTAGGCTTGTTGCCAAGTAGTAGCGCATCTACATCAAGGCCAGAGAGAGGCGTGATGATCTCTCTTCGGTTTCGCTTTCCCTTGACTTTTGGTGGTACTGTATTAAATGTTAGTAAGCTTGTCCATGATCATGCATTTGTACATACCCTTCTTGACATCAGCGACAGCCACAAGGTTTTCGAGTTGTGAAGTGCTTTGTGCTACAAGCTCTGCTGGAGGTTCAGACCTACATATATCAGTGTGAGGTCTAGACGAAAGTTCAATAGAAGCTATCCCGGCTTAAGAATGGGTCTCACCACTTTGTAAGCACTTCAGCGGGTTTGCCAATAGGTCCTGGATAGATAGCTCTTTGCCGGATCGCTTGATTGATGCGATGTACGATTGGTGAATATGTCTCATCTATCGGCATGTATTCTGTAGGTTGGCTGCAAAGATCAACAACTTTTCTCAACATTTGCAAATGAAGGCATACCCATCGTCATCCTGACCAAAAGTAGACAGATCCATGCCTTTATTAAGTCAGCTAAAGTTTCGCACCGTAAAATCTTTCGATGAGAGGCGAGACTTACTGTCGACATACTCGCTCATCGCAGTATCGAGTTCATCTGAAGGAAGATACCTATGTTTATCAAGAGTAGCACCCGATGCAGTAATGACCCTATCCAAGGGAGGAAATCTGTACATGCGGATATCCTCAGCGAAAGGTAATGGAATATCGATGAGTGCCTCCAGGTTGGGCTCAATAGATGGTGCAAGGAGGACAATTTGAGGCTCCTTCCCATCCTTTGTCACAATCCTCGCGACAGCGTATGACTCTAACTCGGCAAGAGCGTTGACGAGAGATGAAAAGGCTAAACGAGCCTTGTCATCGACTTGTTGCGCGATTGTTATGCAGCTCTCGCCCATTGTGAAGTATTTCTGGTACTTGTGGAGTCAGTCAAAGATCGCGTAATAGTTGAGGAGCCATACTTTGTCAAATGGAATGAATCCAATGATAGAGAAGCTTTTGATTGTCTCGAAATTTGTTACATTTTCGTCGGATTCGGCAATATGAACAGCTGTCCGACCATACTCGTAACCTCTGGCAAGCTCATCACGATCAACGTCTCTCTTGCCGTTCATCGCTAGGGGATGGGACGGATCGTGAACTTTGTAAGTCCTCGCGGTTTTCACGACAGAAAGGTCGCTGCTTGGTGCACCTGTTATCTCCACGTCACCTGAAAGGGTATGTGACGACTGAGTGCTTGCCTCGCCACTACCAACACGAACGACGAAACTGCTAGCAGAAACTGGCTTCGCGACCTTCGTCTTCGAAAAACGCTTAACATTGATGTACATAACAGTTTCCGGATACTTTTCTGGATCACCGAGACCTATTGTAGTTAGCACCACTGTGCGCTCTAATACCTAGATATTTGGTGAGAATTAGAACATCTTACAGAGGCGACCCTCATAAGGGGAATATGGCTTTGTGACATGGACTTTGGGTATTGAAAGCGATTCGATAGCTTCTGCTGCAGTTCCGATGACCCCCTTATTGCATTTATCCACGAAACCCTTGAGAAGGTCTTCATTGCCTTTCTGGAAATAATTTAGTCATGTGAATAACACAATATCAAGGTACATACCTTGACAAGAGACTTGTCTTCCTCTTTGAAGCCGAAGTCCGAATCATCAAAATCAACACCCATCACAGTAATCTCAATACCCATTTCGTTGATCCTGCTAGCGATATCCTGCGAGAATTTAGTTTCAGATATCTCCCATTTGAGTGTTATATGCTGGGAGGATACGGTGGGCCCAAAAATCCAAGTAAATTTGAGTGAGAAATAGAAGCGCATAGAATATGGCGCTCTGTGTTGAATATTGTATAAAATCTTTTGTTGAAGAGTTAACACAACTTACACTGAGATTCTCATCATCTATCCTGCCTTGGCCATCCGTAAGGAGAATAATCCGTCGAGTGAAACTTGCTGGCTTTCCACTTTTGAGCATGGTAAATTTCTCAATCATGTGAATAGCAACAACAATCGCTGATATGGCGTCTCCCGCTTCAGTGTCGCTGGGCCTAATTTTTGCTTTCAGCTCGTTGAATTGCGCCATGGTCATGAGACCAAGTGGTTGAAGAACAGAGATGTTCTCATATCCTTCATCTCCAACAGGATTATCGGTATCGTCAGTCCGAAAGCCTATCACACCAGTATTCAACGTAGTCCTGGTAGATGACATGGTGTTTGCCATCTTGTCGTAGATATATCTCATGCCATAATCGAGGTCACTCTCAACTCGACCACTGTGACAGTCGCCAATTGTTGATCCGAGATCAATAGCGTAGACTGTTGCTTCTTTACTCATCTTGTCGACAGTTGTTGATAAATAAAGGACCGTGTCCGACGTGCGAAGAGATCAAAGATGAAGAGTGACAGAAGTGAACTGGTCACGTAAAGTGAATGGGAGACGCGCTCTCAAACGGGGCTGCTGCCTACGCGTCGCGAGAAAACGTGATAATGTCCCGGACCCACTTCCAGGTTCTCCAATATCCTTCCCTTTTTGTGCTTACATCTCTTGAGACTTTGTGTAATGCGTAGAAAAAGGATTGCCGAAAGTCTATCGTATCAATGCAAATTATGCTTCAAGAGGAGAATGTCTGGTGCATTTTTGGATCCCTGCCGTCGACCTCGGCAAGTTCCTCGATTTTTCGTAGGCGTCATGAGTTTCTGTTTAATGAAACCATTCGAGCCCTGATAAGTATCCCGCTTCAAATCTCATGCCACTTTCTCTCCCTATTCTACTTTCAATTCTGCAATTAGGTATCACTGATACAATATGCCTGACCTTTCAATCTTCAAATCTCCAGCCCCTTACCATATCATCGCGTATGTATTCTAATCTGCTTGCTCCGCCCTGGCTGATAAGTGTAGATACGGCACCCTGCTTGGGACGGAATTCTTCCAGGTACAATGCCCTCTTCTCAACCCAATATCCTAGACTGATCGAATATCTGCAGACCTTCGTAGGGGGTATCATCAGTTTCCAAGTCCTTCCAAGACCGCAATTCTCGCAGCTCCAACAGAAGCTATTCCCAGTATATTTCGGGCTGCAGACAGCATTGCCAGCAGTACTTGCCTTAACATATCCTGGCTCGAGGACTTCACTCGGGCCGGCGTCGAGTCTGCAAGGCGCATTCGCAGAAGTAAACAGATGGACCGTTTTAGCTCCTTTGGCCACAATGTTCGTGACCAGCGCGGTCAATTGGCTATATTTCGGACCTGAGACGACGAGGATAATGCGTAAGAGAAAGGTTCAAGGTTAGAAATAATCCCTCAATGTTGCGATCGGCAGATCGCTAATGCTCGGTGCTGCAGAAACTCGGGACGGCAAGAAGTATTACGATCCAGCACCACAATCGACAGAAATGCAATATTTAAACCAGGCTTTCTCGATTATGCATGGCTTATCATCATTGGTAAATTTGGTGGGGTACGTTGCGACAATATGGTACGGGTTCACTTTGGCCGAGAAGATATCATAAGAACCAATTTCTGTACATACACTACAGAGAGACTGTACCCAAGCTCGCCTTGTACATAATGGACTATCTAATACACGGAGGCTGCCAGCTTGAACGACGTGTTTTACAACTCCACTATTGGCGGAGCCAGTGGGAATATTGTTGAAGATCTCTATTTTCTGGAGAGCCTCGCGATCAGCTTCGTATGTTACACTACTTTACCTAGTGGCTTGAGACAATGCTGCCTTGAGATCAACAGCCCTCAAAATCTCTTTTCCGTCCCAAAACCTCCACACTAGAACCTCGATACAATCCAAGATGACAACCTCACCCACCTCATTCCTCCACTTTCCTCAACTCCCCATCGAACTCCGTCTCCGGATCTACGAGTACGCCTCCCCACCACCGCGAATAATTGAGCTAGCCTGGTCCTCCAAAGCCCGCACCCTCATATCGCTCACTCGCACCCCAGCTCTCCTGCACGCCTGTCACGAATCTCGCCATGAACTCCTCCCTCGCTACAAATCTCTCTCATTCTTTCATTGCAATCAGATCATACTTGTTGATTTTAGCCAAGATACGATATTTTTCGGGCCAGGCTGTCGACATCTAGTTCCGAGCGGGAAGTCAAGTCCCTGGGTGATGCAGAATCAGAAAGTGATTCGAGATATCGTCACTTCTGCTGTTCTCAGAGAAAATCTGTCCTTGGCCGCATTTGATTGCGAGTTTGTGCTTGGGATGGAAGATGTGCAATATGGGACAAGACAATTGTATCAAATCTGTGATGTCATGGAGCAATTCAAGATCGTTGCGATTATTAGGGAATTGAAGAATGAGGATGCAACAGCCGAAGAGAAGAATTTTGATGGTTGCTTGAGGTCTGTGAGGACTGAGGTGGTGGAGAGAGTTGGTGTTGATTGTTGTTCGACGAGATTTGTGGCTTATTTGAAGTTGAATGTTGGGAAGAGGAAATTCGAGGTCCAAAATAGAAGGGTCATTCGGAAATGAAAAGATAGTCATCCATCATCGTTGAATGATCCTAGGACTAAGAGCGTTGGAGCGAGTGTCTATTTGAATGTCCATTGACTCGACGTGCAATGAAGCTTGTTAGACCGAGTCGAAACATTCGCTCTCGAATATGATATCAGCCAAATTTATCTGCTTAGGAGTAAATATTCTCTAAAAGCAGAAAGCGTGGGGTGTATCAAATGCTTCCATTCTCAGTGGCACGTCTTTACTATCCGCTGACATTCACTTCATGCTGTCTTCCCTTACTCCTTCGCTTGAGCCCCTGAAACTCGGCTAAAATACTGGAGTTCGAGGAAAGGTTGGGAATAGTCCTTTACCAAATAGGCGAATTGAAAAGTTGAACCGAACAAAAAAAGAGGCTCAGGGGTCGCTGTGTTGGTTGTGCTATAAATGAAAGGGTATTTACTTACTATAGGACAATATAAGCTTGCTTCCTTTCTTCTCTTTGTAAGATCACCCCCACTTTAGTCATCTCATGTCCTTAACCTATTATTAGTTCTACTGTTACACCTTGGACTCTTTCAAGCCTCACTCTGTTCATATTAGTTAAGGCAACCGTGTAAGGTTATTAGATGTTGGAAATGTAGGGAGTTTCCTCTAAGCTATCTTGATTTGTTATACAAAATTGCTTATTACATTATATAAGGTTGTCTGACTCTAAGAGTCTGACGACTGGTGTTAGTAAAAGACTTATATCTCGACATTCGACCCGTACTTGATTGCAAAACGGAGTCAGAATGTTCAGGCACGTGAAACGACGGAGTGATTTGAGTATGGAGGATCAAACATGAGCTTTGCATTAAGCATTTCAAGTAGCAATTAAGCCCTCAAAACAAGCAGCCTGTGTAGTAGCTGAACTATCTCCAAAAAAAAAAGGGATCTCCACTCTCATCCCACTTTCCTAGTCTGTGTTTCCATCTGCCCACTACTCCATCGCCACATCTCCAGTCACATCCTCAATGACCTATCCACCGCCTCCACAACACCGAGGTGATTAGAATACATATGTGCAATAAAACTTTGAATCGTAAAAGAACCTGCCCAATACCAATAGAGACCGTCCTATCCATCGTCAACGATCTTTATTAGAAACCGCCATTCGTAGCATCGTGCCAATTTTGGCGGCACCGGACAAGTGGAGTGGTGTGTTGAACGTCGAAGGTAAAAAGTATGTGCAAACAAAAGACTGTCCATCAGAAGCAAAGACCGAGCGCACGAGACTTTAGCACAGGCTCGAGGTCATTCTCCTTTCCCCATAAATCAAAATTGCGCCACGCCAGTTTTTCAATCCTTGCGATAAGGAGAAGAAATGGTATATTCCCAAACGTCCCTTCAGATCATGATGAAAAAGCGTGCTTGAACCCATTCGATCGATGCTCGCCGGCAGATCGTGACGCTTGCAAACCACATGCACCCCTATGCACCCACCGCCAAATAACGCCAGAAGTATTATACAGAGCCAAGTCGCAAAAGTGCCTCGACAGCCTCACGTTCCTGGGAATCGGAGGTCATGCCAAACGCTGACAAATCAAAATTAGGTCGTTGTGTATGCATTGGCATTGGCATTGGCACTGATTTAGCCAATGTTAAGAGGGATGGCCCGCCACCGCCGCGGGATCCCCCGTTATATATACCGGAAGAAAGGAAAGTATGTCGAGGGCCAGAGTTCGAGTAAGAAGTTGCGCGCAGTGCAGCTGCACCAACTGCAGCCCAATCTTCATCATCAGTTATGTCTTCGGGATCGTCGCCCATAACCTCGTCTTCTTCTGGCGGAGCCTCGGAAGAGGAACAAGACTCGTCACCATCAAGGGACATCTTATCTGCTTCGTTCTCTAACATAGAGATGTCCATATCGTCGTCGTGGGAGAAGGCGGCAGAATCGGCAGCCCAGCTTGACCCTGGAGCATTCAGTCGGGTTCGATCCCAACTATCCGTGGAAGCAATTGGCATGCCGTTGGAATAAGAGGATGGTGCACTTGGGGGTGGTGACTGTTGATTGCCTCTGCTGTTTCTAGCAGGATGGCCCTTCAACCTCGCGTCCCAACGTCCCCATCCTACTTTCTCAAACTTGACATTGCCCTTCACGCCGCCTCCTTCACCTCCACTGCCACGTCCCTCCAAAGCACCAACCACGAGTCTTCTTGCCTTCGCGGGTGGGATGCCTGAAAATCCTGGGACCGCGGTGGTGAGGAATCCCATGATGTGGCGGATGGCCAGCGGACCATGGTTCAACAAGATTTCGGGGAGATGATGCTTGGCCAACAGGGTTGGAGTAATAGCACCTGTCGTATCAAATCCTGGCGAGCCAATGTCGTGGCCACGCTCGGCAGATCCGTCTCGTTCACTCCCAGTTGGACCCTCATGAAGATCGAGATCAGACTCGACGTGTTCCAGGGTGGGTGACGTGGTAGAGCGCGTCCCATATGGCTTGACGCCATGAGGGGGTAGAGACGGAGATATAGAGTTGGGAGGTGTCGGGAGAGGACGTGGTTTGGTTGCAGGAACGCTCCTGGCAGCTACAGCAGCGAAGCTGTCTCTGCCATGAACCTTCGGGATGTCGCGAGCAGTGGAAGTCATGCTAGCCATTTCGTTGGGAGTTGCTTTCGTACGTTTCTCTGCAGGTACGCGACACGGGATTAGCAACTGGTTCGATGATAGACACGTTGGGTGGTGCTGACAGCAGTGCCAAAAGGAGAGCTGACTCACTCGACTTGCGATAGAAACGTGGCGGGTTGCTTGGAAGACGCGATAATGAAGCACAAGGCAACTGTTTATCGTATTGTGAAATGGTAAGTAACACGGTTCGAGGTCTTATCGGGCGAGGCAATGATGCTGCTGCGAAGGGCGAGGGCGAGAGCGATGAGTCGATTCGTACTTTGGAAGTTGGCAGTTCCGGATGAAGCAGAAGAGATAAGTTTCTCTGCTGCCGGATCGAGAAATGAGGGGGAGGTACAGGCAAGCTTTAGTACTGCGTTGCGTTGCGCGAAGCGACTGTGATGCAAGTGATCAGATTTGTGCTGGTTGTGTGGATGGTTGCTGCAGGTTGTTGTTGATGGTTGATTGATTGCTTGATCGATGTTCTTGCAGCTGGTCTGGCAGCATCCCTGGCGATGCTGCTTACCACTTCAGCCTAGCGTGACCCAGCGTGGCTGCCGACTGCCAACCCGGGCCTGCGTTGCCTGCTTGTCCCTGCCTGAGCCTGCCTGAGCCTGTACCGCACCTACTCTCCGCCAGACCGCGCGCCCTCCCAGCGAAAATTACCTCACTGACTCAATGTCTCGCCGCAAGCCGAAGAGTCTGCGGATGGGGGTGACCTGTCAAGAATTGCTCGTCGTACTTGGAAGTGCTGGAATCATGAAACATGATGCAGCTGTTGGCTCTGATTGATCCTCCACATCACCAGTGCTAGTGCTCCAGTCTCCAGCTCCAGCGCCGAAGCCCTTCGCGACACCTTGCTTCCTTGCTTCATTGCTTTATCTCGGGTTGTGCACTTCTAGAGCGCGGTTCCCAGAGCGCGGCGGGAGATGTGCACCTGATTCCACAAATTGCTCTCTCCTCACACCGGACCCCGTTGATGGTGACTTTTGGCATTGCACGCAAATCCACGTTGCTTCTGCGAAGCCTCCCGCTGGTTCGCTCACCTAACAGATCAGCAGACACACTTACGTGCCACCAAGAGGAGTTCGCGGCCAAGAAGAACCTACTGGAAATTCCTCCCATTCACCCATTACCCAGCATCGAATATCGACCCCACGTTGTTGAATCCTGACACGATAGGAAGCCGCCAGAGGGGAGTGGTTGAGGTCTCCACTTCTCCGTATTCGCACACATGCATCGTCGTCATTCAGAGTCGGGAAGCACAGTTGTCCCCCCCCCAATACTCCGTATTCTCCCGCCCACCCGAGAAATAGAGTTAGGTTCTGATCATGCCTCATAAGCCACTCAATCAGAGTCGTGCCTCAAGTGTGGGTGATGGCCAAGTCCTTCAAGAGAAGACGTGAGAGATGTCGCGCATATGTTCAGAACCGCCGATCATCGGCGAGGTCCATGATGTTTCGAGAGATCATCGCATGCGTCCAAATGGGTCGGGCTGCAAAGCGCAATCCAAGACATTCCCTGCAGTACGGATAAAGAAAAAGTGAAGTGGGAACTTCCAAGCAATGTGTCACTGTCAATTGGGTCTCAGGTGTACCAGTACCAAGTGTTCCCAAGCAAAAAGCAAGCTACCAGCGCCACCATCGTGATCAGGCAGCGAACATATCGAACAAATGGGTATCAAGGTCCTCCTCCATTCAGCACATATCTCCGACATGACTGAAATCAGAAGTGTAGTCAGTATCGTGCTCTGGGAGGCAGAGATGTCAGGTGATGAATCGCAACATTACAGACTTACCGCCTTTAAAATCTCAATCCGCTCTCTGGATT
Source organism: Phialocephala sp. D728 (assembly GCA_003988865.1). Classification (NCBI taxonomy): domain Eukaryota; kingdom Fungi; phylum Ascomycota; class Leotiomycetes; order Helotiales; family Mollisiaceae; genus Phialocephala; species Phialocephala sp. D728. Next base: position 255,396 of record QYAJ01000005.1, read on the forward strand.
GGTCGAACACGCTCTTGTACTGTCTGAGACTCTCTCTCAGAACATCTGCCTGATTGAGCCGTCCTTCGCATATGTCCTTCATTCTCAACTCCATCTCCTTCCGTAGAAATGGCTTGCTAAGACTTATCTCGAAACCCATCTTATCATAACCGTCCACAAGTGCAACACCAAGAGTTGATGGGATGAATTCTTCAACTCCGCCAGCTCGACCCTCCCCAGCTGCAGCACCCCCTCTCCCACCGCGACCTCCTCTTCCACCTCTGCCCCGACCCCCTCGGCCACCGCGGGCAGCCGCTGGCGCATTGTCTATATTGCCACCTCCGCCTCCGGCTTTTGGGCGAGTAAACACATAATTTCGTTCCTTTATCTTTGCGATATGCTCGGCCATTGTGGCATCTGTCCCAATGCCATTGGCATCCATCAAGGCAATGAGATCTGGCTCCGTTAAGTAGCCAGGAGCGCTTGTCTTTCCTTCGGTCATCATTGCTTCAGTAGGTTCAAATCTTTCCCCTAAAGTAAATTTGGGTAAAGTTGTGCTGCTCGTCCAATTCTCGTAAGGATAGACATTCAAGTAATTGCGCTCTATAACAACAAGCCCGTGCGCTCCAAAAGTTTCCTCGCCATACTCGATTTCAACATCCGTGGTCTGTCCCTTGGCGTCTTCGGAACAACATGCTAGGAATCGGCGTGTAACAAATTCGTAGACACGTCCCTCCTCCTGCGTTAAGACAGTTGGAGCAACCCAAGTTACTGGATGGATTGGAGGGTGAGCTTTATCATCATGCCTGCCTTCTCTTGGCTGTTTAAAGCCACCTTGAATGAGGCCCTGAACGTAACCTCCCCATCTGTTGTCCTGTACTTGTTTCTCCACAAGCGCTCTGAGGTTCATGCCTTTGTCGAAACGATCTGTCTCTGTCCTAGGGTAGCTGATGAAGCCTTTCTGGTACAACTTTTCGGCGACATCCATAGCCTGTTGACTATTCATTCGTAGAAATCGACTAGCGTTTTTCTGAAGCTCCACTGTTGTTAACGGCAATGGTTTCCATTTGCTCGTCGGCTTCTGTTGAATTTTAATTACCTTCGCAATCTTCGCAAGAATGCATCTTTCGAACAGAGTGACAACGACGGCACGGTCAAAAAGTCGATTCCGCTTCCAATTGAAGACGACATTGATATCTTCTCGTCTATGGGTGACTTTGATGCTCCAGAAGGTTTCGGGTACAAAATTCTTGACTCTGAAGTATCGATCAACGACGAATCCTAATGTTGGAAATTGACATGATCCTAGAGCAATGAGTCAGTTTGGTTGAGGTTTATTGTCATATTTCAAAAGACTTACCATAACTTATGACTCGGCGTTTACCATTCTCGGAGATGGATAAAGCACCACCAAGAGGTCGAAGGGTATTTGTAAGGTATCTCGTAAAGCTTAGCCCAATCCTCAAGTCAAGCTCTATGCGCGTAGCTACTGCACTGACTTGACGATCGTCCAAGTCAATAGGATTCTTGGCAGCTTGTATAACATGTCTGGAATGTATTAGCAAACAGGTTTTGCGTACACGTATGTAGAACTTACGCCCTTTCGATATTGCTGAATCTAGCTCTCTTAACCTGGAGGCGTGCGTTGCCCTTCAAAGCTTCAGCACGAACCTCCCCACCGATATGCTCGCCTTCTCGATCACAGTCAGTCCAAATGAAAAGAGCTCTAGCTCCTCTTGCTTCGCTTGTGATATTGTTCGAAATCGGCTCTTTGTCCTAGGCTTTTTGAGATAAATGTTTCTTTGGTTCCTAGACAGGAGTATATCTTACCTTGCTAACCTCTACTTGGATAGGGGCGTTGAAGAGGGCCTCAGGCGGAGGATAGCTCCAATCACCCTCATACTCATCGGGAAATTTTGCATCAGTCAAATGGCCTGAGACGCAAGTCATAACCACATTGCAATTCCCCCAACCATGACCGAAGTCAAATGTGAAGCAATAGTTTTTCACATATTGGTTGCCTTGAACATTTCTCTGAAAGTAATTTAGGAGATGCCCAACTTTGATCTAAAGCTAAGGAACTTACGGTTGTGAATTGCCCTCCCGAAAGATGACCTGCTACAGCCTTTGAGATGGAGGGCTTCTCAGCCACGCAAAGAATCTTCCCAGGCATAGTTTTCTGTCACGTGTGTAGTCTCTGGCGGTGTTTTGAGTTCTGGCATCGCCGCACCTATTCATTGAATCTGCAAAAACGGTCCTTGCGTACGAGCAGCCCATTCGACGCGTCAGCAGCATTAAGAAGAGACACTTCCTTGTCTGTGAAAGAAAAAGACGCGCGATGAAAGTTTCCTAGGTCGGCCTCAAGTTTAAGCTTAAATCAACGGCATGGGGCGAGGCTCGACGTAAGTGAGACCCAGGACCCCTGTCCGAACATACCAAATCGTCATTGACTTTCTCACAACAACAACTTCTAGCAAGCAACATCCCACATTTCTAAACGAAGCCTGATCCCAAGTTCTGTACCTGTATCGATTTCGAAATGGCTCTGCCAGTCATACGGACGTTAAAAGACTGCTCGTCTTTGGAGAAGACAGTCCTTCCATACCTGCCGCAGCTTTACGACCTTCCTCAGCAACTATTTCAGTCATGGAACAACCCTACTGAACTCCAGAACATATACCTCGCAACAAATCCTCTTATATCGTCCTTGGCTTTCTCGTTGTTCCTTGCGCCCTTGTTTCTAGTCGTCTCGGAGATCAATAAGAATTACTCGCAGGTCGATAGAATGTGGAGCATACTTCCCACTATCTACAATGCAAACTATTGCATATATGCACATTTAAATGGCTTGGAAACTCAGAGACTGGACAATTTGATTGCCTTTAGTACTGTCTGGAGTGTAAGTAACCATTGTGCCTGAGAGGATCTGCTCTGATGTCTGTGTAGTTGAGATTGACTTTCAACTACTGGCGAAAGGGAGGCTACAGCATTGGGTCAGAAGATTATCGTTGGTATGAGTACTTCCCGAACCTGCCTATGCATTCTGCTAACGCATCTGCAGGGAGGTATTGAAGCAAAAGATCAACCCGACACTATTCTTCGTGTTCAACGTTCTGTTCATTTCGCTAGCACAGAGCCTGCTCCTCTTCCTCATCACAACACCAACATATGTCATACTCCTGACTTCACGAATGGGAGAAAAGATGTCTACGGCCGATACGATGTTTGCAAGAGTATTGATGGTGCTGGTGCTTGCGGAGTTCTTCGCGGATCAACAACAGTGGAGTACGTATTGATGCTGCATCTATTTTGGTATTAGCTGACATGAATCACTCCTAGACTACCAACAAGCAAAGAAACAATATCAAAAGATAGCGAAGGTGCCTCATACTTTTGATCAGGAGGATCTTGATCGTGGCTTTGTCGTCACTGGTCTTTGGTCATGGAGCCGACATCCCAATTTCGCGGCAGAGCAAGCTATTTGGGCCGTTCTTTATCAATGGGGATGCTGGGATTCAGAAGTGTTATACAATTGGACTTTTCTTGGTGCTATGGGATATCTGTTCCTTTTCCAGGCCTCGACATGGTTCACTGAACTGATCACGAGCGGGAAATACCCAGAATATGCTGAGTATCAGAAGAGAGTGGGCAAATTTCTACCAAAGCTCAGTTCGAGTCTACCAGGAGATTTCAGCGATGTGAAGGCAAAGCCAAAGGTTGAAAAGACGGAAAAGAAGAATGGCACATTGAGGCGATGATTGACATGGTAGACCGGTAGTAGCTTTTCGCTTTCTTGAGCGAGAACAAAGTTATCTGAAATACAGAATTTAGTTCTCGGATGGGTTTTGATTTCTGCTATTGCCTACCCAGGTACTTCGAAGTGCGGCATACGCTAGGTGATTATGGCAAGGTGCCTCCTTCCGGTCCAGATCAGACTTTCTACCGTCCACGACGTAGACATATTAAGACTCTATCCCCGACAAAAAGATATACCCTCAATTATTACTACTCTTTACTCATCTGTAACACAAACTTCGAGACTATTTGGTTTGAGGAAGGAACTCGTGAAGTCAAATACCACTTCATGACCTCACCATCCCCCGCCTCACTCGGCCTGTCCACGCCAAGCACTAAAATGTCGCCACTACCTCTAGACAAGAAATCAAAACCTACAATGACAATCCAAATCCCAGGACTGACTTTGAAACGCAACAATTCCTCAACCTCCGCCCCAAACTCAACCACCACATCAGCCACTACCTCGCGAACCCAAACACCTCTCACGAGCGGAAGCAATACATCACTCACTGAACAGTTTCCGCCATATTCCCGGCCGAAAGTAAACCATCTATGTCGTCTTCCCCAACTAGACAAAAATGGACAGCCACTAGACGTTCTCTCACGGACGTACTATAAGCCAACGGAAGAACTTGATATTGAAGAGGCTTTGGACTTGTCAGCTTTACCCGGAACCTTACGACATGCTGCAAGAAAGGAGGCAAAGGGAAATGGAAAAACGAGAAATCAGACCAGTGAGGAAAAGAAAGCGGAGTTTGAGAAGGCGAAGAGAGAGTTGAGGGGTTTGGGGTGAGGCGTGATAGGAAGAAAGTGGAGATTTTGGATCAGTTTGGATGGTAATGCTGAAAAGATGGGTAAAATTTTGAGATGAGAAAGATGGAAACGCGGTCTTGGTTATAGGACAATAGGAAGGTGATTTTGGGCTAGTTCTCGCCGAGAATGTTCAAGAGAGTGAAAGAGCTCCCAGGACAATAATGTGCAATTCCAAACTCAGACTTTGTCAGAGCTGCATGGTCCGAGAATAAGTCTACGAGTGCCTAGACATTGATCTTCACATCAACGCATGCCCCGAAATGGCGCTATAAAAAAGCAAGTCTTATTGTATTGGTATCTCGATCATATCTGCAAAGTTATCCATCCATGCCTTCCATACCTCTTCTTCACCCAAACGCCAGTAATCCCCTATGCGAAAGCAGCAATCAGATCAAACGTGCCGAATAAGCAACAGCGCTGACCCATTGAGGTGGCCATGGATCCTTTATATGAACAGAGTAGCGATCAAGCCGCAAGATGCATCAGACACCCTCCTTCTATAAGCTAATGTAATGCGTAGAAAAAGCATAGTAAACAAGATTATCCACAGCGCAAGGAAAGAGTAGATACGAATCCTAACTCGCATCAGACTCTCTGACTTGCAAAATCGAGGACCTCGCAGTCATCTTCAAAGAAACCTTCTTCATCAACATCACCCGTACCATCCGGACTGGTTCGTGAGACGCCTTTGCGTCTCCTTGTTGTGATGACTATATGTTCCACTTCCTCCGTGCTGTCTGTCACTCTCATAACACGTTCGATTGCAGAAGATGGGAGCGCTCGATGGTCAATAGGAAAATCAAACTCATCTTCGGGGTTATGTGTTGGTCCAACATCCAGTTTCTTGGATTTGATTGGGCCTCCGAAGACCCAAGGTGTAGTGGGTGGACGGGTATTCTTCGACTTATTTTGGGTAGCAGGTCCGGGTGGAGAAAGTAGAGCGGATACGGAGGGTGATGGTAGAAGATCTTCCTCATAGGAGTAGATGTGGAGCGCTACACGTCGGTCCGTATGAAAGGGTTGATACGGCGCATTCGATTCGATTTCTGCTTGGGGTATCGAGGATTCAGTACCGTGTGGTTGGGGTGCTGGCGGCGATGCTTGTCTGGCCTTCCAGCGAGACTCTTCGATGTCCCTCTCGGTAAGCTCCAGATCCCCAACATGATGCAAGTCTCGAGCAAAGTCCGGTGGAAATTTCAAGTCTGGTAATGACGGAAGCCTGAATTCCACGTATTTGGCACCTCTCGATGCCTTCTGCCTGTCTGCAGGGCGATCTGCCCTCCGATTCTTTATTGTATACAGTCGTACAACGCCACCCCCGAGAACGATGACGGAGTCGTTTCGTTTTCCGTTGAGCAACATTGCACAAGCTCTACTTGGGACGGCTGGGCTTCTTGGAAGATGCAGCTTCGTGGTTCCGGATTTTCGCATTTCGTTCATTTTTCCCGTTGCGGCTCCAACAGATCGACTAATCCCAGCAGCTAGTGCTTGTGTACCGTGTCCAGCTTGGGCTGTCACCGTCCTAGCAGATATACCAGCACTACTTCGACGTCGCCTGCTAACTAAAGGCCGAGCCGCCGTCCAGAGTGTGTTGACTGCATTTGTCGCCACGCCACTTGCGGTGAGCGGAGTATTAGCACTATCACCTAAAGCTTCATCAAGCTTCTGGGGAGCACTTCGGCGACGTGGAGGAGGCCAAGTGAAAGCGCTTGCCGGAAGATCAAGGATATGAACCGTTCCAGGTTCTGTAACCATGGCAGCACGCTCACCGTGCGGTGATGTCCATACAACGTCAACAATCCTGGCGATTGTCATCCGCGAAAACTGTGCAATCTGCCTCACATGAGGCCCTATCGCACCCGATGCTTGAAGCCCTCCCTTCAGAAACGAGGACTTCGCATACTGTATCCGCATTAAATCCCATACAAATTGCACATCGCCCTTACTGCTAGCTGTAAAGAGTGCTAAGCCACTTGGGGCAAATGAGAGAAAGCTACAGCCATGAGGAACTCTGAAAGTTGCTAGCGGATGTGGCGCGGATCCTGTCGAGGAGTGATGGGCTAATACATCCAGATCTAAGATCGATATGATTCCAGGATCTCTAGTGACCAAAGGTGCCGGCGTTGGAAGGCCATGAGTTGGAGGAAATTGTGAAGGAATGTTTGCCTGGTTGTGATAAGGTATTGTTCCGTTTGGAGGTTGATTGGAAGGAGGCTTATTCCTGTAATTGTTCCAAGCCTGCAATCCTTGCTGTGTAAGATAATTTCCAGCTTCAATAAACTTCTGAGTTGAAATCTGTACTAATTGCTTCATCATACTCTCACCATCAGGCATGTCCACACCGCAATTTACGCCTGGTAGTTGCGGTGGAGCGTGCCCATTTAAGCCAGGAATTCTTGCTGCGGCGCTGACACCCGGGACTGCCGCTCGCAAAGATGTTTGAGAGGAAGGAGTTGGTGGGCAATATGCCAACCATCTGCCATTCATCGAGAGTATAGATGCTTTGTAATGTTTCCGCGTAGCATTATGATCAGGTGCATGCCAGTCTGCATCGTTAAACCCAGAGGCCGCCGATTCTACTGCAACACCATGCTGCACAGTTGTCCAAACTTTGCCAATACACCTGAACCTATCAGGCGAGGCCGACATATCGGCATGTCTGAACAACCAAGTTTCTCCAGTCGTGCCAGAAGCAATGACAATGTTCCCGCAATCTGCTCGGATAGTCAATGACCCCACTGGCAGAGGAGCTTTAAAGAGGGGGCTGGTCAGAGGAACCGAGAGATGAACTTTTGGAATAGATAGAAGGGTTGTAACGTGCTTCTTCGAAGAGAGCGAATACACCTCCACGCTTGTCTGATAATATTCGATCGGGTCATTGTCCATCGCAAGGCCGGAGATTCTTGGAGAACCTCGGATACTTTGAGTGGCAGAAACAGCTTCTGACGGAGGTGTGCCTCCTTCACCACTGGAAACATCGCTAGAAGCCCATACTGGACCATGAACAACGATAGCGATGAGTGGAAACTGGTGCGAGCTTCCACCTTGAGCTGTCCATGGCAGGATCTTGGCATTATAAACACCACCTCTAAGTCCATCGAGGCTCGAAACCTTGGTCAGCCCACGTTTGGAAATAGAATATACTTTGATTCCTCCTTCGTAACCGGACACGACGACGTTGGCGGTAGATTTATTAGCATCCTGCCCTAGGCTATCAAAGCCGCAGTAATACCCATTATCCCCGGGGATAAGGCCAGGCGTAGGAGGGGAGAGAATCAAGTTCGCATCCGGCGCACCATAAAAATGAGCTTGAGCTTGGTGGGGAAGCGGAGGATGTTGAGCATAACGTGGCTGTTGGGAGTACATCGAGCTTCGTCGCGCTGCATAGGAAGATACTTGAGAACGATGGTCATCAAATGCGGGAGGGTAATTCCCATCTAGTTGGTATGAAAGAGGTCTGCGCCTTGCTGGAGGAGAAGCAGAAGGAACGTATCCGTTCGTACTTCCTCTTTGTTCTCTTGTGGTCCACCCGAAGTTGGCCAGCCTGTCTTCATATGGTGGTACTGGCGGAGACTCCCCTAGATTTATTAAATTGCTCGGGGAGCTTGAAAATGCTGGGATGTTCTTTGCCCATTCGTTCGCACTCTGAGATGCAGAGTTGTCCAAAGCTGCAGAAGATAGAGCGTCCAGCAGTGGGGATGTGACTGTGTTTCCACTAGGGAGAGATCCCACAGGGTTCAGCTCTGGGGACTGAACACGAGTCGATTGCGATGATGATTTCGCGTTCCTAGTAGAGATGTCATTAGCAGTGATCGACGACATATTCATGAGTGGCAGCCGTGGACAGCGAGCGTGCTACGTGTAGATGCAAAGGCCCCCACGATGTTGTCCATAGCTCCCCTCTTTTCTTCCTCCCGGTTATATGAGGACTTACGACATCTTTGAAGCATTCTTGGTCACCGCTGCCAATACACCACCACTTTTACTTCCTTCCCCATCTCCATTCTTCTTCCGTTCCTTCTTGGCGGGAATCTGCAATCCACCAGATGTCTGAGTCAGCTTTTTGGACTGGAAAGCACCGTTCGATGGATTGTTGATGTCTTGATCGGATGGCGGGGGCATTCAAATGACGACCTGGACTTTCAAAGGAGCTTTGATGCTCCGCAAAGGGTCGAGGGCACTGCTTGCTGAGTACTCGGAGTGGGAGCGGACGATGACGCGGGTGCGGGCGCAACAGCAGGACTTATGAGTCCCGCTTGCCTCTCGAGTTTAGGCAAGTGGGATATTCTCTCGATAGTATTGATCTGCTTCTGTCTATCGTGTTTGGTGATCGAGCTGTTACAAAGAGTCTTTGGTGTCAGTGTTGTCCTCTGCTGCTCTTGGTAGCTGCTGCCAGGTTGACTCGCGAGGCGGGGCTGAATGCGGATGGCATCTTAGTGCTTTCGCTTGATTCGTCACAGAGCTCCGTGTTATTCAAGTCATGCATGTTGCTGAAGTCAGGTACAGTGTTACGACCTAACGGTTCATGGCAATCACACCAGTACAGAATAAACTCCAAAAGATCACATGTGACTCCTATTTCAATGTTCTGCTGGTTGGGTGGACAATGCCCCTGCCAGAGTATCGTAATATTTCGGAGGGCATCACAACAGATATGGGTATACTACACACAATTTGTCTGACGAGATGCCACTCCACTAAGCTCCATTCAATGCGCTTTAGCCGTATGATGAATCCTTGAGTTTTCCATAGCAGTAGAGCTCCATTGTTTCCAAGTCCATCCCTTTCACTGTTACGTACCCGCTCAACTGGAGCTCTTTATGCCTTCTTCTTTGATGCAGCTTTCGCTTTGGCCGCCTTCTTTCTGTTGCTTCGAATCATGACCACACTCAAGAATGAGCCAACGACAGCTGAGCCCAAGAGAATTAGAATGACCGGAATGCGAATAGCCCAGACGCGCGGTGGGAAAACATTCTGGAGAGGATGATCCGAGTCGACAAATGGCTGCAGGCATAAGTTTAGCAGACACTCAGTCATATGGTATACGAGCCAGTCTTACCATCAATAGTGTCCAGATGGTGTAGTAGAGAAAGACGACTGAAGCGGCGACGAGCATACCGAGTCCAACGAGTCTGTCGAGCTGTAAGGTGTCAACATCGCATCTTGAGAAAGGCGCAGTCTTTGCTGAGAAAGGGAGGACTGACCATTTTGCAGATTAAAACTTCAAAGGAGTGTGATAAATCGAATGCGAGCTAAAAGGACGTGAGATGTCGCCTGGTGGGAAGCTTCTTGGTGGCTTCTTGGGAGTTTGAAGGACTAGTGCTCTAGCCAGCTCCTTTTTTGGAAAGCGAGACCAACTCGACACGAAGTCCTAAATCTAGGTATGATCTAACTAGACCGGAATGTCCACAAACAACCCAGACTATGATGTTGAACGAGGAAGAATCTTCCAATGATTGATTCGACTTCTTTATTCGGAAAGGTCGAGAGCTTCCAAGATTCTTCCTCTATTCAGTGTCGCTGGCCCGATCAGGCTGTGACACGTGATGATAAACCTTAAATCGTTAGCTCGAATAATTATCTTGCCTCGCGCTCCAGCCTCTCGAGGGAAAATACTCCACCTTCATCCTCACAGTCAACAACAACACCGTCAAAATGGAGGTCGCAAGAGGCAGAACCGAGGAGGAGAAGCAGGCCGCTGCGAAGGCCGAGTACGAGAAGCTCCTGACGATGCGATCTGGTGGCACATATATCCCACCAGCGCGATTACGAGCGCTACAATCTCAGATCACCGACAAGACGAGCAAAGAGTACCAAAGGATGGCATGGGAGGCTCTGAAGAAGTCTATAAACGGGCTGATCAACAAAGTGAACGTCTCGAACATCAAACACATCGTTCCCGAACTGTTTAGCGAGAACTTGATTAGAGGCAGAGGACTTTTCTGCAGGAGTATCATGAAGGCGCAGGCAGCGAGTTTGCCTTTCACACCAATATATGCCGCTATGGCAGCCATCGTCAACACAAAGCTACCGAATGTTGGCGAACTCTTGTTGAAGCGCCTAATTGTTCAGTTCAAGAAGGGTTTCAAGCGAAACGACAAGGCCGTCTGCCTTTCTGCCACGACCTTTATTGCGCATTTGTGCAATCAGCAAGTAGCCAGCGAGGTTGTTGCAGCACAAATTCTTCTACTTCTCCTTCACAAGCCTACGGACGACAGTGTTGAGATTGCTGTTGGCTTGACCCGCGAGGTTGGGCAACATTTGGAAGAAATGAACCAAGCTATTGCACTTGCGGTTTTCGATCAGTTCCGGAATATCCTTCACGAGGCTGATATCGATAAGAGGGTGCAATACATGATCGAGGTCCTCTTTCAGGTTCGCAAGGACAAATACAAGGACAATCCGGCCATCAAAGAAGAGCTCGACCTAGTTGAGGAAGAGGATCAGATCACACATGTCATTGCTTTAGACGATGAGATTGACGTGCAAGATGGTTTGAATATCTTCAAATTCGACTCAGATTGGGAGGAGAACGAAGAGGAATACAAGCGAACCAAGGCGGAAATTCTCGGGGAGGGCAGTGACGAAGAAGATGGTGACGAAGACGACAGTGATGATAGCGAGGACGACGAAGAGAAACAACAGGAAAAGGCGTTAGAGATCAAGGATCAAAGCAACGCTGATCTTGTCGCTCTTCGCAAAACGATATACTTGACTATAATGTCCAGCATCGACCCCGAAGAATGCTGTCACAAATTGATGAAGGTCAATCTACCCGCAGGCTTCGAACATGAACTTCCGTCCATGATTATCGAATGTTGCTCCCAAGAAAAAACTTTCTCGAAATTTTACGGCCTGGTCGGCGAACGTTTTGCTAAGATCAATCGACTTTGGACGGAGCTATTTGAGCAATCATTCGCCAAATACTACGACACCATCCATCGCTATGAAACGAATCGGCTAAGGAATATAGCTCGATTCTTTGGGCATCTTCTTAGCTCAGACGCTATCGGTTGGCATGTCATGTCAAATATCCACCTGAACGAGGAAGAAACCACATCAAGCAGTCGTATCTTCATCAAGATCTTGTTTGAAGATTTGTCTGAGGCAATGGGCATGAAGAAACTACAATCTCGTCTCAAAGACGACATTCTCCAACCGTATTTCGAAGGACTCTTCCCTCACGACAACCCCCGCAATACGAGATTCTCTATCAATTATTTCACATCGATCAAGATGGGCGCACTAACTGAGGAGATGAGGGAATATCTTCAGAACATGCCAAAACCTGCCTTACCCGCGCCGCCACCAGCTGCCGATGATTCGGACTCCGAGTCGAGTTATTCCTCATCCTACAGCAGTAGGTCTTCAAGATCCCCTTCTCCAAGGCCGTCCCGGTCTCGACCAGCGCTAGGATCAAGACGGAAATATTCTACGTCTCGATCCAGGTCTCGATCAATCAGTCGGTCTTTAACTCCGTCCGAAAGAGGTCGGTCAAGAAGCTTGTCCGCTTCACGTTCGCCAAGAGGACGAACAAGGTCTATCACTCCTCCACGTAGACGAGCACTTTCGAGATCTCTCACTCCACCTCGAAGACGGGCACCTTCGAGATCCGCCACCCCTCCTCGCAGACGAGCAGCTTCGAGATCCGTCACTCCTCCCCGTAGACGCGCACTTTCGAGATCTATCACTCCTCCTCGAAGAAGGGCGCTTTCGAGATCCATCACCCCCCCTCGCAGACGAGCACTATCGAGATCTATCACTCCACCTAGAAGGCAAACACGTCCGAGATCTCTTACCCCTCCTCGGAGACGAGCTAATTCGCGGTCTCTGTCACCCGTGCCAAGACGGAAAGCTCCTCGTGACGATCGATCAGACTCAGAATCACCGCGGCCTCGGAAACGAAGACGGGCGAGTTAGGTTGGGACATTGGGGCAAAATTGCAGCTTGTATAGATAGACAATGTACTGTACTGATGGCTAAGACCACGATGGCTGCTGTGACGATGCGACCTGGTCCTCGTGAGCCGCGGATATTTCTTTCTTGGCCAACAAACCGAGGATGGATGTGCAAGAGTGGTCAAGTGATCAAGCAAGACGTTTTGAAATACTGTACAACATCTTGTATCTTGAATCAAACAAGTGTATAATCCTCAAGCGAGGTATGGATAATGGCTCTCGTGTTCCCATTTGCAACTCGCAATGGGCTAGAAGCCACGGTGCATCGCAAAATACCTTGGTAAGTTTTGTTTTCCCTAATCTATAATGTCCTCAAAGTATATATTACAACATAGAAGTTCTTTCGCCGTCTTTCGGATGTATGCCAATTTTACCCTCCCCCTTGCCATCATGTGACAATTTGCGTCCACCTAAGATTATTCAGGGTCGTCTTGACCTTACTCAGCAGGTAACATCGGCAGAAACCAAGCAGCAAGTAGATTGATTGGATGCAGCTCGGAGGAGACACGGAGATAATCCACGGGGCAGGTTTCTTTGACAAAGCAGCAACTTGGCAATCGAGTGGAGGCGTTGAGGCGTTGTCAAGACATCGCCAAGCGCTGCTGCTGGTCTTTACTTCCGATGACGAAAAGCGGACTTCCAAGATATCGAACCGCCGGATCAACTCCCAGCCCCCCACCCATCATTTGCCAGCGCGCGGAGCAGATCGCGGCGTCACGCAGGAGTCAGCCATGCTCCACCCGCGAGGTCGACGGCCAACGAACTCGGAAGGGCCCCGTCGACGGCACCGTGGAAGATTCCATGGAAGGTCAAGATGCTGGCATCTCGAATCCAGACGGCGCCCCTCCCCCCTCCCCTCCCCCCCCCTGGGCGAGATGCAGCGAGATGCAACGAGATGCAACTGTCATCTGATCTGGGCGCCTTGTCCCAGGTGCGCGTTCAGGATGGTGGGATCACGACTTTTGCCAGCGGCAGGTGGCCTGCTTTTGCTCAGCGACCCGTGCGATTGGGGCCTCCGCGGGCGGCGTGCCACCTGGGAGTGTGGGAGGTATAGCCCGACCGACGGGTGGGTGGTCCCTAGGCCCGTTTCGTCAGCCGTCCGCCTTTGTCAGCTGCGTTGTGTGTCGACCTGGAGGATTACAAAATCCCGAGCCCCTGCACGAACGCGAGCGGCGCCCGCTGATTGGCCCGTCGGCATGGCTGCACACTCCCGCCGAGGGCGAGCGTGCGCCAGCCTGCACCCGCTCGCACCAAGATTACTAGATGACTATTAACGTTAATTCAGCCAGCGCCATGCTCCCACCTAGCTCCCACCTAGCTCCCACCTCGCGCCCATGCTGCCATGCGACCATGCGACCTTGCGACCTTGCGACCTTGCGACCTGGCCCTCCCTCTGCTCTCGCCTCTCGCCTCTAGCCTCTGCCCTCTAGCCTCTGCCCTCTAGCCTCTAGCCTCTAGCCTCTCCCCTCTAGTCTCTGGCGGCCCTGCTGGCTGCTCCGGCCTGGCACAGCGACCACAGCGACCACAGCGGCCACAGCACCAGACAGCAATGATCCGGCTTTGCAGGCTCGCAGCGCGTCAGCCAATTCCTTCGCGAACGCTCCCTCCCTAGCCCGGGAACCCCTGCCCCAACCGCAACCCGCCGTCCCTCCCAGGCCAGGAGACGTGGAGAACAAAAGTCATGTCGAGTACAGTAGTCCAGCGACCTAGACGCAGAGCGCCCAGTGCACAACACTCATTACACCATGTTGCTGAGTCGGCGCGCTTCATTGTATTCTGTCTGTCCCTCGCTCTGCCCTTAATTCGATGGTGCATCCGCTCTCAGGAACAGATTCCTGCGCGTCTGCCGGATCGGATTCTTTCAAGGTGTGTAAGCAGGTCTTTCTTATCAAATTCAGTTGCCTCTCTCCCTTCAACCACATTCCTCTATTCTGACCAACGTCAAATGCTCAGGAGCCACTGTTACGCAATTCGGCGCCCGGCGAGACTCGAGACCCAGCCAATCCTGCGTGGCTCGTCAGACCGGATGGAGAGACTGCTCGACTCGCCCTCAGCAAGACATAGGATCTGGCAGTGTAGTGGTGATGGATGCTCGAGAGCGGGTTGAGTCCCAATCACGTCGGTCGAGCATCAAACGTCCTTGGGATGAGGATATAGCACCACATGAAAGCACCAATACCTGGCACAGTGCCGGGCTGCCGCTACCACCAATTGAAGTCGTACCTTACCGCAGACCGTCGCTGTCCCGGGCCGCTGAGATCGAAGGCAATTTTCACAGTCGGTACGGCTCGGAATCGAGGGATGCGGGGGCAAAGAGACCAAGATACGAAGAATATGATTACAATCCCCTCTCGCGGGAAAATCTGGATTTAAACGGCAAGATCCTTCAGACGCAGGCTTCCCGTAAGTGCAGCAGCTCCCCAGAGCCAATCCAATCTCTGACGCCCTGTTCAATATTCAGATCCAATATATAATCCGCCTAGAAGCTCTCGAGAATCGCCTAGCTTCCGCTCACAGCAGCGTGCTGAGGGGTGGGGAAGGCAGATCGAGGACCAAGGGGAGGCTGCAGGTTCTGGAAATACGTCCAGTCTTTGCTCACGATGCAGGAGGCTTACCACACAGCAACAAGATCCAGAGGCCATCGAGTCTTGTGAGGACTGTCGCAGAAATCCCGAGGTCGCCCTGACCCTAAGAACTGCTGCAAATCTGCTGAGTCATGTAGAGGCTAAGCTGCTCCGGGATTCGTCCGGCGTCATTCGTGTGAGTCTATAGGGTTTATGCAGCTCTTCCAATCCTCCCCTATGTGGACGTTGCACCTCCAATACCTAACCGACATGGGAGAATCCGGCTGACCAATGTTGTAATCAGGTCTCGGGGCAGCATGAACTTATTTCAGCCGACTACCCTCCAATAGAACAGTTCGGTCTGAAACATACCCTCAACTGGTTGCTGGGAAGGATATACCAGATCAATGATCTTGCTGAAAAGTTTGTCCAGCATGTTTCACCATCAGGTTCACAGGATATCGGTAGAAACATCATCAGAACCGAGACGGCAGCTCAGGATGGTCTTGTCGACATCATGAAACGCCGCATCGATGCTGAGTCGGACGGCCCTATCAGGCCGGTCAGCGATACGGGTGACCCTGCATCAGATTTAAGGCTTCACGCCAGACGAAGGTCCGTCGCATCAGCATTGGCAAACAACGAAGATTTCAATCCTTCGCATGAGTATCATGGGCAACACGCGAGTCAAGATGGACATGGCCAGAGAGCTTCGATTATGAATCCTCCACCTGCACCCCATCGACAACTTCCATCTCCTCCCGGTCGATCACTTCCTTCTCCGACTTCGATCAACTTTCCGTCCCCCTCAGCTGGTTCTTATGGTAGTTCATCCCAACCTGTGAACCTCCCTCCACCGCCAGGTCTTCATCCATCGTCCCAGCATGCATATCTACCTCCCATCGGATCTACCCATTCACCTGATGCTCTTCAGACGCATTCGCAAGCACTTCAGCATGAAGTCTCGGTGCAAAAAATCGCTTTGTCTTCACTCCAGGGTGAGCATGATAAGCTTCTAGCAGCCTTCTCACGATCTCAGACGCGAGCAAGCGCACTAGAGAAGAAACATCAAGTATCCGACACGGAGATTATCAGCTTGACGGAGGAGAAGATAAGGTTGCAATCTCAAGTCGCCGAACTGGAAAAAGATATGGAGGAGTTAGCACGGAGTCGTGATGAGTTTCGGCAAGCGGCAGTTCAAGAAGGTGCCCAATACGTGGAAGTTGTCAAGAACGCTACTCGTCTAGAGGAGATGGCTGGCGAAGAAAGGAGAGCTTGGGCAAAATTGAAGGCAGAAATGGAGCAAAGGATTGAGGCTCTGACTAGCGGAAGCGATCAGATGGGTGGTACAAACTCTTCTCCCGTTCCCATTCCCATTCCTATACACCGTACTCTCAATGACGTTGCTACGCCTCCGTCTTCAATCGAAGGGCAGAGTAGTCTCAAGGCTGAATCTGCTATCGAGTCTCAACCGACATCATATCCTGTTCAGCCTCAGGAGTCGGATGTGGAACTGAAGGAGGAGATTCGACGTCTCCGGAATCGATGTGCCGAGGTCGAAGAGGCGTTGCGCGCGGTCAGAGACGACAGTCGCAGTATGGAAGGTATTGTTGAGGCACTAGGACTGGCGGGGCGGTCGATCATGGAGCGAGCTGATAGGACATTAGGAAGTGTGCCCAGCATCGACCCGGCTTGAAGAGCCGTATAATATTTGGAGGATGGGCTTGTACTAGACCTCTCTGTACTGCATCTATGATCATTGCAGGCGTTTGGATATTGGTCTGAAGCATATAAGTGAAGACTTGAGAGATAATCTGTGGAGAGAAGACCGTGTTGGAGTTATCCTCATGGATATGTATATCTGGAGAGTTACCACTAGGACGATCTCAGGATCGTACCTTCAAAAAGAGTACTTGATATCAAAAGTGGGAGATCTCCACGTCTGCAGGTATCGTGATGATTAACAACGTGCCATCTTGCCGACTCATTGTGAAGCCAACATCCGTCAGATTTGACTCGTCCGGTTGTTGCTGACTCTCCTGTCGGAAAGCAGGGACATTCAAGACTCCGTCTTGACCAAGACTCTGACGTGCGGGGATCCTGCGAGAGAAATCATCGAAGCACTCTCGTGAATAATCATCCACTATCCCCATCCAGGAATTGCGCGGCGATCAACTCTCCTGTGCTCCTATCCTTCCCAGGGTAGCCCTAACAATGCTGAGTCGTCTTACAGGTCAACTGCAACCCCACCCTCGCACGCTTCCGTCCTGCAGCGCGTGCAGGGCGTGCACACAGTAAATCACTATGGGCAAAAAATCCGACAGGTTCGCCAATCCGCGATCTCGAAACGGGCCGCTCAGGGAGGATGGGAGGATGCGGCATTGCGGCATTGCAGCATTGCAGCATTGCAGACGCCACTCTCAGGCCTGCATGCTCGCATCATCGTCGCATGCATGTTCGTTTCCACCATGGCGGTCGCCCCGAGTCGCTCGCTTGCGTCCTCGATCCACCATTCGAGCCATCCCACACGCACCTGTAACCAGTGACCACCCATCTCCGAATCCCCTCCCAAACAACGCGAGATGGCCTGAGAAATCCGAGAAACCGCGTCAGCCACGCCCGTCCGCCCTCCCAAAACAACCCCAAACAATCTCACGTCGTGTCGCAAATCATCGCTCAGGGCTTCGCTCGCGCCAATCCCCAATCCGGCAGAAACCCACCATGCCCAAACCGGTCATCGCGTCGAGCGTCGCGGTCCACTTCTGCCAGCCTCTGAAACGACTTCGCAACTCCTTTCGCCTCACGTTCCAAAAATAAAGTGAGTATAACCAATTCCTCCACCCCTCGAGCCAGGACTCGACGTTTTTCGATGCTTTCTCGCTGTTAACCTTCTTCTCTGTACGATTTTCATCTCTTTCTATCACTTGCGAGGAGTTAATTATTGCGTGCCGTTGCTTGAGTGTCTGTTGAGCGGATATTACCTTCTTTGCACGCACTTCACTCTTTTAACCCGCCGACCGTGCTACACGACATTTAAACAGTCGAAAACTCTACTACAAGCCTTGAGTCAATCTCGAATCGCCTCCTTCGTGATTCGTACTTGCATATCATCGCCTCAGCTCAATCACTGAATCAATTCGATCCTCACATCCACACAAATACCGCCAAGATGGGACAAGCATTCTCCGGCCCTAACGCCTTCAAGTTCTTCGGTTTCACACCAAAAGCCACGGCCGTTCTTCAAGCAAGCCCTGTCCTACTCGTCATTCTCGTCGTTGTCCTTATTGCGAATATTGCGCTGGGATTGTTGGCATACTATATCCATGTTGTTACCAACAAGGCGTACGCGAAGCCGAAACCGGTGAAGGACGCCCCGAAGAAATAGGTTCTCGATGCCCAAAACCGGAGGAGATGGTGGGTAGATGGAGTTGAGGCTTTCGGACATTTGGGAGAAGGACGTATCGGATCTCGACATGATGGGAAGGATACAATCATGGACCGTATGGTGGGCAACGAATCACTTCATCTCAGCGATATCGAGCGAGCGATGTTGAATTGGATCGAAGGCATACGGACTGAGTTCATTGTCGGAGTGGGGTGGAAAGGGGAGATTTACCATGTACTTTCACGGTCCATCAGCTGGGTTGGACGTATAGAGTGAGACGTGCAGGACACCCCCTTACTTTTTGTCCATAGGATTTTTTGAAGCGATTACCTTCTACAACGCTGTTCATAATGCACGCTTTTTTTTTCCACATATGGGATTCAGTTCTTTAATATCTTGACCTTCGTGCGAATTTGTGTTTCGTGTTCGATCCCTTCTCTTCGTAGTCGAAGCTCGACAAGGCTGTAGTCCGTATTTTTAGTATAATGAGTGACAAGTTGGTTCTGTATTGCTCTTTCGGTTTCAAGTGGGGCTACGAGGTCTGACATTGCTTCCATAATATTGAAGAGATAATCAAAGTCAGTTGGACATTGGCAGGTCTACAGGCATTGTGATTATGAGAGTTATTTCACTATAATGACAACAATATCGCTACTACTGAAGCCGGCGCCAGTGTGTCTATGGGATCCAGGGACGGTTCGTGGTTAGTCTTACGAAGGAACGGAGAGGGTAAACTTGATTGGGAATCGTTATCGATTATTTAGACTCGACGTCCTGAGACTCGAATCGTCCGTTAGGTGTAAGAGACTACTACATGGTTGAGAAATATGCCTTATACAACGAGGCTAGCGAGATGAACCAGGACTTGATTGTTCGACGCATACATGCAAATCTAGACCCAACTCTCGGTCAATTTAGGGGTTCAAATAACACGAACAATTTAGTCAGGCGAAATAGCCTTGCTAACGACGTTGATAAAA
The DNA here is from genome assembly GCA_003988865.1 of Phialocephala sp. D728. NCBI lineage: Eukaryota > Fungi > Ascomycota > Leotiomycetes > Helotiales > Mollisiaceae > Phialocephala > Phialocephala sp. D728. The sequence continues at coordinate 274,873 of QYAJ01000005.1, forward strand.
TCATATATCTTCCTTTTAGGAAACTCATTGAAGCTATTGATGGAGCATAGATGATTAAATACCGATATCAATATCTCTTATTGCAGCGAACGTATAATCCAACTATCAAATATCAAACATCTAACCGAGCTTCAGTGATCAATATACACACAGAACAAACTCCTTCACACCACACATAACTTCCCACCAATGACCCTTGTTCACTCTCGAGCAGCTTATCAACGTCACGGCATTCATCTCCCCTCGACTCCAACACTAGCAGTCTAATTAATACTAGTATCTGACACTAGCATCTCACTCTCAAGATCCAGGATCTAGGACCCAGGAACCACCAAATTCTCGATCTAGTTCTAGAACGTATTGTGGTTCTAGCCCTTCCTAGCGCACGCGGGACACGGAAATTTTCTCTCAGCCCAGTCGTCGCGTCACGTCATAGACGAAGGCAGCCAGACCAAACCAAACCAAACAGCTTCCCGCGTCGGAATCTACACGACTAAAGAAGAAAGGAGAAGAGAAAGAGAAAGAGAAAGAGAAAGAAAAGGAGGCCGGGGAGGAGGGGCACTCACTGGTGGAGAACGATGGGGGGGAKGGGGGGGATGGGGGATATTCGAAATGGAAAGTGAGAGGCGTGCGTCCTTCCTTCCGAAAATGCATTAGAGCTGATGATTTTTAATGATGGAGACGGGGAGGGACTACACCAATATCTTTTCGGAGTTAATGTTGGTGTCGAGACCCGGGAAACTGGGATGGAGAGAGGGGTCGGAGTTTATTAGTTCGGCTTCCAGGAGGAGGGATGGCGGATGAAATGGGATTGACAGGATAGAGTGTGGTTTTTTGTTGGCCGGTGCCAGTGTTTTATTGGTACTGGTACGGGTACTGGCACTGGCACTGGCATCTGGTGAGGCAATAGTGGTGCTTACACTGGCGGGTTTATGGGAGCGGAGGGGAGGGGAGGGGAGGGGAGGGGATGAGATGAGTTGGGGAAGCGGGATAGGAGAGCAAAAGCAAGAGCAGAGCGGGGGCGGAAGCGAGGGCCGAGGCGGCAGCAGCGGACTTCATGGTAGTCGAACATTCTTTGACTAACAATGTTCAATGCAGTCGAAGTCTACTATCATTTGAGAGAGAGGCTATCGGATACCAAAAAATTTCCATGTTCTAAGATAGGAAAGATAATTCGAATGAATAGAAAAATTTCAGAGTGGAATGTTCAGCCAAGAATGAAAACAGAGGACAAGTGCGGAATGCCTTATATTTTAAAGCATGAGATTTGTATACAACTGCTATTCCTGAGAGCCAAGAGAGATTTTCTACCCGTGCTAGTCAAAGGCAAAGTAATGCAGGAATGATGGAAGGGTACGGTGAGAAGTAATGAGATGAAGGATTGTATGATGTCTGTCATGACGAATGCGTTGGTGGCTACGTTAGGTCGTGAGATTGATTGTCGGAATTGATATGAAGACGAGGAGGCTGGTCATTGTAATCTTACGCGCGAGTGATCGAAACCCTTTTTTAACTTTGTGACCTTAAATGTCAGTTGTCGGAGAGGATACTTTGGTTGAATCTCAAAGCCCTTTTTTACAGGTAAGTTCTTGGTGTTAGCCGCCAAAGGAAATTCATAGACGGACGAAAACTCGATGAATCTAGTTTCCTGCCATGAATACGTGTACCTCTGTAAAATAGTGATCATTAATTAAATATACTTCTGATAAAAAATGTACATTACTTCAAGAGACTACACACGTGGCTCCATTGTATTATGGAACGAGGAGGCGTATTGATTTATGATATACGAAACAGGAAAGATTAAGTGAACATAAACTAAAAGGTTTTATAGCAAGGATCATGTGGTGATACAAGTATGGTAAGATCTTACTAAACCAGGATGAGAGAAAACGATCATATATTACTATGACCTAAGATTTTGCCTGGTATTCTGCCCGGTATTCTGCCCATCCTCTATCTAGTGAACGCCATTAACCAGATCCTCCAACGACGAAGATCCATTAGGTTGGTAAACTCCATTTCTCACCTCCTCCGCAGCTTCCGTCCTGCACCTATTGCACATGCACCATCCGCCAAGACTCCCTTTTGCCCATTCCCTTCTATCATGAACCTTTAGATCAATATCACAGTAATGACTCAAGATCTCTTCTCCAGCTTTGATTCCTCCTGGTCGGCCACCTATCCTCTTTTCTCGACACCAAAGCTTCATTCGACCTCCCCATTCCCACTGGACGTTTGGATCACAGTCGTGGTTTGCGAGGCACCATAAGGGATGAACTGCTGCTACTTCTGGATGTCCATTCCGGGGGTTCACCCTTGCTGATGCCGTGCCTCGGAATTTGCTATAGAGGGTGTTGAGAACCCAGAGGTCGTACTCTGGGAGGGACGTGAAAATGTCAATATCCATCTTCTCAAGCACGTGAAGAGGACCGGCAATGTTATACTGAAATGAGAATGGGAGTGTCCAGATCGGTGGAGGGGGTGCGTTCACTGAGTGGGGGACAGCATTTGCTCGGCTTGGCAGGAAATCACCCCAGATATACTTGACCGCTTTCAGCTCGAGAGGATGAACCTCTTGAGTTGCAGACATAGCGAGTACCCGAGCTAAAAGATGAAGGTAAAGTGCAAAAGTCTTCTCCTTAGGGTCGACATCTTTAGCCACAGTGTCAATATCCTTGTCGCAGACAGCTGGGTGGTATTCCTCTTGTGCTTTAGCCAAGCACTCCGCGTTACAGAACATGATATCGTCACAATCTGGACACCCTACCACGGGACTATTGATGCCCAACGATGGTAATTTGGTGCTGCAGGCATCGCACAGGGTCTCCTTCAAGCGGTTGTTGGCCGCCAGAAGGGAGTACTCAAACAGAACCGTCTCTCCGGGCTCAATATCTTCTTTGGCGAACAACCCCAATTGCTTATTCGTAGGTATAATTCCATAGTCATCCGTCGTACTTTCAGATTCGAGGAGGGTCGGCAGCTCGGCGACCCTGACCTCGCATTTTGGGGCAACGTCTTTTAATTGACCATTCAGGAAGCTTAGAGTTTCCTGCGAAAACCGGTTTGGTTCGTGGTCATTCCACGGATATATTTCCCGCCGTACCAGCCCTTGGTCAGGCAGATCATTGATCTCCACATCGCTGTGTACCTTCAGTCTCCGTCTTGCCATTTTCTCAATATATTCCTTCGCCTGGAGAAGCTCCTCGTCGCCAGGCGCGGCCGCTAAGCCTCTCGTGCAGAATTCGAAAGCGCTCTTCAAGCAGCCGCAGAGCAACAAGCTTATCGCCAGGCTGCAGTAACATCGTATGGACGCAAGATGTGCGATGTGCAAGGTTCGCTGGTCTCCGTCTGCGGCGTTGATGCTTAGAGCTTCTACCCCGCCAGACAGATCGGCATGGTTCGGCCCTGGTCTCTGGAGCACGGCGGGGGTTCCCTCTCTGGAACGAGCCTGCAGAGTTTCCCAGGCCTGATCGTGGTACTCGAAGCCTTCATTGGCGCACTCGTCGCAGAGGAGCAGTGCTTTGTAACTGTCTCCTGCTGCCAGGTCCGGATACCCTAACTCGGCGTGGACCGCTGCGCGCTCTAGATACGCGATCAGATCGTAAGGCAAGCGGCCCAGGGCTTCAGTTATAGTTTGGCGTTTGTCTAGAAGCAGGAGGGTTTCGTCCTCAGAATAGCTGTCGCGGCTGTCCATGGCATGGGCATAGTAGTGTTGACATTATGGTGATTTTTTGGGTCGTTTAGAGGGCGGTGCCCTTGAAAATAAATAAGTTCTGGCCCTCGTCACCGCGAGCTCGGTATGCGACGAGACCTTGCTCCTGTAGGAGCAAAAGCTCCGGCGCAAAAAATCCAAGCTTTTAGCCAACCGCTGTCAGCGAGGGCCTACAGTAGTGCAATCTGCATCTGCCATGAGCCATGTTCGTCTTCCTCACTGATCAATGCGGGCACCGCTGGGCCGTCGTTGCAGGGTCTTTTTCAGGGTCTTCTTGGATTTTCAGGGTCCGCGGAACCTAGAACGGCGCCATCAAACGCAACCTCGAGGGCAGAGAAACCCGACGAGTAGGGGGAATCCGCCCGAGACCGCCTCGAACGTCAACGAGTGGGTCGAAAACTGATTTTTATCTTCAACGGGAAGGGTGATGATCATGGCAATCCAATAAGAGTCTTCTCCAACTGTTCGACAAACGCGTTATGCTCTTGGATCGATGTACAAGTACGAGTTCATATCAAATATCCTGGATCATACTCGAACACTGCAGCCCCCGCCCAGGACATCTGCACAAGCCTATCCTGAACCACGAAAACAGCCCGTTCCGCATCTTTGTGGCTGACAATGATGTAAGAATCTGCACACGGTGAACATTGGGTATCATTTCCAACTCAAATATCTTGTTTTGATCCTGATATACCAGTACGGCGTCCGTAATCAGGCTCTCGTGACCCATACCTTTGCAGCTTCCCCTTTTGCATTGTGGATTTATTTGATAGTGGGTACATTTGTTACGTCATTGAGGCTATCCACATGCTTCTGTCATTTTTGAGAGATGGGGGGGAGCTCGGTGGCGTTTCCCCCTTGCTCTCGGTCCGAGGTGGGTCGGAGTAGCTTCCGTTTGCCTGACGGCTGTCTCGGATTCTTGATAATTTATTCCACCTAGGTGCCGAAGACATTCAACGAGAGGTTGGATGTGCTGACGAGCATCGGCTATTCCTATCTTTCAGTAGAGACATTACTCTTGGTACAATGTGGAGTTAAAGCTTCAATGTAATCTAGGATATTGGAGTTCAACGTAGAGTTGAATGTCGTCTTAGACGTGAAATTTGATGGAGGTATTGTGGTTCTGTAGAGACCAGTTAGACGAGGCATGTAACACAAAACATATCAAGTCAATGGAACCAAACAAGTACTTTCCAGCCGGTCTCTAACCATCGTATCATTTCGATTCAGACCTTTCGTTTATTCCATTGCATCGTCTAGTCTAGATCATCCAAGAATTTGATGAATGCAAGCCATCTGATAATGCTTGTACCTCGCGTCACGTCTACCCGAGAGTATGGCCTGATCAACCCCTCAAATCGCTCAACTTCTCCACATAATAAGCTGGAACAACCTTCGCTCCCTCAGCCTCCCATTCTTCCTTCTTGCTAACGCCTGTCAAAACCGCCAATGTTCCGCCCAGCTTACCCTCTATACCGAATCTAATATCCGTATCCAGACGGTCTCCCACCATACAAGCCTTCTTACGGTCGAATTGGAATTTCCCTTCTATCGAGTCCATCATGGCTTGACTAGGCTTTCCCAGAGCTGTGGGTTGCTGTCCAGTCATGTTGATCAATGGTATCGATATCGAGCCAGCGCCTGGAAAGAAAGAGTGGTTCGCAGGAAGGGTACTGTCGGTATTGGTTGCCAGAAACTTCGCACCGCGTGCAAGATAGTGGTATGCATGTGCATACTTGAGGTACGTGATGTGAAAATCAAGACCTGCCAGCACTATTCCAACATTGTCGTCAAGCAGACTTCCATCAGCAATTCCCTTGTAATCATCGGGCGTGATATCTCGTCTGAAGGCAGGATCCGTTGCTCCAATGAACTCAATGCCCTCAGTCTTCAGCTCTGTCTCAATGCCGGCCTCGCCGATGACAAACACTTTGTTCTTTGGTGGAGGAATTTTTAGGATTCGAGAGATATAGACCGCGGAAGAATAGGCGGATGCAAAGATTTCCTCGACATTGCTAGGTATGCCCATGGATGTGAGCTTCTTCTGATAATCCGCTCTAGATTTGGTGGAATTGTTCGTAACAAAGACAATCTTCTTCCCTGGGTACAGGTTAGAAACGTTTGGATATATGTGGGAGGCCCTACCTTTTGATCTCAAGAGCTCCAATGTCTCGACTGTTCCAGGGAACAAATGGTCGCCAGACCATAGGACTCCTTGAGAATGTGTTATTCATTGAAAGAGGAGTTTGAGAGTATATCAAATACCATCGCAATCAATAAGAAAGATCTAAAGCGAAGAGTCAGTACAAGGTTCGGGATATCTCTTGTGCGGATTGACTAACGCACGTCAAAATTGTCAATGAATTCGTTGATAGCGGCGGAATCTCCAGAGAGATGCTTTGGAAGTGCCATTCTGAGCCACTGTAGCAATCGGGTTATTCTTCTCCTCGAACTTCGTCGGCGGTCTCGGATTTTGGCGGGGCACCCCCTCACATCACGTGCGATCAACCCCTTGACCCTTGCCGTCCGCCGCGGGATCCGCCATCCCGCAGGTTGACGATGACGGGATGCAAAGTCAGACGGAACGGATTGTCGGGAAGTTCTCGAAGATTCGCACGGCTCTTCATGACGGGTCAGTGCCAAAGAAACTTCTCGACATTGATGTGAGATGGATGATCCGCCACGCGAATATGAACTCTTAAGCTCGAGTCTTTTGAAAAGAGCGCTGGCTTCAGTCATCCCACGGTCCTCTGTTCCAAATGCATGTCATCTTGGATCTTAGCTCGGCCTGACGCACCCCATTAATTGAGTTTCTGTAGCGGCTGATCAAGGTCCGTGGAATGAAGTTCCGGCCAGTCACAAAATCTGGAGATCCTAGATCCTATCAACAGAACGGTACAGAACGACGACGACATTCCTCTGCCGTAAAATACGTAGTATATTAGGTCAATACCGATGTATCTTCCATGTTCGTGCAGCAGAGATGGCCTGATGCTGATGCCGATGCCGTATGTATGTACCTCATCGTCGATTGAGCTCTGCACGTTGAAGCATCGAGTTCACCGACCGACGAAGGATATCAGATAAGGAACGGATAATAGGAAACGATCGAATCACATGCCACTAAGCTCTCGTGAAGCTTCATATTTCGCTCACAAAGTGACAGACGCTGGTGCTTCCACCTTGGGCAGGCCATCTGCCATCGGGGCAGAGTACCACTCACCTAAACAGTTGCATGATGAATGAGCAGACGGACTAGACGGCATTGAGGAAACGAAGGATGTCAGAAGGCGGAATCCTGCTGACGGGCAGCTCCAGAGTCAGATCTCATGGCTTCAATCCGAATGTTTCATGAAGTTTGGTCATCCGTGGAGTGATTTGTGGACCTGTTGTTTCTCCTGCCCAACTCTGCAAGGTCCAGTTGTTTCTCAGCTCGGCGTCCAGCCTTGTCGATACAGGATGATATGAACCGCAAAGTTATCATGAACATTTTGGACTTCAGCTTCTGCTCACAACTCCCATCGATCAGCCACCATCTAATTCCTGCCTAACTCGACGGTCCCAAGTCTTTCAGACGATTGTTTCGCCGTACCATAATCAACGACTTCTCCTGTCAACGTCTCCCGAAAACCCAGAGCTTTCCGCAGCCGTTGCGCGGTGCTAAAACCAACCTAATCGAAGCTGGATTGAGCTCAGATCTTCTTATCGCCTCCAAATATCAAGTTGAGGTCATTGTGCACTTGCGCCTTCTCCCGCCCCACCTCAATTTAAGTCCCTACACATCATTCGCAATTCGAGGTAGGACTTCACCTTTCTCTCCTCTCTTTCATGGCTCTACGATCGCAGCATTTCATTCTACCTCTGCGCTTTCAACTAATCCTCAATCTTCCACCATCAACAGCGATTGCGCGAACTGAACCTAGCACGCAATCTTAATCAACGACCCCTCGTCACAACCCTCACCCTCACTCACCATGGCAAGACAACCCAACCTCTTCGCCTTCCCCAACATCGACGCTCTCGCAACCACCCTCCGAACCTACATAATCCAATGCCAAACGGCTGGCATCCAGCGCCACGACTCTTTCAAAGTCGCTGTCTCCGGCGGCTCCCTCCCTAAAACCCTCGCGCAAACGCTACTGGCAAAGCCCTCCGGACCAGACGACGCAATCAAGTTCTCGAAATGGGAGATCTTCTTCGCAGACGAGCGCGCCGTTCCACTCGACCACGAAGACTCGAATTACGGCTTGCTCAAGAAGGAATTATTGGATAAGATTCCGGAGGAGATGGGACAGCCGACTGTGCATCCTATCGATGTCGCGCATTTGGATGATGTACAAGAACTCGCGGATCAGTACGAGCAGTTGCTAGTCAAGAGCTTCGCGAGCAGAGATAGCGTCAAGCTCCCAATCTTCGACCTGCTGCTGCTTGGCTGTGGTCCGGATGGTCATACATGCAGTTTATTCCCCGGACACGCTTTGCTTCGAGAGACGGATGCATGGGTTGCGCCAATCGAGGACTCCCCGAAGCCACCGCCAAAGAGAATCACGCTCAGTCTGCCGGTCGTTACACACGGTGTTAAGATTGCATTTGTGGCAACGGGGGCAGGAAAGAAGGAGATTATGAAGAAGATCTTTGAGGAGGGGAATGGACTACCATGTGCCTTGGTTAATGAAGGAGCCGGGGAGAGGTGCAGCTGGTTCACAGATTTCGCGGCTGTAGATGGAGTCAGTTTCCCAAGAAGAGGCAGTCTTTAATTAGGGGTCGAAAGTTCGCTCAGAAGTTAGAGGCTTTCTTGAGGCTGCGGGAAATCCTTAGGCTCAGGAACGAGCAATCAGGGGGAGGAAAAATAGGGAAGGAAGCTTTGCTATGTGCATCCATGATCTAATCTTTTTCTCGTTGGAGTTCGCAGCAAGATGGACGGTGTTCTAAAAGGGATGCCTTCGTTTCAGCGCCATAGCAAGCTGGTATTTATTCTTCACGAGGTAGAATACCTATGTGCTAGCATTTCATGAATTTCAGGATATTCCATGCGAAAATGCTTTCCAACTTTTTTTAGATGTCAAGACGCCTAAAGGTGGAAATACCAAGTGGTTTTCCTTATTGATTTGAATACTCAACTAGAATCACTGCAGCTGAGAAAGCCAAAGGTTCGTGTTCTTCGCATCAAGCATATCCGAATGAGACATTTACATTCTCGTTTTCCGCCATATCCGCAACCAGCTATCTACCAACGTCCAGCCTGACCTGAAGGATTCCCACAAGTAACCTAGTAGCTTCATTATACCACCCCTACAATAGAATCTAAATATTTGAACAACTATCCCGCCCCCACTTTCCCACTTTTTCCCTCCAACGTCCAACCTCACTTCCCCTTACTAAAAGCAACTCACGCAAGTCAAGTCAAATATCTGACCCACCCCTATCCTGGCCTCCTTCCCCACAATCTCCAATCTCCCATCTCCAATCTCCCATCTCTAATTTCCAATCTCATCTCATCTCGCACACGCACTCGCACACGCACTCGCACTCGCACACGCACACGTAAATCTCAACCCCATCCATCCATTCATTCACTCTCCGCTGACGAATCTAAAACAGCACTATGGCGAAAAGGAATGAAAGAGGATCGATCGATCGATCCACCACCCTCCCTCCCACTCTCATCTAAAACATCTCGGGCCAGCTCTCTGATGAGAAAGGTTCACTTGCATGGCTCTCTCTCTCTCTCCGCTTTGCAACCAACCAGCTAACCAACCAACTATACAACCATACAACCAACCAACCAACCAACCCTTCCCGCTGCGTATCATAATCATACCTTGTGCCACCCAAAAAAATAAAAAATAAAATGGTTGTCGAGATCGATCACGCTCGCCGATCCAAATCCAAACCCAGATCCAGCCAGGTAAGCAATCGTTACAGTAGAGGAAAGGCGGACCTTTCGGACGTTATGTTTTAGGGGTTAGAGAAGAAGGAGGAGGAGGTGGGAGGAGGCGGGAAAAGCGGGAGCGGAAGTGGGAGCGGAAATAGAAGCGGAAGCGGAAACAAGAGCGGGGGAAAGGCGGAGCAGGGTGGAACTATTTTCTCTGATCACGATGGTTGATGAGTGAGAAAGCTGTATAAAGTACATAATATAGTGCTGAAAGCTAGGGCGGGGCGGGTGCGAGGCGTGAAGGATGAAGTCGCCGCCATGATATTTGTGGTATGGAATGGGTCTGGGGTGGACGGGGATGTGGTGAAATGAAGTTGAAGCGCGGAAAGGGGGTCAGAGGTTTAAGCGAGTTAGGTAAGTACCGCACTCACGAAATTGCTATCGAAGACTTTGGATGTGGGATCGTCCATTATGATTTACAATTTAAAAATAAACCGTAACGCCGGCAATGGAACCTTTAATTACCCACGCACTCGCATTCACATTCTTCTCAACAACTCATGAGAGCGAGCCACTCAATGGCAAATTCCTACTTGAACTGCCCACATACACCATCTTCGGATAGTCTGTGATCACCCAGTTCTGGCTGACCGTATCCCAATTACTGACATCTCTTCTCGTGATATCAAAGGTAGCCGTGGTTCTCATTCCGCTATCAATGCTCAATCTCTCGAACCCTCTCAGTACCTTCGCGGGCTGGTTCGGTCCTCCGAGCGAGATGTAGAGTTGCGGGACTTCCTCGCCGTTCAAGGTGCCGTTGTTAGCGATGTCAACGGTCACGGTGTATAGAACGTCGTAGAGTTGCGGATTTCCGCCTGGGCCACCACCGGCTGGGAGGAGGGGTTGAGGTGAGCCGTCCGTTGCGTTCGGAGGGAGGAACTCGTCGGCTGTTTGTCCGTAGTGGGGATCGTTGGATGCGGCAGCGGCATCGGTGGTGTTGAGGTAGGGGTAGATGTATTGCCAGATGTATGGGAAGCTGGCGTTGGGGAAGAGGTAGTCGGCTAGGTTGGTGGAGAAGTTGCCGAATTCTGGTGCGGCTTCGGTCATTCCTGTGGTGGGAGTGTAGGCGCCAACGCTGTGCTTGACAACTTGAAGGTTGGAGTAAGAAAAGGTGGTGTAGGAGAGACCGAATCCGAATTCATAGATTGGAGTTATGTTTTGGTGTTCAAATGCGCGGTAGTCAATGAATACACCTTCGATAAAATCGTCCTGTGGTGCGTCGTAGCCGTTGTTGGGAGTGTAGAGGACATCGGTGCCATAGCTTTCTCTGGTTGGACCCCAAGTGAATGGTGTACGTGCAGCTGGGTTGACCTTTCCGTACAGGATGTCTGTGATGCTGTTACCGCTCTCTTGGCCGGGGACACCAGCCCATAGAATTGCAGTGACATTCGGACTATCATACCAATCCGTGACAAGTGTTGGGCCTGTAGAATGAATGACCACAATGGTGTTGTTACAGAGCGCAGATACGTTCTTGATCAGATCATCACCAGAATGCCAAAGTGTGAGGTTATTTCGGTCGCCCTCATTCCCATCAACACTGATATACCCTTCTCCAGAATCAGCATTGACAAAGACAATGCTAGTAACATCGGCCTGGGAGACTAATGCTTCAATCTCGGAAGTGGCGTAGTTATTGAAGATACTCTGGTAGATCGAGCCATCTGCAATAGCTTGCGATTGAAGAGCAGAATCAGGAGTAATGAGGTATGGAAAGTTGGCAGTTCCTGATCCCCACGCCATGCCGAGAGTGCCGTTGTCGCAGCCACGGTCAGAACATCCGTTGGGTCCGTTTGGGTTTGGTCCAGCATCCTCTCCAATCACCGCAACAAATTTAGGCTTCGAAAGAGGTAGAGCATTATTGATGTTCTTCAATAGAACCGTACCTCTGGCACCAATGTCTCGAATAAGGTCTGCATGATCACCTCGAACATCAACATGCCAGTTAACCTGCTGGATATTGGATCCAACTGATGCATGGAGAGGTCCATAAGTATCCAGAGTCCAAGAATCGAAGTTGATAGGTGGTTGATCCACCGAAAGACCGACCTTGAAGAAAGCAGCCATGACTCTCATAGCCATATCGTCAATGCGCCACTCAGGAATCGTTCCGTTGATGACAGCAAGCGTTAAGTTTGTGCCCCAATAAGTGTCGCCAGTGTTGAAGATAGTGTCACCAGGCATGGTCATGTCCAAACCCGCAACAGCACTTGCGGCGCCAGTGTGTTGGGCTTGCCAATCACTCATAACAAATCCTTGGAATCCCAACTCATTCTTTAAGAGATCGTTGAGGGCTTTCGAATTCTGGCAGGCGTACGAGTTGTTGAGCTGGTTGTAAGAGCACATGATAGAGCCCACACCCGCACGGACCGCATCGGCAAAAGGCCAAAGGTATAGCTCATGCATCGTAGTATCATCGATGTTGGTTGAGATGGCTTCAGAAATGTTGTATCCATAGCCTTGGGCCTCGGGTTGCTGACGGAAATGTTCCTTAAAAAAAACTATTAGCCATCAACTGTTTGAGAACAGTTAGAAGGACCTACTTGTTCGTTACCGATGAAGTGCTTGGCGCAGCTAGGATTTCAGAGTTAGTATGCCTCTTCAAGCCAGCTTCCGTAGTGAGAATCATGCTTAGTGTAGCGAGACTTACGCAATGACACCTGCATCCTGAGTGCCCTTAATCGTCTCCGCCATACCAACACCAGTAAGATAAGGATCAGGAGAAAAGCCCTCCCAGTTTCTTCCACCTTCGGGAGCACGACCAAGAGGTCCAGCAACAGGTCCAAGTTGAACCGTGACGCCTTTATCCCTATGTTCCTCACCCATGGCATAACCTCTCTCATACATCAGACCTCGATCAAACGTAGCAGCAACCGTCTGGCCGGAAGAGAAGACACTGCTGTAATCCGCATCTCTCACGCCAACCGGCGAGTCTTGCATGCACAGTGATCTGAAACCCAAACGGGGGATCGCTCCAGTCTGATCTCTGTCAACAATCCGCCTTGCATTCAGAAGTGAAATGTACAGACCTGTCCGACACACTGTTCGCCCTCCCATCCAATACCAGTTGTCAAATTGACTTTCTCCAAAAGGGTGAGTTGAGAAACGAAGTCCCGTGCTTTGGCGTACGCATCCGCCCACTCGCCCTGACTTGACATCCATGGACTAGGATAAAACGGTAGAGAGCTCTGAAGGAACTGGGCTCCGCCTTCGGTCGCGGGGTCCACGGCTCCGGGATATGTGCTATTGGGAAAGATCTTGAGGGACATCAGCTCCTGGTCTTTGCCTGCAAGGTGATAGGCGAACGCCATCACGATCTCCATGAGATGCTTCATCGTGACTAGGATTGATCATGAAAGAATGGATTTTCCAGGAAGTAGACGAGTAACCATCGAAGGTCAATCAAGTATTTCTCGTATGGATATTTGGCGGGAAGAATGGATACATGGAAATTGGGATGTGTGCGTTTGCGGTGTGAAAGGGAGGTCGAACTTACCCCAGTATCGTTTTGGCGAGGATGCAACCTCGACTGCACGACGCCTGTTGTCAGGGCCAACACAGCGATGCAGGAGCTTAAAGAAGGCATCTTGAACCACTCAATCTCACGGAAAAGCCAAAGACAAGAAAGAAGAACCGGGTCGCTCCAAAAAGTGAAATTGCGGCGAGCAGGACATCGAGTTCTTATAGGACCGAAAATCCTAAGCTGTCCCTTGGATCGAATTCGAAGCTGTCCTTCCCCTCTTCGAATTTCTTGGGAAGCTGCCCTTTCTTGCAGCAAGCTCCAGGAGCTACCCTGGTCTATGCGATCATGACCTGGGCGACCTGGGCGAGATGGGCCACGGAGGCAGCTCACCTCCAGCGGGCGCAGAAGGTCGCGGCTCCATCGCAGTGATCTACAGGTCACCTTACTCCTTGGGGTTACGCACGCGCTTTTTGCGGCGACTGCCCACTCCGCCCAGGTCTTGGTGGTCCAAGTTCCTGATCACCAATCTTCGAGATGGGGACCAGAGAAGCGCCGAGAGGTCCAAATCTGCGGTCAGGTTCCTCTTCCCAAAGTCCCTAAAGTTCCTGAAGTTCTCCGTCGGCCCATCTCCCATCTTTCCACGCGGGTTTTGGCTTTCAGATCCGGTGCGGCGTCGGTGTGGACCGGCGAACGTCATGAATCCCTGTCTCGTTCGAGTAGGGTTGGGATGGGCTTGGGATGGGCTTGGGATGGGGATGGGGTTGGGGTCTCCAGCTAAGCCAAGTCCCGCATGGACCGTGCAGAAGGGGGAAGGGGGATGTGCCGGTGCATGATCATGATGGAGAACCTTCCCAAGTCGTGGTTCAGACCACGCATAGAAGATGTTTGGGCGTGAAGATTATCGTGATATCAGAGACTCTGGTATTCAACGTAAGGGGTTCGAATGTCCGAACTCTTTTCTCGACACCCATGCCATCTCAACAATGGCGGGAAGGTCGGATCTTCACGCCGCACCTTCTCGCTACAACGGCTCTCAGTGCCAACCACGACCTCCAGCTTACGCACACTGCTCCTCGCACCGCCTTCTCCTCTTCATGTTGGCTTAGCAAGCGCTTGCAAAGACATCGGCATCGACCTGCCTGACAACTGGGTAATCCTCGGGACCGGCATGTTGTTGTGGAGAAAGCGTCGAGACCAACAGATCGGCGGAGGCTGACCAGCGTTTCTCGTCTCGGTGGATCTGCTTCCACGTTTCTGGGGGCATGGATCCACGATCAAGATCTCAGGTACCTGAACACCGTCCTGCTGTTGCACTTTAAATATATGACTGCACTCTATCCAATCGAGCCTCCACTACCGTATGCAAGATACAGTTATTTGTCAAGGAACGCCGGAAACGAGAAACCGATTCTGAAGCGTGAAGAGAAGAAGAATGGCATCATGAACCCCGCATGGCGTTCAATTGTCCGAACGCCACCCGTACATCCACATTCCGCCCCTCCTTTCACGCCCCAGTCCGTCACGGTCACCCACCGCATCTGACAGGAACATCGCGTCCGACCCGGTACCCGCGCCGCCGTCCACTTTTTCCCTCCCCTCTCCCCTCTCCCCCCCTCTCCGCTTTCCTCCTTCGTAACAACCACCAGTCGCAATGCTCTCCCACCGCGGATTTCCTCTTCTTGCATTGTCCGGGCCGATTGCTCGATTGCTCGGCTCCATCATCCAGTACTTGCGCAAGACTGTCTTAAAATCTTGGGTGTTGCAGTCGAGGAGTAACATACGACATCGGCTTCCGGTCCGAACATGACCTACGTACAGTACTGTAATGATTTTATGCTGACGCAACATTCCAAGGCGAGATGTGTTCCCTAGCACTATTGTGGCCGAAATGCTGTACGGTGCTTGTTTCCTATCGTGCGTGGCACGTGCTAATAGTTAGCTCGCTGAGGTGACATACATATTCGGCGGATCTACTAGGACGTACCTTAGGGCAGGTGCAGTTTCTGGCGCTTTGATCGTGTCATGTCATGTCATGTCATGTCATCCATCACGTTGTGCTTTCCTCGAATCTTTTTGGTCTAGTCCTTCGATTTTGGTTAGGTACCATGGCTCCCTGAATTGGTAGCATTTATCCTCTTGGAGCTTATTTGGCTCGCTTGGCCTCATCATTAATACCGGGTGCAAAGCTACTTAACTTATCTACCTATGCTACGTACATAAGTACAAGCACGAACTACCGGTTTCTACAAACGTCTTTAAATTTCACGCCCACACAACAAAAGTTGTCTTAAACCCTTCTCAAGCTCCAAACGGATAAATCCAACGATCTCATTTGCATCATCTCAAATTCTAGATGTGGAGTGAGGATATCATCATCTTACCTTCCCATCCCTATGAATATTCACCACATGACCACCTCAATTTAATTCTTCTGATCTTATTCTGCTTAGTGTATATATTACAGAGCCCCAACGACGAAAGCAGCTTCCCTGGCCTCGATGACATGAAGAAGTGGAGTTTCCCAGGAAAGGCCGACCAGGTCTAGCCTCACCACCAACAGATCATTCATTTCCTTTCCCCGCAGCGTTGAATCTCAGAGCCCCCCACCCCAGATCCCCGGATACACGCCCCCAAAACCCCAGTCCATCACAGTCCAGTCTATATGATTCACGTCAACGTCCAACGGAGCCTGTCCGGGCATGTGAGGGTATACTCCCGGCCCCATTCCTCCGTACCCGCCTTGCCCTCTCATGTTATACAGCAGCCCATGGCTACCAGAGCCCATCGGCATCGGAAAGTTATCCATGCCTAGGCCCATAACACCGCTGGGGTGTTGTGTATCAGCAATTTGTGCATTTTGATCTACTTGAGCCACTCTATGTCTGATGGATGTCACAATCCTTGGTGCCATCAACGGCTTTCCTAATTGACTGAATGTTGTCTTGCAAGCCTCCCAAGCCTGGAGGACGATTTTGGCGAAAATTGGGAAGAAAGGATTTTCGTCGTCTTTGGTGAAAAAGACGAACCGAGCCTCGAAATTGTCACTGATCACCTCCCAAGCCTGTTCAGCCTGCTCGCTGCCAGGCCGCCTTCTCAAGTCTTGAAGGATCTGAAGGTATGCGGGGAAGGGGAAGTGGAGGTGGATCAGCCAAAGGAATCGTTTGGTCAGGGGTGAGGTCCTCAACTTCGTGTCACACTCAAGCATGCGAAGCGCATGGGAAATGGCAGCATCGCGCTGCGCGTCCGTCTGATGCACGGATGAGCTAGAATATCTCGAATGGTGTTCCAAGAGGCGGCATTTAGCAATATATGTTCGGGTCCACCAGATTGTCATGAAGTGGAGTGGATTCTCTGGGTCACAGAAACTGAGATATTTGTCCTCAATAATCTTCTCCAGGGCGGCCAGCCCCGCGACTTCTAGATCATGGCCATGCTGAACAGTCTTGAAAATGGGCTTTAGAGCCGGATTGGTAAAGTCAAGATGGAACATCGTGTGACGGACAAACTCCGCAAGCTCGCTGCGCACAACAGCAAATAGTGCATCGGTGGATTTCCCCTGAACCGTTGGTGGCTCTTTCATCTCTGGTCGAAGGTCAGAATCACTGACGTTGAGAGGAATTTTGCAGTCCCAGGTGGGAGCTAACGTTGCCGTCTTATGGCCAGCCATCTCGCTAATGCGAGTATCGAAGAGAACGAGTGACCACCAAAGTCTTCTGCGTTGTTCGGCTTCGAGAGCGGTGCATTTGGCTAGGGCCGACTCGCTATGAATACCCATGCGCTGCGCGATGCGAATCGCAACGGCAAGCATGGCGGACAGAGATTGAGGAACTGTACTTTGTCTAACCGAGACCTAAAATCATTAGAAAGCATAAGCGTAGCCACACGACACACTTACTAGGTAGAGATATAATGCGGTCAAGCAGTCACGATCGCTGGACCGTAAAAACCCACAGTTCAGTAGAGCTTGCTGACAGCCGAACCGAAACATAGCCAAAAGGTCTTCATTTGACGAACCGAAAATGGCCTGGCAGTCGTCTTCGTCGAGACTAAGAATGGCCATGCAATAGATGCTAAACATGAGCGCCTCTAGGGTGAGGCTGATATTTGTCACGTTGCTGGCAGCTTCTATGATGCGTCCTTGCAGGCTGGGAGTATGTGTGACCTTGAGAAGCGGGTTGATATTGTCCAGGTAAATTTGCCAGAGCCTGAAAATATGGACTGGCTCAGGGTGTAGAGTAGAAAGGTCGACGTTTGTATTAGGGGAGCCAAATAAAAGGTGGTCGTTATCTCCAAATAACTGGACCCACCCCTTCGTGACCACCACCTCACGCACATCATCGTGCGAAGAATCGCTGTCATTGTCCGGGGGGTCTTGGGACTATTTCGATGGTCAGTAGAGCTTGAATTGCACGCGACGTAGTCGTACTCCTAAATTGAGAGCGCGCCACAAGTCCCTGAGAGAATTAGTCGTCTTGAAACAGCTTCTTGGAGAGCGCGTACTTGGCCTCATATACCCTTTCAGACTTGACAGTTGATGAAGGAGACGATCCATCCCACCCCACAGCTTCTAGCTGCTCGTCGTCCGATTCATTGCCGCCTTGCATGTTGGGAGACTCCTTCTCTCCAACTAGATCCTTATGGAGCGGTTCGAACCGGATATTGTTTTGACGGAGCAGGTCCTCGTACTTGCGGAGACGTTCCAGCAGCTCTCGCTCGGGAAACCTGCGTCTTCGCCGGCCGCGTAGGGTCAGCGTCGCCGGAACACATTGTGCGCGGGACGTGTTGCAATTTTTGCAAGGAAAAACGCGATCACACTTGATCTTACGCTGCTGACAGCGTACACACGCCAGCACGCGCGGTGGCCTCGAAGATTGAGAGGACGGAGAACGCGCTGACGGAGACATGTCTGAGGTACCCGTACCCGGCTCTGATGTGGGCGGCACTGTCGACATGGTTGCAGCACTGGCTATGCACACCTAAACCATTCTAGAAACTCAAGAGACAGTAGAGAAGGGACAGGGAACCGAACGTCATTCATTAGACGACAGCCGCGCGGGAATTAGAGTCGATACATATGGAGAGTACGCGCTTGGGCGAGCGGGGACGACGCAGGCAGCAAGCTAGACGTGAACATCAGATCTGCCAGGCTGCCAGGAACGCAGCGCAACGCCAAGAGACACTCTGCCGAGATGCGGCTCAAACGATGGGACTGTGGTAAGGGGGGGGAACAGGGCTCAACCGGCAGGGATTGGATTGGGTGCTGCCGCAAACGTGCAGGTACTAACACGATCACGTGATGCATCTCCCCTCCTGACGGGCTTTTACTAAGAGTCCGAAAAGCTGTGAAGACCTCCATTCTCCCACTCCTCGGGTTCTTGGACGTCCCCGTTATAATCATCGCGCGCTCATTTGGGGGGCTCGGCCTTCGAGCACTGTCCGCATTAAAATATGAAGGAAATGAATATTAAACACGGTTCGCCGCTGCATCGCAGCAGCATCATCACGCACCTCGTCAGACTGCATCCATATCTCTACTCATTCTACCTGAACCGAACGGGCCATGAATTCGTCCACAGCTTCTTCTGAGCAATCGTCCGCCCATCAGGCACCCACAGCAGACAAACCGGCTCTGTCATTGGACGACCAATATGAAGATGCCGAAAAGAATTACCAACCAAAATCCCTGAAGTTCTGGACAATCCTGGTTGGAACATATCTGTCTATATTCCTCGTTGCATTGGATCGGACCATTATTGCGACTGCCATTCCAAAAATCACGGACGAATTCAACTCCATCGAGGATATCGGCTGGTATGGCAGTGCCTACATGTTGGCTACCGCATGTTTATTTCCCATTTCCGGCCGCATCTACCAGCTCTACTCGACAAAATGGGTTTTCATTATTTTCCTGGTCATCTTCGAGGCAGGGTCGGCCCTTTGCGGCGCTGCCCCTAACTCTACCAGCTTCATTATTGGTCGTGCTATTGCTGGTCTGGCTTCGGCTGGCATCTTCACTGGCAGCATGACGATCATCCTTCCACTCATTCCCCTTCGCAGGCGCCCTGTATACACCTCCTTTTTCGGTATGGCTTCTGGTATTTCATCGGTTCTTGGCCCTGTCATGGGCGGCACCTTTACCGACAAAGTGTAAGTCGAAGTGATCCTTCGCAAGTTCTGTTTGCTGACCCCTCTTAGGACATGGAGATGGTGTTTCTATATCAACTTGCCGATAGGTGGCTTTACAATCCTTGCGATACTCCTCCTCTTCCACATCCCATCACCCAAGCGCGAGAAGCTCACTGCTATTGCCCAAGTCAAAAATCTTGACCCCATCGGAATGTTTTTCTTCGTTCCATCCATTGTATGCCTCATCCTCGCTCTTCAGTGGGGAGGCTCTACCTACTCCTGGTCGGCACCGAAAATCATCGGCCTCTTTGTCACCTTTGCCGTCTTGTTCGTCGCTTTCGTCGTTGTTGAGGTCCTGATGCCAAAGACTGCGGTGGCCCCAACCCGAGTTGTTCTGAATCGTTCCGTTGCTGGTAGCATGTTTTTCATGTTTCTGCTCTCCGGAGGCTTGATGTCCATCGTCTATTATCTGACTATTTGGTTCCAGGCTGCCAAGGGCGACTCAGCCATACACTCTGGCGTCAGCACGATCCCATTGCTTTTATCCATGGTCATTCTGAGTATCCCGACTGCCGTTTTTACACAGAAGATTGGGTACTATGTTCCAGCCCTACTACTTACTCCAGTTCTCTGCGCCACTGGCGCTGGTCTACTCTCAACCCTTACGCCGAGCTCAAACCACAGCAAATGGATCGGCTACCAGGTCCTTTATGGGTTTGGCCTCGGCTGTGGCTTCCAAACTTCCACCCTGGCCCCGCAGAACGTTTTGCCGCGCGCTGACGTCCCTCTCGGCATGGCCATGATGTTCTTTATGCAACAGCTTGGTGGCTCCATCTTCCTTTCTGTCAGTCAAAACATTTTCTCGAACAAACTCGTGGACCGTCTCTCTGGGGTTTCGGGCCTCGACGCCGAAGCTATTCTCAACACGGGTGCGACAAATCTACGAAGCGTTGTGCCGGCAAGCGAGCTCAGCACTGTTGTAGACGCATACAGCAACTCACTGACCCGGGTCTTCGTCATGGCTGCCGCTCTGAGCTCCTGTATGATCCTAGGAGCATTGGCCGTGGAGTGGAAGAGCATAAAGGGGAAGAAGGGCTCTGATGGTTCTTCGAAGACTGAGGAGGCTAAGCTGGAAGAGAGCAAGAGCGAGGCCTAGGGTTAGAGTGCCTCTGGACGGATACGGCGGCTCAAATGAGGAGATGCTCCTCAGCGAGACTAAGGCTAAGGACGTGTAATAATAGGAAGTATGGTTATAAAGGCGTTCGAAAGACGGAGAGGTTGGTCAAGCATCCGGCGAGATGCCAATTTTGCATATCAACTATTGTCCACTCAAGCTAGATTATCTCATTAGCGTGTATATAGATTCTAATCAACCATACCTCGTCAGACTGCACCTTGCGGTTGCTTGAGCAAACACCGAGCTGCTAATTGTGATTTTAGCTATCACTAGGAATCCGTCGATCTTGACACTACGCAGGCTTATTATGGTAACTAAGATCAGCATGAAAAATTGGCTGAGTTGAGTAGAATAGAGTAGACTCCTTCAATTATAGTCAACTCAAATAAAGTGACTAGATACTCATATTCAACTCAATTTAATTCAAAAAATACTGATGAGTACCTATGTATATTTGAGTAGTTTGAGTACTACATGATTAGAGTGCTATTAACGAGGTTTAAGCTTTTAATATATTTATATATAAGGATCAATACATTGTAAGTAAAGATACTTGAGATATAAGTCCATGATAGGATCAAGGTCTTTTAACCGTGGGGAAAGGCGTGAGGCTGTGGACCACGTGACTATTAGCTCGAAAGCCCTATCAAAAAAGTTTGGGTCAAAAAGCGAGCGGGAGAAAGTCCAAATGGCTGGGGACAGTTGCAATGGAATCACAGGAGACATTATTGGGTAGGGAATTATGAAAATTCGGAATTTTCGGTCTCTCATTCGCAAGCGAACAGGATACAACAACTGAAACTATTGCTTGGTATGTATCTCATTCATACTCATACAGCCCGTTTCTCCTCCTAGCTATTACATGTCTAATTACCTATATATAATACACCTCTTTTTCCTTCACTTAGTCCGAAGCTCGATTATAACTCGAACTTAGTAGATACCAGGTATAATCCTGTATCGAACCTTCTCACAATACCTCTTCCAGTCCGCTCCATACTTCCTCTCACACTTCGCCTCATCTCTCGCCTCTCGGTGAATCAGCAAGACAGCAAAATACACGATATAGAAATACGTTAATATCATCCCCCATCCCCTCGCCGCACCTTGCACGACCTCAGTATGCACGCCAGAGCTGTGATATATGAATGATCCATCTGCGGCTGATTGTCCGGCAACTGGAGCAAGGGAGCTGTGATTGATGACATAGCCTGCCATACCGGTGGGGAGGCAGTATGCCCATGATTGGATCCAGTCTCCGAAGTAGTTGATATGACGAGATGTTCCCCACCACCCGGAGGTAAGGAGTCGAGAGCCGGATTTGGTCTCGATATATTGCAGATGTGCAACTTTAGGATCATTGGGGTTAG
This sequence comes from Phialocephala sp. D728, assembly GCA_003988865.1. Classification (NCBI taxonomy): domain Eukaryota; kingdom Fungi; phylum Ascomycota; class Leotiomycetes; order Helotiales; family Mollisiaceae; genus Phialocephala; species Phialocephala sp. D728. The sequence goes on from QYAJ01000005.1 coordinate 296,662, forward strand.
TACGAAAGCGGTTCTTTTCGTTGTTGGCACTGCGGAAGATGTAGTAGCCTACTGCGAGAGGAGCAAGGACGCCAATCGAGCCAGTGATTCCTAAGGATAGAGGGTAGACTGCTAGGTATCGGGCTTGGATAGAGTAAATGAACGGGACCCAGACGAGATCACCAAATGCGAGCATGAATCCGAATCCATCGGTTGTGATATCCATAGTGGTGAGCATAGCTGACTCCATCCAGTACGAATCGAGAATATACAGCGTTTGGAAAGCAGTTATGAGTAGGATACTGTCGGTTACAACTCCGTATGTTTTGTACTGATGCGCGATGAAAGTGAAGTTCAAAATCATCCAGCCTAACATACCTGGGCGAAGTTCGCAGAACACCTTGATGTCAATTTCGCCGAATAGTGGAATGGTAATGCGAGGGTTCAGCTCACGACCAATGTACCAGTCGTACAGCATATTTCCTGAATGGCCTCCTGCTGCTAATTCACGGTGTTCGGGATTACCTGGTTTGACGCTGAAGCTGCGAATGTAGACGAATGTTGCGAGGGTGTATGCGAGGAGGATGTTCGTTGTGATGATCTGGAGGTAATTGTCGTAGATGAAGGTCCATACTAGGAAATCAGCTCCTTGGAGAACTGTCCCAGCTGCGCAGATGGCGAGGGTGAACATTGTTGAGTACCAGGCTAGGAATAATAAGTATTATATCTTTGTCAAGTAGCCATAGTACTTACTGTTGAATTTGTACTTCAGTTTGCCTCCCCTCGCGAGCTCAACTCCTTCTACTTCTTCTCCTGGCAGCAGTCGGTGCAGTATCAGACTGAGCATATAATAGCCCAACACCTTCGCAGATACATCCCAGCTTGCCAGCCCCCAGATACCTTCAGCCGGCCAACCAACATCTTGCTTCAGCGTCTCAATGGTAAGGGTGGAAGGAGAGAGAGCTGAGGGGACTGGGCACCCAGAAATATCGTTGCAAAGGAAGGTTGAAAGGTAAACCGCGAGAGGCAGTCCGAATGAAATCCCGAATGCGCCAATTCTAATATTGTTAGCACAAGAATTTTGGATCATGTATAATCGCGTACGGTCCACCAAATTCATAACCATGGGGCTCTTCATGCTTCACCGCGGCACTCTTCGATACTTTTGGCGCCATGTTGAGAATTGGAAAGGAACTCAATTGAAGAAATGAAGTGGGGAATTAATTGTCCATCAAGGACCCTTTTAAATTCAAAATATCGGTTCGCGTAAGGCTGATGAGGTTGTTAGCCACCGTGTTTGCTGCCTCGTCATCGACAATACGAACACGGTCGGGTTCTCGAAATCCGAGTACGAAATCATCGAATCATTAGCTAAAACGGCTTAGTGTGGCTCGGGTGTGCTGAAAAAGGGGCGGCCCGTGCTGCGTGGAGTCGTCGTGCAGCCCTCCTCGAGTACTCGAATTCAGAGCGTTATGGTATGGGAATAATATCCCAAACCCGCGACGAAGACTTGCAATATAATTGATGATAACTTAAGATGGGCAAATAGTTGCAGATAGACCAGCCTCAATGATGACCTCGCAGCTCTTACCAACTTTCATCATGAGTTTGAAAGTTGCGAGACGAATCGCACTAGGACCGACGTATAGAATCATCGTATGGAAGCGACGTACACGCATCTCTTTTATTGGCCATGGCAGTTTTGTCAGTAGACTCCTTTCCGCACTCAGCCACTTTGACATATGCCAAGTACAAAAAGTGAATTTGTCTGATCTTCGACGTCGGTAGGCAAGGTAGAGAGCTCATAAGTGAGGAGACTGTCACAGGACAACGTTCTAGCTCATAGGAACGTGCTATAGATGAATAGGCGCCACAGGAAATGAGAAGCCACGCTTCTATCCAGGGCTTGCCTTGCACCGACGCAGATCCTGCAGCCACCCCTTTCTCATCCCATCAATCACGTGAAACCTTCACAACCTTAAAATGTCCCTAGTGCCTAAAGTGCAGGTGCCAGGTGTCTTTGCTCGGCAATCGAGGGTCCATTGGTCCTGACAACAACTGCTGCAGGACAGTAAGCTGCTTCGAGTTTCAAAAGTTTCAACTACTACATCATCTTTCGACCATCGTAGCATACGCTTTTCTTTCTTTGCGCCTCGAGGCGCTGTGTTACCATCTCCACCCTGCCTCAAGATGCAGTTCCTATCCTTCCCGCACACCCTCCTCCTCGCTCTTGCTTTACATCGCGGGGCGAACGCAGCTGCCTCTTCCGACGACAAAGTGAAAACCCCTGAGCCATGTACAGTAGCTTCGACATCGGGCGCCTTCTACGACTTAAGACCTTTATCAATACTCCCTCTGGAGCCTGGGAAGAAGGCTGGGAAAGGGGAGAAGATAAACGACTGGCATGCGAGAGGATACGATTATCATGACAACAAAGCGAATTTCACCCTGAATATTTGTGCACCACTCATTGCGAAGAAAGAGGAGTTTGAAGGCGTGGGCAAGAAGTTGTGGCAGAACGTCAGCGCACAGTACCAGCTGGGAACAAAGATATATTCCATTGGGTAGGCTGAAGCCGTCAAGTCTCGCATACACTCCCTAACCCTTCTGTAGGCAAGAGTCCTCGAATTTAACACTACGAGGGAGAAGACTCGTGCTTCAATACACGAACGGTTCGCCATGCGGTGGCAGCGACAAGAAGCGGTCGACCTGGGACGATGACGAAGAGGACGACGACGACGACAAGAAGACCACTAAAGGATCTCGAAGGAAATCAACCATAATCTCCTTCCACTGCGACAAGGACCCTCTTGCAACTCAAGCAGTTGCTACATTTGTCGGCACAGATCCAGACGAATGCTCATACCATTTCGAAGTTCTTTCCAAAGCAGCTTGTATTACAGCGGAGCCTGCGAAACAATCCGTCGGTCCCGGAGCTGTCTTCGGAATCATCGCGGTTATTGCCATATTAGTATACTTCCTCGGCGGTGTATTTTATCAACGAAATGTAGCACATGCTAGAGGATGGAGGCAGCTACCAAATTACAGCATGTGGGCGGGTATTGGCAGCTTCATAAAGGTGAGCGCCTACACATGTCTTCCGCGGTGGAGACATAGCATCTTTCCTCGGGTCACTTCAGTACGGGATGGGATACTGCCCACGATGGAAGTAAGACCTTCGTTTGGTCGAAAGACCCCGAAATCTTACATGGCAAGGTCATCATGGGAATCTACCCATCTATCGTGATCTATTTCTAGCCCATGGCTAGACGACCTACAAAAGTATATGGGAGGCGAAAAAAGTCATCCAGCACTTGTACAAAACAACTTGTCTTATTATACTGCATAGCATTGCCACTGGATCATAGGATAGAAAAGTAGCATATTCCGGCGTTCAAATTTTACTTCGATTCGGTCACTCAAAACTTCTCGTCCGCACATTTCATCTTTTCTCTCATTTTGGCTAAATGCTGACGAACTCATTACCCAGGATATCTTTGTCATTGCCACGTCGTCATGTGCTCGCTTTATGCCAAGTAGAAGAGGCTACAGCGCACTGAACATCAATGGTAGCAGCAATGGTAGAGGTCGAACTGGGCGCAATGAAGATGAGAATCGTCTCATCGACCAGCTCGACGAGGAATGGGATGATTAGGTGTGGAAAACTTCAAATGGGCAGCATTAAGTGGGTAGGTATCATTGCGTGTGGCGTTTGGATAATCTGGAATAGATTGGCATCGGTGTACAATCAGACCGGGGTGGGGAGCATCCATCATTTCATGTGTAGCATCAATTCACGGTCATATTCAATAAGACTTCTCTTTCCCAGATATCTGAGTAGATAAAATGTTGTGCACTTCCTATTCTGATATGTATAACTCATGCGCTAAACTTCTTATTTCTTCGATTTCTTGATATGCTTGTCCAACGTTCCTTGCTCTCCTTTTCTCTTCTTTCCTTTTCCAGCATCGCCACCCTTCGTCTCTCCCCCCTTCTCTTTCGCACCGCTTTCATCTTCCTCAACGGCTCCATCATTCTCATCCCCACCATCAGGTCCATCCTTCACTTTCTCATCCTCATCAGCTTCATGCGTCATCGCATCGTCAAAACTCCTTCCTTCAGTCGGGCCCTCAGCAGAGTCATCAAACAATTTCCTCCACGATCCATCGATTACTTTGGGATCATCACCATACAGGCCCACCTGATAAGCCTTCTTCATCCCAGCTAAACAAATCGTTCTCCTTTCCCCAAAGTCAAACATCGGCTTCGGATAGACACTCTCTTCCTCCTCCTTCCCGTCACCCTGTATCCTCACACCAGCTTTCTTCTGGTCCGCGATCGGCGCTTTCCAAGGCTCATAAATATACTTCTTATCCAGTCCCTTCAGCTCAGGAACATATCTCCTCACAAACGCTCCCTCCTTATCCCACTTCTGTGGAAACGCCACCGGACTGTAACACCTATAATACTGCGCATAGAAAGCAGAACATGACAACCAATGCCAGTTCCCTCCATTGCAAGCCGTTTCATGATCCAATAACCATTCCTCAAAAACCTCAGCTCCGCGTTCCCAGGAGATATAGCACCCGCCTCGAGTCAAGAAACATGCTACGGCGTGCCGACCTAGATGGTGGATCCAACCCTCTTGTTTAAGTTGACGCATTAGAGCGTCAATCCAAGGGAAACCGGTACGTCCGTATTTCCACCGTTGGAACCACTCCTCGGCAAGCGGAGAGTCGATGTGGTATTCCCCAGTTACGAGCTTGGTTTTGTGGTCTACTTTTGAAGGGAGGTGCCAGGGAATGAAGCGGCAGTGAGAGTTATAAAGAGTTTGGCCGAAAGAGTAACCGAGTGCGGCTTGGGCGGCGAAATACATGTCGCGGAAAAGGAGTTGGCCTGTTAAAGAGATTGGAGGTTGAGAGGCTTTTCCAGAGAAGTTGTCTACGACGTCTTGGACGCGCCAGTAGAATTTGCGGATACTGATACTGCCGAAATGAAGGTGTGGTGAGAGTAGGGTGGTGGCTTGGGGATCGAATGCTGTGGGTGCTGTATTGGGCTTTTCGAATGTTGCGGTGTATTTCTCGTTAGATATAATCTTGTCTAGCATGTCCAAGGCGATTGTCTCTCCGCCTCGATGCGGGCTGGTTGCTTCTGGGAAGCCAAGCTCATCTAGAGTTGGTATGGCGAACTCGCCGCTTAACCCAGAGATCTTCTGATATGACTTGTCCTCGCGCTTCCTTGATCCACTGTTGAAGTCCGGGTATGTCTCTGGCTGTTCTTGCTCGAAGTCGAGTCTAGAATCTCCTGGATCAGGTATGAACTTCGGGGCTGGTATGGGTCGTGGGATGCTTCCAACTTTTGGTCCAGCAGCTTGGACCTGGCTTATGCTCATTGTTGGCTTGCTGTGATTCTTCTCAACAAGTTGATCGCTGTCCCAAAGTGTACGACCTGAACGGAAAATGACTTCTACTCCAGCTTCTCTTGCAAGTTTCATGACTTCTAAGTCTCGGTCGCGTGCGTATGCATCGGTGTCCTTTTCGAATACGAGGTGAGTAATCTCCCATGCCTTGAATAATTTTGGGAACAATGTTTGAGGAGCTTCCCGCATGAGAAACAGCTTCGAATTCTTATTGATCTGATTGATGGACCGAGAGAGGTCATTTTGACAATCTATCCTGCCTTTTGTCAGAGAGATGATGACAAGGGCAGAGAGATTCGGCATACAGAAACTGCCATCTATTGACTCCAACTCTAGCTCTGTATACATAATGAGGGTCCCAGGTCCAGACTGGCCAAAATGCTTCGGGGTTCAGGTCCAGGGCAGCTTTCAAGGCAGGGGAATCATGCAAGCGTAGATCGGTTCGAAACCAGTAGATAACTCGCGGTTTTGCCATGTTTAGCCAAAAAACTCCCAGCTGAATTATACATCTGCAGGAGCTTGGGAGGAGACCACTTGTGATGCAAAAGTTGTCAGCGTCATACAGATTCCTAGCGTCAAAATGGTTCGTAGATCTCCCGAGGCTAGCGCAGGGGTGCGACTACTTTAGTGAATACCTGGAACATCGATGCTCTACTCTATTCTTCCCCTTGCAACGTGCTAGAGACATTGGGCGATCCTATTCAGTATTTTAGAGATAAGTCTGCCCGAAATTGGATTGTAGCCTCTTCTCCGGCCGAACGTCACCGTGGCTTATTCGACATTTTCTGAAGTCGCCAAAATTTTGGTTTGGGGAGGAGATAGGTGCATGAATATCGGTATTATGCACCAAAAAATGATAGGTAGAGGACAAGACCTCCAGTACACGAAAACACTGCGTGAGTGCTACGCTCTGTCTGTTGCCGTCTCTTAACCTATCAGGAGAGGAATACTATTGGCCTGAATATCCGTGGTCAGCATCAAGACGACTCCATTGGTAATGTCCTAGAGGTGCCATATCGATAGCAAGGGGCCATATCATACTCTTCGTAGTCCTGGCTTGTTCAATTTGTGTCCACAAGGTTTGACCATGAGCCTGCCAAGTGTTTGGCCAGAGGAAATTTTTCAGGACCGGCTCAGTTTGTTCCCATAACTGCAGGTCGAGTGCATCCGTGAAGCCCATGAGATGTGAGGTAAACCAATCCCGCTCAGCTCGAGCTCCGGCTGCAACACCGCCGACAAACAGGACCCATAACATGGCCTTAGTGCTGTCTTCATTAGCGTTGTGGCGTGATATGTCGTTGAGAACCATATTCATCGAAAATTGGAGCCGGGCCACAAGTCGATCCTGTCAAAAAGTTGAATTAGTATACTTTTTCGTAATTTGAAAAGCCACTGCGATATCTCTAGGATCGGTATATGCAGCCATTGCAGGCAATCCCTGGCACGAGCACTCAAGAGAAGGAAGTAGAGCTACTGAAACTAGAGACTTGCCATTATTCGAGCATTGAATGCAATGCCACGAAGGTAGTTGTCGAGGAATATTGTGGCAGCGATACAACCAGACGTTGCAAATTTCCCTGGTCCCCAGGCGTTCGACAAGGTCAGGAGGCTTCTCTCTGTGAAGTATAACTTGTCGCTATCATGAATCTGCTGTTTCTTGCCCTCCTCGTCGTCCGTTCGATCGACCGGCCCAAGTTTACTCAAGTGCTTCAGAGCAGTAAAGTTATCCTTCAGTTCTTTGGTCATAATTCCCAAATCTTTTTCAGCAGATATAGTCTCACCGTTGACGGTGATACTGGGCCATTGCGCTCTAGCTTCGACGGCTGTATCAAACCACGACAGCGCGCTTGCACACTTGTCGCTTTCGAATATCGGGAAGACGGGATTACTACCCAGAGCATTCGCACAGTTGAGGTCTGCCCTATTGTAGGAGGAATCTTAGTTACGACCTGAGATGGACTTTTGCCAATCATACCATAGCACTAAACGTCGAGTGTACTGGTTAAGGTTACTCTCCCTGATGCCTCCTCGTAGGCTTAATAACTTCTTGAGACCCTTGCTATGGGCTTCAATGGCTGCGATGTTTCCATTCGTCGCCTACAAGAGGGCAAGCTGTCAGTGTTGAGGAGCAATAACAGTCAAGCATACGTACTTCATAGCTTGATAAGGCCGCAACAGTGCCAAGCGTGCCATCAGTCAGAGCATTTTCGACAGTCTCCAGTCTCTCGTTAACTATTCTCATCGCCTCCATTCTGAAGCGCAGAGCTTCGACTGGGTCGTTCTCTTGATGAGCAAGGCCATAGTTGCCGGCGTAATGCGACAGAGCGACATGAAAGAGAGCGGTATCTTGGGTAGCAAGCGAGAGCCATTCAGTTCGCAGCTGGCCCATGAGCCTAGAAGATAATATGCCGCGATCCGCTGGTTGCACAGATGATTAGTTGGTTGAACTGCAGACGAAGTATCTCGACAGTGTCAAAGAGGCGGGGCCAGCTTGGGCTAGGACATGCTGCTGATGGGAAATATCATCAGAGAACAAAGAATAGCTTGGTGATACATACCATAGTACAATAGACGCTGCGTTTGAGGGCAGGGAGATGGTGGCAAAGTGTTGAATGGATCTACGAGTCCTGAGCCGAAGAGCTGCGACCCGGGCCGCAAGGTGATTCGAACAGACTGAGCCGAGAGGGTTGTTTGAGATGCCTCAGTAGCCGACCATTCGCCGTTTCTAGTAATAGATTCATATATCTGAGAGATTGATGGACCATTAAAGAGCTCGGAAGACGATTCAGGTGGCATAAACGTGGATGCAGGAGATCGAGCTCCAACATCTTTGGCTGCATGGATTTTTGGGGCTACAGAAAACGTTCTTCCAGCCTGCTGGGGTACATTATCACTCTTCCTTCTCCTCTTCTTTAACTCCTGCAGCCCCTGGGGACCAAATTTAAAGCGATGGGTTCGAGGTGCTCCAGCGTCTTTGGGTGCAGCAGAAGTGAGGACAGGAACTGTGCTAGGTCGTCTTCGGCGGTCTCTCTTTTCATAGTAGTCTCTCATGACATGAGATCGGATAACCGACCTAGCATCTTCATCTCGGTCTTGTGATGGTTCTCCAACCTCGACGAATCGAAATGTGTAGCCTTCTTGGTCACCAGCCTGGCCAACCCCCACAGCTACCGGTAGATGTTCGGCAGTCTTAGTAGCTGCATCGGACATGTCTGATGACAAGTGTCAGCCTGCTGTTGATTATTCTCCGTGGTGTCTGAACGTACTTCTTGAATGCCAATATTCAAGATCGCTCTACATGGAGATATCCAATCAAAGGATCAGTAATCCTGAAAGACAGTCTTGAGTAGTGCCCCAGGTACAGTATGCGGGAGGATCAGATTAAGCAAGAGCGGAAAATTAAAAAAAAAACAAGCGTATCGAGAGCGGAAACAAGCAAGGGCCACGAGAGACTTGGGTTCTTCCTTCGGTGGTCAAGGCAACGCGTTCCGAGCATCGACCCCTTTTGCGCGCACTCTTCACGATTTGATATCTAAGTAAGTACCTCTACTTGCAACTTGATAAGCCTCACTGACGTTATAATCAAATGTCAAATGTCGGCTTACCACTCCGATCCAGCAGTATCGTGAACTCTCTGAATCCTCGGCCCACACTCGTGCCCGATGTGCTGTGCGCTGGGGCTGAAGAATGGGATATCACGTGCTTTACAGGGGAATAATAATCCCCCAATCCGTTGGCTCGCTTAGCTATTTGGCTGTGGCCCAAAATTCCCCTTTTAGGGCAGCAGTCGTTAGACCGAGAAGGGTCTAGCTTACATTGACAATCTCCTTAGGATGCGACGGTTGGACGGTCTTCCGCATCGTCGCCACGGATCGATTCTACTTTGTAGAGATTGGTGCGGAAAAAAGAGAGCCAGACCTAGCCTCGCTAGCCAACCACTGAGTCTTACACGATTTGGACGTTGACCTACAGAAGACGACTAGGAGCAAAAGGGTGCCCAGACCAGCCCGAAACAATACTTTGCAGAGATTATCGCGACATTGAAATGTTTTCGACACTCGAGATAAGGATATCCCCCCTCAGCTATAAACGCATGATGCCATGGGTCGAACAATGTTCGGGACTTTCACTACAGGTATGGTGTGAAAACGAGAGACATCCCTCGCAGACGCATAAAACAATGCAAAGGCACCGCATACTAGCCAATAGAACACCAAGCAGTAATAGTGCTGAAGCTAAAGTACCTATTCTGGAGCGCCCAGCAGCTCTTCTTCGGTATACTCATCATGGAGTTTCCAACCACCCATGCCAGCATCGTGTCTACCAAGAGGAGTAAGATCCAGCAATCCGTACGTGACGAGCAGATGGTCGAGACCTCTCGCATACGCCGAGTACGAATGATGGAGCTCGGAACCTTCTCTATAGAAGATGCTCATGCCTGGGCGCTCTCCTTTGAGGTCAGGGGAATTCTCCTTATACTGGGTTATGTCAGAACGCCCCCGGCAGCCACGAACAAGGGAGACTTACGTTGTACTCCGTGGGAGCAATGTTTCCGTCGAGACTCACATGGAAATCATAATTGAAATCCGACTCGAAAGAAGAGTACCAAGGGAAGTTCCATCCCATTCGTTTCTTGAAGTCTTTGATTTTCGCAAGCGGTGCGCGAGAGACGAGCACCAAGGTGGTGTTGCGTGCGTTCAAGTGAGTCAAGGAGGAAGGAAGATTGTCAGTGAGGAAGCTACAGCCTGTGCAGCCAGCATTCTCATCAGGACCAAGCATGAAGTGATACACGATGAGCTGCTTGCGGTCATCGAACAAGTCTGACAATGTCACTTTGCCGTTGGGTCCATCGAAGGTGTACTCTTTGTCAAGCTTCACCATTGGGAAATCCCGATATGTTGCGTTGAAAGCATCGCTGGCACGCGTGGCTGCTTTCTCCTTTTCGAGAAGATCCTTCCGGGCTGCGAGCCATTCTTCTTGCGAGACGATCTGAAGAGATGAGTGGTTGATCAAACAAGTGAATTAATTGCCTCGCACAACTCGTACCTTTCCTGGCATTTTTGTTTCGATGCTCTTTGAGTATTTGATAATTCGTTGCTATTGAGCCGATTTTGATCGAAAAGCAGGAGGAGGGAAGCTACGAAGTGTAGTTCTTTTATAATTCCAGACCTTCAAAGGTTGAGATAATCCTTCTCTTCTCCGGACGAAATAGTCTCCCGTCTGACGCGGGGTAAATAAACAGATCGCGATCCCATGCAGATATCGCAAGACTGTGCGACACGTCAAACACGACTTCACGTGTAGTTTCCTTTTCGCATCGGAGGTGATTACTATTCTTCATGCACAATTGAAGCTCCCGCGCAAGTGATTGGCCTTAGCCAAGCCACACAGGTCATGCCTGAATTGCTGCCTATGGGAGGCTTGCCCTACACCATCCAAGAACAATCAATCCAAGCCATATCGATATCGAGTACGGCCGTTCCAGTCTTACCCTTGAATGGCCATGGGGGCATGATGCTTCCTTCCCCAATCCACTCGGTGATATGGCTTTTGAAGCGACTTGTCGATCTTTCACTGGAAAAGAACAACATGTTGGGGCATTTCAAGGTCACGGCAAGATATAAGAAGGGAATGACAAGAGGACGGAAATCCGAGATTCAGTGATTATGATGGGGTGCAATTCTTTCGCTGCCCAGTTTCCACGAGAGGTTCGTACTCAAGCTGAGACATTCTAGGGCAAAAGTTTTCTTTTTTTTCAATTTACGACTCTCAGACAAGCTGCCCAGTAGTAGTTGTTCAAGTCTTTTCAAGTATTCAGCTTGTTTAAGTGATCTACATGGTAGACAGTTGTCTACTGCTCAGGTGCGTGTTCGTCATGATCTGTTATCCTACCACATCCTCACTGCCAATCGCACTTCACCTAAAGTCCTCAAATCAAGCCACCTATAGGGGTCAATTATCCGCAAACATGGAACGGGGTTAGGACCGATGCTTTCTTCCCGGGAGTCAGAAGCAACGGCCCTTGATCTTACAAACAGAGCTTGAGCTTCCGATCCCCGATCCCCGATATCCGGATAGCCACATGTGGCTGCCTACCATGCAGGAACAATCGGGGAATACATGAAGTTATTCCGCTTGTGAGACCGGAATATGCAGCAAAGCGACAATCCGGTCTAAGCATCACCTTATTGCTTGCTTCTACCTCGATTTGCGGAGTGCCCCTCATTCAATGTTCTGCAAAATTGTGAGGCATTTGTTTGGGTTTGATGTTGTCCATTGATCCTGTTAGGGCCCATTAATTGCATGAATAAGATGACAATAATTGTGAGGATCAGGCCAGATTTCGAATCCTGACAAGAAAGTATTTCTTCTTGCCTCTTGTCTCGAAGGTATTTCAGAAAACGAAGATATTTTCTTTTGCGCTTGCTTAAGTCGGTTTCATAATTTGCGGTCTCTCCAGCGTACCGAAGTCCATCCGTTTGCTCTTCAGCAGCGCTCCCCGCCAAATTCTCTAGTACGTGGGACCGTGCTGCTTCTTTCTTTGGCCGCCACTGTAGCTGACATACCGCATTGCCCCCCGGAGCAGCTGAATGCATAGTTATCATGTGCCTTGCATAAGTCTCCTTCTTTCAATATTGCACGGGATGCTGTGCAACGGTGATGTGCCTTACAAAGTCAGTTTGCGAGAACAGCCTTGTATGAATATTTTCGGACTTCATCACCGATTGGATATTATGGACATGAAGTCAACGGGGCCCTTGATCAAGATTGGATGTACGGCTGCGTGCACCTTCACCGGCAACGTTCTCCCCTTTTTCACAGAAAATGGTTGAGTCACTTCGAATGACTGGATCCAGTTTGGGTTCCTGCTTTGTTTCATATCTGCAAGTAGCAGCTGGCATATCGCCTCGACGCCCCTAATCTCAATCGACTCGGGCCTCTAATCCTAGTCTAAAAGTAGATTGATTTCTATATGTAAGATCTCCCTCAACTGCAAGTTCCACACAAATCAGCACTTCGAGCTGCTGCCAATCGTCACTCGTTCTCTCGTTGAAACATCACTATCGATATCTTCCATTCTTTCAGCATGAAATCTAAGATTCTTGGACTACTAGCATGGCTCGGCCTCACGTAAGTAATACGCTGTGATTAAAAAATGGGTTTGCTGAAACAAAACAAAACAGAGCTCACTTCGTGGCTGCTACTCCTCGCCAGGCAGTCCGTGGTATTGCCACCAGTTGCGGCTGCACAGAAACTATCACCACAACTCTCTACGCCTCGCCTCCATGCTCAAGTCCCATTACCGAGGTTGACACCATGACCATCTATGTCTCTGTTTCTTGCACGGCCTCAGAGACTTCGCGTTCATCTGCCGTCGGAACTCTCATCACCTCTACTATTTCATCAAGCCAAGGACTTCTGACGTCTTCCATCTCAATACCCCAAAGCTCAACTAGCTCTTCAGAGTCACTCACATCTTCATCAATCTCGATCACCAGCCATGGATCTCTGACTGAGAGCACGTCCAACTGGGAGACTTCAACGAGCTCATCTCAACAGTCCCTTACGACTTCGGGTATCACTATAAGTCAGGGATCTTTGACTTCTTCAATCTCTGAATCGTCAACAAGCTCTGTCAGGGAGTCTCTTACTAGTAGCCAAGGACTGACGGCCACACAATCAACACTGACCCAGACTTCGACTATTGAGCTCTGTGGAGGAACGGTCTCAACGGAAATTGTGGCTTCTTTCGGTTCCGGTATTAGCACCAACTACCTCACTACGATGACTTTAAATGCCACAGCATGCTCTGCCACCAGCCAAGTCTCAACAACACAAAGCTCTGGGAGCTCAACATCAAGCGCCATTGGAACTGTTGTGTCGCAGTCTTCGCGTCCAACTAGTACCGTATCCCAACTTTCAACAGCCGAGCAATGCGGCCAGACGGTTTCAACCCTCACACTGCCATCGTATGCTGCCGGCACTATCACCAGCTACGTGACCACAGTCACTGTCCCTAGTAGCTCTTGCTCTGCCAGCAGCCAGGTCTCATTGTCATCAAGCTCTGAGAGCTCCACGTCAAGCGCGATTGGCACCTTTCTGTCCTCGACCACCCAATCCCAATCGAGCTTACCTGCCACGTCTGTCATCTCAATCACCCTTACAGAGACGATCTCTCCAACCAGCTCTCAAGAAACCATTATCGGAACGGAAATCTCAACTTCAGGATCGTCTTTCCCATACTCGATCCCGCTCACGAGCTCGCAATCGACAAGTGGGGTGGTTTCAACATCATCCCCAACCTCAGTCAGTCTTACCAGTTCTCAAGAGTCTGCTACCGAGACGGAAACATCCGTCCCTCCTTCATATAGTCCTTCCTCAATCGCGGTCAGCACTACAGATACTACCAGTCAAGTGATCTCAACCCCGTCCTCGTCCACGCTTTCCCTTACCACATCGGAGACGAATATTGGAACAGCGACCGCCATCCCGACAACTCCAGCATCTGCAAACACTACAAATAGTATTAAAGTCAGCCCGACCGCACCTTGCTCCGAGAAAACACTATCGACGACAACTGGAGTCAGAGCCACCTCTGCGTCATCATCATCCATTCTTCCTACATACACTGTCGGTCCTCCAACTTCCCTCACGACCCTACCATCAAGCACAGAAAGCAATAACGGAGAAGTCACTTCCACCCAGAGCTGGTCGCCCTTCACGATTATAATTGTGAACGAAACAAGCACCACCCGGATGACTACACTGTCACCGACACCCACTCAGACACTTGTAGTTGTTGTCCCCGAATCTAGTAAGACGGAAACATTCACATTCCTTCCCACGGAGTCGTCGACAACCTCTTCAGTGGCTCCATACGGGGGAGGATACGGTAGCTCATGGGGCGCGCCGTCCTCTAGATATGGAGAAGAAGGACCAACAACCTTTAGGAAGCTTCATAAGGGGTATCGCAATCGCAAGAACTCCGGCGAGGAATAAAGCTTTGTGAGGATGATGCCTAGCTTTGACATGATGCAATGGTGAGATAATTCTCCTCTCATTCGAACCAGAAGGATGCCGACAAGGAATAGTGGTCGAATGGCATTCTTGGGCTCCGAATTGATGTTTCTTTGGTTGAAAAGCAAGACGAATGATGAGTTGCTTCTGCTTTTTAACGGTACACGCGTAATAAGTTTGCTTATGATTTTGTTTCAAGCAATGAACAGGACTTAACTCATGGATTGTGCCTTGTGATCATGAGCGTGAACATTAAAGCAGCTTAGCATTGAAAAATCTCCCATCGAGACTTCTCGATGCAGTTCACTGCCGATCTTACTCTCCTTCGCAAAACTCATATACATTGACTCATTCATCCCATACTTTGAATGACAGTGCCTATTATTGTATTAACTTTCAAGGTGATATATGGGAGCGATGAGGGGAACGAAAATTTGGGGTGAAGAAGGGAGGATTTTTAGTGGATGACTTGAATATCTGGATTGGGGTCGCCAAATTATGTTGAATACCAAAAGGAGCGTAGCACGAACGCTACCAAAACCGGAACGCCGAGTTCCTAGCCGCAGAGGCATGACTAACCTCGTCCACCCACCACACTACCAGCATCAATGCCAAGAGCCGCATACTCTCCCAGCTTGGGAGCGGAGGAATCGCCTGCAATGGGCCGGAGCAAGACCTCTTATTTCCACCGCCGAAAGAGGGATTCCAGTTCATCGAAAGCTTCGTTTCGGTGTTTAGTCTGGTATTTTCGGTGATGCTGTCAACCCTTCTTTCGAAAGATGTCGGCCCGGTCTCGAGAAAGATAACGACATCCAGACCTGGAGTGCTTTCTCGGCCATGAAGCTCGGCCCTGAAAAGTTGTAGTAGAAACCGCTACACGTTTGCTGTAGTTCGTCGTTAGCCGAGACGAGAAGATGGACGTGCATAACATTCAACTCTTAGATAGGCTGACTGAAAATTTCCATTTTGGGTTGGGTCCGTCACCCTCGCAGCTCTGATGCCGTGGAACAGTCCAGGTGAGGGAGGAAACTATATAAGTATCATTCTTCCCATGTGTTCGTCTTTCATTTCAGTCTCGTTTCATTTTTCAACATCTCAGTCAAACCAGAGAAACAATCAAGTGGCATTCTCTTCCTCCAGGTATCAGCTATCCAAATCCTGATATTCTTCAGACTGCTGCTCTCGCAACATCAAAAATCCAATCTATCAACATGCCATCCTTCAATCGCAGTACAACCGGCAAAGAAGTCGTCGAAACCTTGGCCGAAAATCTCAAAGGCAAAACTGGCAAGCCAATCCACTACATCCCCAATCCAAACTTTCACATTAACGAGAGCATAAGTTGTCATCACCGGCCCTAGCTTTAAGTCTATCGGTGCCGAAATCGCCATCTCTCTCGCCTATGGCTCACCCTCAACCATCATTCTCCTAGGCCGTACGGAGTCCAAAATCACTCCCGTCATCGAGCAAATCAAGTCTCTCAACCCTTCCCTTACCGTTTCATTCGTTCAACTTGATCTTGCGGACCAAGCATCTGTTCGCAAGACTGCTGAGGCTGTCAAAGCCAAGGTTGAGAAGATCGATTATCTCATCAACTGCGCAGGTGTCATGGCCATCCCTACTTTCCAGACTACGAAAGATGGGATCGAGATGCAGTTTGGTAGCAACCACATTGGGCACTTCCTTCTAACCAATTTGCTTATGCCGAAGATTCTGGCTGCTGGGAAGGGAACCAGGATCGTGAATGTGAGCAGTACCGGGTTCGAGCTTGGGGGCGTGAGATTCGATGATTATAACTTCGAGGTAAGATTTGTTATTGGATATTAAGAGCATAGAGCTGATAACAAGGAAAGGAGGGCAAGGCCTATGATCCGTGGTATGCGTACGCTCAATCCAAGACCGGCAATGTTCTGTTCACTGCTGGGTTGGCGCAAAAGTTGAAGAGCAAGGGTATTCAATCTTTTGCTTTGCAACCTGGATGTACGTTATATTCTTGAGAGATTGATCATTACATATTGCTGACGAGAAACAGTGGTCCTGGAATCTAATCTCTCTGGACACGTTACACCAGATATGTGGGCAGCTGCACTGAAGACCGCAGCTGAAACTTCAGGAGGCAAGACTACAGAGCTTGAGAAACCAAAGACGTTGCAAGAAGGTTGCTCTACTGCTCTCGTAGCAGCTCTGGATCCTTCTATCGAAGGTAAGCAAGCTTTTGAATTACCATAACGGCTACTGATGCGAATTAGGAAAATCAGGAGGATTCCTTCAAGATTGTGTAGTGAGACCTGTTGAGCAAGAGCATGCCAAGGGCCAGGAAAACATTGATAAATTATGGGCTTTGAGCGAGAAGTTGGTTGGGCAGAAGTTTGATCTGTGATTGAAAGAAAGGGGAAGCGAGCGAGGAAATAGGAGACAAAAATTTCCAGAGAGGTGAGGAGTAGTGTCTGTTGTCATTTGTATTTATTGGGCACAATTGGTGTGCATAAATACATCTCATACAAATTTATCAATTCCTGTCCAAGAAAGCCTAAAAGGGACTGAAGTTGCTTCACTTGAAAGTAGGCCTTGTGGCGGAGAAGGTCTACGCTTCGAAAATCGTGGAGAATGTTTGGCTCGTTGAGAGGCACTAACTTACTTTATTGTCGAGAGGAACAAGTCGTCTAGCTGGAACAAGGCGAGTTCCCCACTCGTCAAGTAAAAGCGACAGCTGCAGCACTAATATTGACCATGTATGTTGTTCCAAACGCAGCCTCAATCTTGGAATACGCTCCACATTTTGGATTGTTCGTTCAAAAGACAATCAATCATTTAGATATCCATTGTAGCCTTACCCGACAAAGGAACAGTTTCCATGCGATGATTGTGAATGAGACTTGTCTAATTTGAAGACATACTGAAATGTATATTCTATCGTCTCAAAGATAAACATTCGGCACCACAAATATATCATAGATCATGCTCCTGCTACCACCAAACCTCAACGCCAATCAATGCCCAATTATTACGATTTAGAAGACACCATTGCCTCTCTACATATGCTCAATTGGCTCTTCTGGTAGCAGCTCCTCTGGATCTCTCACTATGCATCTCTCCAAAGGAGGGCTTACAAGTCCATTGAAAAGGAAGGTGCCATAGACCAGGAGTACAAAGCCGAGGACTTGGAGCCACTTGAATGACTCCCATCCAAGGAAGAGAGACACGATCCAGATGAATAGTGTCCTGCAGGTATCGATCGTTGATCTCGCAGTGGCGCTAACGCTTCTTGTGACGGACAACCCGAAGAAGTTGAATCCACTATATCAAGTCAATGGTGGAGCCAATATTTCAACATAAAGACTTACCCAATACTGATCATGATAAGAATACTGGAGACACCAATACCCTTATAGTGCGTAATCTCTCTCCACCCCTCCACCAAGTCGAAATATCCGTACCTCCCAGCATCCGTCCTCCCAACAGCCAAATGCATAATCAACATGCCCACAACAGTGACTGAAAATCCGAAAAGTCCCTCCCAACCGACAACTTTCAACGGCTCTAGGGCATATTTCTCCAAAATATACTCCTCAAGGACAAACTGACTCGCAGTAAAGATCTGCGCTCCAGCAATCAAAAACACACCAATAATAGCCCTAATCGCCTCCGGAGTCCTCGCCTCCCTTGCAATCAATGCAATAGCTTCCCGAACCATCAACATCGCTGCCGGAGCCGCCTTATCATCCTTATATATCGCTCCCGCGAGCCCGACAATAGCAACCCCCAGAACGACAGTGACTAAGGCGAACCATTGATAGAGGTGTAGTGTCCGTCTGAGGAACACAACACTGAACAGTCCAACGAAGAGGACCAGTGCCCCTCTCGTCATCTGGTAGATAGAAGGAACCACGAACAGAAGACCGACATTCATGAGTGTCGTCCCGCAGATATCGCAGATAGCTGGCAGACTCAACATCGTGACTTTCCATCCCTTCAACGGTAATCTATCCTCAGGAACGCTCATGAGTTTCACAGCGGGGTTTATCGGAGTCGTAGAATGGATGCTCTCGGCATCGTGGTTATCATCTCCGTTCCCATTCTCTCCGGTACTGACGGCTTGATAACCATTTTCCTCAGCGGATGAGGACTTCGAGATGTAGCGTTTGTAGAGGTAGAAACCGCCGACGAAAAGCCAGGATCCCATTTCGCCGATGAACATTTGGACGGTCTGGATGACAGGTTGTTCGAACATCTTGCGGTTCTTGGGGTTCGCATCTTCGCAATTTCGGACGCAGATGTTGTCCTAATAAAGAATTAATATGATGATATGAGGCAGGGAAATAGCAGAAGACGGACTTGATACTTGGTGAGGAGGGTGTTGCAAACACCGGTCAATAGCATCAAGCTGACTAGCAGCGGGATGAGGGCTTTGGAAGTCATGTTGATGATAAGCTCTCGAGGAGTGATGATAGAACGATATCAGATTCCAACAGCGAGACGACTCATCAGCGATGAGAATTAGGTTGCAATCGAGTCGTAATGGCGATGGTCCTTTGTTGGATCAGTGGTCTCGTGGGGGACAAAGAGTCGGGGTTCACGCCAGCCACTCAGCCGAGTCAGCCTCACTTCGACGGGCCATCTCCACATTTTTCAGGAACCAGTGCGCGAGGCTGAGATCGTGATTCAATTGTCATAATTATCAGAGACAGCTACAATCGATAGGTATGATCTAGAACGCTAAATCGGATTGCTTTCCGCGTTTCATGGAACTCGTTCCTGCCCATTTGCTATATGACCTCAATCGAGGCTGTTACGCGCAATCCTTCCAAATGTACAGCAAACAAAAATGGTATCCAGAACCGACCAACACCTGCGCTACTTCGCAATTTGTGCCACGCCCTCCTCCACAGCGCTCCTATTAACCTGCACTGCTTCTGTGTCCTTTTGCTTCCTCTTGAAGAGACCCTTCTCTTCACGTGCCTTCTTCTCCTTTGGCCCCTCATCCTTGATATTATTGTAATGAGTGATTCCCAACTCCTGATCACGCTTCAACCTCTCCTGATCCTTCTCTGAAATGGGTACACCTTCGATGGCTTTGACGTGCTTGCCTTCAACAAAGCTCATAATACCGCCACAGGCAGCAACAATGCATGCGAGAGCAACAAAGAGACCAGTACTCCAGGAAGGACGATTGTACCGATTGAGACCCCACATGAAACCAGAAAGAACTGCTTGCAGGAATGTGTTCCAAACCATAGTCCAGATCACGAAATCCAGCTTCCACATCTTGGTGGGCGGTGCACGAATGCCCGTCAAAGGTGCATTTGGAGTCCTCACAATTGGAAATGGAATGCTGCTTTCTGGGACTTCGGCCCCAGCTTCAACTTCAGCAGGTCCAAGCTCAACAGGGAGATCTTGAGAACCCGCAATTCTAAACCATCCGCGGTTGATACCAGCTAATCTTCGAAGACCAAGCTCGTTCTTCATGATACGATATTGTAGTAGGTAATAGAGATCACGGAATCTCCAAGGAATAAGACCGAATCCAGTAACGCAGAAGAGAGCGTTCAGAATCTGCGAATCGATCTCGATCCACTTCCGGCGAGGCGAGTTGATGTCATTGCATGTAGGCTTGCACATGGCAGGAGATGCATTGCATAGAAGCAAGAATAACATTCCACCCCATGCCACAACATTGAGACCATAAATAGTAACAAGAAAGCCAAGAGGTGTGATGAAAAATCCCCAGAAAGCTTTCAATCCAATCGCTGTGGACTCGGTCCACTTATGCTTCGGTGGGAACTGGTATCCATTGTCGAAGGGCGTTGTTCTAAATTGTGTATCCACCTTGGCATTTCCGGTAGGAGTGGTATTGGTGTCGCTGCTACTCCGTTGATCTCCCTTGGGTCTCTCAGAACGCTTTTCAGTCACAGGATCCGTCATCGAATTCGTAGGTTGCGTCGCTCCCAATGGGACGCCTGAAGTGATTTCTCCTAGACCTGTCTTCTCAGACTCGGCAGTAACTTCAGGCACTGTCTCAGGAATAATATCTGTATTTGTCGTCTCTCGTGGACTATTTGGGTTGACTGAGCTTCTTCTGCGAGTAAGCTCTTCGCCAGTCTGCGAGCTTGAACGTCTGGAAAGTGTCGCACGTCTTTCCTTCTCTCTGATCTGCCCTTCTCCTGACCACCCTTCACTACTGTAACTTCCTCTCCTAATATCTGTCAATGTTGGAACAGCTGAGGCGATTTGTCCAGTCGCTATCCACATGCCAGTGGGAGGACTCGACTCTGAAAAATTCCTGGACGCGCTTCGCAGACGCTCCTGAAGAGTGGAAGTTGTAGACGGCTGGCGATGTCGAGTCGGATCGTGATGATCGGTAGATGCGTGACGAGGGCTTTTTGGAGATGGAGGATCCTCTAAGGATGGGAAGGGTTCAGGACCGTCATTCTGGACCGTTCCAAGAGGAGTCGGGGGTGTCATGATGGGAGGCTTCGAGCGACGCTTCCTGTTCGGGTGGGAGGCGAAATTATGTTTAAGACTGCGCCTTGATTAAGATCAAATGCATGGCTGGACGTCAGTCTTGACCAACAATCACCAGACTCGTGACAACAGTGACTGAGAATCTGCCTGGATTAAAGATTGATGCTTTTGATAAGGACAAAGAATCAGGATTCAGAGATGTGGAGAGAAGGATGCGATTTATCGTACGGCCTGGGTCGGCAGCCAACTAAAATGCCAGGTTCGGGTTGCTGCGCTGGGGGGAAAGACCGCGCTAAATTAGTCTTGATAACGTATTTTAAAGTTTGAAAAGGCGCCGAAGATCGCATTCGTTCCGCATCGATAAACGACAATACGAAATACTTTTTGATACTCACGAACTTTGAGCTAACACGTTAACAATGGCTCCTTCTGCTACCAGTGATGCGCCGGCGGTGTCAGCTCTTCAAGAGATCTTAGAATCATCGAAGTCGACTATAACGAGTTCTCCTCACCCTGCATATTTGCATCACCTAGCCTCGACAATTATTCATGATCTGCAGTTTCAACATGACTGGACAGCGCTTTCTGTCCATACACATTCGACCCTGACCAACGACCCTCTCCCCCGCCCAATCATATCTGGTGTTCCGCCCAAAAGAGCGTATATCCATCCGGATGAGCAGATAGAAATTATCAAGGAAGAGCATAAAACTGGTGAAAAGATCATACATCGACCAGAGAGGGAATGGGTACTGCCGAGTCATCTGCAAGAGAAATGGAGCATGACCAAATTCGCAGCTGTATTTGATGCACTCGATGTTGTACCTCCACCAACCAAAGATGATCGGGACGAGGAAGATGAGAATCCTGTGGGGCAACAATGGAGAGGCAAGAACAGACAGAAGAGGTTATTGCTAGCTACTCTGCACGATGATAGTACGGTGGTCTATTACATTATGCATGATGGAATTGTTAAGCCCAGGCAAAATTGAGTGATGGGAGCTTTTCAGACGACTAAAGCTATTTATTGGCTTCGAAAACAACCTTCTGGACTTGCATCTTGTTGAAGATGTCATACGCTTCAACAGCTTCAGACAACGGCATGATCTTCTCAAACATGAAGCTTAGTTGATTAGTCTTCTGGAGATATGAGATTCCGAACGGAGACTCACCCAAACAGATCCTGCTTCTGCTCGAAGAGCTGCAATGCTTCTGGAAACACGGACCTCACAGGACATCTTCCCATTTGGATCCTCAAATTCTTGTCATAACCTTGAGCACCAGTCCAAGGTATCTGGTATGAATCAGCAAGCTTTTTCTCGGACTATTTGGACCGTTGGACTCACCTCTCCATTGTGAACTCCGATACTCGAAATAATCCCAAACGGTCTTACCAGATCATAGGCCGTCTTCAGCGCTGGACTAAGGCCTACAACTTCAATGATTAAATCCGCTCCTCTTCCCTCGGTCTCCTCCCTGACTCTCCTCTCCATCATCTCCCTATCCTTAGCAAAATTTAACGGCTCCGCCCCTAGTCGTCTCGCCAACTCTAACCTACTCTCCACACTATCAACAACAAACACCTTCTTAGGTTTGAAACTCAACGCCGAAATCACAGCACACAACCCTACCGGCCCACAACCAATCACTATGGCCGTTGAGTTAGCAATCTGCTCTGGAGTAAGAAGATTAAATGCGTTCTTTGCACCGAAGAAACCCGTGGGAAAGATATCTGCCATCAGGACCAAAGCATGATCTTTAATGCCATCTGGAGCTTTCACCACAGTCCCGTCAGCGAGTGGGACGCGGACGAATTCTGCTTGGCCGCCATCTAGGTCTGGGGAACCGAAGAGCAAGTTCTTGGTGCAGCGGGAAGAGAAGGAGTTTTTGCAGTAGAAGCATTCTCCACTGCTAATGTCAGTTGTTGAGCCCGACATTCAGGGCAAAGAGCAATGGGAGGGGCAAGGGAAATAGAAGTAAATACCAAGAAACAGTAAATGGCGAAACAACTTTATCTCCCACCTTCACACTCTTCACTTGAGATCCAGCTTCTTTGACCATACCTGTGAACTCATGGCCCATAATAAATCCCGGTGAACATTTTTCTATGCCTCGAAAGACGTGCAGCTCCCTATTCGCCACCCATTAATACTAACTCCAAATAAATAAATATATGCTACAGGAAAGTAAGAAGAACTTACGAGCCGCATAAAGCCGTATAACTGACTTCAACAATGATATCCGTTTCCTCCCGTATCCTTGGAATCGGCCGTTCCTGGATAGAGACTTTATGCGGACCGTCGAAGATTACTGCTTTCATTGTTGATTTAGACATCTTGAATTAGTGTAGAATTACTATATTTGCGGAAAGTATTGGGAGGTGTGTTTATACGTGGCTGAGAAGGGCTAGAAGATCTTGCTGGAAGAAATGTGGGTACGTAGGTACTGGAAATGCATACGATGGTGGGGGTGAAGTACCCGCTCCACTTGCTCACGCTTTTGATATTGGAAGAAATGAAAAGGGACTGCTTGGAGCTGTTTTGAGCAATCGAAATTGTTTTTATTGGCTTATCTAAGTCTTTATATTCAATTGAGATTTGTTTATTTGACATGAATTAGAGTTGACAGTCTTTTCATGCAGTTGCTGGGTGAAGCCGATATCGCTTCCTTGAAAGGAAGGAGCGAGTTATATGAGAAGGGAGCCACAACTCAATATCCTGGATGCTTTCAAACATTCAGATAGTTGTAGCAACTCAAAATCATCTTATAACTGTAAGACAATAAAATTCCTTGAATGTCAGTTCTGGGCTCAGACTTTGGGAGAGACGTCCATTGTTCTATTCCCGACCAACGTTGAGACCTCAAAACACATGTCAAAGTCTGTCTTTATAATAGGCCTCGGAATCTTCTCTCGCAAAGTCAAATTTCACATCTAGACATCCAAACCAAATCTTATTTTCATGGTTGATTGATTCATTGTCCCACACTATCACCGAAATCCAAATCCAAAGATCAACGTGCATCCTATGCTATCCCATTCTCCAGATACACCTCGATCACCACAAACAGTCTGTGAGAAATCGAAACCCCATAGACACCCCGTCCCCTAAACACCATGTTTCGAAATGCAGTAGCTCCGCGCTGATGAAAGTTCTATGCCTCCCCTCCGCATGCCTCCCACAATCTTCTCCCTAATGTCTCGCCACTCCCCTTCCGTCTTCATGTTACTTTCCACGAGTCTGGCCAAGCAGCAGAAAGAGTATGGAGGGGGAGCTGGAAGTTAGAGCTCTAAGTAACGTTGCAAAGCAGCTCCGCCTCCAGAATAAATTTCCCCTCTTTATACTTCTCACTGTTCTCAAATGCCTTGTCGTATTTCCAACCCACCGTCTCGTTACATTGTCTACACGCTATGTCGCGGACGATGTGTCGACCGGTCGTCATGTTGCGCTCTGAGGGCTCGCCTGCGGTGACGTTGACGACGTTGTTGAAGAGGTAGGCTTTGCCATGTTGGCCGCGGAAATTCTGCGATGGAAGATTGTCAGTGTGCTGTGCTTGAGGATCTGGATGTTGCCGATTGAGGGCCAGGGTAAGAGCTAGGGGACGGAGGAAGGGAAGGAGCAAGTAGGAGGGGAAGTGTGTACCCGAGAGATGATATCTTCATGATTACTCAAATGAGCCTTGCAGTTCTTGCATCCGTAGATCTTATGGCTGTTTAGGTAGACATTGTACGAGAGACCCATTGGAAGTTGTTTGCGCGCCTGTGCGCGGCTTTCTTTTGCCTCTTCTCGTGCTCTATGGTTGCTGTTCAGCTGAAGGGTGGAGGTTGCGATCGAATGGTGATGACGTGAGCTAGATGTGAGTTTCCGTTAATGCTTCTTAGGTTCGAGGTCGAAGTTCCAGGTCCTGAGTCGAACGAGGTCGGAGTTTAGGTGAAATGAAATAGTTAGTAGGTAGAAGGCGAAATGAACGAATAGAGCAAAGTGGTGCTGTATCGTATAGTGTACTGTAACCTGCCTCAATGACCCTGAACCCAACCTAACCTAGGCCGGTCACAAGGCGGAGTAAGTGGGGCAACCCTCTGTCTTATCTCGTTATCTCAAACTGAAGCACTACAAATATTGCGTGAATGACCCGATTTCAAAGATTCTCGAGATCAAGATTCTGAGGTACACGATGTACTGGTGACCAGCCTATACGATGGTTATTATAGCATGGGTAAGGCAAGAATGATTTTCCTGGGGTGGTAGTCGAATCAAATGAGGGAAATCCCGCATATCACAGGCAAGCTTATGTTTGGGTGCGTTTGTACTTACCTATGCAACAGATGGAATTTGAAGCGTTACCGGATTTAAAGATGATTTGGAAGCCTTCGAACCATCGTTCTTCATCTTGCCAAGTTATTCGAGCTCCAGGCAGCGTATTGCGAAACGGTCACGTGTAGCACTTTCAGTCTCTTCGCTTAATGCTTCCTCTCTTTCCATGTTCTTTACATCACACAAGATGGTATCATTTGGGAATAAAGAACGTCGAGTAGCTGCCCTGCATGCTTATTTGATCCCCTACACACCATGTACCACCCACCCTAAGATATACAATGAACGTTTTTTATGCTAAGCATCAAAGGGGCCATCATTACGCTGTAGAGCGACCAGAATGCCAAAGAAAATCCAAAATGTCATGACCAATGTGGTATCCCAAATCCAAATCCAATCTGAATCTCCAAATCTACCACGAAAAAGCTTCCTCGACAAAGTCGAGATTGCTGATATGTTGTCGAGAGCGGCAAGCTTTTCGAACGTCGTCACTAAGTGGTCCGCTCCCGCATACAGAGATACCGAGAGCACCAACTTGGTTTTCGATCTCGAGGTCGATCAGAGTCTCGATGTTGGGTCGGCCAGGGAACATCTGGACTGTTGCTGAAGGGCTGTGGATCTCCTTCGTTGAGCGTGGTCGGCTGACGAAGAGCATGATGCGAAGACAGTCGCGGCGCTTGTCCATGGCGAGTATCTGGCTCATGTACGGGCGGATCCACTCGAGATGTTCGGGAGATTGAATGATCCAGACTAGAACAATCTTTCTTGTTGCTACAGTGCCGTTTGCAAATCCAGCAACCAAATGTCGGACATGAGGAACTTGCTGTGTGATGCCGACACCACCTGCAAACAGCATAACTGTACCATAGGAGGTCATTTGATGCATGCCTCCATATGGACCCTCGGCGAAGATCCTGGTGGTGAACTTTCCGTCAGGAGCTGCCTCAGCCTTCTTGCAGAGCTTCTTGGTGAAGCCTGTGCGCTCTCTGATGATGAATGTCATGCTCGTCTTCCGCATCGCGAGGATATCTTGTCGATTCATGGCAAGCTTCTCACTATCTAGGTTCTCAGCTTCCTCTGACCAGGCGACTGAGAAGGGATGCGATGTCCAGAGCCCAATTGAGGGAACGTAGAGATATGCATGTTGACCAGGCTTGAAGCCCCAAGGTCTGGTCATATCGACGGTGACACGGCATGCGTTTCCTGGCAAGGCTTCGACAAGAGCCTTGGACCCACCGCCGTTGCGGAAAGCAAGGATCAAGATTCGGGTGAGACGTTCAGCAACCCAAATTGCAATGACTCCGTACAGAAGAGTAATCTGGGGGAGGTGGGCCAACTTCAGATGGTACCAAATACCTATGATGACCAAGATAGCCAAGGCGATATGCAGATACTTGAAAGTCTCATAGAACGCATGTCGGAAAACAGAGCTTGCTTGGATGCTGATGGCGATAAAAGCGACAGTGCCCTAGCAGGTGTTAAATTGTATCTATTCTGGCTTACCGGACGAACTTACAATGAAACCCCACATCTTCATAGGATCCATGGTGATGCCCTTCTGGATCGCGGCCCAGGAACCAGCTTGGACCATCCACGAAACAGTGTGGGCGATGGACTCCAACACCACAATTCGTCCGAACCATCTATGCAATAGATTGAAAGTGTCGAATGAGAGGTTCAACCAGTTGATGAGAAGGTTGTTTCGTGTCGCCATGATGAACAAAGGGACCTGTTGAAATTAGCATCACACTCACTTGATAAGTATTTGTCTCAACTTACCATGTTTACCACAGCGAGAATACCTGTTCGATTTCTCAGCTGTCCAGCGGCTGTGGTAACCGCAGCGCTCCATTGGACGCTGACAACGCAAAAGGCAATATTGGTGCCAAAGTAACCCACAAGGAACATGAGTTGCAAACGAGTTGGAAGGGTTCCGACATTGATGGCCGAAGAAAGTTGGAATTCCCTATTGTGTCTCTTACTAAAGACAGGAGCATAAAGTAGATGTTTCTTGATGGAGGCAAATCTCTGGGATGGACGTTTGAAATAGGCCTGGGAATCGTTGTTGAGGCATGTCAGTTGTCTGACATATTTGACAGATTCGATGCCCACTCTCCAGACCAACAACGCGACGACCAACGAGGCGCAGACAATGAAGATGTAGTTGTAAAATTCTTGGTTAATGGCCGCGGCCTTCTTCTGAGCAGCGGCCTTCGCGGCGGCTGCAGCACCTGTTGCAGCACCTCCGGACCCAGTTGTATTTGTAGCTGCTCCACCAGCGCCTGCTACAATTTTCGCCACAGCCATGACGGCCAGAAATCGAGTCGAGGAAGACATGATGGTTCGTTTAGATCGGGATAGCTAGATCGAGAGAAATATAAGAAAGGTTCGATCTAACGTCGTCTCGCAGAGGACGATCTAGCAATAGCAAGGCCACCGAGGATCCAACAATAGGAACTGAATCACACAATGACAGAGTCTCGGACCAGTGAATGGATATGAATTTCTGAGAGTGTCCAGCAGCACACAGAAGATTCAAGTGCGGGGAACCGTGTATAAAGATCGTGAATGGAACCCGGTCGAGGGTGTGTCCTGAGGTAAAGCGGTTCCCAGCCTGCGCAAACGTCCGATATGAAAAGACTCTATATGCCGTCGAAGAGTAAGAGGCTCCTCGAACGTAAAGAGCGGTGCCGTGACGGCGAGGAAGGAGAAGTCGTGCAAGTTCCACAGACACAAGGAGAAGTCTAGATGAATCAAATGAAAACTTTACAAAAAACAAAGGTCGGAATGATGAAGGGGATACGAGTGGTCAAAGGTCAATCCTCCCCTGCGTCCGAGGGGCGTATCTAGCTTATCACGCCGCCGACCAAATCAGCCGGGTGGAGCTACTTGCAGCAGTGCACGCTTGGAAGAGGGGCTCTCTTCGGAAGCTTGGGGAGGATCAGGAACAGTGAGATCTGGATTTGCGCAGAGATACCGCGCGGCGTGATGTCTCGGGACATCTCTCTGCAGCCTCTGCAGAGCAGCGTCCATGTTTGGTGGAGATGATGGTGGACGCAGGGGTACGCGATGGCAAGAAACATCTTTGCACGAGGGGAGTGGCCAGGATGGCAGGAGAGCAAGGCAGGACCGGCAGGACCTGACGAGTGTAGAGGTCACCCATGGCTTTCATGCAGTTGTGGCGGAACGAGCTGGGTAGTCGTTTCAGCCCCTCCTGCGGCGCCCCTGGATGATTAAACGACCACGAGCGCGTTGCCCGGTTGCGCATCTCAGGTACTCGCGGGCCTGTATCTTGCGAATCACGCTCTCAAGCTCTCAAGCTCTCAAGGCACTGGCGCAGACGATTTGGGGCTCGAACGGCGCTGCGGCAGACACGCATGCCCAATGAATCCTCGAACTGCTCGACGTCGAGGACGTGATCGTCCCCAATCAGCGCCGCCCTTCAGCCCTCGCACCGCGCATCTGGCTCGTCTGGTCCTCCGAGCCGCCGTACCGCCAAGAGTTCGAGCCACTGCGAGCGAATGAAGGCAGTCGGCCTGCAAGGTACGCCAGCACTAAAATCTCGACGGCGATAGTGAGCGAATAGCGGCCTCTCCCGTCCTGCCCACTCCCGTGTGCTTGTAGCCCCCTCCGCCCCGGGCCTGGAAAAGAAATCGCGTGCTCAGCCGTCTTCTCCTCGCCTCAACCCAACGCACATCGACGACAACCAGCGAGATATCAATTGGACCATCCCCAACTCGCCATCACCAAGAAACACATCACCAGGCCCGCCATCTCGAGGCGTTCTTGCCCGCTCTAGCCTTTGCAACATTGAGACACCAACCAACATCGGGTAAACTCTCCTCCCTGAATCAGTATATCCCTTTCCATGTCACCGTTTCAGATCACAAGGTTCAGCCCAGCAAAAGCACTTGGGACGCACGTTTACCGAAGGAAGAGAAGAAAACTCATGAACTACCACAGCAATCACGAATTCTGCCGTACAAAGATCTGAATCACTTCTCGTAGCATCCGGCATGCATCATCAAAGACGATCGATCGGTTTTGAGTACCTCGCGTGTATCATCTCCAAACCATCAACTCGTGCCGATGATCTGCTCCCGCAGTCTGAGCCACGATCTGCCATTACCGTTCGTCGTCATCACTAGTTTCTAGTCGCAGACTCCCTTCCTTATCTCCCTCAGAAAAGTTTCGAAACGAAAACAAGATAACCAATTCAACTTTCAAGATTGGCTTTTGAAAAAGTAATATCCTACCGGTAATGAGGATCATCATGACCTCACGCTCGTGCCAACAACAATATCCCAATATCCCAAGATTCATACAAACCCACTTCCTCCCCACAACGCAATCTCTTCCCAGTTCCAACTTCAAACCGTATCCATCCCCAGTCCATCTCCAGACAACAACAACACGCTCAAACTCCTTCCCAGGTTCCGAATAAACAGCAATCTACTCGACGCGACCAGACCCTTCACGTCACTCCCAAACATCATCATTTAGATAAGAACATACCCATGCCCCCATGCCAAATCCCTATTCATTGCCCAACTGCGTCTCGCGCGCCCTACCTACCGTACATGACATGAAATGAAGTGAAAGGAACCCGGTTTCCTCACCCACGTTTTTCCCTCTTGAACACGATCACGGGGTCCTGCGCCCGGATAATCATTCCAGGCCCAGAGACAGAGCCACGATAGGTATTGTCCTATACGTTATTGTATAGTGCATAGAGGACAGCATTGAGCTGCATATTGCGGAATGAGGAATATTTGGTGCGGCATATAGGGGTTGGATGATTACTACATACATATATACATACATATATATATATACTGTGCGTTTGGAGCACTACCGAGGGCGACGAGAGGGCGTTCTGAATGCTTGGATCCTAGATCCGGAGGACTGGGTGTTGGGGCTTTGGGAGCATTTGTGTTCTGTACTTCGTGTCGGCATGTGGTGTTCTATGTTTGTGTCACCGGCACCGATGTGCTGGGAGACACTGCCTCGGTAGTGAAGCTGCATTTGAATTTGGTGCTACGGTATGTAGGCACGTGTTAAGAGCGAGAGAGATGTGCGATTGCCAGGTAGCAAATTATGCAAACGAAGATATATCCTGAGTGAACACAGGACGCCAAATGTTGTATTACCGAGAATGGAGGTTGACTTACAACCCCACTAATGTTATACAAACATTTTCATGTTATATAGAAGCTCCTAATCTGAACAATGACATACTAATCGAACGACAACATTCCCACCAGACGAGAAAATAACAGCATCTCGACCCGAGCGCCAAGCCATCGAATCCGCGTCAACGTTTCTGACTTTCTTAACCACACCCACGCCATGCAAGAGACCTTACAAAATACCTCAAGCTTCAGACGACTGACGCATACCATACACTGATCACGCACATCATTATGCATCGCACAATCTCTCTGTACATCTATTTTCACAATATCCATTTTTACAATCCCAATCCCCACAAATTCGCTTGTGAGACAAATATTGTCGCGTAACATCCCTGTAGCTCAGGCGAACCCTCCTTTCAGCCCCTTCGAAGATCAGCTTGTCGGCACCGAGCATAGTGGCGATCATACATCCCGCGGATCAGATGAGGGTGACGTCGGCTTGAGATGCCCTCATGTCTACCCATGCGAAATTTTCGTGTGCGTGCTGAGAGACTGAAAGGCGAACGCGTGGACAAATTTTCTGTCAGTCTGCTCCACGGAAACGAAACAAAAGTGATACTAATCCCTCTTTGCCAAGAATTAATAGTTTCGGTGCTCGCAAGTGAGGGATAGGAGCAGATATCAGACACAAAGTTCGTCTTCGCTGTCGCTGAGAGGTGCCGTAATCCGTTTGCCAACTGCCTTGGACTTCGGCTGTGTCAAAGAAGTTTTGACTTGTCGTGGGCGCTGCACATTGCAGACGCTGGTTATTGTAACATCCTGCAATGCTTGATGCCCTTGAGATGATACAGAGAGAAAGCTGAGTTCGTCATCGCTCTCTTCGAATAGTCCCCATGCTTCGCTGGTCTGCAGAGCCTTTCTTCCCAATCTTGGGGCTCGGTCGATGTATTCACGTCTCGGTCCTGAGGATTCGTTGCTATCGTTCGAGGCTAAAGATGATGTCGTAGAGGCGGCGAATGACTCATCGAATACTTGCCAGTCATCGCTCTTGTGGAAGATCTTTCTGTTTAGTCTTGGTGCCCGATGAATGGAAGTGCGGTGGTTCGATGTCAACGTGTTTTTGATTATCGACGATGGTGGAATCGACACCAATGATTCCTCGGCGAAGGAGAGTTCGATCTCATCGTCGGTCTCGTCTATTGTGGATGAATCTATACTTTGCAATGAGGTATCTGCCAATTCGTCCTCATTCTCAGGCATAACTGATGCCTCTACAAGGGAAGATTCGCCCTCAGACGATATTTCGATCACACTCCTGTCCAAAAAAAGCTCCGGAGATTGCATTGTTTCCTGGTGAGTCTCTCGAGCATCATTCTCACTCTGAATGCACTCTGGGGAACTGCTTCCCGCTGGAGGCGGGTTTGGCTCTTTCTGCATCTTTCGACGTAAATGTGGCGGAGGACGATATGGAGTATCACACTCAGAGTCGTCTTCTGACGCTTGATCCACTGCGAATTTCCGCTTCGCATTTTCTATTGCGGGCGTGGTTGTCACCCACTCCCCGATCCCTTCTTCCCAACGGAATCCGCCAGCCTCATCGTCATTGTCGCTGACCGAGATGTTCTGCAGGCTGGCCTCGGTATTGAATCCTCTCGAACAGTATTCGGCGTCCATATTGACGGCATAATCCAAGTGCTTCCGATCAGGGACTTTCTGTGCAAAGGTGAAAGCACTATCGACTATCAAACCCATCAGAACGTTGCTCCTTGCTCTGCTACATAGTAAACTCTGCAGGATGATATGCAAATGCTCAAGGTATTCAAAGCCAGAGCTTGACGCCCCTCTGCCACAGCAACGTGCTACCCGACAAATAAACATGACGGCTTCAGAATAGGCGGACGAAATAGAGGTATAATCGGCACCACTTTGTTCCAAATGGGTCAAAAAAACGTTGCTCATATGAGAGTGGGGGCCGCAAAGATCAGTTTGTTCATGATCTATGAATATATTGGCCAGAAAGGCTAGTATGCTGTGACTGGCGGTGGAAGTTTTCGAATTTTGATAGCCAAAAAAGCAGTGCCTCAACAACGTGGCAAAGAGGTTGCATCGCTGCTTTGATCCTTCTAGAGCGTCTGGCTCACTTTGGTCTTCGCTCTCTTTGCTCAGAATAACGATTGAGAGAAATGTGGTAAGCAGGCTTGAAAATGTGTTGCCGATCGCTTCGGCCATACCAACACCAACTGAGGCAGCTGTGCCAGCACAGATACCTTTCGAGAACCTAGAAGTGGAAAGGGAGGACAATGAAGTCTCAAGGAAGGCAAGAGCATCTCCATTGTCCGAGTCAGGTCGGAATGATTGAAGTGCTTCCGTCCAGACGCTGCCAAAATCTTTTGTCGCAAGCCATTCCACAGGCAGCAACTTAGAAGAGATGATATATGCTAATTGTCTATAGTGAAAGGAGTCCCGGCCCGTATGCTGTGCAAATTTGCGTAACATGGTTACTGGGCGACTAAGCGAGTCATAGAGCGTCCTTGGTCTGGAATATTGAGCTGATGACAGTAATGCAGAGAGAAGCAATTGCGCTTCGTCTATAGCGGAATTGTGAATGCAAAGAGTGACCAAAGCACCACAAAAGTCAATGTCAAATAATCCCGTTCGAATTGCATCACCAAGAACTTCGATGCCATGTGATCTGACAACCACTCTAAGTTGAGGCCAGCCGTTTCCTGATGTTCCAAATTCTTCGAGCTCGTCATATATCTCTGTTGCAATATCTCTGCTCTGAATAGCTGATTTACTGCCAGTAGCCTCCATGTACACCTCGAGTAGGATCTCTTGTTGCGTAACGTAGCGAGGAATTGCTCGAAGTGCCATGGATGATAATGATCTCGAACCTTTTCTTCTCGCCTCAGGTTCGTCTTGCTCGGTGGCTCGCAGCAACACCTCTAAGCCGTTATATATGCCTTCATAAGTCGTGTATCTAATGGCCGTAATCTCCTGTCGTATCTCTCGTAATGGTTTTGTCAATTGAAAGCTCCCTTCCGGAACGCCCATCGTATGACGCGTTCGTCGACGCTTCGTCTTTAACGTATTCGGATCATCTGGACCAGGATTTGTGAATACTCGTGCTGGTTCCTCTGGACGTTCGCCTCTAGCCCGAGTAAGGAGTGGTGTGGGAATTGAGACTTCTCCTGGAATCAAAGATCTTCGTCCCTTGTTTACCTTGGAACATTTCAAAGTGCGATCGCCTGCCCGCGGGGCATCGTCAACTCTCCCCCCTCTGGTTGAATATGTTCTACGGATTCGTTTCCTAGCTTGGGTCCAGTCGGCATTGTCTGCGTTTGATGTAGCAACACTGACGGCTGCCACATGGTTTGGAGCCGTCTCTTTGCCGGGCTGTGCAAATCGAGAGATCTCCTTCCTGAGAATGGCGACTCTGGAAGTGAGTGCTCGTAGTAGTCGATGGCATCGCGCTGTCGTCCAATCCTTTTCTTGGTCGGCATTGAATTGTCTAGTGTTGATTGTGGATTCTCGTCGCCTGATGGGTGTAAATGTTCGAGAGCTACTGGTAGATGCAAATACTCCTGTATCCATATTGGAAGTCCTCGAGAGTTTTAGTGGAAGCTAAAACAACATAGCCATGCGCACCAAGAATTATGAAGCTATTCTCATAGCAAATAAGCAAAAGCGTGGAGGAAAGAGTATAGGTGTAATTAGTACTTTTGCAGATAACGTGCCCCAAAAGCAATGAGCTCCCCTAACCCGGAGTGATATGGTTCGCAGGATCAGGTGGATAAACAAAACAATGCGGAAAATCCAGGGCCAGGCTCGGCAAGGATGGTCGTGCCGGGGCCGCCGTGCACCCGAGACTCCCAAAAAAATAATCCATCCGCTTGCTCTTCTGCATTGATTCTCTCCTAAAAATCTCTCCTCTCTTTCAATCATTATTCTCTTTACTCATACAAACTAGTCTTCTCTCCTTTCATCTGCGTATTTTCGATTACATCTGCCCTTCTCGGATCCATTGTTTGTCATAGTTCTTGAGCTTTCCTGTTGTTTTCAACATGGCAGAAAATAATGACGCAAACGCGAATTTTTCAGGTACAGAAATTTCTACAAAATGGATTGAAGGTTCAATGCAGCGTGTAAATGCTGTCAATTGATTTGCATTATCATCTACTAACAAGATTTATATAAAGAAACCCCCAGCAACCCAATCGAGAGCTCCCTAGATGCCGTCAAGAATGCTTATACAACAGCTGAGGGGGCAGAGAACGGAGAAGCTGCAGGAGACACAGGCAACGAGAGTACGGATCCCATGATGTTCTGAATCTTCTATCGCAGCAAGTATTCCTTAGAAAAGGTGTGCTAAGAAGAAACTAGCTATCTTCCAGTTAACGGTCCATCTGCCTCATGATCCCAAGACCATGCAAGTTATGGTATGATCTCCGACAGAAGACTTGAAGCAATGCTTATATCTGCAGGTTTCATCACAAGAGGCGATCCATGACATTCGACAGTCGATCATCGAGACGCCCGGTACCTTTCAGTACTCCTGCTTCCATCTCGAGCATAAAGGAGAACGAATAAACGACTTCATCCAGATCTCGGAGGTTAAGGACCTGACACCCGACTCCGAGATAAGATTGGTCGAAGACCCTTACAACGAGAAAGAGGCACGATTGCATGTGGTTAGAGTAAGAGAGCTCATTGGAGCTGCTGGAGACCGGACGGACACTTTACACGGCATCTTATCTGGCCTATCCCTTCACGACTCCGTTACGACTGTCGAGGCGGCAAGTACGGCTGCCACGACTCATGCGATGGCGGGTTATGATTTCCAAGCTCCGGCTGTGCTTTCGGCGTTGTTACCTCATCCTCAAGATCCTGCTCCAAAGACTGTGAAGTCTATTTCGGTCTCTCCTTGGAATCCTCCTCCTTATCATCTCAGACAGAAAGGCCACTTGCTGTACCTCTTGGTGACTACCACTGAAGGAGATCAGTACCAAATTACGTCTCACGTTTCGGGCTTCTACGTGAACAAGTCAAGCAACAGCAAATTTGACCCTTTTCCAAGAGGTGCTCCCAAAGCACATTCAGCACACTCGCTGCTCACTTTGTTGAGTGAAATTTCAACCTCCTTCAATGCTTCTTTCCAGAGGCTTCAGGAATTCAACGCTTTGAAGGAGCCTCTTGCTACCTTTCAAATCACCAATGCTACCCCTGCCAGTCCGTGGATTGTCCCAGGACCTACGTCAAGTCTTGTCATACATCAACCTGATATCACACGAACACAAGAAAGCTACCTGATATCTGGAATCGAGAATACGGAGACGCTACGGGATTGGAATGAAGAATTTCAGTCGACGAGAGAACTTCCTAAGGAGACTGTTCAGGATCGTGTCTTCCGAGAGCGACTTACCTCAAAGCTCTTTGCCGACTACTGCGAGGCGGCTGCTCGAGGAGCTGTCCTTGTTGCTCGAGGTGAAGTAGCTCCTTTGAATCCTACTGAAGGTAGAGATGCGCAGATCTTCGTGTATAACAACGTATTTTTCTCTTTCGGAGCGGATGGGGTAGGCACTTTTGCATCAGAAGGTGGCGACGAAGCTGCGAGAGTAGCTACTGGCAAGGATGTCATGGGCGTTCGGATGGTCAACCAGCTAGATATCGATGGCCTCTTTACTCCCGGGACGGTTGTTGTGGATTATCTCGGGAAGAGGATTGTGGGTCAAAGTATTGTTCCTGGGATCTTCAAGCAACGCGAGCCTGGAGAGAACCAGATTGATTATGGAGCGGTAGAGGGCAAGGAGATTGTAGCTGCAGACGAAAGATTCGTTCCGATCTTTGAGAAACTTTCTAAGTCTTTGAGAGTCAAGAAGCATGCTGTCTGGGACAAGTCTGGAAAGCGTTTTGATCTGGAGGGAAGTGTAGAGACAAAGGGCTTGCTCGGCACTGATGGCAGAAAGTACGTCCTGGATTTGTACCGAATCACTCCCTTGGACATTGAATGGATGGAGGAATATGGAACTGCCATCACGAGTCCGGAACAGGTCAACGGTGCGAGTAAGCGGGCATACCCCCATAGGATGACTGTCCTTAGGCCGGAACTGGTCGAGTCTTACTGGAAGGTTAAGATGCGGGAGTGGGTCAATGCTGAGGTGGAGAAGAGACATCAAGCCAAGGCCGAGTCGTCAGATGAGACCAAGAAGATCGAAGGAAAAGCAGCAGAACAATCCAAAGAAGATGAAAAGGACGCTGCATCCAATGAGACAACCGCATCGGACGAAGTTAGCAAAGTATCAGAGTTGGACAAGGAGAGAATCGATATCGCAGATTTCAACTTCTGTCTAAATCCTGATGCTTTTAGCGGCCAGGAACCACAGACTGATACTGAGAAGGAAGAATGGGCCA
Source organism: Phialocephala sp. D728 (assembly GCA_003988865.1). Lineage (NCBI taxonomy): Eukaryota > Fungi > Ascomycota > Leotiomycetes > Helotiales > Mollisiaceae > Phialocephala > Phialocephala sp. D728. The sequence continues at coordinate 333,399 of QYAJ01000005.1, forward strand.
AGGATGAGCAGGAGGTTAGACTTGCATGCGAATATCTCCGTAAGACCGTTCTGCCAGAGATCGTGAACGACCTTAAGGAGGGTGACACTGGTTTTCCAATGGATGGTCAATCATTGAGCCGTCTTTTGCACAAGCGAGGCATTAACATGAGATACCTTGGTAAGCTTGCTTCATTGGCTGAAGGCAAGAGATTGGAGTCGTTGCGAACACTCACCATTCAAGAAATGATCTCGAGAGCCTTCAAGCACGTGGCTGGCAAGTATCTCCGCCACTTGCCAATCCCGCTTACAGGCGCTTGTGCTTCTCACCTGCTCAATTGCTTGCTTGGTACTGGTCTCAACCCAAAACCAAAGGCAGAGGTCGATGAAAGTATGACCACTCTATACCCAGAATCTGATTTGAGCTTCCAGAAGGTCACCCCAGAGAGCTTGAGAGAAGATATTGAGGGTCAAGTCCTATGCCGATACCAGTATACGCTCGGTAGCAATTGGTTTTCCGAGATTAAGCCTTTGCAGCTTCTTCGCGATGTTTCTTTGAAGCTTGGTTTACAGCTTGAGCTAAAGGACTACCATTTCACCAGCCCAGCAGCCAACAATATCTCCGAGGCAGCATCTGTCACTAATGGAGCTCCTAAGGAGAACGGAACAAACGGACAAACCACCAGCAGCAAGAAGAAGAAGAAGGCCCGGGATGGATCACCCTCATCTATCACATCGAGTCACACATCGTCCCCACACACGTTTACTCCTGACGACATTATAAATGTTGTTCCAATCATCAAGGAAGCTGCTCCGCGAAGCGCATTGGCAGAAGAAGCCCTTGAGGCAGGACGCATCTCGATCATGCAAAATCAGAAGAAGCTTGGCCAGGAACTTTTGCTTGAGTCTCTGTCGCTGCATGAGCAGATTTATGGCGTCATCCATCCGGAAGTCGCAAGGGTCTACAACACTCTTTCAATGCAATACTACCACCTTGATGAGAAGGAAGCAGCCGTTGAGCTTGCTCGCAAGGCTGTTATCGTTGCCGAACGAACCCTCGGTGTGGACAACCCTGAGACTCTTCTGAATTACCTAAATCTCTCACTCTTTGTTCACGCTAGTGGTGAGACCAAGCAAGCTTTGGCCTATGTCAGACATGCTTTAGAGCTCTGGAAGGTTGTCTATGGGCCAAATCACCCCGATTCCATCACGACCATCAACAATGCTGCAGTCATGCTACAAACCCTAAAGGATTACCACGAATCTCGCTTATGGTTCGAGGCATCCCTTAAGATCTGTGAAGATGTTTACGGCAAGACCTCCATCAACGCCGCAACCCTCCTCTTCCAGCTTGCTCAAGCACTTGCATTGGACCAAGACTCCAAAGGCTCCGTAAACCGCATGCGTGAGTCCTACAACATCTTCCTAAACGAGCTTGGACCCAACGACAAGAACACCAAGGAAGCGGAAAGCTGGCTCCACCAACTCACAACCAATGCCGTCTCCATCGCCAAACACGCAAAGGACGTACAAGCACGACGCATCCGCTCTGGCATCCGTGTTTCACCTCGCGTGACGCTGGGTCAAACACACCCCCAACCACAAGTCGGCCAAACGTCTGAAGCAGCATCTGGTCGCGATCCACGCAACACCATGGGTCTTGACTCTCGCAGCATCGACGAACTACTTAAGTTCATTGAAGGTAGCGAGAATGCTACGACGCCTAAGAAGCGACCTGGACGCAGCAATCCCAAACGACGCGGTGGTTCTAGCGCTGTTGTATCATAGAACTACACAGTACAGTACAGTACAGTACAGAAAAACTCAACTCACAAGGATTGGTGGAGGCGCACTCAAAATTCACACAGAACATACATGGAGAGGAGCATTGGGCGGCGTCTGTATCTGGAGGACCTAATTCTCGATGGATCACCATCTTGATCTCTGTACCCATAAAATATTTTTCTATTCATTCTTGTTGCATACTGGCTAGCTGGTTGGCTTGGATTCGATCAAAACTGGCTGTATTTGTACCTCTCTGTATATAGTGTACCTTTGACGAATTTTGGTCTTGGTCTTGGCTTACACTTTGCCCCACTCTCACGGCTGGAGGAAAGGAAGGGAAGAGCTGCTACGACTTGTTTTGCATAAGTGTAATATAGACGCCGATTCCAACCATGGAGTGGCTGTATCAAAGAAAGACATCTCCTCCCTCAATTCGCAACACTTTGCTTCATGAAAGCGGTGAAAATGTTTGGTGAGAGTGTCTTATTGGATGGTTCCTGTCCTTACACTAGAGTACAAAGCACAAATTCCTTGCACACGCAGAGGCACGAACCCCAACGCCAAGACATAGTCAGATTGATACCCGAACCCCATATTCCCAAGCACCATCGCTATCGCTATGCAATATTTGGAGGCGATTTGACTAGCCCAACCGTGTCCCAATAACTTAACGCCGTTGAAAAAGCAACGTCATTTTGTGTATACTCAAAACAAGACTCAAATAAGTGTGACAACTTCGGTAGATCAATTCTACTGGACCCGAACGTTGACACCGTTCGTTCCATTCACACCATTGACAGGTGGTTCAGGGACTGGAATTCCTTGCGCAGCAGGAGCATGATATGAGCCGATTGTCTGGAACCCCCTGAGAACAAGGTTAGTGAGTTGGTCGGTGGGCAAGAAAAAGAAGTAACAAACTTTGTAAGGTCAAATCCTTGGTCTTCTTCCTCAATATCATCGGTAGCGGGCTCATCTTGCTTTGCAGCAGCGTTAGTTCGAATAGGACTAGCGGCTGAAGATCTGCGAGCAGGGGCTGGACTGCTGCTTGGTGGAATGCCGGCACCCGTATTTGAAGGCTTCACTGGACTCGAATCGAAAGCTGGGCCCTTCAATGGTGTGTTGCCATACTCGGCGAACTTCCAGAAAGGTGCTGGAGAGCTCGTAGGCATATGCTGGCTTGGTCTTTGTGCCGTGCTAGGTGGAGCTAACCGGGGATGAACACGATGCGGAGCAGGCGTGACAAAAGAACTGCCCTCCTCCTGGAGGTACGAAGATGATAGGGCTGGTGGAGAGCCTGGGGCATTATCTGAGAGACCGTAAGCAGCTCCATGTTGTCGTCGATGCCGAGGCAAGGGGCTGCCATCGCCTGGCATATCGTTCAGAAAGCCCGAAAGTCGACCACCTCGATCCGGGGTGAATTGAGGAGCGTTGGATGGATAGGAACTTAACGGCGGTGACCCGGAGCGAGGAGATCTCTTCGACCTTTCAGAACCATGCTCAGCAGTAGCCTTGGAACCTCGTGATAACAGTCCAAGATTGCCAGGAGAGCCCGGTGAGCCTCGATGTCCACCTCGTCCACCACGAACGCAATTCTTAGCCATCTCATCACGGTGAGCAGGGACGATATGCCACTTCATGCCTTTACCAGGCTCGTCGGTCGTACGAGCGATTTTTTGAAAGGCTTTGTTCAAAGACAAATTGTGCCGAATGGAATTCTGGACTATTGTGAGCTGAAGCCGTACAATTCAAAAGTCTCAATTGCATACCTGCCATCCACCACCATGCTGGTGCCGATAGTAAGCGTACTTGTCCATGATGAAGGTGTAGATTCCGTTCAGAGTAAGCTTTTCGTCATCAGCATCAAGAATAGCTTGACTGATCAACTGAGCATAGCTATATGATGGCTTGATATGCGAATTAGAATCAAGACTGAGATCAACATCATCGGAATTCATGAACATAGTGCCGCCCGGAAATCCAGGAGATTTTCCAGTCGAATATGGGCCTTTAGACCGAGCACTGACAGGAGTTCCAGGGCGACGGTAATCAGGGGGTGCTGGAGCGATCGGGAGTCCACCTTGTACACCACTTTGGCCGCGTGTAGCCGGTTGAGAGGATGAGTCCGGTGCAGTTGAAGTTGAAGAACCACCTATGCCTCCGTCTTGATCCTGATCAGCCTCTTCAATTGGTTGAACGAGACCAGCCCTCTCCAGGTATCTTCGGTGTATTTGAACTTTTGCGTTCTCAGAAGGAAGAGCAAACATCATCTCCACTCCCCCTATCTCAATGACCTGGCCATTTGAGAGCTTCGTCCTGCTCGCCCTCAGGTATTTCTCGTCGTCAATTCTGATGGGATTGCGACCCACAACCTCGATAAACCATTCTTGCTGCTCGTGATCGTACGTGATCTCAGCATGTTGTCGAGATATGTGTTTACTTGGTCCAAGATCAACATCAACTGCACCAACTCCATTTGCAGGAGGGCCACTCTCTGGAGGTCGTCCAATCATGTTCTTCACCTTTGTCACATAGAAGGTCCAGTCTTTGCCTGCGAGCTTTGCAAATGCCGATACGTTTCTCTCTTTCTTGTAAATCTCGTTCGCGTGATCCTGAGTAGCCTGAACGAAAGATGCACTTGTCGCCATGAAAGGAATAACGGCATTGACAATTTCATCGTCGGTCATATCAATGCCGTCCTGATCGTAAGGTAGGACCGGCTGCGAGGAAGGTTTCTCAACGGGTTCTTCGACCTTCATGATCGCATTAGCACTCGATAAAGCAATTGAGGATTGTGTCCTCACCTTCTTTCTTCTCTTCGCTGGTCGAGATGGGGAGGAGTCCGGGACGTCGACATTGTTGGTTGTCTCGCGGCGAACCCGCTGGGAGCGCTTTGTAGAAGGAGGCATAGTGAGTTGACCAGATAACCTCGAGGCAAGTACTCGAATGTCAAGAAGTTCGCTCAAGGTGCTAGAGTGGCAGTCGGGGGTCAGCGGACTCATTGCGAAGGGGGGAGGGGAACAGTGGAACGAGCCCCTTACGACAATGTGTCATTGGCGGACCTTTGTGAATGAGGGAGCGACTCTGATCCTATTTGTAAGGATACTAGTATGCGATGCAATCAAGGGCTGTTGTGCCTTGACGGGGTGTCGAATTTTTTTTATTTGCGATTGCGGTTGGAGTCTGTCGCGGATTGCTTGGTCGCGCTTTCACTGTCAGTGATGCGCGTCGGTATCAAACTCTATTCTAAGCAAAAATTGCTGCGCTAGTTGCCCAGAAGAACAAGTCGATAATTTATTAGGACATGAGGAAGTAGACTGCAATGCGAATAGATGGGACTTGATCCGGCGTGCGGTATCTAACGAAGTAGTGAAAACTCGAGGGTTTTTGGCTTCACGACGCGATTTGATTGGGACCCACGGAAAACAGTCAACAGAAGGGTTTACAGCGTCATAATCTACATACTATCACGTTTTAGCCCATTCACTAACCCAACTTTTACAAGTGCCCTGATATAGTTGCAATCTGTCTTTCGCGTCGCACAACATATTTCTCAATTGTCTTTGTGTATTTTTGCAACTTGTTTATTTGCCACGAAAACCCTAGACCGCCAACGCATCACGTGATATATCCCCGCAGCCCGACTGCCTTCCAGGTTCTGTTTCCTAGGGCCATTGGCAAGTGAATTCTACAGAATACCTATATTACATGTTTGGCTAATCTTGCCCAGCTTTCCTTTAGACGCGTTGCCGATCGGAGGAGGGGACATTCTACTCTATTTAAATCGCTTATATAGCTATGTTGCACCAACCAAAAAGCGACGAAGTAAGTGGATGAATGTTCGGCGTGACTCGCCCTCTGGATTGGTTCACTAAAAGGACGAAACGCTTCAGAAATCTCAAATTACACATTGGCTGGGGAATCTATCTAGACCGCCAAATTGCTCCTGCCACAGGGGTATCATGATCATCCGAGACATCGTCATTCATACTCCTAATCCATTCGGCCTCTCTTGCCATAGCATCCCCTTCAACCTGTCCCATAATATTCAACTCCATTAGCATACCGCTCACAAGATTTCGACAGCCCTCGACTACGAGACCCAAACTTGAACCAGGATCTGGCTGGCCAATCTCCCGCACCTGATCCCTCCATAACTCCAGCTTGCGTCCAATGACCAAACAATCATCCTTCCACGACGGATCTAACTCCTCCAGAAACATTACATCATCCTCAATCATTACGTCGTCACGCTCTCTTTTTTCCAGAATCTCCTGCGTTCTCCTCAACCACCTTTCAAACCTTCTCACAACCCTTGCATACCGTCCTCCATTGTCACCAATGTTCCACATCCCACTAATCACTTCTCCAAGGACTTGCACTTTCTCATTTAGTCCCCATCCCGGAGTCCCTTGGTCACGCCAGCATCTTAGAGCTGCAGCATTAACCTTACCTATTTCTTGAGCCTCGAGTGTGACGAGTTCATCGTTCCTATCGACGACTGAGTGGAATCTTGCGCCTAGCTTCCGTTTTGCACTCGCTCTCCACTCTTGGTCTACGTGTGTAGCGTCTTTGTGGAGCAGATGAAGTTGAAGAAGTTCATTCTGAAGCTTTGCTGTTTCAGCTGATATTGCGATGTTCGAAGGGAGTTTACTTGGAGAGGGCGGAGCAAGGAACGCGGCTGGATGTGGTTTCGGTGCGAGGCTCTTAGCTGGTGAAAAGTGCTGCTGAAGAGTTGAGAATGCTGGCCGCCTCAGTTGCTCAGCTTGTGGTTGTACTTTTGGCTCTGTCACCGAGTTCCGTTTTGTCGGTGGGGGAAGAGTGTTTGATGTAGAGTTGGTGAGCGTAGAAGATGACCGCGTGCGTGAATCCCTGGGCGATTGCTGCTGACTGGTACTGAGTGAGCTTGCAGAAGCATTGCGTATGTGTCGAGATATTGTGATCGGAGGCCTTGACCGGTCTTTCTTGACAGGATCTGTCTCAGCTTGGGAGGTACTTGGTCGACGGTTAGAATTGGATCTCTGTAGTCCAGCAATTGTCGCAGGCTTGCTTATGTTTGCTTTCGGCGGAGGAGGGCGCATCGAGCCATTACTTGTGGTGCTTCCTGTTGCGCTGGCCGGACGTGCTGTCGTCGACGAGCTTCGGGTTACGCGCGAGGAAGGTTTCATTGTGGGTAGTCGACTCGGTGATTGACTACTTCTCTCAGGTCGCGATGCTGCAATCTCCTCATTTCGACCCCCTCCATGTGATTGATCGTATTGTGCTCCTGCATCTGAGGGCTTGCGCTGCGATCTGGTCCTGGACGGAATTGTTGATGTCGACATGGTATGAAGTTGTTTTTCTGTAAACAAGCACGAAGCACGGTGCTCGGTGCTCGGAAGGTTAGGCAACGTTAAGGCACAAGTGAGGCACCCTCGCACCCTTACTCGTTACTAGTAGGCGTCGCTCAGGGGGCTCGGCAATACGGATATGTCCCTGTCCTTGCCCGCGTCCAGCAATCTGAACTTCTCCTCAGGTACGGACCTCATAAACTTTCTCCTATGTCCATAGTGCCGTGAGCATAATCAATCAATACGATCTGCGCTGGCATTCCTACATCTATTCCTGAGTTTGCATGATTCGCCACGCACCAGAGTCCGGCATCGCTCCCCATTTGGAGAACATTGACGTTCCAAAGCCTCACTCCCTGCCGGCGATCCAGGTGAGATCCACCGTGATTGTCATAGCTTGTTTCGATGATGGAGTTGCGAGGCGGAGCGTCATTCCTCAAACCTCCTAACCTGAGAACCACGACGGCATCGTAGTATCATACCTACGGACTCTTCCATAGCTGGTGGTGCGGGTTTGCCACGTCGACGTCCTGGTTGACGCGCTGCGCCGACGAGATGACTCGATAGTGTCTTCCCCTCTCCAATTTTGTTGCTTCTTCCATAGACCCTGAGGTGTTCTGGCGGCATTGGTGAAGGGACTACAGCGGGGTGAGCGAGCAAATGAACATCCCGACTTCGAATGCATAAATACCATCGAACCCGTAAGGACAGGGAGCTGGGCGACGGATTCTCTTCTGATTCGAGGAGTGGAGAGGTCGGATGGATTTCCATTTCAGCTTCGCGTTTCAGCATTCGACGGGAGCTGGGTTCACCTCAAAGCCTCCCCTGAAGTTCGCGATTTCTTTTAAACAATAATATCCCGCAACAAAGTATTTGGAGCTGGGGTCGCCGTTATGTTGTCGTGATTTGAAGTCTTTGAGAACTATTTATTCCTTATTGAAGGGTCCTCGCTGCCGCTCAGCCGAAGATGTTTTCGACGTTCCCAACAACGCCAAGAGGTCGTTCACGACTCTCCAAGGCTCTTCCAGTTGCTCCCGACCAATCTGCACAAAAGGAGGCATCATCGACGATGATGGCAACATCTGCTCAACCGCCTCTTCCTCCTCTCCCAAAGGACGCCATGATACCTCCAAAGACCATTCCACGGCGGCCAGTTGGTGGTCAAGCAAAACCTGCCAAAGCTCCGTCGATTCGCAGTCTTTCGTCTGTATATTCTGATAGCCCCGGACTATCTCGAAGTTTATCAGACAGCAGTAGCAGAGGCACGAAGGATTCACTAAGTGCTGTTGATTCAGAGGCTGACCCACTTCCACTTCCACCTCCACCGCCAAAAGACAAAGAGAATCAAACTTATGACGACCGGACAAACATTCTAGAGAGCCCTATAAGCCTAAACAGCTCGTCCCCACGACCAGAAATTTGGAAACGCAGATCTGTTAGAAGTGAGAAGAACATTGGTTTTCCCGGGCTCAAATTGCACAAGAGCAACGGCTCTACAGCGAGTCCACCAAAAAAGCAGGAACACCCCACGGAACGCCCACAACTTCCTCGCAGCATAACTGGTCGCAAGCCAGTTCCTGCTCGCCCGGCTCCTCCACAACCCGACTTGATGGGCAACAAGCTTGCGAAGCTGGAGGGCAAACTGGAAAACAAGTTGAAGAAAAAGAGCTTCTCTGAGGATACCTCGACTCAAGATGAAGTACTACCCCAGCAATATCCGTCGATCCAGCGCCTCCCCACCCCCGAGTATCTAAAGACCGACGAGCAACAGCCTGTAACTCCCCAAGTACTATCTCCCATCTCGCCATTTACGCCTCCAGAAGAGGTCGCGCCAGCTTTGCCCCCCAAATCAGAATCAAGAGGCACACCCGCCAGGAAACCAGTCATGTCCGAAACAGAGATACCGAATTTACTTTCTGGACACTCTCGAGAGCCCAGCGAGGCCCTCACCATCACGTCCGAACCACAAATCATGCGCTCACCACAACCCAAGAAAGCTTTCGCTACTCAGATTCTCACGCCACAGCCATCGCCAGACAAGACATCACCACACCTTGGCTCTCCCACTGCTCACAGTTCATACTTCCCCACACTGCACTCACCCGCGGAACAAGGAACAGTATTTCCTGGACCTCCATTGGACATAGTGCATTACGACTGCTATCAAGCACATAAGTTCATGCGAGGGTCGAAGAATACCCTGTGTCCGGTAGCGTGTATGGTATGTCGGAAGAAAGACGCAGAGATGAGGTGGAGATGTACTTGGTGTTGTTTGAGTGCTTGTGGGTCCTGCATGCAGGTCTTATCCTCGATACCTGGGAAGGATCTCCAAGTGTGCCTTGAGCGGATTGAAAATGGCAAATAGAGGATTTACTTCAGGTAGTCGTACTGATAGAATTGAGGTGGACATGGCGTTACGGTTTATGGGACGGTTATGGTGCACATAGATAGAATACTGGCTCCTGGGACGAGCCATAGAAGGATTATGATGGGACGGATTTGTAGATATTGATGCTATTACATGACTGACACGTTATATGGAATGGCACGCTATGGCCGTAACTATCGAACCAGAAGATTCGAGATGCATCGTGATATTCGGACATTAGAATTTAATCGTTGGCAGCTTAGCTAGCCCTCTCAACTCAACAGTTCCATTGCGAATTAAGTTTACCTCGTGCTTCTTTCGCCATATGTTTGAGACTAACGCCACTTTTGACCCCAGTTAGAACCAACGAAGTAACTCGTACGAGACTCGTAATTGCCTCCGTAGTGCCATAGTCTCTGACATTTGATGCTTACCTGGAAAGTCTTCGCCCGACTCGTAGCCAGACTCTATAAATGCCTTCCAAATAAAACCAAAGCTACAAAGCAGGCTAGTCGCTTTTCCAACCCCACTTTATACGTCGGCACATTAGCATACCTTATGAACTTCTTCTACAAAATCTCTCATCATACGTCAAAGATTCTCGAGAGCAAAGAAGTGCAGATCCTCTCGCTTATCTCCCCCTTTATCAGATCTTCCTAAATTACAAATGCTTCAAATCACGAAGAAAAGCACAAAAAGAAAAAGAAAAAGCTGCAAAACCTTGAATTATACACTGCGTTTGAAGTTTTTATGTATATGAAAGTGAAGTAGAAGGGCATAGACAGATTCCTTGGCCGATAAAAGCAGGTTTGTATCAAATACACTCAAAACGCCTCGAGAGAAGTCAATAGATAAAACCAGAGGATTCTCACTTCTGGATTCTGACCTCAACCTTGAAGTCAGTCATACCTCTCATCCTCTTCACCGAAACAAAAACAGAGTTCTTGTCGGGCAGCGTTGTTGAAGATCTATCAACAGCTGGTCAATAAGTAGACGCATTGATGTAAAGCTTCCAGGTATCCGATGCTGCTCCGAACTTACCGCTACCCACGTAGGTAGATCCAGATTCAAATGCCGATGGTGCCTCCCTTCCGAAAATGACACTCAAAGCTTCTCCTTTCAAAGCCTTGCTCGATATCATTTGCTTTATGTATGCGAAGTTTTGAACCTTGCCTTTAATTGGTGTCTGGACAAAGACGTGCTCGCCTTGACGATACACCATAAATTGGCTTACAAAGCTCCTTTCCAAGATCAGTGCGATACAACTCCCGCCATTGCCTTTAGTATTGCAATTTGAAGGCATTAGATATTTGTTTGAGGTAATGGGGTCGCGCTTAAAAAGAGCATTTTTAACCTCCATGTCACAAGTTACTCTTTTTTCCACGGAAAAGCGACTTGAACGAGGGCATCCTGGAAACGTAGACCTATATTCGTCATTGTGTGCGGTTTCTCGCGATAGGATATCGCCGAGCTGCTTTTGTTAATTTCAACATCCCTAGAGAATATAAATTCCCTAGGCGAGGTAGCAAGCATGCCTGACTTCGCTCCGAGGCCGACCGAAAAGTATTCATTGGTCTACGTGTAAGCGAAGATGGATTCATCGTCAAATTTACTGATGATCTCGAGCTGTAATCTCTGGAACCCTTTTTCACCTTCGCCCTAGCATAATCTCAAATATCAGCAATGCAACACATTATTTTGAACGTGGTATGAGAGCGATTTATTCCAAAGTCGCTAACATTGTAGGAAATTTGGAACATTGATTCGCGGCACATAGAATAAATTTACTTATAAGGGTGGCAGGTACACCCCGAAGATCCCCAAGAGTGCGTATGCCATGTCTCCAACTCGGGTTGTCCTCCTTTTCGATGCCCAAGACATTTTTTGTGCTATACAAGCTTCTTCCCAATGAACAATGTCCTTTATTCCAGTGATGTGCTGGATGTTGTGTGACAAGGTGGCTTTTGTGCCTATTTCTTCCAATCCTCATTGAAGAACACGACAAATTCAGGCGCCAACAGCTCTTGAAGCGTCCAACCTCTTGTGAACCATTTAGCTTTTCTCAAAAATGTATCAAGACTGTCTACTTTATTGCCCGAAGACACATCAGTGAGGTATGCGTAGCACACTTGAGCTTCACGATACCACAAGAACATCGAATTAATGGCTTCCGAAAAGCTCAGCACTGCTTGCCTTATCGATACAGCACGAGTTAATCCACGCTTACTGCCAACCATCTAGGACTGCTTGCTTACAGTAACCTAAGATTTTCGGGTAGACCCTCATACCAGTCCCTTTCCGAGCTTGGAAGTCATGGAAGGTGACTTCTTCGGTCTCCTATCAATGAGAAAGAATGCAATAGTCGAGGGTATCTGTGCCAGAGAAATCGTACAGAGTGAGGCTGGACGTGTTGATTAGGCGTATTTTGTGGGCCGATTAAAGTTAAGCTTTGTTCTTTGAAACGAGATACACGCGATACAATAAACGAAACAATTTCTTATAGAGACTCGAGGCAATAATGACATGTAGAACAGCGGAAATCGTAGAGTGGCATTGTAGATGGCATGAGTATGCATCTGCAGGGGTAGTCTCAATAGCTTCAAAGGGACGTATCTAAAGTTGCAAGGCATCAAGAAGATGAGCAGCAACTTCATAGCACTCTTATCTTAAGGGAAAATTCCATACTCGAATGTCTATAAGAAACTTGAAGACTGACAGAAGGAAGATGTTAAACCTTTCTTGGCAGTGAGCTATATCCGATTAGGGTTCGCCGGACGCAAGCTAGACGCAAGCTTCATTTAACGTTCTTTTCCTCGCACCATCAAACCTCCGGCGCCCATTCGAGGGATTCCATAACATCATAGGCCATACCAGCCACACCACCACGACAACGTACATAAACGTTGCTACCATATTCTGCTATCTCATTAACCTTCCAATTATAGGCACTGCTCATCATCAAACCTCAAAACTAATCAAAATGACCTTCCAACAAGAACTCAATTCCTGGATGTCACCAACATCACTCACCACCTCACCTGCTCCAGAAATTGGCACAAAAGCCCCTTCGTCCGAACGTCTTCCTTTCCCGCCGAAGAATGGAAAAGCAACAATCGTCACTTTCCTCAGACATTGTGGTTGCCTATGTACGCCCCATCTCCATCTTTCTGTACCCTTAAATACCAGAGAAAGCAAGCAGACTAACTCCCCACCTAGTCGCGGAAAATACCTTCGCCTCCCTTCACACCCAAGCCTCAAAGCACAAAGACATCAACTTCGTCGCCGTTTCACACAGCTCCTAAGAAAGCACCGATAAATGGCTAGTCTCCACCGGCGGCGCCTAGGACATCAACGTCATTGTAGATCCAGATCGAGAACTGTATGCCAAATGGGGATTGGATGTTGCTAATGCATGGCATGTATTGAATCCATGGAGTATGTGGAATGTGTATAAGTTGGGGACGAGTGAGGGGATCTGGAATCGTCCGACAGAGAGTGGGAATAGATGGCAGACGAGTGGGAGTTGGGCGGTGGATGAGAAGGGTGTGGTAAGGTAGGGCCAGATTACGAAGACAGCGGATGATATTTTAGATCTAGGGGAGGGTGTAAGGCACTTAGAGAAGGGAAGTAGAAGAAAAAATGGGAAGTCAAATAGTGATGTTCAAGGCGTTTAAGGGACGCTCAGGCTTGGTTTACCTCCTAATTGAGGTGGAAGGGGAGTTTGCGTCTTTTTTCATAAATTCAGCATTCGTACTAGAATAAGTAACTATTATCTCCATAGCTGCAAGTATACATCTTTACTAAGTCCTTGGCAAATTTTCTACACGGCGTTGACATTATGGCGAGGTTTTATGAAGTTATAGTAATCCGACCTTTGTATTTTTGTGCTTTACTTCAGTATGCTTGCAATCATAATCTCGTAACCCTTAACTCATGGCTCTATCTTCAGTTAGCATATTCATTAGCCTGAGCAGTGATAAGGCCCTCGTTGGCAGTTACCTTAGCCAAAATTAGGGTTCCATAAACATTGAGGTTCTTCGTCCCGACACGCTCGTTGGATTGAGCCTTGAACTGAACTTGTGGCGCTGACAACTCTTAATACGCTAGTAGGAGTATTTACGCCTGGTACCCTGAGCAGTAGCAGCCTTTTCGGAGCGACGAATTAGGGGATTGTTTTCTGGGCTGCGTCAAAAACATCTCCGAAGAATGCGAGTGCGAGCCGAGAGTCAGCAATGCCTCCATAACCTCATTCTTGGATATTGAGGCTTAAATTGGATCATCAGACGGAGATTTCAACCGAAATATAGCCTTCCACCAGATAGCCGACTGGATCGAGTGTCTGTACTAAGTGCAATGACGCGACGATGAACAAAGTCAATAAAATAGCGCACTAACCACCGCCAACCTTCTGAGCTGCAGAATCATTTGTAGAACCGCAAAGCTGTGGAGTAGTAGCCTCGAGGACAGCTTTCTGAGTCTCCGCAGCCAACTCGCCTTCGCCATCGGCCTCAATAGCACAACTAGTTTCAATGGACTTTTCGAGGTACGGCCGGAATCCTTCCTGGAAAGAAACCTGTTCTGGTATTCAGAGTCAATTACTAGTTTCTTGCATCGTAAAAAGTGGAGCTTCTTATCATTGAAGTAATGAGACATGTCTGTATCTGGATAAGCTCAGGTTACGCACTTCATAATCAGCAGAGAAGAGGGGAGTTTCTCTCCGAGAGAATGAGAGCTACCTGATCTTTATTGGCTTGCGTTGGGGTTTGAGCTTGCGTTGAACGAGATGATCATTCCCCTATTCGACTCAATCTCCTCACGGAGGGCGCCAGTGACAATCTCAGAGGGTTCGTAGAGGACCTTGCAGTCATTTTTGGAGGCCTTGACTTATTGTTGAACGGAAATGGTTCCTTGAGCTCGAAAATCATGTCCTCTGAGATAGAAATGGAATCGGCAGAGTCGATAGAGGCAGCCATTTTGGCCTTAATGGTAGATTTTGCGTTCAAGTGCGAGGAACTGAAGGCGTAGGAATTGACTTGTAAGGGCTCTTGCGTATGGAACAAGAATTGTTCTCGTCTTCGAGAATTTGCGTTGCGTTTTTTGAAGGTTTAGATAATAGGGAAGTACTCTTTGCGGATATTCTCTCGGACAAACATGTCGTCGCATGCAAGCAGCCTACCTAGTCTTAACTTTCGCTTTGCAATGAAAGCAAAAATATTCTTTATATGAGAATTATCAACGTGTCGAATGGCATTAAGGCGTATTCGAGAAGACAATGCAGTTGAACACCCAGAGTTCTCTTCGTAACACCAATCGATTTAGTTAGAGATGAGGAAATTTTGAGGCTAGCGAGCATAGCAAACGAGGACTAGGACAGAGTATTGTTCGATGATATGCTATTTACATCGAAATTGCGCAGTAAATGCAAAGTCATGCTTCAAAGTGAAATCTATGCAGAAATGGCATGTAATGACATGCGTCTCCTAGCTCCCTTGCCGTATCTAGAGATCAGAGCTCACTAAAAACGTGGTGCACAACATCCGATGTAACCTTGGCGATGTACTCAATATCCTCCTTGCTGACGATGTAGGTAGGTGCGAGTAGTACATGGTCTCCTCTCATACCATCAACAGTACCAGTGCCAGCATATAGTACTATGTTGAAAGGCGCCGAGACCGCAGTATCGGAAATCCTTTGAGCGATCCGCATGTTACGGTCGAAAGGCTCCTTAGTCCTCCTGTCCTTCACGAACTCAAGGCCCCAGAAGAGTCCACGACCGCGAATATCGCCGACATTAGGATGGTCTCCTAGAAGACATCTGAGGCACTCCTCAAGGTAGGCGCCTTGAAGTCTGACATTCTCTATCAAGTTTCCCTCTCGTTTGATCTTCTGGACCTCGAGTGCGGCAGCAGCTTGGACGGGCATACCTTGGTATGTTTGCCCATGAATAAATTGGCCGCTGCCATTAAGCAAAGCGTTGGAAACTTTGTGCGAGATCAGCACCGCCGCAATGGGTTGATAGCCGGCACCAAGACCTTTCCCAATCGTCTGAAGATCAGGGACGACATCTTCGTGTTGCCAAGCGTGCAAGGTTCCGCATCGGCCCATTCCGCTCATAACCTCATCAAGTATGAACAATGCACCGTGCTTATGGCAAACGTCTCTCATGGCTTTTAGATAGCCTGGTACCGATGGAACGCAGCCGAGGGCGGCTCCCACGACAGGTTCCGCGATGAAACCAACAACTGTCTCCGGACCGAGTTCCAAGAATTTGGCCTGCAGTTCTGCGGCCTTTCTCGCTACGAACGCAGAATCCGACTCGCCCTCCAGACGTTGCCGATATGCATTGCATGGTGATACATGATGCACATTCTCCATGAGAAATGGTTCGTATGGGGCTCTGCGACCGACGTGACCGGAAATGCCGAGAGCGCCAATTGTGTTGCCATGGTAAGAATGCTGTCTGGCGATGAAGTTTACCCTCGGAGTATTCTTGTCCTTCTCGTAGAAGAATTGCCTGGCTAACTTTATCGTCGCTTCCATCGCCTCGGAACCTGATAGCACAGGTACATCAGAAATCTGCTCGGAACTTGGAACTGATTGAGAACTGACCGGAGCCGGTCAAGTAGACCCGAGCCATCTTGCCATTGGTGCCATTGATTAGTTCCTTGCAAAGTTCTTCGGCAACTTCAGACATCCAAAAGGTCGAAGCAATGTAGGGTGTGCCGGTCTGCATCTGAGCAGCAACTGCGTCAATGACCCTCTGGTTGCCATGACCAAGACAGGAAACTGCTGCTCCGGAGGTGCTATCGAAGATTTTCCGGCCGTCGCTGAGGTACAAGTAGTTTCCTTTACCACCTTTGACAACTGGGAACGACTTGTGAAGGTCGCGGTCAAGCAGATATTCAGCTTGGATAGAACCATTTGAACAAGATGATCCCTTAGGCAGGGAAGAGTGACCGTTCATGTGTACACCGTTCTTAAGAGCGGAAGCGAGGACATTGTCGTGCTGCTCATCCTCGGTCAACAATGCAGACGGAGACATTATAGGTGTTGAGTAATAGGTGGTGAAAGTTCAGGTGATCAATCAAAGACGAGGATTAAATAGAGTAAGTAGCCCTCGCAGACGAAAGTTATCATGGATAGAAATGGATAAGAAAAGAGATGGCAGAGGTAGGGAAGACTCTGTATTTGATCTCTTGAAGACGAGGAGGAAAAGAGGAGTGTGGAAGGAGAGACTACGGTCAAGCTATTATAGACAAAGAGCACGACGGATACTAGCAGCGTCAGCGCGGAAGCTTAACGTAAACGGCCAGGACAAGGCCACGATAAGAAGCGCAAAGTGGGATCTGATATGATGTGTCCTTAGCCCTTTCCTTAGCCGGAGGAGGGACGGTGAGGGAGCTGTGGAAAGGAGGAGAGTGGGGGGGTTGGGGGGAGGGGACCTGTGCTCGAGCTGGCTCGTGGGCGAAACTTTTAGTCTCGAGTCTGAGTTGAGGCCTAGTACCGGTAGCTTGGCATCCACATCAAGCATCGTGAGCTCTACCTAGGTACTCTCCCTCTGCCTCCGTCAACCCACACGCCCCGTCCACCGCATTCGACCCTGCCTGCTGCTCTGCTGCCCCGCTGCCGTTCCACGTCCCTCGACCCATATGCGGCCCATATGTGCCTGCCTTCCCTGCGCTGCGTTTGTCTCCAAGCGAGGGAGGCTGGTCCTGGTAGTACCGCCAGCAAGTACCCAACCGTGTGGCCGTTACACGCCCTGGCCGGGCCCTCGACTTGTCATGAAAGGAGGCATCCTGGGCGACCACATGTACTGTTTCCGTGTCGGATGCGCGCCTAGTGGTGGATGTGACCGATCGCCAGTGCTGGTCGGCCTGTTAGCCTGCTGGCCTGTCGACCTTGGGGCTGCAACCTGGTTTCCGGAGGATGCTTTCTGACCGCCGTGAGAAGGCTCGAGGCCGATGTCTTCTTGACCCGGCCAACACCGCGCAGGCGAGGCATCAAGGGGTCGAGAGCGTTCCGACTTCCCGAATAGCTGGCTCTGGTGGCCGAACGCCTCGAGAAGGATGAGACGAGACGAGCCATCGGCCCAGCTGGTGCGGGTGCAGCTGTCTCCCGCAACCGCCCGCGTCGTCCTGGACAAACGACAAGTCATTTCCTGATCCCCAATCTCAGTCCGCCCACATCTCTAACGGTTTGCCGGGAGCAACTGATCAGATGTTACCGCCTGCCGGGTCGCTTGGTCCAATCCTCTCTCGGGCCATGCAGGTAATTGCAGCGAATCGATGCAGCGCAGCCGATGTGCAAGGGCCATGCGACATGGCAAAGCAGGACTTCGAATCTGAGCTGCAGCCGATGACGCCAAAGCTGCTCGCTGCTCGCTGTTGGGTGGACCGGAAGATAGGTTCGAAGACCGCATTGCAGGAACATCATCTCCCGAGGACGGGCGTGCCATCGACGGACGGTGGTCCAAGGTGATCGCCGTCGTTCGAGGTTGCGGAGCATCTGCTTACTCGTTACCTAGGTCTCCAATGTCCCTGCACCGCCTGCACCACCGGGACGCTGGCCAGCTACGATATCTGGTCCATGTTACGCTCGGTCGAGAGGCATTCGCGCTGGATCCTGAACAGGCGGATCAATGTCCGAGGCAGGCCGTGGGCATTGAACGGGTTGCGATACCTGTGAAAACCTTGAGCGCTCATCCAGAAACGGAGTAGAGGATGCGGTGGCCAACCGGTTGACCACTTCTGATCATCTCAAGCAGCGGACCGTCGCAGCCAGTTTCCTGCATACTTTGGTATCCAAGGAAGTCCTCTCCAAATAAGGTAGGGCCTTGAGGCGTCAACTGCCGGTCAACGTTTGAAATGGTACAGGTGTTACAACAATGTGGCTGCGAGCTTGCAGTGGTTCACAGGCCAACAATCGAGGGTCACGGTTGATTTAAAGTCGATTTTGTGTAACCTCAGCATCCGATTTATTACTAGTCTGGGCGATCAATCAAATGCATCGATTCCGGCGACAGTATCTCCAACATCCTCATCACTGAACGACCAGAACCCTCAACATGCAGATATTCGTCGCAATTACTTGGTACATGGTTCCTGTCACGCGCATAGAACCGGAATCCTGCATGACTCGAGTCTGTGAGGTTATGGCATCAGAGATGGAGAGAAAGGAATCGCGCTGACTTGAGAAAAGACTGCCAGGAGTTGGACCTGGAGCACGCGACTTGACGTCCTGCTGCTGCGGAATCATTACCTTCGTACTTGCAGCGCATATGCCGAATGTCGGACCATCGCATCGAGCATAGCGTATTCCCTGCTTCGATGCGAAAACTTGCTCGACTAGTTCTATCTTTGACCTTGACTGGCTTCGACACTTCCGAGTGGAACTTAGAGATTTTGCTTGAAAGACGCGCTGACGCCATATCGGGCCGAGACACAACCCTTCGGCTTCGTGCCGGTCGATCAGCTTCGGCCTGCAAAATGCGCATGCTCGCACAAGCGGATGACAGGCATCGTTAGCATAGGTTAGTCCCTGCGCATCAATGTACGAACCGTGCATGGATGATACATTCAAGCTGTTGGGTATCCTCTCATGCTTCAAAACAATCCCCGAGACCGGCTTATCCGTAAGAACATGTCATCTACCTCTCGGGAAGATTCCGAACCGTCAACATCAGTACATGAATCATGAACCATGCACATTGTACGATTGATTCGAAAGAGAGCTAAGATGCTGACTTGTATTTGAGTTTGACCAAGCGAGGAAGACCTCTATTCAGCCAATTAAAGTAGCCAAGCATTAAATCTTATGCCCGAACCATACACGGTATGTGGGGCCGCCTTCAGCTTTCGCCGGTCAATTCTTATGGGAAGCCATGAGTGGGTTCGAACACTGCAATAATCATGTCTTATTGACATCAAGAACCTGGAAGCGTCGTATTAAGCTCGGCCAGAGTTGGTGCTGTCGCCGAAATCTTGCTCTTTCAGATGCTAAAAGGCATCCCCCTACGTTATTCGAAGATGATTTTCCTTGCATCTTTGCACTGCAGAGCATTCAATGCGCCCATTATGATTTTTCTAGTCTCGTAGCAGGTTTGAGTATTGCACATCTAGAGATACAATTGTCGTCGAGACGAGTATTCACTACTTTTGAGTTGGTCATGTGAGTCCTGGGCCACGTTTGAAATTACGAGCATTTGGGAGCCTTGCAGAGAAGTCTTGTTGGATCTGATGTTTGAAGATCTGCTACTACAACCAAGCCCCTGAGCCTTCCAATGGCTTGTGCTTTGCGAATGTCGCGGAGATACACCCGGATTCCGGGACGGACCGGCGGATGGGGACAAGGGAAGTGGTACATGACCAGATGAGGTGAGAGCTCGAGGCTTGCTGGATGTGTATAGATGAAGTTTATACGTACAGCAATGTCTGGAGCGCATGACCTGCACTTCCATGCACTGCTATGCTACAGCCCTGGCTTCTCGAGTGCGAGACTCAATGCGGAGTACAGGTTTCGTAATACTAGTCACAACCTCGAGCTATGTTCTGCCATCTACGATCGAAGCTATACTCAACATATCCAGGCACAAGGCTAAGAGAGAGTTAAGTTCCCTCCCTCAAACATCCTATTTCAACATCGGCAATAACATGCAGCCTATCCTAATTTTCGAATTTGGGCCGTATGAGTTTCTGTTTCCCCCTTGCACCATACCCTTTAATGACATCAGCTTCAAACCACTTCTTGTAATTCAATACTGAACCATGCTTTGCATTAGTGCCAGGTGCAAACATCCTAGTCTTATCTCAGACTTTCCTGCTCTCCACCAAGCGTTTGGAATCACCCATACACATCTTTACTACCTCCCAAGCTCTGATTCTTAGTACCCCCAGGCTTAATGTACTCTTGAAGATAGAACCTACCTTCTCTTTAAGACTGCCACACTATTACCCCTTCTGGCCCAATGCCGAAGACGAATGCTTGCGCGGACGAGCTCCAAGACTGACAGGCCTCGCTCTGCTAGCTCAAAGATATGCACGTCTACCAAAGAGACGCTTAGCACCGTCATCTCCTTGCATAGTCCCCGAGCAAGATTTTACATCCGCGAAGGTAGGCGAAAACGACACAATCGGTATGCTAGGACGAGATATAGCACCGCCAAGCCTTTCATGCTCATAACCGAAATTTCATAGCAGAGAGCATCGTTTCTTGCGATGATACAAGTCTCAGGCCAAACATTGTTGCCAGCTTGCATGAGTTCCAGGTGTGGGTGAGAATGGCGAGTGGATTGAACGAGTCGGGGGCTAAGGTGCTGTTCAGGAGAACAGCGTCTCGGACGTTGGCGAACATCATTGATGCACTCTGTGGACCGCACGCGAAGATACCGGCGGCCCCCTCGGTGAGAGCTTGGAGAGGAGACGGGCTATGAAGTGCCGTGGATGAGGTATTGCGGCAAAGTTTCTCAGTATTCTCTTCCTGTGGATTTCTTGATCGAGACTCTTCTCATCCGAAAGATTTCTTCGCGGAGTTCTGATTCGGGCTACTAACAAGTCTGAGGTAGGAGAGTAACTCATCGGATAATGTTGAGGGAGGATTCGTACTGCAAAAATCTTGCTGTCCACAAATCGACTTTATATGCATTCTCATTCGATAAGTGGGCTAAGTTTAATCAACTCTAATTTCTATCGCTCATAACATTCTAAGAGATAGGAGGCCAGAAAATATCTCGCCTTCTTCCGATCCGCGCCTTCGTCTCGTTTTTCTACTCAACATCCTCTAAACTCGGACTTGACAACCGATACCTGCATCTGTATGAACGGGTATTCAGGGTAATTGTTCGTTTCAATCATGCAATTTCTTTAAACTGGTTCTTAACTGAATCTCTCATTTTCATCGCTATTCTCCAAAATATATCTACTCCTTTCATCTCATATTCTCATCTCAACATCTCGCTAAAGACCAATCATTTTATGTGAGTGTGGATCACATCGCAAAAACACTCTCTAGCTGCTTTCGTAACCGTGCTTCCCTCATCGAAAATTTACCACGCTCATAATCAGGTCAGATCCCGAAGTGCGTGCCCAATGAGGCTTATTTGACACGATTAACATACTTGATATAATGTTGCCAATTTGATTTCGTGCCTTATTTTTAATCGCCATTTATAACATGCTCTATGTTCATGTTTGATTTCTTTTGATGTCTATCTGGAAGTAGGTATAAATGCGGAGCTGCCATGTGATACTCTTCAGCTTGGCGCGCTGTCGGATAACTGCCACTCCTGCAGCACATTCTCGTTTACCTACCAAGTATTGTCGACCAGCAACGCCTAGGTCATAGCCGAGACTCTCTACTAAATCTCGCTAAAACACCAAATGAAAAATATATAATTGGCCGAACGAGGTAGTCCGAGGAAGGGCAAAAATAGGGGCTTGACTGGGAATCGAACCCAGGACCACATACTTGTTTGTAAGAACACCCAAAGCATGTATTCTACCGACTGAACTATCAAGCCTGTTCATATTTGTATGCATAGGAAATGCTTATTCAAAAATATAGGGCAGGTTGATGTTCGCCGCGTGAGTCAGGCCGGTGGTGAAGTAGATGGTGGAGTCAATATAACGATATACGATGGCTGGTCGCTGCCGAACATTTAAGTAGAACGAGAGATTGGTACAATAGAGTTGCTTCATATGAATGCTATTAGAGCTAAATATAAGAAGGTTATTGGCAGCATAGAGAGGCATCGACATTTGCGGCGTCCTGATTGCCACGACATCTCAACGCAATCTTCGGAAATTTACTTTTCAGAGATCACGAACGGACGTATCCTCCACAACTCTGAAACACCATCATCTTCAAGCCGTGGCACCCGAAATGATTATCGAAGCAGAAGAGAAGCTCAAGGCGACAAGTTACGACGACAGCTACATGAAGCAGACGAAGGTCAGTGCCAACGGTGATATCAACGTGCTGAGCATCCGGCAATGTTCTTGAATGGAAAATGATCGAGCCTGTAACTTCGGGTATAAGATTGGGAAGTCATCTGGACAATACTCTCACGAAGAATGCTTGAAGTGTTCGCCGTCCCTTGGCATCAGCTGCGTGCGTCGCGTAGTAGCTCCTCCCATTCATTGCTTCGGATGGTCGTAGATTTACAACGTTGAGGACATCTTTCCCGGAGAAGGACAGCGAGCGATGTGATGGAAGCAGGGCCAAACTCTGTTTTGTGGGGAAAGGAATCCGAAGAAGAGGGGCGGTTTATAGTCGCACTAGCCGACTGTTCCTCCTGGAAACGTCAAGCGAGAGCTGCTTGCCAAAACGTGAGTGCCATGCGTGTTCAACACAAGCATGCTAATCACGACACACCCGCAGCATGCAGTTGCGCGAAGGTTGGCAACTGCTGGGCCAGACGCGGCTTCCTCGGCTGACTACTGGACCCAAAGCTGCCTACGGCCAAGTACTGCGTGCCGTCCTCCTTCCGTTCTTACCCAAACCCTTGTTTGTCCCGGCACGCAGCAGGCTTATGGTAGACTGCTCACTCAACAAAACTCTTCACGTCACGTTAGGGTTCCTCCCTGTTATGCTTAAATGTGCGTTGATCCCGTCAAGTCGACAAAACTATTACTAATAGCTATAGCTTAGGTTGAAATAAAGGAGACGCCCGTCGCGGAATTCAAATTCAACAGTGAGGAGATGTTACCTAGTCATATAGCAGTCGCCCCTCGCTGCGATGATAGACTTTAAGTACGAAGATACTCGCGCTTATTGAAAGGTCTGCTTGATCGAAGTGTACGTCTATGAATGCAACCAGGAGCACGCCGGCTCCATTCATCCAGCTACTATAAGCTTTCAAGTGAACTTCAAGGTGCAATTACTAAGCTAAGCCCTAAACTTTAAGTTTACCATCACTTCGACTTCTTCTTCAGCCAATCACCTATAGAGGCATTGTTCACGTCTCGCATATACTTCCGCCAGTTTTCCGAGTGCTGTGGATACAATCCGGTGAAGTCATGGCATCCGCACTGCATTTCCTTCCTTTGTTCTAGCAAATGCAGTTTCTGGGTCCTCCTGATACTCAAGACAAGGTAGAATTGAAAGTATTTTTTTCATCTGAATGTCATGTCGAAAATTTCAAATAAGTTTTCGAGTGGTTTGGCATATCCCTGTTTCACTGAGTTCCTCGAAGGGACATTTCAGCAAATCCGTTGCCATAGATTGTATATGAAAGCGACAACGTGGAATCGAGGACGCGGGTAAAAGCATTCAACGATGAAGGAGGAACGAGGAAGACACCAGGTCAGAAACGAGAACATTGAAATTAGTCATTTCTCAATCAATTTTTGCTAGAACTGACTATCGAAGTAGAGCAAGTTGACAAGGTTCATTTCCACGTCGGTGTGTTATGCTCTTCCTATCTTCGATATCTGTGAGCTTTGCCCGCTACCTGATCGTGTGCCATCAAGATAATACCAGTTCTTCGATCATATTCTGCAGTTCGTGCACGTAACCTATATTGCAAAGGTAGCCTGAGATATTGTGAGTTGCGATGTTAAAGCTCTCTTTTTCCAGTTAGCATTGCGGGTAAGAGGTACGTTGAAAAAATATCTCACCTCAATCAATGTCTGGCTTTAGTCTTGAGCCAAACTTCTGGAGAGATTGCATCGACGGGAACTATATATTTGTGCCGATTGCGGACATACAATGGATTACTGGATTTCTCAATATCGAAAGAATATGTGATGTTGTCAGGATTGCTAGCCAGCAAATAGTCTACAGCAAAATCTCCACCTTAGCAAGCAGGGCGATCCAGGAAGCAATTTCAGGTTCATTTCTGTCCTTGTTACGGTCAAGGCGTAGCAGTGGCGAGCCATTTGCTGCCCAACGAACAACGCATCGTGTTAAAGGTGAGGACGAGGTTGTATTTGCGTAGATGAGTTCGGCGTGCTCGGTGGAAATATGGCCAGAGTATTGACAGAAGAAGTGCAGAGCATCATTGCAGAATTTTGGTGAAACTGGACGATCGCCAAGAATCCAAAGTCGAATACCAGTAGTCGAATGCTCCTCGTAGGGATAATTAATAAGCTCTTCGTGTGTCAGATGCAATTGTATAAAAGCATGTCAATTGGGGGGGTAAAATAATTATATTATTATCTCTAAAGGTTCTAAGTTCTAGAGGGAAGAGGTTGAAGATATAATAGGGGAAGGAATTACAGTGCCTCTTGAACTAAAACCTGAAATGAAACTGCCCTGCCGCACCATGGTATGCATCACGTGGGATTCAACTGACATCGTGGCTATAGTCAATGTCACCAGTGAGCGTCCAACCGATAAAGACGCAGATATCTTCGGCGTTTTCTTCTGGCAGCTTGATTTCCTTTTGAGTCGACTCCTGGAAGGATCCATAGAATAATGCGTCGAAGAACTTGGAATGGAAATCAAGTAGGGCTTTGAGGCCTTGCAATCGCGTCTTCTCCAGTCCAACTAGGAGTGTAGCCATCTCCGAGCAAGGGAACCTTTATCGAAATATTAGCACCTGATTTCAGAGGAGGTATCCGTAGTCTGCAATATGAAACGCGTGTAGGATAGGAAAACTTAAGACATACAAAGCGGCAACACAGCTAGCGTGATCGTACAGTACTTCGATTCCCCCCCCGAATTTCTCGATATTTATGCATTCGTCGCACATACATTTGCCCATTCTAGTCCGCATGATGGACGATCTTGATTGTTGTTGTCGGCTCAGCTTGGACTTGATGTTGTCGTCGAGCCGTTGCGAAAGCTGTTGGACAGGACAAATGTGCGCAAGCTAAAACCTTCATCTCTTCTAAATTTTATGCTCACCTTTGACAACCCATTGCTCTTGGATTAACGATGCAGGATGTGCGCATAGTTGCGGGCCTTAGATTTTCCTTTTTAGAATCGAGATTATGAAGAACGAATGGACAAAAATATTCACACACTCAACACATGTATTTAACAAAAGACTAATCTCGCAAAATTATGATAATATTTACGTAGACAAGATCTAGGTTGCTCATTTGACAATATAGCTTGCTTTTGAACCACTCGATTGTCTTTTCCTTAGACTGACAAGTGCTAGAAGATTGTTCCAAAGTCCACACCCAGGGAGTCGACTGGGACATCCATCACCTCTCATCGCAAAGTCAGCAGTCAAAAGAAACTGGTTTCGCAACTTGTCGGATGAAGTAACTCTCAACCAGTTCTGCGGAGCCTCCAATATCCCTTCGCCAGATCGTCCAAACCATGAATAAGGCGAGTAGGATAGACGGAGGATTTTGGAACAGTGTCCTGCAGCGCAGGTCGACAATCAGACATTCCGTATGAATTTAGACAGTAGTTCCGACAATCTGTTTCACCAAAATGCAAAATGGAAATACCAGGATTACATTTCAGTTTATCAACATCGCAGAGCAGGCCTAAGTGCTTCGGGTTCAGGCTAAAAAGGCGAGTTGCCCCATTCAAAGCAACAACCAAAATGCACCAATAATTCACTCAAGCAGCAGGCACTGCCTGTCACTGGACTATAGAGAAAGCAGTTTTTTTTTGATTACCATACTGGAAAAGAGTTTTTGAGTCTACCGTTACAAGCTAATGCGAGTGCCCGACCCAGACGACGAAGAATCAGATATCCCCACCGCAAGGCTTGCAAAGCCCTCCGAAGGCACGAGTCCATAGTCATCATCCCTATGCTTTTGCGAATAGACTATACGCATGACTGATAGATCAAGAACTCAACTACCGTATACTTTGGCCCTTTTCGTTCGTTTCATTTCAAAGAATCCACCACAACAATTTTTTGCTCGATCGTTCGTAAGGAGTTATCGTAAAGAATTCACACCACTATGAAGATCATTTTGAGACTTTTGGCTGAGAGCCTATGACCCCAGGCTTGGGAAAGCGCTCGTGTCCTCAATGCTGAGTGCAGCAGCGCCGCCACGGGGACCACCGCGAGAAGAGCCACGGCCTTCACCTCTTGGAGGGAATGATGCTTCACCGCGTCCGCCACGTCCACGGCCTTCGCCACGGCCTCCACGGAATTCGCCGCCTCGACCACCTCGTCCACGTCCCTCGCCACGGCCTCGGAAGCCACCACGTCCACCACGTTCAGGAGCCTCAACGAAACGTTGGTCGATTTCGAGAACTTGCTTCTGCTTGCGCTCACGCTCACGCTTAGCCTTGCCACCAGATCCTGCGACGAAATCTTCCTCCTCCTCCTTGGAGATAGGTTTAGCGTTTGCCCATTTCTTGTCCTGCTTGCTGCCCTCATTCGGCTTGCGAGGCTCAGGGACACCAGTACTAAGGGACAGCTTTTTCTCAGCTTGTTGGGCGAGGTAATCAGCGTAAGAGATGCTATTGTCCTCAGGTTCAGCCTCAGCGGCAGGTTCAGCAGGTTCAGTTGCTGGGGCGGCGTCTCCGTCACCAGTCAAAGCCTCCTTTTGTTCGGCATTGGCAATGGCCTCACCAGCTTGTTCGTCGGCAAGTTCGGCACCGCCTTCGGTGGCACCCCATCCATGGTTTGCTTGCTTCTCGGAATCACTGTAGAGGTTAGAATATGTTTTGCATGCGCGTTCGCGGTATTTTCTCACCCTCCAACACCTCGGCTGTGTCGATCGAAGTTGCCACGGCCTCCTCGCCCGCGTCCACGACCATCATAGGTTCCTTGAGCTCGGGGTGGTCGGTCTTGTTGAACACTATCGTCAGTGGGCTTGGAGCGGTTGTTGGCGCTACCAGCAGTGCGGTCACGGAAAGCTTGACGTGGAAACAGGTCAGTCAATGGTTTGACGGGATCGCGTGACAACAAAGATTGCGTGGAGGGGTCATGATGTATGTTTGCGCCCGAGAATTAATCAACTGACCTCCTTCATTGCCGCTGAATCCACCACGGCGACCACCTCGGCCAGCAGCTGGTGCGGGAGCCTTCGAGGCGGGAGCTTCTGCAGGAGCATTGCGCTTCGTTGTTCTGGCCAAAGGCTTGTCAACGACCTTCACAGGTGGCTCGGGTTCCTTGTCGGAGTCTTCATCGTGATCATTGCCTATTCGTTATTTTCGTCAGTCGCGTGGACTACCACATTGTGTTGATTGGAGCAGGTTTCGTCATACCGAGAAGCTCGTAAAGGTTCTAGATTGGAAATTATTAGCTTCTGTGTCTAGAATAGCAAATAGGATTGCCTCAACGACATCTGCGCATGATCTTTTGATGTCTCGAGGAAATTTCGATGCTCACCTTCGAGGCGACGGCCGACATCTTGTCCACCTTCTCAAATGCCTCCGAAGAAGGCCTTGCTATCGAGGGAACAATTCGAGGTGAGTAATTGGGAGATCGAGACGGACAGGTTCCTATACACTAGGAAGCTGTCTCTCGAGAGGTGCGATGGGGGACTGCTTGAAGATGTTTGTTCTCGCAAGAAGCTTTGAGGTCTGCCGCAGTTTTGCGGTCGAGCTCTGTCCCTTTTGGCCTAGCGGCACTTTAAACGAGTTTAGCAAATTAGGGCATGGTGTGGAAAATTAGGGCTTCAATCTTCAAGTATCAAGAATGATTCTATGCACTAACTACGACTCGTACAATGAGGTGTTATTCTCCCACTCCCGTGATAGATGCCAGTTCTTTGTGGTCGCATCAATACCTAGACGGGAGCCTGAGGAAGAGTCCCGTTATCCCCTCTTCCAGCGTGTGGACCAGGAGACGCAAGAAATCCGAAAATAGGCTTCGCTGCTGTTATTGTTCCTGTTCTTGTTGAAACATATAAGACGTGCAACTAAACTAATAAACTGACGGAGATATTGGGTCACGAATTGTTGTAGGAAGTCAGAGAAGTATCCCGCCGCTTCAAAAAGATTCAATTTTCATTGCCCGACGACTACTTTATAGGAGTAGTAGACCGAACGTCCTTTGAAGGAATGGTTATGTACAGGCCACTAGTGTTGGTCGGCGGTTTTGCCTTGGATGCAAAACTTTCTTCTTCCGAAGTACACAATGCAAGTTCCACAAGTCCTGCAAGTCCAAGACTTGTCTCCCTTGCTCGAGCCCCGAAACCACTCCGAGCGTGGAACAGGCGCCAAATCGAAGCTTGAGAAGCCATGGATGCCTCCCATCCACCTTCAAACAAATATGAACGCCGGTAAGTGCATAAAAGTGGCCCTGCCTTCCTTTGCAAATGTGATATAACGCCCCAAAATTTCCAGATGAATTTCCTTAACCCATGGGTATCAATCGCTTTCATCTCATTGAACTGGTATCAAAGGAAAATGACGAGGGGAATTGCATCGATGCAGAAAGTCCGAATGGATCCATGTCTAACATCGGGTCATATGGGTCCAGAAGCTGTGTCATGGAGCTGTATCCTTGAGCGTTCTCACCCATCGGCATGCTTGGGTTCTGGCCTTGATGTCCAAGTTGTTGTTGCTGTTGTGGATTGGGCATTTGTTGAGGGTTGAGTTGATGTTGCGTCTGAGGGATCGGTTGGGGATATGGGCCTGGCCCAGAGTCGGCTGCATCTTGGTCATCGACCATGTCGGCTTGTGCATCGTACTCCTGTTCTGTACTCACGGAATCAATCTAGGACGAACATAGCTCTATGTAAAGAAAAGGGAAAGGAGGGGGCGGGTCAGCTTGCCGAGTTGCTCCTGAGGATTGTTAGCTCCTAGCTCATACAGGTGTATCAACGAGAACTCACAATGTGATTCTGAAAGTTAGGGGACGGGTAGTACGCGGCAGCTACCGGAGTGCCTCCCGTACCACCAGCCCCACTGCTTCCCTGTCCCAAGGGGTTCACAACTCCCCCAGGATTTCCCATCATCGCTGGATTGCCTTGTAGGCCATGGACCGGTTGGGATTTGGCGGCTTGGAGTCGTTGTTGTTGCTGCTGAAACTGCATGGCGTCGGAAGCAGGTGGTGTCATAACTCCCGGGTTGTGGAAGCCTGGAGAATTGGAAGTCGGCGAGGATGCATGGGAGGATGGTGTTGGCCGCGATTGTGGAGATTGATGAGAAGCGCCGGGCTCCAGCTTAGGCGCAATGCTTGAATTGGAGCGCCTAGCTTGATGGTGTCTGTTCATGATAGCACGCTGGACCGTTGGCTGGGCCATACTCTGAGGTATGTGCGTTGGCCCCAGATGAGGACTTCCGGTCTTTGCTCGCAGCTCCGCCTGGACATCGATACCTAAAGGTGTTAGGAAATGATCAAGGTAAAAAGACCTAGCTTACTCACCTTTCTCTAAGAGGATCCGCTCCAGCAGGGAGTTCTTGTATCTCAGCATAAGGCATTCATCCGCAGCACTCCTATGAGCAGTCTGTAGGTTATGCAAGTTGGTCTCATGAACTCGGATGGTTTCTTCTAGCTGTTTAATATACTCTGTACGACGTTCTCTGAACGCGGCTTGCGCTTGACGATTACGTTGCTTCCGTTCCTCAGAAGTAGCATATATCTATAGCGAACATCAGTAAGAGTATGAAGAGGTGGGTTTCGGCAACAGAATAACACACAGGCTTTCGTCCGCCTTTCCTCTTTTGCTGCGTTGCGTTCTCTTGAGGAGCTCCAGTCTCAGCCTCCGGTGTGGGAGAGTTGATTTCCATGGAGTCCTCGGAACCTTCTCTAATGGGCTCTTTCTTGTCAATAGACATGTTGTCGGCCATCTCCTTCAAAGTGGAGGAATTTCTTTGTCAAGTTTTGCTGCCCCACTACGACTACCCCAACACCGCGGCAGTTGTCCTTGAGCTGCACGATCTTTATCACTACGAATGACTTGCAGACGCGTAGTAGGCAGTCGGTTTTTTTGGGGTGTGGCTTCTTGGACGTATGTGGCGATTACATCCGATATCAATCAGATCTAGCTCATCTGTGTGTCTGACTGGGACCCGGGGATTTGGTTCCTGGATTGCGGCGACTAGCACGACGGTCGAGGCTGATATGAAGATAGACAGATAAAGTGAAGGTGGAAGAAAGTGAAGTAATGGAATGGGGAATTGGATACGTAAGAAGATTTAAAAGAAGGCGTGCAGCGAGTGGTATTTGAATTTTGCAGAATCTTCAGCGCGAGCACGGAAGAGGAGACACGGGTAGGCTGGAGCTGTCGAGTGGGTAGGTGGGACACTGGAGCCGGGTCGCTGGAGGCACATCGGCATCGTTGTTTGCGAGGATGGCACTGGATGGCCAACTCGACTAGGACTACGGTGCAAAGGCGTCACTGATTTTTAAAGTATCACCAATCCCAAACTGGTAAAAAGAAAGACCACACCGCACCAAAAAGCCTCGGACAGGCGTCAGAGCGCTGGCCACCCATTGGCTCCTCCGCAAAATTGAATGGCTTCGATTGCTTCTATTGCTTCTATTGCTTCTACGGCTTCCATGCCCCACTGCGTGCGTCCCAGACATCACTCGACTGAGGGCACTCAGACACGCAGAGACCCTAGATATCGCTGAAAGGGAGCACTGAGCTGGGTGAAGCGAGCGAGGTCGTGTTGATGAGGAAGGTCCCCGACTCGTTTGGGCGATGTCGCGGTCTCGGGGTGAAGAGTTTTCACGGCTGCGGTGCTCTCGGTATTGGATCATAATAAGATGGATGGCTACACCTCGACCCGGCCATGGTCTTGGATCTCGTCGATTGGCATCTCTGTCGTCAGGTCTTGCTTCTTCCCATCTTGCCATGGCCATGCGAGCCATGCACTCCGCCAGGCACTTTAATCTCCTAGAGTCCTACCCTCGACCTGGTCAGACAACCATGCTCTGATGATGCACAGGTGCGCAAAGGTCAACGTTTGCGGCCATTTCCGCTGTCACCTGCCCGTCTGGCAATTAAAATACGATCGGGACCGGGGGGTTCATTGGCGTGGCTCGCTCTTGTAGCTGTCGGGGCGGGCGACGTCGATGGAGCGCAGCAAGGTGTGGATGAAAATACTGCATGCGGCATGATGCGTTTTGCTGGGAGCCTGCTCGGGCCTGCTCGCTTCTGAAAGGCTCGGAGAGATCGTTGGTCCAACTTGGGCAACCCTGCGGCCACCGGGCAAGAGGGCAAGAGGGCAAGAAGGCAAGAATTTTCTGCGCGAGGCTCCAGCTTGGCGTGACCCCTCCCCTCATCTGCGGCCTGCGACCTGCGACCTGCGCCTTTCCAGCCCCAGCACTCGCCAATAGACGATGCAGCAGAGGACGAACCGGACATCGCGCCGGGGGGGCAGGGGACTGGACGGCACGCAGATCGAAGCGGTTTCTCCTCGGACCGGGGGCCTGGGACCTTGCCCCCTTCCAGAAAGTCCAACCAAGTCATTTGTACAAGGCTGCAGAGTTCGGAGGCAGAGCATATCACCAGCGCCATGCCATCACAAGCACGCCCGTTCCCATCCTTCGAGGTTTCGCAGCTTCGATCCTCGATCCTCGATCCTTTCCATTCTGTGCAGCGCCAGAATGTCCAACTTCTGTGACCACGCCGGAGATGCTGCGCGCGGTCGGAATTCCGGTACTCATGGCTGTCTTCCCCGCCCCCGCAGCCGTGTGCGTTGTGCAAGTGAGGAGTGCCGCCACGAATCCATGATTGACCGCCTAATGCTCCCATGATCTTGGAACGAATGTGCCGTGAATGATCCCTCCATGCTTCGAGCTGCGACTAGGAAAAGCGAAGGTGGCTCCGTACGACGGGACATGCAGTATGACGAGAGTAAGCACGGCACTTGAGAGCAGGACTCGCAAGTTGCACATGGAAGTGAGATTACAGACGGGAGTTGAGCTTCAAATATTCTGGGAACCTCAGCCTGATAATCCTTACCACGTGATTCAACGCACTAGTCGCGTCCTGCTAGCGCACCTCGGCAACCGGTGATTCGTCGAGATTTCTCGAAATAAACAACACTCAAAGACCAAAAGTCAACAAGGAAAAGCATGGACAGTACAGAATAATCCACACTATCGACAGCCTTGCACTTATTTGCTACACACTTCCCTTGTCATCTCGAGCACCGAAAGCTTTCGAAATGACGCCCCCTCGTCGTCGCTCATCAAGACTTCGAGGTAGCTCTGCTACTCCTGGCAAGGTAAACAAAATCGTGAGATCTCCTCATTGCATCATCGCCATTAACCAGTTTCTCTACGTAGTCTCTCAACTATGCCGCGAGTCGCCTCCAAACCCTTACAGAACGCGATGAGACTCCTATTTCTGGTGTTCAATCGAATCTCGACGCCATCGCATCCTCCCCTCTAGCCCCGCGAACTCCGGCCACTGTAAGCATCAAACCACCTCGAGAAGAAATGCATCCGAGCAAGGCTCATCACAGCACTACGAATGAGCCTGATTCGGGCCTGAGACTTGGCTTTACGGATATCAAGGCAGGTGGCAATGGTCAACCTTCTGGTCTCACGCAACAAACACCTACAAAGTTGGGCATCTCCTCCCCAACCTTCGACTTCAAATTTGCTCGTCCCGGTCCTCAACTTGGCCCCGAGGCGCAGCGAATGATGGATGGCCTGCGTGAAGAAGCTCTACGGATCAAAGCTAAGCTAGCAGCTGAGAGACAGGAAGAAAAGCGCAAAGGAGAAGAATCCGCTAGTGGAATCCAAGGTCGAAAGATTGCGCAACCAAAGGGCAAGGTTGGCCGGTTCAGTGACATTCATATGGCAGAGTTTAGGAAGATGGATTCAATCGCTGGACATGCTTCTTCGTTTAGAGCTCAATCTGGACGCTCCACACCTGTCACAAACAGCCTCAAGCGAACACAATCAAAGGCACAGTTAGATGAGAGGGAGGAGATTTCCAAGAAGGCTGAGCAAAGCAGCGAGAAGCCCGTTCGTTCAGAGCGATTGGAGAATACTGCGCCAGCTAAGCGTGCTCGGAAGCATGTTACGGATGACACTTCAACTGCTCGGCCGGCCTCGAGCCACGACAACAAACCCTTGCCATCGACTCCTTCCGTCCCGCGATCACAATCGAGTGTGCTTGCAGCTATCTCTACTCCCACCCAAGCTTCGTTAGCTCGAGCTGCGAGTACTAAAAAGCCTACCACACAGATTCCAACCTTGACTAGATCCCCATCAAAGCCAAATACGGCTGGAACACCTCGAGGCATGATGAGATCTGCAGCTACTAATGATCTGAGTGGCGTGCCCAAGTCCGAGTCCAAGACCATTTTGCACAGTCCTAGCAAGTTTGACCGCGTTAAGTCGATACTCCGGCGCCCAAGCTCAAGTGTGAAGAAGGCAACTCAGACGCCATCTTCCATCCCGACGCTGTCTCGAAGTCCTAGTAAGCCCAACTTCGATAAGTCCCTACCTTCAATCCCTTCAATCCCTACGACTCCTGGTGGAGCAGGTGATGCCAAGACTAGCAGGCATGTAAACTTCACTCCAGATACAGTCAACAGACATGTCGTAATGGCTCAGAACTCCCCCTCTCCGATGAAGTCCGGGATCCCTCGGTCAACATCTCGTATCCACCTCGGTCTGAAGACTCACTCCAGCGCGTCAAATTCTGGCTCGGCGGAGATCAAGTACCCATCTGTTGCAGGCCTTGCCAGCCCAAGCAAGCAGGCAAAGGATGTCGAGTATCCGTCCCTTGCTGGCGTTCGTCCACTTCCTGAGCAGCCTCGTCAAGCAAAATCTCAACAGCCTACTCTACCTTCCGTTCCTGGTACCTTTACTTTTCGTAGTGACCATACTATCAGTTTCGGCACCTCTCCTAAAGGCTTTGGATCATCTCCAGGCCAATCAAGCGTCCGCCAGGTTCGCCAAAGCATCTTCCCTAATGCAATGCCTGGTAGTTTCCCGGTTGGCAACAAGGAAAATACCGAAGCCCTTCCATCACTTCCTCATGGTATGGCCAACAAGAAGCGTCGCCGCGTGGATTCTGACGACGAAATCGAGGAAGAGGTTGAACGTTCCCCTAAGAAGCACAAAGTGGTCGCTGCAGAAGGTCCCATGCTCATGGCTCCCAATCTACAACCCCAGAACAAGACTCCCAATTCTCGCGTCTCTAGCCCGGCAAAGAAGAAGGGGGTTCTCAGTTTAAGCCGTCTCAACATGCTTGCTCGACCAAAGGTCCGAAAGTAAGAACCACGATTCGATTAGTGAAAGGTATTATGGGAAGATGTTTATAAGTGGTCTTCGTCTTGATATTTGGAGTTTAGCAAGTTATTGATTGTTTGTGGAGTATGGTCTGGTGGCGTTGGATGTGAATGGTACATGGAATATGCATATGACGACCTGATGGATCGAGGATGTTAGTTTGCTACTCATTTCAGGCTATGCGGTTTGCACAGTGCTAGATGTGGCTGACGAACACATCTACGACCAGGCGTTCTTTTCTCGTAAGATTGTTTAGTAGATTTGATTATGTTTGTGTATCACTCCTTGATTATGCCCCTTCCTGATTCTGCTAGCGGAGGTCTATGAGAATAAAAGCAAATTGGAACTGAGTCGCGCCTTCCCTTTGATCCTTGATCTTCAGCTAAGGCCTCGTGAGACCCTAATGGATTGTCTTTGAGCAATGCCGAAGTATACCTAACTATCACTTACTTCGAGTTGGAGAGGGTGCTAATTCGAGTCACAAGGCAGCTCCCTCCAATGCGCTCATTTTATTACTCAATCAAGATCAGCTTCTCCATTTCGTCGCTTTTCGTCTACTCTTTCTAATGTAAACGCTGGACCACAGCCCTCATGTCTTCATCATCCGTCCCAAATTTCCTCCGCCCATACTTTACCCATCGTGGCACATTCGACCACTTCTCCGAGCCCCTCCCTTCAACAGGATGGACTACCACATCCAAAGCTGGTCTCAATCTCGACACCACGAATCCTCTCCACACAAAGGCAAAAATGAAGGCGAGCCAGTGTTCATCTGCACGATCTGCTGGCGCCTCCAACACGCTCCCTCGAAACCAAAACTCCTAGGCTCGTCGGCACGTATCGTTTGTGAGCCATGCTGGATGGCGATTCTGGACTTGAGCATTTGCTGGGTGTGTGGGGAGTATATTGTTAGGGGAGATGAAGTCGTTAGTTTAGGGTGGTGCTTCTGGCATAGGGCTTGTTTTGGGTGCTTAGTTTGCGGGACGAAGATGAGCATTCCTCTTGATCAGGAGGATGGTGGTGGTAGCTATGGTACGGGTGTCGAGTTGGAGCAGGTTCCGCTTTGTAACGTGTGCAGTGTTGAGATGTCCGGGGAAAGGCTAGGAAAGGTACTCGAGAAGGGAGTAGAGAATGTCTCGCGATTTGACGGAGGCTTGAGTAAGGAAAGGTTGGAGAGGTTGTCCGAGATGGACAACGAGAGGGTTAAGGAGAGAGAGCATGAGGATGCACAGACAATACTGCTTTCAAAGCAGCCGGGGCGTTCTCTTCTTCACAGAAACAGCTTGGGGCAGCTTAAGAAACACTGTTCGAGATGTTCGGTGAGTTTTCAACTTTGACTATGAACAGGACATCTACAACTGGAGCTAACGCCATGAAGCAGCAGCATCGACCGAGCCCGAACACTAGAAATTTGCATGCCATGCTCCATGGTGCAAAGAATACAAGAATATCAGGAGATGGAACTGTCGATGATGGCTGGCCTGAGGATCTGAGTAGTGGTTCTCGTATACAACCGTTTCCTGATGAAGGAAGACCAGACGTTTACATCTCAGTTTTTGATCCTATAGGAGAACCTGCTTTCGAGCCCAGCAAGACCAAACCGTTGCCGAAGTGGATGCACCTGCTCCCGAACAACATTTATAGAGAAAAGGAGCAAAAAGGCAAAGGTATTGAGGGTCATGCAGATCGTACTACACAAAATGCAGAATCGCAAACTTTCAATAAGGACTCGATGTCCTCCGCTCAATTAGAGGATCAATATCAGGACAGTCCAACTGTGTTTGGCAGTAGTGCACCTACAGCACCAAAAGCACAAGCAGATCCAGCAACTCCACCGATGGACATTTCAAATGCTCGGCCTTGCGCTCGGACTGGTTCTAAAATTGGTTTTGAACCAAATCCCGAAATTGAAACCATTGGTGGAGGAGGTCGTCGATTTGCTCCACGGTCTCATACCGTTGAAAGCGCTTATATGACACCACCGGAATACCCTAGGCCCAGGACACCGTACTCACGATTAGCTCGACCATCCTTGACTCACCAAGAGACTACATCTCGCTTCTTTCACCATCCCAGTGAAAGCATTATCGAAGCACCAGCCGAGATAGAAGACTCATGCTGTGATCTAGGAGCAGAATTACGGGGGCCGACACCTACACCGGAAGAGACTTCTCCTCGACAGCTTCTGAGCCCGCCAGCATCCGAACGTTCTTTTTCGCTGCCGTCTCAGTCATCCGAGTATCTAGAGAGATATCGGCCAAAGATTGCTAACACGCACTGCACGAAATATGTCGCCAAGGATCCTAAACCTATTCTAAATAAGCTTAAGAGCCAAAGACTTGGAAACCAGAACTTGGAACAAGTTGCTAAGGAGAGAAAGATAAAGGGGCTTGGTGTTGAAAGAGAGAGAAGCCTTAGACTAGAAGGTGAGGAGTACAGTATTGATCTGAGGAGAAAAGACTTGAACCAGGAACTAAGGAACTTGTTTTGTGAGGAGTAGGTAAAAAGACCGAGAGCAGCCTGTAGATTGGCAAATGAAGATCGAGTACAGCAGGGTAACCAATTGCGAATTTGATGTATCCCACTATCACATTCTTGCATCATTCATCTAGTACGTTGGGTAGCATGCGCTAGTTTGGCAATTGCAATCTCTGCCTGCAGTGATGAACGCATATCGGACATGCAGACGATTTACGCGTTGATAAAATTGGAGTTAAAATGTCGTGTAACCATTCTTGACGAGAGCCACGCCAGCCATCAGCTGAGGTTGGATATTCCTCCTAGGGTACAGTGTTTCAGGTTTTGAAGGTGTGAGATATTCTTGGAAGCTGAGGTGATACCAGGTGTTGAAACGATATTGGATCGAAATAGTCTAAGGTGATTGGTATGCAGGACTTCGAATAAGCTTAAGTTTTCTTCTGCGAACGCTGTTTATTTCCAGAGCCTGAGGATTCGACTTGAATTCGACTACGCTGATCTGGACTGGGTAATATGAATAGAAGAGCGATAGCGGATATCAATAAGTCCCTAACTCGTTATCAATGATCAAACTGGACTCGGACATGGGGCATATTTGGTTTGATGAGGTGAGGAGACGGATTGCTTGGGAGACTCGCTTGGGTGCAGCTGCAAGTTCCAAACTCATTACTGAATAGCTCTACAACCTAGAGCTATCGATTCAGTAGAGATTCGACACCAAAAGTAGTGATCCGAGTCTATTGAAACATTCAGAAGACTCCAAACTCGACTCATAGTGAAATATTGAGATCACGTGAACGTGACGTAGGTACAGAGATACTTAGGTAGGTAGGTACGTGACTGAGGACTCGACCTTGAAGGTGCGACAAGGGAGCCCTTCGAAGAAACGGAATGCGCATCGTCGACTTCGACACAAATACAATTCGAAACTGTAACACCTTTTGCCACCGATCAAACACACTTGCGTGATCGCCTCAATTTATCCTCTTACCGAGTTTAACACTGCAAGCCAAGAGCTCAAACAGACCTCGCCATCAAAAGCATCATGACGGGGATTCCAGTCTACACGCAGTCTCCCATCAATGCCGCGAAGGCATCTGGCACAACTCCACAGACAACTGCTCCTCAACCACAAACTTCTTCCGGTCCAAACGCTGCGCCATCTACCACAACTGCAGCACCAACATCAACCTACCCGCCAGCACGACCAGGCGTTGCTGCTGTTCCTGCACCAACTGCTGCAGCACAACGCTATGCGCCGGTCCAACCAACTCCAACGACAAAGACTGACACAGATTCGCCAGCACCTCCTCAGCCTGGCGCTGTGCCAACTCCGTTGGGAT
Organism: Phialocephala sp. D728; assembly: GCA_003988865.1. Lineage (NCBI taxonomy): Eukaryota > Fungi > Ascomycota > Leotiomycetes > Helotiales > Mollisiaceae > Phialocephala > Phialocephala sp. D728. Next base: position 371,744 of record QYAJ01000005.1, read on the forward strand.
CGAGGACTATTCCTCCACCCAAAGTTGGCGAGACTTACTACTCTTCACAGCAAACAGCCGCTCCCACGCAACCCTTAGCACAGCCTTACCCACCTCAGATGTCGATTCCTCCGCCCATAAGTGCATACGGCGCTCAGCCTACTCACTCATCCACGAGTATCACAACAACTTCATTGGGCTCTTACCCTGCCTCAATTCCCGAAGTTGGAGCACGACGCAGTCTCGAGCATCCGCCAGGGTATCACCAGAATGTTTACGCCTCAGAGATGACGAGCGATCAGAGACGAGCCCAAGAAGCGGCGAATCATTCGTCCGCATCACAAGACAACAAAGAAACAACTGCAGGTATCGATACGGAAGGTGTGTGGAATAGTGCCAAGAAATTGTTGGGCCAGGTTGGAGAAAAGATATCGGAAGCTGAGGCGGAGGTATGGCGCAAGATCAACAAAGAATAAAGCTTTACTTTTCATATCGATTATTGATCGACAGGGACGATGAGCATGGGACCTCATCTGGCTTGCTACGAGCATTGATATCAGATTCTTAATTTCCGAGTTTGGTTGGGAAGTTTAGGTCACTCATAAAAGCCCATCATTGCTCGCAAGGTATAAGATCTTCCAGCCGTTTCGATTTTCCAAGTCAATACAAACTAGCAAAAGTAGTTTGCAATTCTCGGCGTTGTTTTCTCAATAACGAAAAGGAATCGTCAATTAGACTTTCATCGCTTGCATTAACGAAGCACACGAAATAGGTGAAGGATGCCGAGAAGGTTTTCTCGTCCACTCAAAATAGAAGTCTTGAGAAGCCCCTTTTGTACCTAAAGTGGTACTTCCTTTTGTTCACTTTCCTCTTTTGATGATTGCATGAATCACGGCGGGCTGAGAGCTGAGGCTCGCGTCACTACTACTGGGGAGGGGGAAACATGATTCACGATAAGGTGATTCCTAGGGCACGCTCTCCATCGCGTCGGGACGGTAGATGGGCAGCTGTGGTGGCTGGATCGAGACGCGTGGACGTGTTTATCAGAGATCGTTTATCATTCAGCCGAAACGGTCGTCATTGGCACCAAGATCCTCATAAGAGCTGTACTAAGGACAGTGATCACCAACTCAGGCAAGATGCAATTCCCAGATTGAGCGGGAGATTCATGCGCCCTTCCAAGGCCAACCCAGCACTCCGAACATCCTCCGCACAGAAAATCAAGGGGATACGGCGAGATCAGTAGATTGTGGGACCGGTTGAACCGAAAGCAGCTGCTTTCGTTCGGTGCTAATTTCGTCTCATATCGAGTATTATGGGAACCAGGGGGCTGCAGGGGAACGTGTTCTGTCGAGGCTCACGGTCCGAACTTTAGAATGACTGCCGACTCCAGACAAACAGGTGAGCGCAAGTCGTCTGAAATAGACTCGGAAAAGACGATCCCAGTGCGATATGACATTTCTGACCTGATTCCGGGTGCCGTGGCGGCGGCGGCGGAGGAGGGTGAGAGGAAGGGGAAGTCGCAGTTTCCAGCTGGTTTTGCTGCTGTTGGGCCGACGTGACGAGATGGAGATCCTTCTGCAGTTTTATCTCGTGAGCAGTGTTAAGCGGTATCAGATCTTGGCCGAGCAACAGCCTGACGAGAGCGCTGAGGCAAGGAGGAGTGACGAGCCCTGGAGCCCTGGAGCCCTGGGTAGATCGGACGTTGAGTTTAGAAACTGTCAAACTGCGCAAAGGCTGCCATTCGCCGGCGCGCCCGAGCCAGGCCGCTCTGGGAACAAGAATGCTGGTCAATGCTGGTTACTGGTCTGTGGTGGCGCCTTGCTGCAAGTTGCTGCTTAGTTGCTGGAGCGGCCCCTCGTCTGCGCTGCACGGTTGCTGCACCGTCGCTGCCCTGGATCGCCCCCCCTGACCGTTTCAGATCCTTAAGCTGTAACTCCTCGCTTACGCTCCTTGGCGGCCCTCCGCAAATAACGACAGTCGCTCACGACATCCGACAGACAACATGAAACTTTGGATGTGGGCAACAACTGGACACCACTCAGCACTGCCCACGCACGCCTCCCGCCGTGCAGAAGGCCACGACTGCACCTCCAGTCGCGACGGGCTCGAATTCGAAAATAACTTCGACCCAGCGCTGCACGTCGTTGGAGGTGAGTTTCGTTGGCCAGCTGGCTGTTCCGCCACTCGATCAATCATGAGCACGAGGTATCAACGGCCGTGTGCTCCACGGTTGTCGATAGTAGGGCTGGTATTGCTCGTTGTACGTAGCTCCGCTCGCAACATCCGGGGAGGGCCCTAGACACACTGGGAGATCCTCAAACGGACCCGATCTTGCGACCAAACAGGCACCCCGGCCACCACTGCTGGTTGGTGGCCCGACGGCCGCGAAGGAGGACCACGCCGGGGCTGATTGGCCGAGGATATATTTCAGGCTGCTGACTCAAGATAAGTCAGGCCTGGGTGGGCCCAGACGTTACAAAACCGCCCCGCTGCGCTTGTTGGCGAGCGTGAGTGGCAGCAGCGTCTGCAGCGACTTTTCGATGCCTCTTCCAGACACGCGCGGTGGGTGGTGGGCCAGATGCATCATATATTCCCTCAGCCTGCCCTTCTCAGCCTGGCGTACCCCAGATAAGCTTCGATGTCGCGCGGTGGCGCTGCGTTGAGACAAGACAAGCCACCCCCTTCCAGACTGCTGGATGAACACATTGCGGTTCTGTTCCATGATTGACCTGATAATAGTACTGTAAGTATGATACAGACCAGGGTGGCGGTTTTCTCGGACTAGGGACTCCCACTGGCACTAGACCAGCGAGTCCACTCCCGCTCTCAGGTAGGGCTCGGGTTTCGATACCGCACCCGCACTTGCACTTCTGCAGTGGCTGCACGCTCAGGACGAAAGCCACCGAGTCCATGTTCGCAACCACACAGACTCCAGTCTCCAGCAACAAAAGTAGTACGGTACAGTCACCCTGGGAGACGATTCCCTCCCCTACGCTCCAAACCTAGCTCCCTCCTGCCAAGCCTGCTCGGCCAGGCGTGCTTCCTGACCTCACCACACTGTCCACACATCCACACAAGTTTGGGAAGTCTGGGAGGTTTGGCTTGTATCAGGAACACCGACATGGGTCGTGAGAAGACATCCCGATCCCGGGCAGGCATGTTAACTGGAGCCCGCCGCCGCAGGCCTCCCTCGACTACGAACGTACTTCTTCTCTTATACCTCTAGGGTCAGGCACTGCCCCTCTTCTACCTTTTCGCGTCCTCCCAATCGCAGCTCTTCCTATTCTATTCGACCAGTCACTCCTTTACGGTCTTTTTTAATTTCGCTTTCCTCTGCTCTATATACTGGGAGCTGGCTCTCATCTACATCAAGCCAGGCTGCGCAGATCCCCAAACGAGTTTGTTTCTATACTTCTGCATAGCTCAACTCATCACATTCATTTCCGCCGCCACCGCACATACCAATCTAGTAATTCGTACCCACATCCTCACCGCGAGGCATCATTATCCAATTTCGTTTCACCGAGAGCACTGCAGAAACTCTACGCATTCCTTACCTCCTGGGAGAGCAGTGGACAGTATAACATTTTGAGTTGCACATCCTCCGATCATATCACGTCTGGTATGTTACATGCCCACTCCCGCCTTGGTCCATTCCTTCCGATCCTTCGCCTGGTGGGTCTAAACTTGAATATCTTCTTCATAACTCTTCATAAGAGTTATCACGGCTGACGACGTTGTGCCCAAGCCTGCCGTATTAGCTCTAGGTCTTAATCGATAACGTGGACGACTCCTTCGTCATGGACAACAATCAGGCGCAATTGTGAGCATCTCCCACCATTGCCCCTCGTCTGTATCATTACTTACCTCCAACTTCAGTCGCCAACAAATACAGACACCCTCATTTACATTCAACCCCAACAATAAGTTCAGAAGAGATCATCCACCTAGATCATTTCCAGCGGTGACTATGAACCCGAATGAGATGTCGATGAAGGCGGAGGCAGTTGGATTAGGCATGTGGTCGTCGTCTACCACACCCCAAAGTGTTCCAAGACCTCGACCGGCAACGATACATGAGACAGGATTCTCGTATTGCATGCCAGAGGAGTACACATCATTACCAGCATGGGACTCGTCGACTATGCCTATGCAACCACTCCATGATGGCCTTCCTCAGACGTATACAGTACAACAAGAATTCTATCCTCCTACGACCTCAAGCGGCGAGAGCAAGTCCTTCCGGGCTCAGAGGCAAGGCATCTACGGAGCGCCGTATCTTACTGAGGTCTCAGATGGTTGGCAACAGAAGTCCTGCGACGAAGGGATCGATCTTCAGAGCCTCGACACGGATATGAATATGGGACACCCTTATTCATCTGATGAGAGTGCGCCAATCCTCGACCTGAGATATCCTGGACCTGGGATGGAGAGCGATCGTATCAGCCTTGAGCAGTCGTACAGCTCCAGACGTATGTCTGGCTCATCGTTTACAATGTCGACTACAGGTGCGCTGTCTGAGATGCCTTCATACGAAGATTTTTCAGCGACATTATCAGAGGCACCCTCTTTCAGCTCAGACTACCCACCACCATCAAACCGCAACTCCTTGATGTCGTCGACACAACTTTCACCCGTCGCATCGCCGAGAATGACTCCTCAAAACAGATCTGAACTTGTTCGAACCCAGAGCCGTGGCCGAGCATCTCCTTCACCAAGGCCAAGCATGCGATCCGCACCATACACCATGGACAGCACTCGCAGCAAGAGATGGTCGACTGGATCATATGCTCCGTTACCAAATCGACGGCCTTCACCTTTTGTCTATCACCAAGGACACGAGGTTTTTACACCTCACCCTCCAAGAATGTCATCGCGACACTCTTCACCAACATTACCAAACGCTCAGCTTCCCCTGAACCTGAGTAATTTGCAACAAACGCAACAACAACATCCATTTCTTATGTCGAACAACGCTGGCTTCCACCGAAACACTATGCTCCTCCCTTCGCACAACTACCACGAACCCCACCAATTTGAGGCACCACCACCTCTCCTCTCCCATGGACTTTTTCGCATGCTTCAAAGCAATGCAGACCCACACTCCTTACACTCGCACTACACGGACCTCAGCGACCCACCTGACCTCTACGCATCCCTCAACGAAGAGCAAGTCCCACCGCCTCCGGAAGACATGAACCCCAGCGATCCTGATCTCATCCCGCACGAACAAGAACTTCGCTTTGACGGCGACCTATACACCCCACGCTGGGTGCGCGGTCACGGGAACAAGCGTGAGGGTTGGTGTGGAATCTGTAAGCCGGGTCGCTGGCTCGTACTGAAGAACAGCGCGTTCTGGTATGACAAGAGTTTCACACATGGGATCAGTGCTGCCACCGGTAGTCCGTTCCAGGAGCCGCAGGAGACGCGACGCATGGATGGGAATCCGGATGTCTGGGAGGGGCTGTGTGGGAGTTGTAATGAGTGGGTTGCGTTGGTGAGTAGTAAAAAGAAGGGGACGACATGGTTCAGGCATGCGTATAAGGTAATTCCTCACCCTATTTCCTTCACTTGACGAACGAAGATGGAACTAATGATGATGCAGTGCCATACCCACCCGAAAATCAAAGACGCACCCAAACGTCGTCGAGAAAGCAGCCATACGCGCGCTCTTGGCGCCTCTCAAATGGCTAAACCGAAGACCGATGTTCCGACGACGCCGCAAATGACACCTAGCAGCTCGATCACCAATACGCCTGCTACGGGGATGATGGCCCAGCAGCAGCAGCAGCAGCAGGGCCAGCACCAACAACCACCACCGATGCCGGCGCAACGGAAAACGATCTCACCGCTTGAGAGTCTGTCGACTATGATATAATGTCTCCTTTGTCTTGTGTTGCGATTATTCCTTTCGATCATCCACTCAACTACCGGGTCTTGGCGCCATGGGCAGCATGGAAAGCGGGGAAAGGGGCAGGGGAAGCGGAGTTGCAGGACCGGCATCATCAACAACTACAACAATTATAGACTAATTGCTTGCGAACGACTCTTTGCTGCAATTCTTCACCTTTTTTTGAAACGACTTGGGCGGGCGGGCGAAATGAATGTTATATGATGAATTTACGACCTGATTTTAAGGGCGGGGCGATATTGCAAGTGCGAAAGCCGAGCCCAGTCAGTGTATATCACGACACGGCAGGAAAGGCAGGCACGAAAAACATAATTGAAAGTTATGTATAAGGGAGGCGTGACAGAGTAGTTTCCTGTCTACGTGACTCGCGAGATATATAAACTGTTAGTAGATAGCTTTAATGACAGATTATGATCTATGAACCCTTTGATTTGACAATCTCAGTTGCACTTCCTTTCACGATTGTTTATCTGGAATCGTCACTTTAACAACACACAATACGGGGAATTTTTAATTTTTAATTCTTAATCCCGGCGAGAGAATTGTTTCTACCAAAGTAAATCTCAGCGCCTAGACAAATGTTTCCCTCTCAGATCTCACATGCAACCAGGTTTGTCTCCAATACCCCATCCACCTAACCTCAAGCTCACCTTGCTCGCCAAGGCCATTATAAATGGTATGGTTTGTGGTTTGACGTCTCGGAATTAGATTCGGAATCATCATGCCTCGCTCGAGCGCTCGTTAAGCTTAAAGACGAACCTGGTTGATCCAAACCTAGCCGCCTGACTCCGTTGTCTGGAAACTTGACACGAATGTGAGACGCGAAGCAACGCAACCCCTTCTATGCTTCTAGAATGGATGAAAGAAGTTTTTTTTATGGAGCCGAGGACGAGAGACGGGGTAGATCTGAGGTGCATGCATGCTGATGCTGACAGTCCTATGTTAGGGATATCATACGTGGGAAAGAGGTCTGTGGGATGGGGATGCGGATGACGAGCTTGCTTGGGAGCACGGAGCGGATCTGAGGTGAAGATCTCGGGATTGATTTGAGTTTGGCTTCAGGTTATGCGGTAGATGCTTGGCGGGAACGTGTGCGTGCGTGTATGAGAATGAAAAACTGACGATGATGTGCTCTAATCTGAATATGGTGGCGATATGGAGGTTGAGTCAGTTGTCCTGATGGAGGATAGAGACCGAGGTGGACAAATGGACTTGGAAATCAGATCGGGTGATCACGTTGCCGAGGCATCGCGAGTCTGATTTCGGAGTGCTTGATATCGTGAAGTCTGTTCTTTGTGGGAGGTTGATGCAAAGGGTGTTGAGTCATGGTGCTTAGGGGGATGTCTTTTGCGTGAGGACCCGTCAAAGTGTTCATGTAACTTTTGCGCATTCATACTCGTCAACGAATGGAAGGGAAACGAGAGAAAAAGATGACTGAGGGTTTCCCCAAAACTCAGTTTCGCACTGGCTGAAATGAGTTGGCTCTGTTGAGCCGTTGGCAAGTCGTATGCCGGGGTTTTTCGGATGCGAGAGCCAAGTTGTTCTAGCCGTCTTTTGACCTTGTCGCGACGGGTGGACTCGGGAATTTGGAAAGTTCTTCTGGATAATTGAAGCCTTGGTCGTTTACAGTTGTTTCCCTTCACCGGTTCCTGACTATGAGAAACAAGAGAGCTTGACTTCGGCGAGTCGGCATACGGTTCGGCTTTTGCATACGAAGTGACCTATTATCCTTGGTGATAGGGAGCTTTAAGATATATCTCGACGACTAACGCTAAAAGTTGGAGAACAGCCGCGGATAGTAACAGGACTTAATACTCAGTCAGAATTGCTGCCCGCAATAGCCGGATAAGTACGCAATTATATCTGAACCTCCACAATCCGTAAAGTCATGTGACATTAGCAGATTTGAGCGTTGCCTCAAATTGCTCCTGACATTGCAGCTCTTTATGGGACTAAAACTTACGGAGAGCAGCGCGCAGCTGTAAAGAGGAGAAAGGCTCCAGGAAGATCAAAACGATCTCGTAACTTGCTGGACCGTCTCCTATCTTTCTGACTCCCTGGGCCTCTATCGGGTGAGACGGCAAATGCTGGCGGGTGGAATGAGTGCAACTGACTGGTCGAAAGGAGCGCAATATTTCATGCATCGCTCCTGACCTCAGACCATACTTCTAGCGAGCAATCTGGCGCGGCAGCGCTGGGCTGAAGCCTGATGGGTCCCGTTTCTTCGGGAGACAAGAGGTTGAGAACGGGCGGTCGTGATTCGCGGGAGGGAGACAGCTTGAATACCGAGTACGGAGGTACTTCCTTCTTGCTCAGGGGGCGTCCTGGGAGAAGAGAGGAGGGTTCTTTGCGTTTCTTGCTGCTCGCCAGTCAACCGCCGGGCCCTCAAGCCTCCTGTGACGCATCGCTCGCTGTTCTTGGTTCTGGAGCGATGGATGGGATGGATGGGATGATGTCTTGCTGCGAGATGGGCTTCCGACATCCCTGGGGAGACGGGTCATGGTTCGAGGTTCGGGAGGACAATTCACCAGATTGGCTCTCCATGCGAAACGCCGTGATTCGATCATCTTGCTTGCGAGTTGCGACATCCAAACCTTAAACATCGCTGATCCGACTGTGCTGGCCACGGGGAGACGATCGCTCGTACAGCTCCGGAAATCGCTGTGGGTGGACGGTTGACGGTTGGGGATTGAGGGTTGAGGGATGAGGGATGAGGATTGACGGTTGACGGTTGAGGGATGAGGGCTGAGGGTGGTGGAAATCAGCAAGATGCGGAGGAGAAGGGCTCTGAGGGGGGGAATCTGCTTTAGGAAGCTCGGGGCGCGGGATGGCCAGACGGCGGCGGAGGGAGTCGCGGTGCTGAGTGTCTTCTGGTGCTGACCGCCTGCTGGAAAGCTCAGACTCGTGAGCGTGGAGCGCAACATCTCAGAAGATGGACTGCCACAGGCCCGCCGTATGCAGGTCCCGTGGTCAGACTCGTGATGCTGCTGTCCCGGAATGCATGATGCAGTGCCGCTGCCAGAAGAAATTGACTCGGCCCCAAGGAAAGGGGTCCTCAGACGCTGGACGGAGGTTACATCCAGCAGCGCATCTGCAAAGCGTACGCAGGTACGAAAGACACTCGAGTCGCTCGCATGCCTGGCGGCCGCCGAGAGAGGCAAACTTGCTCCTCTGGTACTACGAGCTCCAGTGCAAAGAGAGAGACCAAAGTAGATAGAGCGATGCGTGGGCTGCTGGGCTGCGAGGCTCGTGAAATCTTCTCTTCGTCTTGAAGGGGTTAGCATCACGGGCAGAAATGGCAATCCTCAGAAATGCCATCATTGCCATGCCATCCCTCCGGAGTTCCTCGTCGCATGCGAGCTTTCGCCATCTTGGGCTATTTCGAGGAAGTCCCACCAGCCCACCAGCCCACTCGCCGTGCCTCCTGCGTGCCTCTTTGATGCATTTGATACATTTGATACATTTGATACATGGCCAGCCCGTACTCGGCCAAGCTCCCCTCTTCTCCCGCCCCTCGGAGCCATTCATACGCAACAGACAGACAGGACCGTCCAAGTCTCTGCTCGACGCCGTTGCGCAAAGTCCAACTGGATTGCGAAGTGTCGGACTTTCTGCCCCCAACCGAACCCTCTTTTATCACTCGGGCCTGCCAGCTACCATACTACTACTGTACGGGGACGGCGACCACTTTTGCGCCAGTCGTCCACGCTCAATTAAACACTTTCATCTGATCTTCAACCCCTCGCTGACTACGCTTCTGCCGGCGCATACGAGCGCGGGTTTGGGATCAATTTGGTGGCCCGCAAGCCGGCTTTTCCTTCTTCAGCTGCTCGCTCGAGTGCCTTGATTATGGCAACGCCCATCCTCCCACTATGTTGACCAGACTGACCCATGAAATGAGCATTCCTCCACAATCACGATAACATAACGCCGTGCTTGGGTAATAGTTCTCGGGCCAGGAACTGTGCGTTTGCTCTCGGGACCCGCTACGACGTCGAATCCCTGGTACATTTCTGCTACTCCTTCTCATGTCCTACCACCAAGAATCCAAATTTCGCAGCGATCGTGTGCCTCGACGACGGTCTTCAGCTTCCCCATTACACATTTTCGAGAAAGAAAAAGTCTCCTGCATTTGTCTTGCATTTGCGCTGCATTGTGGAGATTCCAGTACAGGGAACTAAGTCCGGTCTCTGATTCTCTGAACGCAGGCCGGACGTTTTGCCCTTACCACCTTTGGCTTGAACCTCAAAACGTCGAGCTGTCGCCCTGGCCGTTATCATCACTGGTAGTCCAGACCATTTCTCTGCCTTTTGATCTTGAGAACTGACTTCATAACATTATAGGCATCGTGCTACAAGCCCAACGAATTTAAACTTTGTTGCGAACATTTTCTGTGCCTCAGACCCCACTTACTCCCGAAATTCCTCCATTCCTCGACAACACCAAAGCTACATGATATATAGTTCAGAGACAAGTGCTGGGTCAAGCTAGACATTGGGAGTCAGAGAAGGTAGTTCTGCATGTTGGCCAGAAATCTGAGGAAACTATCCGAGGAAACGGTCTCCGCCAACAACTGGTGCAGGCAACAGTCCTGCCTTTGGTCTCTGCCGTACGATAGCTAGTCAACTTTGCTATGAGTTGGGATCAACAGGCATACAGGTATAGCACGAATCTTTATGCCGAGTAGAGACATTTCAGGCTAATCACTTTTTCGAAGCTTTGGGAATCCAAACGCTCAACCCCCTACTCCCACGCAGACTCCAACATCAGCTCAATTCCCTAGCCCAAGCTTCCAAACACCCAGGAATAGTTCAAACTTTGAAGAGCGTGGTGGATGGACCCCACAATTTGCAGAGGAATATTCTGTAAGCAGGAATTTATTTACTTTCATCCCTTGGCAGAAATTAGGTTGTGCGGCTCAACCAAGACCACTCGGCTTCTCAGGACGTCTGACATTGTTCGGCTCTGTCATGGGAAACCACGATGCAGGGATCTCGAGGCTGGCAACAGACAATCATGCTGACAATTGCAGGTCTTCAATTCTACACCTGGGCGGCTGATCAACTCTCAACATCACTTTGTCGAAGCCTCTACACCAAGACCCTCAACCGCTTCCACTCAGATCCGACGTCTTTCTACAGCTGGGGATATTGCGGCGGAGCTTTCAACCGATGTTCATCATTTCTCTCCCCATCCTAGCCTTCAGCTTCCTCCGGTTGATCCTTCCATCCAGCTACCATCTTCTCCCGAGCCATATTCTGCTTCACAAAGCCGCTTCGATGACCACTCGCCACCTAAGGTAACTCCGAGGAAGCCGAAGAAATATTTGGAAGAAGCTTTCAGCGCACAAACGGCAACACCTCCGGCGTCTCAGTCTAAAGGAACAAGGAAATTAGCTCCTAAGATCTCAACGGAAACTATGCAGAATGATCCTCAAGATGGCCAGTATGGCACTTCGCAGACCCCAACCCAACATTCAAACCTCATCCCTTTTCCCTCCAGCACTGGAGACTTCTTCAGCTATCCCATGTCAGCCCCAGCGACTGCTCCAGTATTTAGTAACACTAAACCGTTTTGGGATCCGGATGCGAGCATGGATGGCATGGATCTTGACTTTAACACTGACGATACGGGCATGTTCAATATGAACTCCCACAAACTAAGCAACTCTTTCGATTGGGGGAGGAGCAATCAGATGTTCCAAGAGACTGTAAACGCCCAACCGTCTCAAAGTCAGAACACACCTACTCGAAAGGAACCACAAATTGCGTCCAAACGCCAACGACCACTGGCTCCTAAGTTACCAATAACGACATCTGAACTGCCTACGTCCTTACCCCCGTTTGAGTTTAACAACACTTCCGCATCCGACGATCCTTTCTCAGCTGTCTCGATGAGTGGAGTAGATCCTGGCCTGCTCTTTGGAGGCACTAACTCCATTGCCATGCCTTCAGAGTTTGCAGACGTTCCTCCGCCAGCGACACGCCCCGTAACAAGCCATGCTGAATTCAAACCCTATCAACATCAACTACGAGAGTCAAAGCGGGATCTAGAGGAGCTGCAGCGATCTCGTAGTTCGAGAGAAAGTAGTAAAACCAGGCGTATCGATAGGGGGACTGTTAGTTCTCCTGTCAAGGGTTCCGCACGCCCAGGACTTCAGAGAAGCGTAAGTGACAGCCGCGGCAGACGGACTCAAGGTAATCCCTTCACTACAAGTTCTTATCCGCCTCGACTAAGCTCGGACCAAGATCGTGTTGTCTCTCGTGGAGGCCGAATATCTCCTGTCAAGCAGCAACGTCCAAGCAACCTCACTTCGATACCTGAGATGCCAGCGTCGCGAATTCGAACGGAATTAAAGTTCACCATTGATGCCAATGGAAGGGCCAGAGCAGAGACTGTTATTGTTACGGATGAGCCAAGGACAACTAAGGGAGGGCCATCTGCAGCACACGTGGACTGGGATTCTTCACACTATGAGTCTTCCTCAGATGATGAACCAATATTGGTCCCAAGCCGCAATACCTCTTTCTCGCTCCCTCAACCAAGCAAGGCACCGAAGCCCAGCAGACGTGAGTCATCAAGTCGCGCCTTAGACATGCGACGCCATAGTGCCAGTGGTTATAGCCAATCTGAATCTTCAAGCCAACGGTCTTATGGTCGAGATAGTGTCGAGAGTGAAGCTGAGACGGTGGTGGACGGAGATGATGGCTCGGGAGATGCTACACGAGAGCTTCGGAAGGTTATGGAGAATCGCAAGAAGAGTCAACTGAAATCTCGAAATCCTCGTCATCATCATTATGGGTCTGATTCAACGCCTCGAGCAAATAATCAATATAGCAACTATAGTTCCTCAACCAACTTATCTCCGACTACACTGACGGATCCTGCCACCACTCCTTCAAGCACCAGAAGTGGGACTACCAGATGTGTGTGCAATAATCCTGATAGTGAGGGTTTCATGATTCAATGGTACGTATTTGAAATTCCATATTTTAAGAGTGAAGACTGATCATCATAGTGAGGCTTGTGAAAACTGGCTCCACGCTGAATGCGTGGGCATTGATCGTCGGAGCCTTCCGCCAGTATACGTATGTGCGTTCTGTGCGCAAACTCCAAACATGCGAGGAGGTCGAATTCGAGAAACCAACAAGGGAGACACGCACACTCGTATGGGCTCGTCTCCCCTAGCACATAAGTCCTTCAAGTCATTCCGATGAAGGCACCTCCAGCACCTTGTCTCCTATGCACCAGATCGTCTCCTCCAGGTGGACTTCTACCATACACCTCTCACGTTAATCACGACACCAAAATCATGCATTACCATTCGGTATTTCCACGCGATTTCCTATAATGTTCGGAGATATTAATCGGATGGAGGTCATGAGATATCACATTGCAATACACAAAGATTCCTTTTGTTTTTGATACCCTTCTTGTGTAGAAATAGTGAACATGATGCATAGCGTTGCATCTCGTCCAGCAATAGCAGGCGAATTGGGAAAGAGTAACGTGGGTATAATCTACATAGGAAAGTGAAAAGTTGTTACTGCCTGACCAAAAGTTCCAGAACTTGATGCTGTGTGAGTTGTACAACAGAAGCGGGGCATTCTACCCCACCTTGGATCTCTAGTTCCACCAAGGACATCGACACTTTTGAGACGGCAGTATTCGGTGAGGTGTAAGTGGAACGGTTTCAGGTATTCTGAGATCTACCTCGTCTAGTGAGCTTATCAGCATATTCGAGCACTAGCAACGGGTTCGGCATTCACGCTCGACCATCACCATCTTACTATGTCCCGGCCCGGTATCGGAAGTGCGGGGCAAAAACAAAAACAGCTTCATGGCAAGCTCGCGTGCATGTTCGCACACAACTCACACTCTTTACAATTTTCTCCGACAAGACCTCTAAGATGACAACTCACAATATTGTAGTTTTCGGAGGAGATCACTGTGGCCCAGAAGTGAGTCCAATCAGAACCCAATGGCTAAATACAAGCAAGCTGACAAACGACTAGGTTGTAGCAGAGGCAGTCAAGGTACAGCCCACCCTTTCTTCCCCTCCTTGCAGAAAAAGCAATTCCCTCCTAATCGGACATACAATTAACAACATCTAGATCCTGAAAGTCATCGAGACAGAGCGACCCAGTGCTGGGAAGTTCAACTTCCAAGAACATCTTCTTGGCGGGGTAAGTATCCTAGTCACGCGTACCCCGCAGTCCGTAATATGTGCTCACGATACCAACTCCCAGTGCTCAATCGACGCAACCGGTGAACCCCTCACAGCCAAAGCTCTCGAAGCCGCCAAAGCAGCAGATGCTGTCCTCCTCGGCGCAATCGGAGGTCCAAAATGGGGAACAGGAAAGGTCCGTCCTGAGCAAGGTATCCTGGCTCTCCGCAAACAGATGGGCACATATGGCAATCTCCGACCATGTAACTTTGCTTCCGAATCTCTGGTTGAGATCTCACCCTTAAAAGCGGAGGTTTGCAGAGGCACGAACTTCAATATCATTCGTGAACTTACCGGCGGCATTTATTTTGGAGAGAGGAAGGAGGATGATGGTGATGGGACGGCATGGGATATGGAGCCTTATTCTAGACCTGAGATTGAGCGGATTACGAGGTTAGCTGCTCATCTGGCCATGGCTGAGAACCCTCCTGCGCCCGTCTGGAGTTTGGATAAGGCGAACGTGTTGGCGACGAGCAGATTGTGGAGGAAGGTCGTTACTGAGGTCATGGAGAAGGAGTTCCCGCAGCTGAAGCTTGGGCATCACCTAATTGACTCGGCGGCTATGCTAATGGTTAAGAATCCAAGGGCGTTGAATGGAGTGGTGGTAACGAGTAATTTATTTGGGGATATTATTAGTGATGAGGCGAGTGTTATCCCTGGCAGTATTGGTTTGTTACCAAGTGCAAGCTTGAGCGGTGTTCCGGATGGAAAGAGCAAGTGCAATGGGATCTACGAGCCAATTCATGGTAAATATGACTGTCTCAAATTTTGCGAGCTCTGGCTAATGTTTTGCAGGCTCTGCACCAGATATCTCGGGACAAGGCATTGTCAACCCGATCGGTACAGTCCTTTCAGTTGCCATGATGCTCCAATATTCGCTCCACCTCCCTACAGAATCAAAAGCTGTCGAGAAAGCCGTTCGAATAACAATCGAGAACGGCATCCGAACAAAGGATATTGGAGGAACATCAAGCACAATTGAGGTCGGCGACGCAATTGCAGCAGAACTGAAAAAGGTTCTCAAGGAACTCAAGTAAAAGTTTGGAACCAACAAAAGTATAAAAGTGTAGCGAGAGGTTTAATTCTTCGGTAATCGTCAGATTCTGACCCATTATGGGACGCTGATGAAATTCGCCTTTTCATGAGCTCAGATTGACGACATGTTCTTAAATTTCTGGCAAATTATTGAGTACAAGTCGTCATTAACAGCCTAGGTTGCATAACTTTTGTTCTAGTGGCGGCTCTCCCGTTTCACTCTTTGGTTGAACGACCACTTTTTGGGCTATGAAAAGGAAACATGTCGTCAATTCAGCCGTATACGTTTACTTCGATTGCTATAAGCTTCCGTACACTAGCTTCAAAGCAGCCTAGAGACTGCTCTGGGTCCTGTCAGAAGTTTGGCATGTCCCAATATGGTGGTTCTGAGAAGACTGTTTTGGTCCCTGTTGACCTCATCGTCACCCCATCACCCCATCGAACGTCATATGGAGCAGTAAAAAGTTATTCTTATTTTGTTTAAGATGTTTCCGTCATCAAACCTTCTATCATAATATAAAAGCTGTTCCTCTAAATTCAACTTGCAAAGCACCACATCAATCAAATACCGATAGCCTTGCATTCTTACAATCCCGAAGAATAACCACACTCTTCTGACTCAAAATTTCCTAAATTCAAAATCCAAATTTCGAAAGTCAAAAACTTTATCATGGCGGCGCAAAACCTCACCACCAACGAAGCACAAAAATCCCAAGCCTGCAACATGGACTGGGATCCTTACTACGAACCCCAAACCTGGGACTTCGCATACCCAAGCGGCCATCCACCACCACCATCAACACCCCACCTGAAGGGATTTGATAGACCCTGTTTCGTCGATTCCGTCTCCGCTCCTGCTAAACCTGTTGAAGACCAAGCTCCGACATCAAAACCGCCGGTGCCTTCCTCATACTTTCCCTCCTTAGCCTCATCTTCATATTCGACGTTCACCTTTTCTACCTCCTCCTCCTCAACAACTAACACACTCTCAACCCCACTTTCCACCCCGCACACCCCAACAGGATCTGAATCAAGGAGCTATGTGTTCTCGTCACAAGATACAGAGCCGATGCCTACTTTAGTTGGGCGCTTACCGAAGGAGGTTCTTGGATGTGATAAGGGTGGTTTTGCGCTTTTGTCGATGTATTTTACCCCGAGGAGTCCAGGTAGCGAGTTGTCTAGGAATATTAGCAGCGGGCAAAGTGGAAGCTTTCTGAGCGGAAAGAGTAGGAATAGGGGCCCGATCTATAAGGGAGGGGGGATCAACAGGCCTGGGCATCCTATTTTGAAGCTTGCTGATTGGGAGAAGGAGAGGGTTTAAGGTTGGGTTGGGAGGACTTCTTCAAGAAAAGACAGACTGAGCAAGCATATATTGCGAAACCGAGAGTTTCTGAAGCTCGTTTAGAGGAGAGGAGAGAAGACTACAATGGTCCTCCTCGGCTATATACAGCGAGGATTGGGAGTTCAGCTCATTGTTCCTCAAATACGACCGAAAAAGGATGCCCCATTAGTCTTCATTGACGAAAGACCAGCAGCCGAGAAGCAAGGAGGATGAAGTGCAGAAGGGCTCAGTGATAGAGAAAGTTGCTCAGAGGCGTCCTATAGAATCGCACCTCAGCGAATTGATGACATGAACTTGCTTTCTACGTACCACGGAATTTGCGAATTTTCAAAGATGGTCTCCCCACAATTTCTGGAATGGATGTAATGCAGAGTAACGGCCAAATAGTGACCACGATGAATCAATACCTTGACCCATGATCTCCTGATGCTGAAGATAGCCAATTGAACGAATTCCTCAAAAGAAGCCGAAAACAGCAATGGTTCGAAACGACTTGGTATGGTGCAGAATACGAAAGAGATGACTCAAGACTTTGTCCCAGCATCTCGAAAGCAGCAATGGCCGCCTCTGATCATCCTCTCACGTCAGCACCTATGATTTCTCATCTACCACTAGCTTGACATGAAGGATCATAGTTATAAGAACACCCCGGATTTCGCAACAAAAGACAATCTTTATCTGCCTTTTCGACCTTGGCCGTTTATATCTGGGACCTGAAATCGAGGAGTCAGAATGGCCAACAACACTATCCAAGAAATAAGCACCACCAATGCTCCCGCTCCATTACCTGTATTCAGCCAAGCTATTAAAGCCAATGGCTTCGTTTTTGTTTCCGGAAATATCGGGTTGATTGCAGGTTCTTGGACACTGGTTGAGGGTGGGATCCAGGCTCAGACTGTATGTACCTCTCCTCCCACTTTCCCCTTTTTCTTCGCTTCAACCCCCCCAGCCATTTTTTAAGAGAAGCAGGATCGAGCAACTGATCGGAAAAAGGAACAAACGTTGCAGAACATCAAAGCGGTGCTTGAAGCTGCGGGGTCAAGCTTTGAGAAGATCCTAAAGTTGAATATTTACTTGAAGGATCATGGGGATTTCAAGGCGATGAATGAGGTTTATACTACGCATTTTCCGGGACGGAAGCCGGTGAGTTTGTCCTCTTGCGCGTTTTCTGTGCGATGAGAGAGGGGAAGGCTGATAGGAGGGGTAGGCGAGAACTTGTGTTACGGTGCTGGACTTACCGTTTAATGCGATTGTGGAGATGGAGTGTACTGCTCTCTGTGACTAGAGTAGATGTGACGAACTCTCGAGTCTTGTATATAGGATATTAAATTCTTGATCTTTTAGCGCATCCTGCCTCCTGTGAATATCCGTGATTGTGATCCTACTCGAACTCCAATATCCTAGGACAAATCGTAGCCATATCCTACCGTCGTAACGCCGTCCCAATGTCCGTCCTATTCCAAACCTTCACTCGCTCTGTTCTTGTCCGACTCTCAGCTTCCCTCCTCCTTTGGCACCGGTAATTTCCCCACATCCCCACCGGTATTCTCAACAACCTTCTCAATATCCGTCCTCAACTCTGGAAAAACATTACACATCTCCCCAGCAAGCACATCTCTAAAACTCCCAAACGCCTCTTTCTTCCCCTTCATCAACTGATTGCCCTTCCTTGCCAGCTCGACGAATTCTCGCGTGTAGATGTCCGGATTCCGACCGTTGTCGACGTATTGGATTAATTCGGGCGGGATGGAGGGGAGGTTGGCAGTTGGGTGGTTGGCGGTTTTGTAGATTTTGAGGAGGGAGGTGTGGAGTGTTTTTCTAGGTTGAGGTTGTTAGTGTATGTTGGGGAAGGAGACTGAGATGGAATGGGATAAGGGAGAGAAATGAGAGGAGATATGCACATTGAGTCCTGGAGGACGCGGTTGCTGGAGTGGCTTGCGAGGTCATAGCTATTAGCCTGCACCATGATCTGGAAGAGGTCTTGGATGACATCTTTGAGTTGTTCTAGAGAGTATTGTTATTATTGCGTATTATCACGGGCGAGAAGACTGAAGCTTACGCTCGACAACACTGTGGTCGGCTTGGCTCACTGGCGCCATTGTGAAAGTGTGTCTGTGAGATACCGTGAATTGAGAGCGTTGAACATCGAGGAAGACAAACATACCCACAGCCTTGGGTCTAGGTTACGGTTAGCGAGAGCGCCCAGCCTGGCAGCTTTTCAGCCTCGCATGCGAGGCTAGCTTGCCTTTTTTAGCCTCGTCATGCCGAGCCTGAATATTATACTCTCTTTCTAACATATGTGAAAACACCATTTGGCAAATAACTGAAGGTGTCTTCATTTTTCTTGTTGCTTCGTCATGGTCTCTCGGGGGAGTCTTTCCTTGGCTTTTCTTTTGTGGAAGGGATATAATTCTAACTTCATTGTCTAAAAACACTCGGAGCCTTGTACAATTTTTGAGTGTCCTCCTCGTGTGGATCGTTTTAACTTTCAACTTAGTACGCAATGATGTTCTGAAATATCTCCAGTACATATCTGTGAAGATACAGTTCCAATGCTCGAGTTGTAACCTGGACATTCTAATCAAAGTCCCTCTCCTTTTACCCACAAATTTCTGGAATCATAAATTAATCACGCCTTTGACGGAACAACCACACCTTCCTCCTCCCTGAACTTCCTCCATAAGTCCCTCATCGCCTCATTTAAACAATACCCATTATGACCCATCGTATCTCTCAAATGATCCAACACACCCTCTAACACTCCTCTTCAAAGCTACCTTCCACTTCGCTCAAGAGAGTTTGCCGGATGTCGAGATATCGCTTCTGCAGAACCTGGAGAACCTGCGAGTATTGCGCTATTAGAAACTCTTCTTTCAGCTGTGTATGTATGTTGGAAGTGATGTTCTTCGAAATTAATATGTCTAGCATGCTACAGATGCAGTCATCTTGGGAGGCTGACATGATATGGAGTGGTCCGTTTGTTCAGTGCTAAACTGAGGCGTATTAAGCTTGGGAATGGAGATCTTGCTTTCGCAAAATGATACGATGCTCAGGAGGTTGAAGATTGTTTGACTGCAACTCGCGATCAGAAGGATAGAATTCTAAAGCCAGGATGGGCTCGATAACAAAGAGAAGAGCGAAATGGGAACAGCATTCTGTTGAGAGAGCTGATTGGCTTCAGACCTGAAGATGACAAAGAAACAAAACAGTAGAATTTTGAAAGATGGGTCATCCGTTAATGGCGAAGACCTTTGTATGGACGGACAATGCAGTTGTGCCCGAGGAATGCAAGACAAAGGCACTTACCATGGATGAAAGCAGAGTTAGAAAAATAAGAGCAAGAAGGTCGCTGTTCTGGGAAAGCATACCATTGCAGAACAGCAATTATAATTGATAAATGCAAACAATAAAAGCATCGAAACGGCCACATCATAACACTTTCACAACGCAATTATTCTCACATCTCCATAACATCTCATAACATCTATAATAATGGCCGCCCTTACCACCACTGGATGCATCTTTCATCCTTTCCAAGTCGATCCCACTCACAACTGCATGACATGCAGCGTCATCGTCTCCGCTACCGTGGATACAACTATGGTGGGTACTTCAGACGTCCTCGACTCTGTGTACCCTGAAATCGATGTAGATACCCTTGGTGACCCAGCTGCATTCGTCGCCTCACTAAGGACAGCGAAAAAAAATCAAGCGCTGGTAAATAGCAAGTGTAACTTAGTCACTAAACCAACTATCCTCAGTACCTTCTACATCTCAAAAGACTTCCACCCTGGACAGTCCGAAGAGAAAGAGACAGACTACAGCGAACGATTCGCTCTGATGCCTACACGAGGACCCTACAAATACCGAACAAAGAAATATGAGTCTACTACATCAACACCTACAAAAAAATGTACTCCTAAGACAGCAGCCACTTCACACGAACGTCTCAAGCAGCTGGTCTCGGAAGAGGATTTGGAAAAATTGGTGAAAAAGTACGTTGACGAGAAGCTAAAAGCCGTGACCCCCGCCAAAGCCGAACCTTCCAAGAAATCCACTCAGAACAAGAAGATAGAAGCCGAGATCGAAGATCCAGAAGAGGCAGAACTCGAAGGGGATACGATAGTACTCGACGTCCCGTCCTCTGACTCCGAGGATGACGAACCAGTCCGAATCCGACGATCTCGAAATCAGCTACAAGCTGCGAAAGACGAACTCATATCTGCACTTCTCGCCGAGAGACAGAAGACTAAGAATGGTAAGAAGAGCCGTCCCCAGCGCGCTGTTGCACAAGAAACAAAGGTCCTCACTTCCGACGAAGAGAGTCCTCCAGCAATGTCGAGGCGCGTCCTCAAGCGGTCAGAATTTATCGAGTCTTCCGACGAAGAACCTCAAGCCACGAAAGTCCGCTGCTCCAAGAGACTCAAACTGAGCGAGTGCTCTAAAGAGGAGACTCAAGTGGTGCCCAGATCTCAAACAAAGAAGGTGAACACCACGAGACGATCTTGCCGAAGCCGCTCCCGCACCTCTGGCAAGATACTATCAAATGTAGGTTGGTGACACTCCTTGAATGCTTTTTGAAATATATCTATGCAGCTATAGCACAATAGAAGGGCTGGTCCCATGTATAAACAATGTTTTGAGTCCCTTTTAGTGATGTGCAAGTGAACATTGAAACGTCAAACTTATAATAGACTGTCGAAGCAGTCAAATAGACCCGCACGCTAGCCAATGTAACTCACCCGTGTGTCATACTTAGGCCTAGTAACACATAACTAGTCCAGGCGCAAATAGCAACCGCTGATACTTCTTCGTGCTAATTTAATAGACTCCTTACTAGCAGATTATTGCTTTCGTGTCCGAACTTCGCGATAAACACCGGCACCAATACCCACGACTAGCAAAACAACATTGAAGATCGCCATCATGTAAAAGGGTGCACCCGTCGATAGAGTATCGAATAAGGATCCTCCAAGTTTTGTGAGTAGTAAGATTGCTGCACCGCCCGAAAGTGAGTAGACTCCTGCAATCGACCCCTTGAGATGACTTCTGGAATTGGTCTGTGGTGAAACGACAAGTGGAGCTGTCTCTGCTGCATCGTTGATAACGGCACCATTGCTAGTCTGAGCATCATGTAGCTGTCCAGAGAGGTTGTATCCACCTTCATCTCCCAGCACACCACGGCCGAGAAGCCCCAGACTGCAGACAATAGCGCCAATCTGACTGATGCCAATCATCGATACAATGAGAAACACTACTGGACTGCCTCCTCTACCATCAATGTCCTTTGGCTCCGGACTTTGGAGCTGAGCGAAAGCAATATAACCAACTATACCAAAGACGCTTGCAACGAGAAGTGGGATATTGAACCGCCGGTAACGATCAGAGAGATATCCAAATAAAGGTGCACAGAGCAGAGCGATAAGTTGTGAAACCCCAGTGAGCTCGGCGGCGAGCACATATGCTGCTCGGCATTCTTTCTTGAGCTCCGGAGATGGATCATTTGGTGAACCTTGGCAGAAGCCGTTTCTGATGAAGTAGGCATTGATATAAAGAGGGATGAAGAGCGAGATACCCACAGAAGATGCTCGAGCAACGAAGCCTCCCAAATATCCAAGTCCGATCTGAGCGTCTTTGAAACCCAAGATCGTGGAATCAAGCAGCAGGCGCCAGTATGGTAGGAATGGAACTCTTGCAGGTGCTTGGCCATCCTGAGAAGAGATCGGCTCGTAACCATGTGATGGCGATGTCTTTCCTAACAACAGACGCCAGCCCTTTCCTTCCTCTCCATGTAAATTACGGAGTCCGAGCAAGCAAGCAATGGCGACCAATAGAGCCACGGCCCCAACGACGTAAAAGCTGTCTGCAACTGCTTTTCCTTGCGTAATTCCTTTCATATGTGAAAATTGGGCCGGAAGTGGGAGGAATATAGCCAAAGCTACCAACGCTCCACATCCGGTGAAGACACCGACTAACCCAGCAAGACGTGGAGGGCTAGACGAAGATTTCGCAGCAGATTTCTTCACTCTTCCATTTGTTGGAGAAGGCTTGGGTCTGCCATTGTTATATCTTGCAGGCGTAATGGTGGCTTCAGAATCCAACGAAGCAGCGACGCTGTCCCTAAAGTTGCTTGACACAGCTGAGTCTCCAGTAGTGGATTCGCTCGTTGATTCGTTCTCTCGATTACTTCCAGTCATTGAAGGGAGGATCGCCGTCACCATTGTAGCACTGAGTTGCCTGTTAGCTTGCTTCCGAGTTGAATATTCCAGGGTTTGAGCTCACGTAGCAGCACCGCCTAGACTGAAGAATATCCTGGCCAGCAGTAATTGAGGATATACATTTCGAGCCTGTACAAAGAGAAAAAGGGCCAGCCCAACGATGGTATATCCTGCTACGCATACAATTCGCACACCCAACCTGTCGGAAAGAATGCCCCAGAGCGGGCAGGCGAATAAAGCCACCAGTTCATCCACAAAGCCCAACGTCCCAACAAGATCCCCGACTCCATCTTTAATGCCAATAAGATCTGTGATGACGAAGGATACACTGCTATTAAGGAAGACGAGGAAAGAGATTGAGAATAAACAGACGGCAAAGAGGTAGGCGCATGCTTGTGTCGCAGTCGTCGAGGACGCGAATGGGAGGTATCTGGAGACCACGGACATCGCTATAAACAATAGAGATACTGCTGGCAGACTCAATTCATGCTAGCCAGCATATTTGTCGCGCTGTAAAGCGTTTCTTGTGAGTCGCAAAGTGACGATGCTATCGGGGGTGCGAAACTGAAGGTTTGGTGTGTAAGTATCAGAAGGACACTAGCTGGATCTTGGAGAACCACGTGAACATATCATTCTCGAGGTGTGAAGTTGAGCCATCCATGAAGTCAGCCACGGTTCCTTCTAGTTGGAGAAATATCTAAAGAATCAAAATGTATTGCCAAAGTATGTTCAACACGAATTTTCGAGAAGCTAGAACAGATTGTGCCTGTTTAGAATATATGATCACGTGATTATGTTTGTTAAAGATGCAGATTCTAGTCAATTTCATTGCTTAATCAGGTCTTCTATTTTTCGTAAAACCATCACAACAGAAGCTGGTCTGCTGTACCATCGACATCTAGATATATTCAATGCAGGCCGAGACCGCGGAGGTCTCGCTATCATTCTGAACCCAGCAATCTCACCACCAACCAGCCGCTCTCGCCTTATCCATCGCCCATATCATGGTCCATCCAAAACGAGGCTTCTGAAGATCTCATCATGCATGAAATAATCACGCTGCAGCTTGGCCAACGGAGCAATTACGTTGCTACACATTTCTGGAACACCCAAGTAAGAGCATTCTCCGCATTTCTGCCCGCTGCTAACCCTCTATTTCAGGAATCATATTTCACCTACTCAGCTGATCAAGAGTCTCTGGTTGATCATGATATTCATTTCCGACCCGGCATTGGAGCAGATGGCAACGAGACGTTCACTCCAAGAACCCTCATATACGACCTCAAAGGTGGCTTTGGGACTTTGAAGAAAATCAATGCATTGTATGAGATAGACGAGCCTGCTGTGGCGCATGGACTATGGTAAGCTAGACACTGCATCCTTTCTTTCAAGAATTAACGCCATATAGGAATGGGCCAGCGGTCGTCCAGAGACAGGAAGCCATTCAGCAGAGTGCCTACCAGCAAAGCCTTGAAGAGGGTTTAGAGCCTCCACCACTTACCTCGGAGTCTGTTCGATACTGGTCTGACTTCAATCGAGTTTATTTCCATCCGAAGTCTATTGTCCAGCTCAACGAATATGAGCTGAACTCAGCGCTCATGCCATTTGAGAACTGGACAGTTGGAGAGGAGCTTTTCAACTCACTCGACAAGGAGCATGACCTTCTGGACCGTGATCTGAGATCCTTCGCCGAAGAAGCAGATCACATGCAAGGCATCCAGATCATCTCTGGTGTCGACGATGCTTGGGGAGGCTTTGCTGCCAGATATGTGGATAGGATCAGGGACGAGTATGGAAAGACAGCAGTTTGTTTCTGGGGCGTCGAAGATGGCATTAAGTCCATACCACGTGTAAGTCTCTTTTAGCAACAGATGTTTCAGGTGATCAGCACTCATAAGTCATAGGAGAAGCGCTTTATCCGACTTTCGAATACTGCTAGGTCTGTGTCGGAGATCGCTCCACAGGCATCACTGTTCATTCCAATCACAGTTCCAACTGCAGCACTCCCTGCTTATGTCACAATTGACATGCAATCGCAATGGCATGTGTCTGGTCTTCTCTCAACCGCTTTGGAGACTATGACGTTGCCTTCGAGGTTGAAGCTCCAAGGTAGAAGTCGTGAGACAATGGATCAGCTTGTAAATGCCTTAAATATCAACGGAAATCAAAAGATAGCCAAGCTACGGATGAGCATAGACCAAAAGGAGGCGCTGAACGGACATCATAGACCAGGAAGGTCAGAAGTTCGAGCGCAGAGCAGAGATACGAGAATGCCATCTCAGAACCGACACGCCGAAGAATCCCACGATAGTGAGGAGGATGAAGTAAGCACATTTGACATGGACTTCTTCCCTCCGGAGACCCTTGATTACGGTCGAGGACAGCGCAGCACCAAACAAACTCACGTGTTTGGACAATCTGAGAGCCACCGGATCTCCAAGGATGCGACAACAAATGAAGTCACAGGAGAAGATGAGGGGTTCGACCGAGCGCGGCGAAGAGCGGCTGGTCTACCAATCATTCAAAAGTCAGTTTTATCCTTTTTCTTTCTGGGAGGTTTTGCAGCGACGTTTAATATCTGGTGCGCTATTTCTCGTATTGCTGCAGATCCATCCAAGTTCCTACCTGTTACCAAGGCTTTTCGCTGGTCTAATTCTTGCTTACTCAATGGCACCTGCAGGTCAAGAATACCCCTGCCATTTCCTTTGCTTGACAGCTTTCCCCACATCTTCGCTCGCACTAGCTCAGGCTCGTCGCTCGGAGTAAAGACATCTCTATCAACCGACACAGCAGTCGCAATGAAAATCAAAGAATTGCAGCGCATCGTGAATAGAACAATTAGCGTGGACGAGCGCGAGGCACTCAGCAATTCTCTTGGTGAGATAGCGGAGGCATATGAAGAAGGCTGGGATAGTGGATCTGATGAAGACGATGATTGAGATGCATTTCGAAGCTCCCGTGAGATTTCTGCCTTAGATCTTTATGTCGGATGATATTGGCTTCTTGAGCTGCAACTTTGAACGCCCCGAGTCATTTACTCAGCGCCACTTGAAATGGTATTGGACGACGCTTTATGCGTTGGTGGTGCAAAAGCGGGATCCTGAAAATATGGCACAACTTCAGTCACGCGATGCTCGTGTTCACGGAACGAAGCCTGTAGAAACAGCTCGTATCGGTTTAACTAGGAAACTTAGAGTCCCATTAAGTGCAAAATCCTTTTCAGAAAGATTCTCGTTCACCTTCTCGCATCACCTGTTGGCCGAATCTCGCCACGAGCCACGATCCACATCTTACAGCACAAGGATGCATTGGCGAGGCTGCAGCAGAGGGGCCGCCACAACCCGCACGCAGGGTCTGCAAGCTGCTTTCAACGGAAATCCGGTACCGTCAGTCAGATGCAGCCGTGAACTAGATGTTGTAGAATCCTTTGACCGTCCGTAGAAGGCCGGATAATCCTGTCCGCACGCTTACCGCTCATTGCGCCGTGCTTAAGCTTCGATTGACAACCTCTGAGTTGGGAACTGGGAGCACAAAACTCGCCCCATGGTCAGTATCTCTTGTGTATTCAGAACAATGACGCACCTCGGTACGGTGCTTCTCGATGCTGCCATGGAATTCGCGATCTGTGATCGCCTTGGAGGAGGGGCAATTAAGCGAACGACCCCTGACTTCGACGGCAAGAAATGTCGGTGGCGCAGGTAATATCTATTTTGGTGGTCCACTCGGCAACGATTCTTCCCCATGATTTTCGCAACAAAAACTGGAGAGGTTGGCTCGGTTGGTTGGAGCCAGACTCGAGGGTTGCCAAGTCTTCTCTTCCGAGTAGATTCTGACGGATCATGGATCAGAAAGCTACAGTACAAGCTTCGTCGTTAGTCGTGCCGCATGGAGGACCGTCCTTTTAATATTGCCCCCCGTACCTTATTCGGTCATCAGGAGTCATTGTTAGGGATGTAACTCCCACGATCGTCCAAACTTGACTTAAGCTCCTCGCCATACTTTCTTTCTTCTCGTCTTACCTCTGTCGAGGAGGAGGAAAGCGAAGAGCTGACTGTACATCGGATCTGGGCCGACCCTCTCCCTTCTCGTTCTCGGTCTCGCACGGCCAGCTGAAAGACCTCTCGGACAACATTTGACAATCCAATGAATGACAAGAGACCTCGCGCAAAGAAAGCCTCAAAATACTATGTCTTACCATTACCATCAGCCAGCTGCACAGAGGACTTTTCTGCTTTGGTGCCGTGTAATTGCTTCTCGTCCGAAGTGGGCACTCATGCAGCACAACTGGAGCTCGCACCAACCTCGTCATTGCCTGATCCGCCACCACATGCAGAGGTCGTGGACCTGACAACCCTTCGCGCCGCACTATTATGCACTGTCTTCCCAATGACCGGGGCCGGACCCTTGCCGATGATGTCGAGGTTCTGCGAAACGAGGGGCCGGCCAGGCGAGGGTTCCTGAGATGACATGACAGCCCTCACGACTTTGCGACCAGAAAGGCTGGGGACTGCTAGTACTCCGTAGTCTTGGTTGCTGTCCTGACTACTGCATGAGAGACATGGCTGCTCGCACGGAAAGCGCGAGTGACACCAACATTTCGAACCAACGCTACACACGTAAATAGACTGCAGCGTGGCTAACACGAGAGAGGGTGACTAGAATAGTGGCCGTTTGCTGGTGGTTTGGAGCTTGCGACTGTAGCTCACAGGCCACGGGCGATGTACCTGCGGGGGAAACCAGTATAGCACCCTTTTAGCCCGGCGGGGCAAATCGTCTGGCTCGTAGACCACCACCGGAGCTTCACTGGAAGAAGCTTAAAGGCATCCCAAAAACCGGCTTCTGGGCGGTCTGACGATGAGCCAATGCGATGGCTCCCTGCGCGCCGGTCCAGCGATGATTCACGCCACCGGTGGGATCGACCGGACTGACGAGAGGCGGGAAAAGAAGAAACGATGGGAAAGGTGGAGGGGTGGAAAGGTGGAAAGGTGGACAGGCTCGACAGGCTCGACAGGTGGAAAGACGGCTGCTGGTCCACGTTTGGCTGCGGTTGTGCAGAGCAGGGAAGGCGCCCGCTGGCCGCTCCCTCGTTCAGCCTCGATAGGACAGGATGTCGCAGCGTGCAGCGTGCAGCGTGTGTTTGTGCCCCTGCCGGATCGCCTCGCGTGCAGGCACCGAGCGGCCAATCAGCGCCCGCGGTGCTCGCGACGTCGCGCACCTCATGCAGGGCATTGCCTGAACAACCAGCCATCCTTCCTCGCTGCAAAATATCGACGTCAATCCGTACCTAGCAGGCTAGCAGGCTAGCAGGAGTTAGCTGCTGCATCCAAGCAATTGCTTCCCTCCCAGCCTTGGACAACATGATGCGATGGTGCTCTGGCCGCCGCATCCTACCTGTGCCATTGTGCCATTGTGCCATCATGTGAGGGATCCGGACGAACCTACCAGCGCATGCGTGCAAGGCCACGACAGGGCAGGGCAGGGCATGGCAGCATGGCAGCATGGCAGCATGGCAGCATCTGTTGCCCTATTGGGGGGGGTTGGACCAGTGTCCTTCAGTTTGCTGTTTTTAAGAGACCGACTTTCCCACCCTGATTGTGCGTCCTGTTCGTTCAAGCAAACCAGCCTTCTTTAAAACAGACTTGCTCTCCAACCTCCAGCAATAGGTAACTCCTTCGCTACGGTTACTTAACACCCTCGTTCTTCCTTGTGCGATAGTACAACCAAACATCCTTCGCTATCAACCAGTCCTCTCTCAATCATGAAGGCAGTCTACTCTTTGTTGGCCCTGGCCGCCTCGGCCTTTGCCTCAGATGTCGTCCCTCGCTGGTACTCGAGCACTCCCGTCGATACCACGACTTTGACGACCTACACAACGACTACATACTGCCCCGTGACGTCCACGTACACTGAGGCAAGTCTTTCCTCCGTGTGGGCTGGTGGCCATGTCGGTGTTGAAGCTATGGACTTAGTCTAACCTCCTATGCAGAAGGGCAAGACCTCAATCGTTACGACAATGACCACATCCACGATCACAGTAACAAGCTGTATTGGAGGCTGCGGCGGAGTTGTCACTGTGCCAGGTCCGACCGGCGTCGCATCCACTACAACAGAGGTAGAACACTCTCGAGCATAGGAATTGCTCTACAAGAACTAACTGGATCATCAGGTTGACGTTACATACACCACGACCTGCCCGGTCTATTCCACTGTGTAAGCTTTCTCTCTTTTTGATATTGGAACTTCCTACGTTTAAGTATTTACACATTCTTCTTCAATGAAAGCTGACCATTCTTCAGCACTGAAGCTGGAAAGACGTGGACGGAAACATACACCACCACATCTGTTGTTGAGACTCAGTAAGTCAAGCTTATAGCACAGTATTAATATATTGCTGACTTGTTGCAGCGTTCTCACGACGTTGTACGCCACTGTCACTGGCCCAAGCCAGACGTCCTATACAGAAGAAGTGGTACGATCCCGGCCCCCCTTTTTTTATCTTCGCTTAGCTCCTACGCCATCTCAGCGAGCTTCGGATATATATATTTTAGAACACAGCGCTCATTGATCACAGATTACGTCGACCATCACGTCTCTTTGCCCTGTTACTGAAACTTCGACTATTGCTGGTTCCGTGGTTACTTTGACTTGGACAAGTACGTCCTTGATTGAGACGATTATTCCACAGACCGTGGAACAATAGTAAGTCTATCGGCAGCCAAATGGAAAATTCATGCTAAAAAAAATTCAGTACCACTTTGGCTGGATACACTACAACTGTCGAGTCTCTGGCGTATTCCACTTCAACGTCATATTGCCCATACACCACCATCTCTACTGTTAGTGGAAAAGAAGTAACAGTGGTCTACACCAGCGTATGTTTCCAATCTTTCAATACAACCTGCTGCTTTTGTTATACCTCGAGGCGGGCTATGTGTCTCAGTGGTCCAAAACAACTTTGGCATTTTACCAGAAAAATATGCTAATAGTAAATCTATATAGACATCTCTTGTTGTAGTCCAAGTTCCTACCCAAATTGTCCAATATACGTAAGTCCATCGGCATCCAAATGAAAGATTTGCGCTGACAAATTTAGCACTTATTTGACGACTTGCTACGAGACTACGGAAGTCTTTACCACGGAAACACAGTATACGTGAGTTCCCCAATCCCAAGTCAATGATCTCGAGCAATAGCTAATCTTTGTTTCAGCACTGCCTACACTACCGTCAGCAGTGGAAGTACCATCACGAATTACGTCACATTGACTTCTACGATTGAGGTGACATCTGCTTATACTGGTAAGTCTTTAATCTTGCCATACAAAACCGGATATTTGTTGCTAACACGTTAAAAAGTCACTAGCACGTACGAGCCGCCCACTACTAAGGCCACGGTGTATGTACCTAGTAAGTTTCCGTCACCTTTGAAGGCAGGCAATTCCAAGCTAATTGCCATGAAGTTACTCTTGCCACGAGCGTTGCTCAAACAGAAGTGGTCACGGTACCAAGCGAAAAAACTGCAACCAGTTCAGGTGGTAAGTCTTACTCATCCGCAAAGCACTAACAGAGCTAACCCTCAAGCAGGCACCGTGTACAGCACAGTCCCCTACACAACTCAAAGCACTGTTGTTTTACCGCCATCCACCACCAGCCTACCCCCTACTACCATCATCGTATCAAGTCCAACTATTATCCCAACTACCGTTACACCTACTACCAGCCCAACCTCATCTGCTCCTCTCCAAGTCAGCAGCAATGCTGCTGCTACAAATGGGCCCATGGCTTACGCCGTTGCTGGCGCCATGGCTCTCCTGGCTCTTGCATAGAGCATTTTTATATTCTTCTACACTCATAGGGAAATTCTAGGTTTGGGATGGATAGGGTTTGGAATAGGTACTGCATTGAACAAGGGAATCGGACCCACGAATACACGACATGAATCATGACCACAGTTGGCAGCACACTCCTTTTTAGCGCCGCATTGAAAACATATGGGTCTGGAAACGGGGAATGGAGAAAATGTCTTGAATGAATGGAGGCTATGGGAGTTTGATAGCATGAAAACAATGGAGCATTGGGATGATGCATAATGGCGATGGATGACTGGTGGTAATACTTCTTTGTATATATAGATACCCTTGGCCTCCACATAATGAAGCGCTTTATATACTATGCTGAGGAGTTCTTGAGTGATGATGTTAAGGTTGCTAATGCATTGAATAACCATGTCAATTTACGGTCTATATAGAGATTTCAAGTGCAATCTCCTTATTTCCTTAATTGCGCGTCGAAGTCCCAAGTCAAGCACCATACTAGCGAGCTTGAAGTCCAAGCACGCTGTAGGTAACATATCCTCCTCACGTCCAGTCACCTACGAGTTTTCTTCGATATGTGTGTCAAAAAGTACTGATTGAATATCGCGTCATCTACTCCAAAAAAAAATAACAAATCTATTTGACCAAAAACAAGTTCTCTAATAATGAGATCTGGTGCATGCAGGCTTTCATTAATGAGCCTTTACCTGGCCAAGCATTGCGATGCCTTCAGCTCAAACGAGGTCAACGGATCAACAATCGTTAGCACGTTGTTTTGAGGACTTTGTTTGTACTATTCAGTCATGATTGATAAGCAAGTGTAACTCAAAAAGTTGTGAATATTGAAAAGATGCACGAATGCGGCCTAGCTCCATATCGAGGAAATATAAAAGGACTCTGTGGTTCATACAATGATCTTCATGCTAAAGAACTGGAATATCTACAGGTGCCTCACGTAGGGTTGCTGGCCGTAGCTGTGTTGTTTCTTCATTCGAGATCTTGAACATCTTCGAGGGCATGCCAAGAGACACCCAAAAAGCACACAGCTACAAGTTATGGTTCTAGGTAAACTTAAGATTCCATCTGAAAAGAATTGCATTAACTTCTTCTGTTGTTATCAAGTACATGGGACAAGGAAATTTGTTCGGAAGGAAAGCCTGCATCGAATCTTGGGGATGGAAGCTCTTGCGAGCCTAACGAGCCTGGGACCAAATGTCTGTGTTTTATAGGCTATTTTCAGGGCATTTTTAGGCGATGAAAACCAAAGTCTATCGCGTCCTTCTAAGAATTACCAAAAAACTACAAACGAGAATCGCTCGAGACTTTAAATTTAAGTATAATAGAAGCAGAAGTATATTTTTGTCCCTTATTTAATTGAATTTTGACTTAGATGCAGAATTTGGTATTTGGCTCCAGTGGTCTTTTGTTAGCAAGAAGGCTTATAAAGCACAGACTTTTGGTCCCAGGCTCGTAAGAAGAGATGGGACACAACACACTATCAAATTGAAGTGGAAGAGCGGGAATCGCTCTAAGGTACACTGCCATCCTTCACAATCCTTCAGCATCCAAGGACAGTATGGAACAGATTTTTCCGACTAATTCGACTGAACCACCAGCCCCTAATACTGCATACACAGAAATGTAACTTTCTTATGAAACTCATTTCCATGCTTTGGATGCAACAGGTGTTACGAGATAAGCTTATTGCTGTCAGAAAAATGTTTCCCGCTCGCGTACTCGCATTCCTGGCACTGAAGATGTTTTTCTCGAAATGAAGAGCGAAAGAAGCTTAAATGGGTGTGAGCTGTCCAATGGGTACCATTGTATATGGAAGGCTTTGGGAATTGAAAATATTGGTGCGTGATGAAAGTTTTTGATGATTCCGCTTTTATCCCGAGAATCTTGTACAGGACATTACTATTATAAGCTTGGCTAGCAGACTGTGATTGAATGAGAAGCAACTGCATTGTCGATTGATTAGTTTTCTTTGGTATGCAGCTGCGTTCAAATTAATAACAATTGCTTTTCTACATTAAAATGGAGCTGTGAAAGTCCTCGAGCTTGCCCGACTTTGAGTTGGTTGAGTTCGGATAATACAATTTGCTCATGGAAAGTACACCTCGCTTGTGACCTCGCTTACTGTCATTCGAAAAGGGGTCGCACCTTCCCGGGAAATGAGCACCTGGACCTTCTTACGTTCGGTTTCATAGACTATCCTCGCTGCACTTACAATTCCAGACTTTATAGAATATCGTTGTTCTGCTCCAGTATAGATATTCTTATAATATCAAAGATCCAGGGCCAATTCAAGATGCTGATGACTGGACAGTATCGCATGCGACCTCCGTTAGCCCGCCAAAACAATGTTGACTGCATACGCATATGCTGTTGTGTAGCAAATGAAGAAGAGTGTATGACTAGACAAAGGTTGGAATGGCATTCTAATACGGTTTCACAACTGTAATGTCCTATTCAACCTGGGAAAGTCGAACTGAGCTACTGACGAGCATACCAGCTTGAGAAGCTACCCAGACATTCTCACCATCTTCGTCGGATCCACCGAGCACAACCTCAAGCCACCAAAATTGACGTGTCACAAAGTTCTATTGGGTTACTTCTCTGGATGGTTCTATGAACGATGCTACGGATCCAAGAAAGAAAAGGGAGGAACGACAATGATTCAACTTCCTGACGAAGATCCGAGTGCGATCAATGCGATGATAACATGGTTCTATTCTGGCTATAGCATTGACGCTGTTTGTACTGCGGAAGACCTTTGGGTGCTTGGGGAGAAATACCAGAGCCCAGCTTTCGCCAACGCGGCCATGGAAATGTTGTTCCGCACATATGATCCAGAAGGTGGAGAATTCATGACGGCAGCCGCAGCGGCTTATGTCGATCGATTTACAATCAAGAATGATCCTCTTCGAAAGTTTGTCATTGCTCTCATCGCCTCCTCAGGACCATTTTGTCCGAGGGCCACTGAGAGCCTTGAAACTCTTGAGGAAGTCGATGCATTCAAAGCAGATTGGAAGCAGTTCATTAGTGAGAGAAGTGAACTCGTTCAAGATATTGCCGTCCTATCACCAAGATTCCAGAATGATCTCGGAAACATTAGCCCGTGCAACCCCTTGTATCATGACCGATACTTTCTGCCACTCTTGGGTCGGAAGCTCGCGGACTTTATTGAAAAGGGGAGCCGAATCAAGATCAACGTCCGGAAGATAGGTGGTCCTTTAGTAGAAAAGAATGTTGATAACAAGATTGATTCGCAAGAATAGGCCACAAGAAGCTTTCAACGAAGCTCGAACGATACGGTTGAATAGGATGAATACGTGTATAGGACGAGTTGGCAACCCAGTCGGACTTCATAGAAAGAGGTAACAGATCAAGATCAACGTCATTCAGAGCATCGAACAATAAGGTGTAGTGGAATAAAAGAGTGCTACAATAATGAATTAAAGCGCAAATAGCATACTCATCTATTTCCTATTTCGCTCCTCTCCCGCCAAAACCCTGTGCTCCATCTCCTCAAATGTCCCCAGCACATCACCGTACTTGTGAAAGACATCCTCTCTGTACCCATCATCCACTTTCTCCACTGCTTCACTTTCCCTCCATCTCGCTCCAATTAGGTCCTCAAAACTTTCGTTCTCTTTCCTCTCGATTGCCCAGACAGCTTTATACGCACCTCCCAGCGCACAAGCATTCCCACCTACATCCAACTTCCATACTCCTTCTGCACCACCCAAAACATCACCAATAATTCTCGCAATGGCAGGATTCAGTGATCCTCCACCAACGAGATATATCCTTCCTGGTTGCGCAGGAAGTCCCTTGGCTGGACTATGCACCAATTTCTGGGAGCGAAGCCGAAGAGATAGAATCTGAGATTCAACAATCGCTCGCGCGTCTGCTTCTTTGCTCCATGCTTCTTTTGACTCTTCGAGGTCCGAGCCATCGCTTGAACATGTGTAGCGCCATGTTCCGGCTCGGACATTAGGCACAATCTCAGGAAGTGGGAAGAAAAGGCCAAGTTTTGCTGGATCGGAGCTGGATTTCTGGCCCAGTGGTGGAGTCTCGAGTGCGATTTTATTGAATGTTGACCAGGAATCGGATGTTTCTGATTTTGGAAGAGCATCTCGGATCTTCTCACGTGCGAGACCGCCATTTTTATAGCAGAGCATGAACATGTAGAGTCCTGCTGTGGTGGGGTGGTTGAAGAAATGGTAGGCTGGGTCAGGAACATATTTTGGTGTGGACATGAGGAATGTGGTTGAGGTACCAAGTGAAACTATTGCATCAAGTGGTCTTAATGGTAGAGCGAGGATTGTCGATGGATTGTCGCCTGTGAAAGGGGCTATGCCGCAATCGGAAGGGAAGTTGTATCGTTTGATGAAATAGGACGAGATGGGTCCCATGCTGCCGCCTCCGTCTTCTCGGACTGTTCCAAGCTTTTGCTTGAGTGAATCAAGACCATCTTCTCCGGCCGCTAGGGTAAGGAGAGGCTCGGACCAAGCCCCAGCGTTGATATCCCAGAGGTTCATGCCACAGACGTCGCTGATGTCGAAATCTGAAATTTTACCTAAGAAGACAGAGGCTAGGAAGGACGATACTAAAGTGATTCTTGAAGTAGCGCGATAGACTTCAGGGTGATTCTTATGCATACGCATTATTTGAGGCCCTGTGAAGCGCTGATCATTGTCAGTAGAATTCACGTTATGTTTGAGCAGGACTTACATGATGAGCCTTGCTTCCGGTGATCTGGGCAAGCTGCTCTGCTGAACCAAGTTTCGCATCAAATTTATCACACTCCTTCTGCGTGCTACCATCCTGCCAATTGGGGCTAAATGGATGTGCAAACGCTTTCTTCTCAAGTTGAGCCACCAAGGTCTCTTCGGGATTCAAGCTACCCAGCAACTCTTCGCCTGCCTTGCTCCAATACACACTCCCGTGCTGTTGACCAGCTCCAGAGATACCTTTTATCCTCTGAAACGGCGTGCCCTTCTCCTTCAATCTCTGCAAAACTATGTCCACAGCTTCCAGCCACATGGCGACTGGAGCATAGACTTCTCGCTCTGCTTCATTGACATGAACACCCTTTTTGATGCCATATTTTGATAGATCCGCATCGAAGTCTGTCTTGGCTTCATACAAGACCTTCAATTCGGATGTGATCACAATTGCTAGAAAATATTGGCTCAGCATCCAGAAAGAGGAAGTGTTCACGTGGCCCCACCTTTTAGCTGTTGAGTTGAGAGGTCGAAACCTAGATAGAGGGGTCCATCCTGTGGAGACATGATTCTGCCGTTTCACCGTCAGATTGAAATTATTGAATATTACCGTCAAATTTATTTCTTTGAGTAAGTTGAAATCATATGCATGAAGAATCTTTCATGGTGGGGGTAGATTTAACGGGAAACATCATATCCTGTGGTAGGGGTAGCTCGATTTAGCCTAAATGCCCCTCATGTGTGGCTGGTGCGCTGGAACTATAGCGTCGCCCTTGGACAAGTTTTGCGTGCCAATAGCTGACACAGATTTGCACATGGTTCTATACAGCAAAGCTCGTGATATACAGCGTCTCCAAGATGCATCAGCCCACCGGAACGCCATCTTGCTTTGCAAGCTCATCCAAAAGTTTCAAGAGATCTGTTCTCCCTCCGTGTCCAACGCCTGTCCTTAAGCCAAGCCAATGCCCATTCCGTCGAATTGTGATATGTACAGGGTGTTTATTGTATTTTCTTGCCATTCCCATTTCCATTCGCATGTTCGTGTTCATGGTCATGGTCATGATCATGGTCGTGCTCCTCTGGCTCTGGACTTTCTCGTGGGCTGATATCGCCACTGATGAATTCGTTGAAAAGAGATGTAGTCGTATCATCTTTCGGTATGAAACGGACCTTAACCCGACGAACACCTCGAACCTTGGAACCGACCACTTCACGAACGTTTTCTTCCACTTCTCGCACATCCTCTACTGTCCAGGATTTCGGAACCGCTAATTGCAGATCTACCAGGTAGTTTTGCCCAGACTTGACGCCCTCTACTTCTCGAAGTTCGACCTGGCTTCCTTCTCGCAAGTTTGCAAAGCTCTTCTTGGCTGCTCTCGTCACGGACGCTTTGATTTCGCTATCGATGCCTTTGTCTGCCAGTTCATACAATGCCGAAACAGTGTTTCCCCAGCCCGCTTTGATAACTAGCAATGATATTAACAAGCCTCCAACAGGATCAAGCCAGGCAGCCTCGTGTAGGAAATTGGCGCCTAGGATTGCGAATAGGGTCACGATTCCGGTAAGAGAGTCGACTCGGTGATGTATGGCATTTGACGCTAGCACGGAAGATTTCCGTTCCTTGGCGACTTTCATGGCTACGGACCGATGTCAGTAAAGATGCAGCAAAAGAAGTGGATGAATCTTACTTGCTTGGTACAGCCACTCCTTCAGAAGCACTGTTCCTGCAGCAAGCCAAGCGGCATGGAGACTGGGCGTGATCTCCCCGTGGCTATGACTATGGCTATGACTATGTGCATGCATTGCTACTTCTGCGACTGCCTGCGCATCTAGGAAGAAGTGTGCGTATAAGATCTCGCAGCTGTTCAAGCACATGAAGCATCCACCGAATAAGAGCATTCCGCTCACTCCAAGGGAACCTAGACTCTCCACCTTGCCGAATCCTGTTGGAAACATCGCTGTAGGCGGCTTCAAACTCCATGATACTGTCGCTAGTGTTAGGATATCGCTGGCTAGATCTGTTAAACTATGCCATGCGTCTGCGATCATGGATTGTGAATTGAACATGTACCCTCCAACACCTTTCGCGACTGCCATTCCGAGGTTGGAGTAAAGGCCTATTCGAGTTATCCGCACGCCTGCATCATTCTTGTTTGACGAGGTGAGGTAGGTATTGTCATGGTGGTGATGTGAATGGCTGCCATGGGAGCGCGTTTGTGTCTGTGCAAGGGCGGCCATTGGGCGATGTCGAGGATTGAAGTTGTTGGTAAAAGACTGGAGATTCGGGAATGATCGTAACGGGATGTAACCCTTTGAAATAGAGTTCGGTGTCACAGAATCGAGGGCAGAGGTTAGGAGGACTCTGGACTGTTGTGATTGATGTGTCCTTCTGAAGCTCAGCCTCAAGGAAAGGGTGACATTGACAGGCTTTAACGAGCGCGCCCCGTGGGAAATGCAACGGAAAGGCATAAATGATGGACGATCAAGAGTCCTCAAGCCGGGGAGAGACCTCTGACGGGTCAATCATGCGACTCAGGACGCGTGTTTAAAGAAGTTAGCATCAAAACTTCAAACAATACTTTGAATTCAGGATTGTCAAGGGAGAAACGCAAGCCGAATGACGAAGATTTGACGGCGAACGAATCGATGGATGGACATTTCGAATTTTTGCAGGGGGAATTCGGGACTGCCGCTCTTTCTTGTGCCTCGCTCGGCCCACTCTCGCGTTCTCTCGATAGGGCCCTGGCCTGGAGCCTGGAGCCTGGGGGCTTTCAGGCGCTGGAGACAGGAACAGCAAATAGCAGGCCGATCCGGGCAGTGCTGGTTAAGGTTACTAATCTACGGAGGTCAAGGTTCGCCGACTGGACGAAGCGGCCAGTCATGACGCGAATATCCTCATCCTGGTCAGCGAGGCTCAAAAGTCAGGTTGTTAAGCTTGTCCACCTCGTTTCACGCAGCATCTACAATCAATGCCGCTTCTTCGATGCGAAAAGCTCCTTTTATAAGAATCCCCTACACAGGGCCGTTGCCAAGTCCTGAGCTCTATCCACGCAATGCGAATACCATCACAGGAGCAGTCGCGGCTCTGTCGAAATTTCTCACAGCCCCGCCATCGCCATCCCTACAGAATGGAGTGGCGGATCCGCAGTCTACGGTAGTGCTGTCTGGTGCTGGAATATCGGTCGCCTCAGGCCTGGCAGACTACAGAGGAACGAATGGCACATATAGGCAGAATAAGGCATATCGACCTACATACTATCACGAATTTTTGGCCTCTCATGAAGCAAGGAAGAGGTATTGGGCGAGGAGCTTTCTAGGATGGACAAATTTACACAAGGCGAAGCCAAATGCTGCCCATTACGCGATCAAGGATCTGGGTGATATGGGTATTGTTCGAAGTGTGGTGACGCAAAATGTCGATTCTTTCCATTCAATCGCCCATCCTAATCTGACGACTCTCGAGCTTCATGGATATCTTCGTGCGTTGGTATGTGTAAGCTGTCACAACGAGCTACCAAGAGGGCTCTTTCAGGAATCGCTCTCAAAGTTGAACCCGGCATGGGCAGCTTTCCTTGACGAGGTGATCCAGTCTGGAGCACTCGATACCGAAAATCCAGATGAACGTAGGGCAAAGGGCATGAAGACAAATCCCGATGGTGATGTCGATCTTCCCGGCGCACCGTACACGACCTTTCGCTATCCAGCTTGTCCTCATTGTTTGGCAAATCCATTGGTAGCAGGCGATGGTACGCAGGCGATAGTTGAAGTTGATAGAGAGGGTGCATGGAGCCCAAACAGCACGGCTGGCATCTTGAAACCTGCTGTGGTAATGTTCGGAGAGAGCATACCGAGTAAGGTGAAGGATGCAGCCGAGCATGCAATCGATGGTTCTGGTAGACTGCTTGTCTTGGGCACGTCTCTGGCAACATATTCGGCTTGGAGACTAGCAAAACGGGCGATGGAGCGAGGTATGCCAGTCGGAATACTGAACTTGGGAGGAGTGAGAGGAGAGGAAGCTTTTTTCCAGAATATGCCCATTGGCCACGGAGGAGAAGCTGGTGTCAGAGTAGATTTGCCAACCGATAAAGTTCTGCCCAAACTCGTTGATCAATTGCGACGAACTGGCTTTACAAAATCACCAGAATTGGACATCTCAAATACCACGGACGAAGAGCAAGTCAACAATAAAATATTCAAAGATATGCTATCGTAGCATAGTTGTATATGTTGTACAAATTGTATAGAATCCATGACTGGCGTTAGTAGAATCCAGAAGGCACTGTACTCTTCGAATCTGCTTTGCTTGCTGGAACTTGCGGTGTAATCTTTGGATTGGCAGCTTGTGTCTTCAGCGAGGTCTCCGGCACCTCCAGGTTTCGACCATGTTTTGGCTTAGTTCTCCGTGACTGCTCCCATTCTTGGTCCTCTCTTTCGATCTCCTGTAGGACTGTCGCTAGGAATTAGTACCGTTCTCTCAAAACCGGATGCAGAAACGGACCTTCTTCCCATTCTTTCTCCCTCTCCTTGTCCCCCGTACCTAACAATCCTTCAACGTCGACCTCCTCGCCTTTTTGGATTCTCTCGACGATCTCCCTAAGTAGTCCAATCTTCGCATCTGCCCTTCTACTGAAAGCAGTAAATTCATTCCTCAACGCTATCATCTGGATGGACATTGATCCTATAAGCAGGAAAATAATAATGAAAAAAGTGGCGGGATTCCATTCTTTTGATTTGGCCTTTTTCTTGAGAGCTGCTTCAGGAGAACTTTTGCGTAGTGGTTTCGGGATTAGACTGAGCCAAAAAGAAGTCTGCGCAACATTGGGTGCAGTTGCGTATCGTCGCGAAATGGCTAGGTCGAAGGTATTATTTGGTCGAGCAAGGGTGAGGAGTGAGGTTCGCACGGCAGGAGGTGCTAACAGAATACGGCGCAAAGTTGTTGGCTTGAACATCATTGATTGCGAATTGCTGCTTTCTAGACGCCTTGAATCAGGAAGTGATCTCTTCACAATTTCAAGTCGGCATTTGTTGGTGCCGATCGTTGCCGTGCCAACGCAAGCCTATTATTTCGAATCTTCAACATGCTCAATTCAAGGTTGAGTAATCTTCTTGGAACGTCTAATACGGTTTTGTATAATGTCTAATCCTCAATAGCATTGCGACTCCTGCCAATACTGTTCAATGCCATAATGAGCACAATACACGCCGATGCGGAGTCGATTCGCGCCGCTTTATCCTCGCCATCAACATGTACACCCACGATAACAACAATACTCAGCGAGCTTTTAATGCCCAAACCGAGCATCCAAAATGCTGCTGCGAACACAAAATCTAGAAAAACCACGACTACAACTACGACTAGATTGAAAGCCACAAAAGCTCCAGCAGCCAAGCCCAGAGCTAAGAAAGGTGGTGAAGATGACGAGGATGAGGGGAAATTATCAACCAAAGAGGCTTTCATACTGGCCACCGAGGTCATCAATGCGGCCTTGAAGTATCTCAGCGACGCGATAAAAGCTCCAGCCCAGGCTTCAGTCCAACGGCAATCATCGAACAAGGATCTAGTAAAGGCTTCAGCAAGGAAAACCCTCAGACGATCCAATTCACTACCTCAATCTCCATTACTACCTCGGTCATTGAATCGAGTATGCAGTTCTCCAAACATCAGAGAAAGTAGATCTTCATCATCAGCATCAATCAGCCCTTCGGCACACCGGCCAATGGCAGAATGTGCCAGGATAGGGTTTGCCTGCCTGAGGGCGTTACAGGTCTCGAAATCGCCAGGCACAGAACTGCCACCCCTGCAGATCGAAAATGGGATGTCAGCATTGATTGGAAAATTGGTGTCTTTGGGCTTGGATGATCTGGCCGTAAATGAGCTCAGAATATTAAAACGGCGACTCGAGTATGGAGAAGCTTCAAGAACAGCAAAGTCAGGTCCAGCATCGAAAACAAGTACCGCTTTGGCAGCTCCAACATTAGCTAGCCTTCTCGACTTTGGAAATGTTGAAATCTCGGGAGCTAGGCTAGGGCTGGCGATTACAACTCAGTTGCAAGTCTTGCGA
Organism: Phialocephala sp. D728; assembly: GCA_003988865.1. Classification (NCBI taxonomy): domain Eukaryota; kingdom Fungi; phylum Ascomycota; class Leotiomycetes; order Helotiales; family Mollisiaceae; genus Phialocephala; species Phialocephala sp. D728. Next base: position 413,067 of record QYAJ01000005.1, read on the forward strand.
CTCATGACTTCATCTCGTAAAGCAAAGCAAGTCGAAGACGCTCTTCCAATTTTGAAACTCGATCACCCGTCTTCGCCAACCAGACTACTGCTTATGGCAGCAAAGGAAAGCCAAAGCGAAAAGCAAACAGAAAAATTCGCTCGACAACTTCAGACGCTCTCCGAAATTCTCCTGTCGCTATGTCCAAGTTTATCAACAGCTGATGATGCGATGGCACTAGACCCCCGTCTTAGTATCAGTCCCGAGGTAGCTATTCAACTGCAAACTTTTGCATTGCATGATCGTTTCTTATGGTGGGGCCTTGCAAACCATCGAGGAGATTTACCAAAGGACATATACGATCCCTTTCTCCGCTGCCTCTCTACCTTTGCCCGTCGAAGCCAATGCGGAACCCGGGACACATACGACATAGTCCTTATGGTCGCTGAGGATCTGTTATTCTTCCAGTCCGATTGCTCTAAGCCGCACCCGCAGGCCCTAAAGTCGGTGCTAAGTGGGATTTATCGAGTATTAGGATCTTTGTCAAGGGAGGCAGATCGTATCGATGACGCCGTCAAGTGGACGAAGGACATGCGAGAACTTCTAGATGTTCGAGTCGACTCGGATGCTAAGCGGTGCTCCGTCGTTGCCAGGCTTGTAGGATTGACTCTCCGAAAGGTTTCGGGACATGCGGAGAGTGAAGAATTACTTTTCACTCTTCTCGAAGAGTTGGATAGACCTTTCAAGGGTGAATCTGCAGAAATAGACGAGTTGATGAGCGAGGTATCTGGCGCGAGAAGATCCGCGATCAGCGTTCTTGCACAGTTCAGAACTTCATCAGAATCAAGCACTGGTGTTACTTTGAGTGATGGCATGCGTCAAATGTGCGAATCTCTTGTTTTTCTTTGCCCACGCCTGGCATTGAGGTATATTGGAAACTCTCCAAACGCGAAGTCTGCCCCCAAAGATGTTGTTCGTTATGAACAGCGACTTCAGTTCATTACCCAACCGGCCCTGAATTCTGTTGACTCGGCATTGTTCCTGATAAAGATGCTCATCGGAGAGGATCAAATCTCATGGGATCTAGTGGACTCTAAACTCCAAGATTGCGTCTTGCTTCTCGATAGGCTTTGCTCGAACGGCAAGGATACCTCCTCCTCCTCTGGTGGCTCAGCAACTTATCATGCCCGAATATCGAATCTTTACTTCACACAATTCTTGAATATGCGACGAAATTCCGAAAAAGTCAAAGATGGACAACAGATGCGAGCTGTTCGACGTTCGATCGATTGTATCCGAGCACGGCCAAAACATGAGAAACGGATTGCTCAGTTCACCATGAAACTGGAGCGAATGGCAGAATTCTGTAGAGCAATAAAACGTTATGATGAGGTATACCAGACACTCCTGCTGCTGCGGGACGAGATGATTGAAGAGGGTGTCCTCTCAGCCATAGTAGAGAGTGCCGAATTCAAACCATTGGGAACCGTCTGGAATGAGAGCGATCAGTCAAGAGCCTTTGGGCGAACATTGGAAAGCTTGTTGAAGGTCGACCTGAAATATCTGAAGCCTGCTGCCCAAGGGAGGCTTTTCGAGGAAACCTGGTCAGATGATGAGAAGGCAGCAATCCTCGAATACAAACTGGAAATATTGTGCAAACGGCTGATCGATTCAGACGCCGCAAAGGCCCTTCAGTTCAAGCTTATTTCGCAACTGCTGAGTATCTATGATAGTAGGAGGTACCCTCTACGTAGGTTACGAGTGATCAATAAGCTCCTCGGACTTGACTTTGACCGTAGTGAGGAAGGACTCAGACTTCTAAAACACGATCTGGAGTCTTCTGAAGTGGAAGCACTTATCATTGAGAACACTAGGGATGAAGGCTTGCAACGCTATTGTAGCCATCTCAAGACTTTGACGACGGTATTGTTACAGCTTCGACAGCAACGACCTAAGGTCGACATTTTCAAACGGGTTCTTGCATTTTGGTCTGCGAGTAGGAGGCGCTGCGACACTCTGACAGCCCTCGAACAAGAAATTGAAGACGTGCCTGGGTTGGTTATTCAATTGCAATCCATCGCCGAGTATCTAAATATGAAAGGGCACAGTAACCTAGCACTTGTAACGTTACAGCTAATTATTGATATCAATGAGCTGTGCGAAAGTTTTGTTGATGTTGATGATTTGATCATTAGTCTTGTGCGTCTGGGGAATCAATGGCTTCATCTGGGTTATACAGGGAAGGCCGGGTTAGCCTTGGACCGAGCTACAACATACTGTAGCCGAAACGGTGTTACATCATATGCCAAACTGAATTGCAAGCTAGTATATTGCGATTATCTGCTAGCTCTTGGAAATTTTGATAAAGTGTAAGTTGCCCTGCTAAAGAAGGTCCATAAAACTAATAATGTACAGACAAGAGAATTTGAACGCCACGCAAGAATTGTATTCCCAAGAAACAGCAAACTTCTCCAGTTCAGATTCGTTTTCGACACCTCTAGAGCAGACAAGAATGAGCGTCTTGACCTCTCATGTTTACCTCATACACGCGATGGTTGCCTATGAGCGTGGAGCTGGCCACACTGCTCTGAGCCAAGCTAAACAAAGTGTGCGAATTCTTCGACGCAGCTGGGCGATCGTGGAAAAGCAAACATGCAAAACCGTTTCCAAAGAAGGCGCAATCCCTCAGACAGAAGTAGAAAAGTTGGCCGAAGAAGTGTCGCAGCTCAACCTCTCGACAATCTCAATCGCGGCACCTCAGCATTCTGAACCAGTGTCCACCATCTCGGGACTATGGTCACTAGTACCCTCTTTATTCCGAGGTCTGACTTATCTCAGCCAGCTTTTTGAACATAATGGAATGTCACAAGAGACTATATACTATGCAGAGCAAGCACAGAGAGTCGCGGAATTGGTTAAATCAGAAGTGCTTCTAGCCATAGCCTCGACGAATCTAGGAGCTGCATGGCTAAAATCTGGAGTCTTGGTCAGGGGATCTGATCTTTTGATGAGCGCTCAGAGCTTCTGCGTGTCAAACTCAGTAAGCAGAGAGAGTGCGATGATATCGTATCATCTGGGCATTATGCATGGGCTCCTTGGGGATCTAGAGGCAGAACTTGAAGCCTACAATACTGCCGAGACAACTCTGAAAGCAATTGCTAAATCAGATCACATTGACTTACTTGACAAAGTTTCAGATGAATCCGACATCTTAGAGCAGAAGGTGTCACAACTGACCATATCCAAGAAGAAGGGGCCGGTGCTTCGGAAGACAGCTGGCCGGGCGAAACCTATCTCGAAACCGAAAACAACCGCCCGAGAAAAGTCACCAGTGGAAGCCGTGCCGTCGGTAGCTGAGGAATGCCATCAACTCAATTCAATCTTAGCTACTGTCCTTCGCCAGAAAGCCCAATCACTCATGGTGGGAAAATCTGGGATTGCTGTTGATTCTATTCTGGAAGAAGCTGCTAAATCCACAACGACTCAAATTGATATTGTTCACCAGGGCCTTGCGACCGCGAAGCGATGGCTTCTTGAGAGCCTTGAACAGATGGATGCTGATCCAGTATATTCTGTTTTACAGGACTCCACCATATCATTCCCATCCGTCTTAGGCCAGTCGAAAACCGAGAAGTTTGGAGACAGACTATCCGCAGGCAAAACTTCGCCGCAGAAGACTCAAGTTGCCAGGGGCAATAGAGACCGCTTTCGTACGAAGAGTCCAGTACCTGGGAGCTTTTTCGACAAACTTCGCCAAGCCCACGAACTTTTGATGGATGTGCACTCAATCGCCATTCATATCGCTCCCCTTCCCATTATTAACAAGACATCATCACTTTTACACAGCGTTGCGATCCTGCTGTCTGCGGTGGGTCAAGTAAGAGGGCGATCTTTGACATCTCCCGGACTAGCCAGCAGCTCAATTGGTAAGTAGCCTCACCCCACATGACTTTGTTTATTGCCTAACATTTTTAGAAACTGCGAGGACTCTTGCGTTTCGACGAGAACGTAAAGCAATCCTCGTCGACCCCTATCTGTCGTTGAAGCCAAATGACGTGTGTTGGCCGCAGACGACCTTACGGGAATCCAGAAGATCGAGTATTGGGATACTTGGCGATATGCCTCGCTTCCAGAGAGAATACATAGACATTATACCGAAATCTTGGACTGTAATATCGATCTCATTGGGCAACAGTCGACAAGAGCTTTGCATCTCCAAATTGCAAACGGGCCTCAATCCATTTATTCTACGTCTCCCACTTGGACGACACAACTCGATGGATGCAGACGAAGAAGTCTTCGGTTTTGAACAAGGTCGTGCCGAACTCATGGAGATCCTTTCTCTCGCAAACGAAAGCTCCCATGATGCTTTCAATCGCACAAGCCGAGAAGACAAAAAGGCTTGGTGGGAAGAAAGAGAGTCTTTAGACGCACGACTGAGAGATCTTCTTGAGAATGTTGAGAAAGTCTGGTTGGGCGGCTTTACAGGTATATTTTCGCAGCATGCTAGGCGCCCAGATCTGCTTGCTCGTTTCCAGAAATCATTTTCAAACATCCTAGATAGGCATTTACCTTCGAGGCGCAAGACCGGAAAAAGGAATGCAAGTCCTCACATCGCTTTGGACACAAGAATCTTGGATCTATTTATTGGTCTTGGCGATGCATCAGACGAAGATTGCGATTTGTCTGAGCCCTTGACGGACTTGCTCTACTTTGTCGTCGACGTGCTGCAATTTCAAGGAGAACTCAATGCGTACGCGGAAATCGACTTCGATTCCATAGTAGTGGAAACTCACGATGCTTTGCGGTCGTATCATGCGGCTGCTCACTCTACTGGCTATACTGAGGAGAATAGACACACCATCTTGGTGTTGGATAAAGCCCTGCATTCTTTGCCATGGGAATCATTGCCCTGCATGGACGGCCTCGCTGTCTCTCGCGTGCCATCACTTGGCTGTTTGCGAGACAGAATACTCGCTCAACAGAAATCAAAGAGCGTCGATACAGCTGACGGCCATTACATCAGTCGAGCCAAGGGATCATACGTCCTCAATCCTGAAGGAGATCTCAAAAACACTCAAGCTACCTTCCAGAAAAGCCTTGAAATACTTGATGGATGGCAGGGCATCACTAACCGCAGCCCGTCGGAGGAAGAGTTCAAAGAGCAATTGCATTCGAAAGACATTTTATTGTACTTTGGACATGGCAGTGGGGCACAATATATACGTGCCAAAGAAATCAGAAAACTCGAGACCTGTGCAGTCGCGATGCTCATGGGGTGTAGCAGTGGCGCACTCACGGATGCAGGAGAGTTTGAGCCGTATGGACCACCCATCAACTATATGCATGCTGGTTGTCCTGCATTGGTGGCCACTTTATGGGATGTCACTGATAAGGACATTGATCGATTTGCGAAGAGCACTTTCGAATATTGGGGTCTTCTTGAGCCAGAGATACAAAGTAAAGGGAAAGGCAGGAAGAAGGTTGAAGAGACTCAACACAATGTTTCTTTGGCGAAAGCGGTCGCGAAGGGGAGAATGGCATGTAACTTGAGGTATCTGAACGGCGCATCGGTATGCATTTATGGTGTTCCGGTGTACTTAGAATGATGATTGATTCAGGAAATGGCGTTTGGATGGATAAAGTGTATCTATAGTATGCATCGACCAGGAGTTGAAAGGTTGTAGAACTCCACAATATGAACCGCAAAGAGAGATGTTCTCGTGTCTCTGAATGTGTATTCTTCGCTATGCGCCTCCGTTCCTTTCTATCACGAACACAACGTCGCGAATTGCACGTCATTATAGTACTAGATCTACTTGAACAATTGCTCGACTCAGAAGTGTGAAGAACAGCAGGAATTTGCATGCTCATTTGTTGAGACCGCGAAGGGTTACATCGAAGCATATCCAATAATCTCCTGTCGTTTGTAGCACGTCAACCGTTTCCAATCATTTCTTCATTCTTGAAAGATCATTGCCCAATTACAAACTAGACTGGACAAATAATGGAAAGATCTCGTGAAAATGGCTCCAATGGGAGACATTGTTGTTCCTTGGTCGACTGAGAAGGAAATCTGCAACGAGGCACAACAAAGCATTGATTGAGCATCGTATCGACTCGAAACAAGCAAGGTTTCTGTTTGTTGACGATGTCAGGGACCAATGTTTATCTGTATTCGCCATTGTCCAAGACTGCTCCTTGAAGACTCATAGTTCTGGCGAGTACAGATATGGAGCGTGTAGAGTGAAGTTGTGGCCTTTCATAGTCAACTACCAGCGGTGATTCTTCCCAATCGTCTTAGATAGCATAACCCCCGTCTGCTGCTTTATGACAACAAATACAACACAAAGCTGCCTCGGTTTAGCCTTCCCTCCACAGCCATGCATCAGACCACTCGTGTTGCAGGTGGGTCATGGCACGGGCTCTTCTGTTGCTGTTACTTCGTGACAAGGCTGACGATAGGCTTTGCTTTTTGCTGGCAGTCGATCACATGACAACCGTGTATTTCCGCGTCCCAGGAGGAACGTATGTGGTGAGGGAAGGTGGTTGAGGAAGAAAGAAGGAGAGCCCGTAGAGGGGAATTTGCCGCACACCCTGCTCCGTACATCGCAGGACGGGAACGCGTCACCTTTGTACTTGTACCGTACATCAAGATTAAATATAAAATTTGTTTGGCGCTCCAACGGCCCTTCGGTCAGTCTCCTTTTGCACGCTTCGAAGCTTCCAGAATCGCGTGCAGCAACAGGGTGTCTCCAGCCTGACCCCGACCCCGACAATTATTTTTTGGTGGCCGGCGCACGTCCCCTGCCAGGCAGAAGGAAGCCCCAGTGCCCATGGCCGGTGCCCCCAGTGAGAACGCAGAAGCAACGATTGGAAAGCTCGAAATTTATTGACGCCCGCAGCGCTGCGCAGCCCAGCACCCAAACAACTCTGTCCAAGGCTCTCATCACCTCTCTCTCAGCACAGCAACCCGACACCTTCCCGCACACAAACATTCTCTGCTCTGCACCTCTGCACCTCTGCACCTCTGCATCTGCCCGTCTCTTTTAGAGTTCGAAGGCTCCCCGTAGACGCATAAACCCGACTCATCGAAATAGCACGAAAGAGATAGCTCAGATCCGGGTGCATGGATTGAGCCAACCATACTTCACAAGTCCTCCACTACAGCGGAACCGGTTACTTGCCTACACACGACCACCACCACCAAGAGCGAACGAGCACCACCACCGGCGGGAGCTATTTCAAATGCACATCTTCTCGAAGTCAGCCAAAAAACCTCCCAAGAAGGCCCCGACAAGCGACGAAGAATCCAACTCCTCTCGGTCGCGGTCTCCCCCCAAGAAGTCCGTCTCTTCGTCGTCGTCGAAATCCAGCAGAGCCAAGGACGAAAATATTAGGCCTGGGCAAGGATCTGCCAGAAGCAGCCGCAGTTTCCAAAAATCTGTCCCGCACTCACCCCGTCATCCCTACGACCCCAATTCACACCCTCTTAACCTTCCACCAGACCAACTGCGGCGGCTCTCTGCGCTCTCCAGTATGGCCGATCCAGACCGCATGGACATTGACAGTGAGGGTCCTGTTGCTGCACCTACTTCACCCCCACCACAGCCAAATCTACCAGGCTCGTTTGAGACGCCAACCTCAAAATCGAACGGCACAAACGGTCCAGTGAATAGTCCAAAAGAAAAGGAACAAGAGGGACCAACACCTCCACCGCACAAGTCCAACCCTACGAGTCCGACACCGGCACCCATTCCTGCGGTAGATGAGGCTGAGGCCTTCAAGGCCGCCGGCAACAAGTTTTACAAAGCGAAGGAATACAAGAAGGCGATTGAAGAGTATACGAAAGGTAAAGACACCTCGACTAGCCCTCTTGAATACTGGCTAACCTGTTCATGTTCACAGCCGTCGAAGCACAGCCCACTTCTGCCACATATCTCAATAATCGAGCAGCAGCGTATATCTCCAATGGCCAATATGTTAATGCATTAGAAGACTGCATCCGAGCAGACGAAATGGAACCTCAGAACCCCAAGATTCTGCTCCGACTCGCTCGCATATACACAAGTTTAGGCCGTCCTCAAGATGCTCTGGACACATATGCTCGCATTCAGCCGCCTGCGTCTGCCAAAGATATTGCTCCTGCCAAGGCCATGTTGCAACATATTCAAGTTGCTGAGGAAGCGCTGAGAAACGGCACAACTGGGACCATGACATTACACGCACTTGATCAGGCTGACAAATTGCTTGGTCTAGGAGCACAAAAACCACGCAAGTGGCAGTTGATGCGGGGAGAGGCCTACCTGAAGATGGGTAATGTTAATGCTCTAGGTGATGCGCAAAATATTGCTATGTCTCTGCTACGGAACAACCAGCAGGATCCAGAGGCTTTAGTGTTGCGAGGCAGAGCGCTTTACGCACAAGGAGAAAACGATAAAGCCATCAACCATTTCAGATCAGCTCTCAGCTGCGATCCAGATTATAAAGATGCCGTCAAGTATTTGAGGATGGTACAGAAATTGGATAGAATGAAGGCCGATGGTAACTCAGAATATAAGGCTGGACGTTGGCAAGCAGCAATCGACAAGTACTCTGAAGCTCTCGAAGTTGACCCTATGAACAAGGGCACGAATTCCAAACTTCTCCAGAATCGAGCACTCTGTCGCGTTCAGCTCAAGGACTACAAGGGCGCTATTGCAGACTGTGAAAAGGCGATCTCTTTGGATCCTTCATACACTAAAGCCAAGAAGACCAAGGCAACTGCATTGGGACAATCTGGTGACTGGGAAGCAGCAATTCGCGAGCTCAAGGACTTGCAGGAGCAGGACCCACAAGACCCAAGTATTGCCAAAGAAGTACGAAGGGCAGAACTTGAACTGAAGAAGAGTAAGCGAAAGGATTACTACAAGATTCTCGGTGTAGAGAAGGATGCAGATGAGAACGCTATCAAAAAGGCTTACCGAAAGGCGGCTATCATCCACCACCCCGACAAGAACCCAGATGATGAAGATGCAGCGGAGAGGTTCAAGGACATCGGTGAAGCTTATGAGACGCTGAGTGATCCTGAGTAAGTCTATCACTCCAAATATTTTTGAAACAAGGTTAATCTTTTTACAGGAAACGTGCACGATATGATAGTGGTGAAGACCTTATGGATCCAATGGAAGGCTTTGGAGGTGGTGGAATGGGTGGTGGTATGAGCATTGATCCAGAAATTCTGATGCAGATGTTTGGTGCCCAGATGGGAGGAATGGGCGGAGGCGGCCGTGGCGGTGGAGGTTTCCACAGCTTTGGAGGGGGTATGCCAGGCGGAGGGCGATCGAGGGGGGCTCCACAAGGCTTCCCTGGAGGATTCTCCTTTCAATGACAACAACCAGAGGATGACGACTACCCACACGCGCACAAGGACGACCGTTATGTTTCGGAGGACTTCAGTCAGGATCAACATTCTACGGAAGATCATATCTCAGATGCTAATCTTCGATGGTTCAAAAGGATGGGAATGGGGTTCTTGCTCGCAGGTGTCTTCGTTCCATTCGACCTCCTAGTAATCATGTCCATCTTAGGTGCAGGAGTTTTCATGAGCATCAGAGCTGTTCTGTATTTACGTGACAGATTGGCGCTTCATAGATTGGTGGGATAGATCGATCTCATTGCTGGCGTTCAACGGTTCCCGAGGTCTGCTCCTGCACCTTGATTTCCTGCTCCTATTCATATCATCTAGGTGGATGAGTTGTATTGAATGAATAATAAAAGTCATGTAGACAGATCACCTTGAACCTGAGCTTGTGAGACTGAACAAAGTAATGAAAGCATCAACAAAATAAGCGACGGCAAATGAACGAGGCTACCTTGGGCAGGCACGCGACTACCAGTGACGCCAACGGGGAGGCTGAAAAGCGGCACTAATTTGGAGGGGCATGGGGCATGGGCATCCAGTCGAAATTTAAATGGCCAACAACTCGAAATCCCGATGCCTGCAGTCAAACCAGCCCACCTAAATACTCGCAACTTGCATACCAGCCTAGACAAGATATAACAACACATTCGCCATCCGATTTTCCTTTCAGAAGTCACAAATTACGCGGAGCCCTCGTCACCGACCGCCTGAAAAATATGACTCCATAGCGGATCCTCCTAAGCATGATACATGCAGCATACCAATTTCTGCCACCACCAGAGATACAAACCTGCTGTCTGCCAACGCTGACGGTGCTCCTCTATCTTGCTTCTGCGAGTGGGCAGTCATGGACTCCCAAGTAAGTTTTCACTGCCGTACCAAGGGCGGCCATGGTGGGGTATCTGTCATCAACAGGAAGCACACCCATACAGTTAGTAGGAGCATGCTGACTTCGTGTTACGTCTCAGGTCGAGAATGCAATCGAAATAGCGTGGAACCCTTCCTCCGACCAAAATCTTAAAGCTCAAGCCTTCGACTTCCTCAACCAGCTTCGTTCCGATGTGTCAGGTCGGCAAGCCTGTGTGACCCTCTTTACAAGAATTCCCAAGTGCTCTGATGTTGTGCGACTAGTCTCTCTAGATGTGGTCAACAATGCCATACAAACGCAGCAGCTAGACAACCATAGCTTGAGCCACATCAAAGAAACCCTTTTGAGGTATGTGAGGCAGGCATATGGCTCCGGAAATCAGGACCAAGTCGACCCAGCCCACCTTCAAAACAAGCTCACGCAGACCCTCACGTGCCTCTTCATCGCTTGCTATAAACAGGGTTGGGAGTCTTTCATCGACGATTTCCTGGCGTTGACCAGTCTCCAGAATAATGGAGCGAGGGATAATCTTGTGGGCACAGTCTTGTACCTCCGCATTCTTGGGTCTATCCACGACGAGATTGCCGATGTCCTCCTCAGCCGCCCGAATGAAGAGACAAAACGCAATACTGAGTTGAAGGATATCATGAGAGCTCGTGATGTCCCAAAGATAGCCTCGTCTTGGCGGGAAATTTTAACACAATGGACAGACCGGGACGATGGTGCCGTGGGTATGTGTCTGAAAGTCATCGGAAAATGGATCAGCTGGATCGATATCTCTTTGATCGTAAACCAAGACTTCTTGAGCCTATTGTTCCAGCTTGTTGGTCGGACGAATGCTGGGAACAGGGAAGATCGGGTTCGAGATGCAGCAATCGATACGTTTACGGAGATCGTGGCCAAGAAAATGAAGGCTTCTGACAAAATTGGCATGATTGTCTTCTTGAACCTAGGAGAGGTCATTGCACAACTCATTGCAAGCCCGGCACTCAACCAACTACGCACAACCTCAAACTATGACACCGATCTTGCTGAGGCTGTTGCTAAGTTGGTCAACAATGTGGTCTGTGACATTGTGAAAGTCCTCGAAGACAATTCTGCAGAAACCGAAACTCGAGCACAAGCTGAACAGCTTATCCAATCCTTCCTACCCCTTCTCCTTCGTTTCTTCTCTGACGAATACGACGAGATCTGCTCCACCGTCATACCATCTCTCACAGACCTTCTTACATTCCTGCGCAGAGTGCAACCACTTCCACCACAATACTCTGCTATGCTGACACCGATACTTGATGCCATAATTCAGAAAATGCGATATGATGAGACATCTTCGTGGGGAAATGAGGATGAACAGACTGATGAGGCGGAATTCCAGGAGTTGCGAAAACGGTTGCAGGTCTTGCAGAAAAGTGTTGCAGCCGTGGATCAGACCTTGTACATTGAAATCCTCAGCAATGTTGTTGGAAATACGTTCCAGAGGCTCGATCAACAAGGTGGGCAGATGGACTGGCGTGATTTGGACCTGGCATTACACGAGATGTACCTCTTCGGCGAGCTGACTGTTCCAAATGGCGGTCTTTATGCCAAGAGCCAGCCTTCCAGTGTGGCAGCTGGGCGACTGATCACTATGATGTCGAAAATGGTTGAGTCAGGTAAGGCAATAACCAGTACCTAGAGAATGTATGCTAATTCGTGCAAGGTATTGCGTCCTTCGCTCATCCTGCCATTCAGCTCCAGTACATGGAAATATGCGTCCGTTACTGCTCTTTCTTCGAGACCGAAACCGGCTATATTCCCCAAGTCCTAGAGCACTTCGTTCGTCTCGTGCACCACAATCACATCAGAGTTCGAACCCGCTCATGGTATCTGTTCCATCGATACGTCAAACACCTTCGAGCTCATGTCGGCAATGTTGCCGAGACGGTGATTCAATCTATCAGCGACCTCCTCCCGATCAAGGCCGAAGTGCCCAATGAGAGTACAGCGGATGATGATATGTCGTCCGACGAAAGTGATCACTCTGCAGATGCCACCTTCAATGGCCAGCTTTATCTATTCGAGGCAATTGGATGCATCTCATCAACTAGCACTACGCCCGTGGAGACACAAATCCTTTATGTACGAACCATCATGGAGCCTCTGTTCTTGGAGATCGAGAGAAGCCTGCCACCTGCTAAATCTGGAGATGCCCAGGCTATTTTGCAAATTCATCATGTCATCATGGCTCTTGGCACTTTAGCTCATGGATTCTCTGACTGGACTCCTGGCAATGCTGCAACTGCATCTAACGCCCCTCGAAAAGAAGTGTCCGAAGAGTTCAGTCGTGCGGCAGAGGCAATCTTGATTGCTCTTGAAGCTTTGAAGAGCTCCGTTGATGTTCGTACGGCAGCAAGAGGAGCTTTCCCGAGAATGATGGGCGTGTTGGGAATAAGCATGCTTCCGCTTCTGCCCCGCTGGATCGATGGACTTCTCTCTCAAAGTTCTTCCAAAGACGAAATGGCTATGTTTCTGCGTCTATTGGATGCGGTGGTTTTCGGCTTCAAGAAAGAAATCTATGTGGTTTTAGACTCACTCCTTACGCCTCTCCTAGAAAGAGTCTTTGCCGGTATAGCAGAGCCCATCACTGGCACTGACGACGAGATCCAGCTTGCTGAGCTGCGAAGGGAGTATCTTACCTTCGTCCAGATCATTCTGAACAATGATCTTGGTTCAGTCCTAGTGAGCGATGCTAATCAAGGCTTCTTCGAATCTTTGATTGAGTCCGTTACTGGCTTGGCGAGAACAGTTACCAATGGCCATGGGAACCTTGCTGCTAGTCGGTTAGCATTCTCCGTCATCACGCGCATGGCGGATCTTTGGGGTGGACCTAACATTGCAAATCTTGGGCCACAAGGCGTCTCCTCGACCCTTCCTCCATCACCAGCATTCCCGGGTTTCGACCGTTTCCTCATTGAGCGGTTCCACCCAATATGCTGGGAGGTTCTGAAAGAACCCACATTCCGTCCAGCAACAGACGCTCAAGCTAAACAAGTACTAAACGAAATTGCTGGCTTGGAGCAAACTATTTACACCAAGACTGGACACATGTTTATACAACATCTCCAGCAACTTTTCTTCCCTGCCATGGGCTTCGATGGCACCGACTTCGTTAAATCCATGACACTTTCTACCGATAGGAAAGGTTTGGCGGGGTATCTGCAGGGATTCTTGAAGCAGAGGGGGTAAAACGAGGCTGCAAGGATGATGATGTGATTGGAGAATTGGGAGGAACATTGGCGTGCATTTGTGAGGCGTTAAATCAGATTTTATACCACGATCATGGAAAGCACGGGCATTGTGTCGGTCGCCATTTGATGGTGCTCTAGCGTTTGGGCGGACGGGATGTGTTGGCGGTCCTGCACTTAGAGAAAGAAAAGAGTCAAGCATTTCAAGCGATAGCCCGAAGAACTAGTGATGAATTGATAGACCTTCATCCTCGAGGCCATTGATTGTGACATTTACGATGGAGATACATGCCCTTAACGATGAAAATTTCGTAGACAATCTTTGCAACGTTTGCAGTACGTCGCAACGCAATTTCGAACATGTAGATTCATTAGCGCTCTTAGAAAGTTGACTCTCTAGAAGAGGATGATGTAGAAATAATAGGGCTCAACAATGTCTGTAGCCACAAGCAGTTTGACCCTTTACTTGAATTAGTGGACCATCTTTTTGACGATCTTTTGAGATGGTGCTAGTATACAACTAGGTAGGACCTGAAGATAAGATATTAGGCTGATGGTTAGTATGTGTTTCGGCATCTGTTCGCGTAGAGCGAAGAGATGTAGTAAACTTCTGATGTTTCGTAGGTCGATCGTATTCGTTAGCTTCTGTACGAGAGAACCAGTAGTATAAGGCCTTTTGCCATCTACAGTTTCACATCGGTGCCTCTGTCATTCGTGTTGCGGATGTCTTACCCACTTCTGCGAATCTAGATCTCCTCTGAGGCGGATTGGAGAGAAGCAAAGTCCGGTGAAAGGACGGACATTTGGTTATCCATTTCACCTATCCGACTTAACCCGCGTATAAAACTAAATAAGTAAAATTTGTGCATAGTTAAACCAATGAGGCTGGTAGTGGAGCAGTAGGCACTTAAGTGATACCAGGCAACCTAGGTTGTCCCTGCGATGATGTACGAAGCTACCTTTCGATGATTCTGTTTTTCCTCCTGGATACTGCTGCTTAGGCCGGTATCTAGAAAATGTTTTGCAGCTCTCGAATTTGATTTTGGTTCTGTTGTTTTCATAGATTTTTTGTAGAATATTTTTAAGCGAGAAAAAGCAAAGGGGAGTGGACTTTTCGAAGCGAGACGCTTGAAAAGGGGGGGTGTAACCGGTAGTTCGAGTTTCGTTGCTATGCTCCGTGACAAAGCAGCACTAGCATGTGGTTGTGTACTCGGTTGGAGCTGTGGATAATGGGAGACAAAGATGGGAGATACTTTGAGACCCGAGGCTCGTGAAAAGAAGAAGGCATGTACTTCCTGCTAGAACGTTGATGGTGTTCGGTATGTGCGATGATTTCGAAGCTGCTAATTAATTTCTTCGTCGTGGAGTTATTTCAACCCAGCTCTCTTCGATGAGTTTCGGGAAGCCGATAGTGCAAAGGAATGTGAAACCCATTCGTCAAACACATGGACTTTTAAAATAACAAAGATCTACAATGATAGGTATGAGGCGGATGTGGATTGAGCCTGCCGAACTGAACCTGGCAAGATCGTCTCCCCGCGAAAACGGACATTTATTGCTCTGCCTGAAGCAGTATTCATGACTCCTCTTACCTGATCCGGAACGATACATTTAATCGAGAAAGGATACTTTAGCGATGAATATGTTTAACCCAGGTCTCTCAGATATCCAGACACTGTGCTTCGAGGCTAAAAACTAGCTTATTTAAAGAGCAAATGCATTCCATTCATCTTAATTCTTAATCTTATCTCGGTAATATACATCCAATTGGGTATCTTCGTCCTAGCGCCTTCAAATGTTACATTCGTCTGAATCAATGTCAAGCAGTCATGTCAAACCAGAGTAGGAAAGAAACTATGTGATGGAAGTGGTGCAAGGAGGAAAGGGAGCTGACTGATATCAATCCCTCATTCGACTTCCCCTTTCATTACACTGACACTTGCATTCCGGAACCGGACATTCATTATGTCGCTGAAACCATGCAATCGAGTGCTCCATATGACTCACATGCTTACATTTCAGACAAAAAGTTGGGAAATTCGCCATACGACGAATATTCGGATCTGTGTTCTGTTCCGGACGATCAGAGCGCGGGACACCTACGATCTCCATACAGATAGCGCAACGGGGGAGATGAGCACCACATTTTGGACAACAAAGTCCAGCGTTGATACCTGTTGCTGCTAAGGGATTGCGCGGATCGACGGTTGCTGACGAGAGACCAGAGGCTGACGTTTGGCCTCCGCCAGAGTTTTGGAGATCGTTGGCTGCATTTGCGTCGCAGTTCAGGCAACGGATTGTGACTTGTCGGGGTGGAGGTTTGATAGAGGGAGCACCGTCTCGATGACAGCTTTTCTTGGTAGATTGTTGTTCGAATTTGACGCGGAGGATGAATTGTTTATGGCGTTGCAGGAAGTCTTTGTAAGCTTTGCGCCAGGCATCGCAGCGGATGTCGTCGATGTAGAGCGGGTAGCAGAAGGACATGATAAGGATGGGAGTTTGGTAGTCCATGAACTTCTCGATATATTTAGAGAGAATATTGGCCATGTGATCGGTTATACCCGCAAGGACAATACCTTCAATATCGCCGGTCCGAACGGCTTCTTCCATTTCCCGTGACAGCCAGTAGGTAAGTTTTTCGTCATCAAAGTTGCGTAGAGCGACCCATACTCGATCACGAAGTGGAAGAGATTTCTCATCTGCGACGGCGTCCCAGCTTCCAGTCGTCATGTAGCGATAGATAGCACGAAGATAGGGGTCTTCGGCCATTTGTGGGTGGCTTTCCAAGGCTTTCTTCCATCCGGTATTATCAAGGTCGAGTGAAGCATTGCTCTTGAGCTTGATGTCCAGTGCCATAGCCGCGAAGAGAAGATCAGTACCACCGTTTTTCAGGATCTCAACTGCGCGACTCGAAAGACCCTCAAATAGAGCCCAAGCAGCAGCCTTTGTGTATGTTCCATCCAATTGTAAATGCTTGAGGTCGTCTTCAAAATCCTCAGAAGGCTTGAGCTGTCCACAAATAGCGAGGCAGAGCTGTCGATGATGTGGTTTTGCAGTCTTGATGCCAGAAAACTCCAGACGCTTAGCCTGCTTGTTGATAGTACCAATGAGACGCTCCCATTGGGACGAGTCTGGAATCACAGTGCTATCAATCAGTCGAGAGCTAGATTTTTCGCCAAGTACATTCGTCCATATGGTGTACACTCCCATATAGCTGAGATCGAGTGGCATTGATACCATCCCATCATCTTTGGCAGCTTCCTCTGCTCTTGCAATCCACTCCCAGACGTCTTGGAGCCAAGGATCACCGGTAACGATTGCTCTATTGGTCTTGCAGTCAAACAGATAGCCATCAACCGCGCGCTGTAACATGACATGGTCGAGCTTGTTATGAGTAGTTTTGTCTGCAGGAAGACAGGCAATTGTTGAGTAATGGGATTTGTCGTGCAATTCTCTACTAGAAACGGCTTTCGATACCTTTGAATCGGGTGCTGTTTCATGATTCTGAGGAGGTTTCTTATCGACGCTTTTATCGATGCGAAGCTGTGAGAAACTATCTTCCATAGGCTCGACAGCTGGAACCGCAACGTTAGATTGTTGGTGAGTGATATCTACTGGGGCAATAAGATCAGTTACTGGATCCTTTCCTGACTCCAGAGCCCTTTTTATTGCGCTATTCAATGCTTGCTTAGTGGTCGATGATTTATATCCATCTGCACCAAATACTGGCACGTCAGCCTTGGCAGCAGTAGCGTACAAAGGTCCAAGCATCTTCTCCCTCTCCTTTGGGTCTGAAAAGTTCAAAAGGGTTAAATATCGGTCGCTTACTGAAGACATATTAGTTATTAAACCGTGCAAACAATTACGAGACTCACGGCGGTGAGGAGGTTTCCAAGGGATTAGTTGCGAGAGTTGATTAGCAGTCGTGGCTGGCATTTGCAAGATCTCAAAATCGCCTGTCGCTCTCAATGCCACTACACGAGGACAGAGGTCAGTGGTTCCAAGGTTGAGCCAGTCGAATGACACAATCCGGTGCTCTTGCTTCCTCTTGTGGTCAGGATCGAAGTATGGGTACTCCAAGTCGGATGACTTTCTGATTTCCAGTAGCTCTGGGCTGCCAGGTACATCATCTGGAGAGTCTGGTTCAATGAACTCTTTTTTTGTCTGCAGAATCTGCAATTGACCAGCAGTCGACAGAACTCCAAGAGCACCACGTTGTTCACGAGAGTACCTGAGCTGCTTGATGAACACATCCTTGTCAGCAGCAATCGCTCGATCAAGTTTCAAAACTGCGCCCCATGGAATCTCATCTTGATCGAAAGACTCCAAATACATTGGCGATGCGCTGGTACGGGTCGACACGCGGCGGTCCCAGACTACCAATCCTGGTTGATCCAGACTAGAGGAAGCGAAGTAATTGGAGTCCATGTAATCAATCGCGATATTGTTGTTACATCTCGTCTGGAAATTGATCACACTAGAATTAGGATCTATCCTACGTCAATGATTGGAATCAGCGGGAATGGGTGAAAAGACTAACCTCGAAGGTCATGGACCCGAACGCTCTGATTTTTCACTCCACATACTAAAGTTTGCGGTTGATCCTCGAAAAATCTTATACTTGTTATAGAAGTGCTTCCTTCTAGCTTCTTCCTCGGCTCGATGTTCATATTTGGTACGATCCAGCCACTTTGGACCGAGTCCCATTTCGCCAGTCTCTCGTTGACGTCCCAAACTTGCAAGCACGAGTCGTTCCGTACCCTATCAAGACCAACAGCAAGAAGACCGGTAGTGTTGAAAGCTACAGACTGGCAAGGTCTTTGGAGCTTCAAGGGCAGCGTGAGGACAGCATTTGAGTTATCATCAACCCTCAATAGATGGACATGTCCCTGAACAGTACCCACGGCGACCAGACCCCGGATAGCTGGAGACCAATCGTAGGTATTGATAGCAGGTATTTCAGTATGTTTAGAGGATTTCTTGAATTCGAGACGATCAGGTTGAGCATGGCCAGTTGCTTCATAGAGGTGGGCGACTCGGTTGTTCAGATTGAATATCATGAACTCATCACGTGAAGTATTCGGCGACCATCTGACAATACCCTCGTTTCGATCCATGATTCTATCAAAAAGAAGCTAAGGATTTGCAGCCTGAGAGCTCTTTTTCTCGAGTCAAGTAGGATCAACTTAGCATTGCGATCAGATCAGGCTGAATGCGAATTGCTCGTCGACTGAAAGAGAGAGTAAGCCCATCAAAGCTAGTGGAGCCCACAACATATGAAAATTATCCAGCAATTCGTACGAGATTGTTAAATTGTATAGAACGGCGGATATGAGAATAAAAATAGAGGTCCTTCACCTTCTTCATTTATATTGGGCGAGCGTTGGGCTACCAAGCGAAGGCGGTGGCAGAAAGTGGTGATAAGGTTTGAAAACTTCAAAGATTTCTGGAGATCCGAAGAGAATACCACCACAACAACAACGCCATGGCCCCAAAGCGAAAATATCAGGAGCCGCAAGCTCAATATCCTGTCCATACATCGCGTCAATCGCAAGTCTATGGAGACGGACCCAAACCAACCAAGAAAGCCCGCAAATCCGAGCCCCCCAGAAAACAAATACATACTTCGAGTGTCAATGCAATAAAGAAAAAGATCCGGGATGTTAGCAGGAAGCTTGAGCGATCTGAAAATATCCCCGCAGATGTTCGAGTGCAAGATGAGAGAGCTCTTGCTGCGTACGAGCAAGAATTGGCAGCTGCGGAAGCAGAGAAGACCCGGCAGAAAATGATCAAGAAATATCATATGGTACGATTCTTTGGTATGTGCTAATGTGTTGTTAAGTTTGAGATTCTTCTAACGATTACTTAGAGCGTCAAAAAGCTACACGATTACTCAAGAAGCTTCGGAAGAGGCTCATCGAGGCGAATAGCACTGAGGAGGTTGAGACATTGAAGACTCAGATGCACGTGGCAGAGGTTGACTTGAACTACACCCAGTATTTTCCTCTTAGTGAGCCATATGCTTCTCTCTATCCACCAAAAGGTACTGCTGCGAAAGACGAGGATGCGGAGACAGAGGACACTAAACCGAAGCCTAAGATGTGGGCAGAGGTTGAGAAGTGTATGGAGAATGGCACCCTTGAAAAGCTTCGGAACAGAGCGCCAAATACACCTGCCAACACTTCGAGACGTTTAGAAAGAAGACCTGCCAAAGAGAAATCACAAGCGGGCCCAGTCGATACGACAGGCATGAACCGTAGGGAGAGGAGAAGTCTTCGTAATGGAGTTAAGGAAGGCAAGGCTAAGAACAAGTCTATGGGATTCGAAAAGAATCAAGCATTTGGTGCTACTGTAGGTGCGCAAATGGATGAGGCAGATAACGATAGTGATGGCGGCTTCTTTGAGGAGTAAATATGGGACTTTATGCTTGGGCGTTAGTTTTGAGGCATTGAGCGGAGTTCGTGCGGAGAGATACCCTGTAGCATAATTTGCCAAAGATTCAGGAGCGACGACTCGTATGATAGAGGTCATCTCGTCAGTCTAGATTGTTTGCTCTATGCACGTGACCTCGCTCCATCCTTGCACTTTCTAATTTCCTCAGCCTCATCCACTTTCGTGCCTTCTTTTCATCTCGAAGGGGCAAGTCCTATCAGAAAGGTGAACGTCTTACCCACACATTCGATACGAAAGGGTGGAGCAAAGCGTCTCGACTAAGCAGTGGAGACTCTAGCAGATAGGACGATGGAGATGGATGCGACAACCCTGGCTCCTGCACAGCCTGCCCAGACCATCACAGTCGAACCCGTCAACTTTATATCCATGGAAGAATGGATGAAAGAGCAGGATGAGCTGGACGCCGCAAAGCCTCAGGGGCTCAAAGAGAATCGTTCACCTCCACCAAAGAAGCAGAAGAAAAGCATCACTACTCTTAACCTAGCGGAGCTAGCTTTCGAACAAAAGGTTGTCCAAGTCTTGGATAGCGAGAACTGGATTGGTCTTTTGCAACGTAAGGGCACGGAATCTACGCAGATCTACTTCAAGCTGACTTTCTAGGATACTGTGACGTACATCCAGACCGCAAAGTTACTTACAAGGAAGTCACCTCCGGCCAAGGGACGGTCAGATTTCAATGCTTTGTCAGTATCCAGGGATTCCCGGAGAGGTTTGGAGGCATTGACTCCGAAACCGAACCGCAGAATGTCACTTTCAGTACAAAGAAGTATGCAAAGCGGTACGCGTGCAAACAAGCCGTTGATTGGCTGATTGCAAACAAGCATATGCCCGGCGACGGTACCGTCAAGTTTGCCAAGCCAGCACTACCTCCTCTTTCGCCACAGGTTAGTTCTCAGGGTCTGTCATTTACCGCACAAGTTCCAACCTTGAGCCATCGCCTTGGCTTACAGTCACCCACGTACATACTGAGTCCAGCAAGCGATGTCCCTAACTGTCCTCTGTGGGACGGCTGTGCTGACTTCGCTGGAGATCCACGGTTTGGGGACGAGGGAAAGGTTGGACACGTCAAAAATGTATTCGGCAAGAAGAATGCCAAAGAGGAAATTGCTAAAAACGTGCATGCTTTCCTTAAGGGCGTTGAGGCTGATAGACTGAAGATGTACGCGGAAGAGGATAAAAAGCGAAAGCGCTCGCCCAGTACCTCCCAGAACGAAGAGATGAGCGATGCGGTGATAAAGGTTGAGGCTTGATGCTTTCTCCTATTCGCATCAGTGCTTATGCCTGGCATATTGGAGTCCGTGGCTTGGATGAGAGATTTGATGATTATGCGGACCTGAGATTATGAGATTATGATGCCATGAGCTGATAAGATGAGTTGTCGGGTATTAAAATTGTAGTTTGAGCTCCAGTCGGAAGCATGCTATTTTCGATAGCTTACGAAATATTCTTCACCTAAGGAATATTGTTAGTGCCCTATGATACTGCATAAGAGACTGTAAGACTTAATTTTATTTTGCAAAAGTTGATTTTGGCTATGCAGTACCTAAGTCTTCGCCTCCCCTAAGAGCGTCCAACTCCTTCATTGGCTTGCCTCTTCCCTTACCACCATCGCTCCTCTTAGATTTCTCATTCTCTCTTTTCCCCTTCGGCCCTTTTCCACTAGGTGCTTTCCTATTCCTTACACTCTGCGGCAACTCAGCAACTTGCTCTCCATTCTCCCAAAGCACGCTAACATCCTGTCTCCTGCCCTCCACCTTCCTCCAATATTTCGTTGCTACAAGTCCATTCTCGTCACCGTCCGTTAAAATAACACCATTCTCACTAATCCACCATAGCGTCCCGTCCTCTAAACTCTTCCGAATATCCACATAAACTAAAAGCTCAGCATCGTTCCTCATCCCACTGATAACTCCTCCCTTATCCTCTGGTAGTCCGGTACTAAAATGGATATGATTCCTGCTCATCTTCTTCAAGCCACCAGACTCAACAATAGCTTGGTAGAAAGCGTAGTAGGTACCATGCACGACGATATCTGGGATGTTTCCAGCTTCGACAGTGATGGGAACGAGAAGAGCCGCGGAGTCTATGGCGATGCTGTGGCCTTGATTGGCGCGAATCACCCAATCTGAAGGTTCCTCGGACGAGGGATCGGGTGGTGGGTTCATGGATGGGTTGGGTTTCATAGAGAAACGTTGTTTGGCGTTGTCTGTTACTGCGGTGCGAATGTCGTCGAACGTCGGGTGGAGGGATTTCAGACGTTGCCATTTGAGCTATGAAGAGGTTAACACTGTCTTGCCTGCGAGTTCAAGGAGGTGCGGACGGCACGTGAAGAGCACGTGATCGGTTCAAGGGAGGAAGTCGTTGGACTGCTGCCGTCTCCTAGTAAATGAGAACAGTGGAGCGACTTACTACTTCATTCAAATGTGCATATCCTTCTGTGTCGAGCTTCAGGCCGGCTTCCTCAGCAGCATGTCTTAACAACTTTGAAAGAGCCTTCGATATGGCAACCTCTCTGTTCATCAGGCTGCCTCCTCCACCTCGACGACCATCGCCTCTTCCGCCCTTACCACATCTTCCTCGTGCCCCTCTACCTCCTTGTCCACCTAGATCTCTATCTCTCGCGCTGAGATCCAATTCTTCTGCTCTATCCACAAAATCTTGGTCCATGACGCTCGATTTACTAAGATGGCGTACGCTATATTGGTTTTGTCCTTTCGTATACGTGTTTAATAGGGTTGACTGTCTTAGACTTTTTTGAAAGGTTGGAAGGATTAGTCGAGATGCGAAGAAGGATCTCTTTAACATTGAAGTAAACTGGAGTGAAGAATAAAAGACCAAATATAAATTATTCGCTTATTCACCTAGTCACTGGTCCGCTTAACGAGGAGTCATGCCGGGAGCCAAACATTTTAGATTCCATCCATTCTCTAATCTTTCATCTCCATACTACCTTAGTACACGACAACAAGGCCGGGGCAAGACTCACCCTGTTGCAGACTCCGAAATGACTAGCCTTCCCCACGAGATCAGAAGACTCATCTTTGACCACACCAATCTCGAGACAGCTAAAGCGCTGCGCCTCGTCTCCTCATCATGGGCCATTGTCGGAATAGAAGTCTTGTTCCTCCCTACTTTCGTCATCAAGTCCTATGCTATCGATCTCCAAAGACTTATTGCTATTGGGAGTAGCAGGAATGCTGCTCAACAGGCAGCGAAAATTATCACATCCTTGGAATTCAGGGACAATAAATACGACCCCAGGTACCTTCGGAAGATCTTCTGTTCTCGACATGTTCAAGTTTCGAACTATGAAGAAATCAATTTTGTACCCGATCAGGGCGAACAAGCCGCCCTGGACGAGATTGACGTTGTAATTGAGCAAAGGAGACTCGACGACGAAATTCTGGCGAACAAGCAGGAAGAGATCTTGCTTGAGGGGTTTCAGAACGTACCAAGGGTCCATACTATCAAATTCACTTTCGAGAATCCATTTGAACAACCGTTGTTGAAGAAGGTTTGGGATGAGTATAACTTAGAAGCGTATCGCACTCGAGAACTCGGTCCGGGATATGTGGATTTATCGTCCATCCTCTCAGCTACCAATAGAGCCAAGCTGAAAATACAAAATTTCACGCATGACCTCTACACCCCAAGGTTTCTACACGAACATGAGGGACTCGGCCTACCTCGGTACCTCACTGAGCTCAAATCGCTCAGTCTCATCATTAACGACGTAGCTAATCGAGACGAGGATCTTGATCCTACCTCTGGGCTTTGCGATCTCCTCATCAGCAATCCGACGTTAGAACACCTACGTATAAGGTTCGAAACACTCGGAGGAGTCAACTGCGATTTCATTCCAACGATACAACCCAATACGGGGCACTTGAAATCCCTCAGACTACTCAACATCACCATCTCAGCCGTCTCTTTCCTCTCATTCTTTTCGTCAAATGCATCAACGTTGAGAAACATCAGTATCACCAATGCAGACCTCTCTGACCCGGATCCAGAATCCACATGGCAAGATCTGCTCTCACAAGTTCGACACAATCCCGACTTTACCATCGACAAATTTGAATTGTGCGGTATGATCAGAAGTCGAAAGGAAACATGGTATGGACTGCCGATTTATGATAATGAATGGGCGAGGTTTGATCATGGGAGTTGGTTTAAGAAGGGACGAAGGATGTTGAGTGTAAATAGTGAAAGAACGGTTGAGCTTGAAGATTTTGTGCTAGGTAGAGAGGGGTGGCCCGCTGAGCGGGCGGAGGACTCTCGATTGCCGAAGATGACTTGAGGGTTGAAGTAATACGTTGCTGATGGAAGCCAATACTGGCGAATTGGGCGTGGATGAGGCGCTCGTAGAAGGAAGCACACCGCAGCGAGAGCCTATGGGCATTGGAGACATTCAATGGAGTTAGGATATTCATTATGGACTCTAGTTGGAATCGTGACACTAATGTGATATTGATAGCATAGTGGAGTTGTGTTTTTGTTGGGAATTTGGTTTGGTCCTGAACGTGGTGAATGCTTGAAGAGCAATTCTTTGACCAGATCAGCAGGTGAAATGCTTGTTTGTAGAAATTATCTACAAAGATGAAGGCTTATGAATAGTTATATTGCACAATACCAATGAAGCTATATTTCTACTACTAGGCAGCAGAATGAATAGTATATAAATGAGTCCGTGGATTGGTCGAAACATGGATGCCACCGAAAGTAAGGTTCACTGCGTAGCATAGCGAACAACAGAATTAAGACTTACACAACCATCATCGCGCACTTGCTACATACACATTACGCAACGATTGTAGTTGGCATGACGTTCTGCGTAAGGCATTTCAATTCCAACGGACCTCAAGCCGGACAACCTAATCTCATCTGCATGGTCTTTTTGGGAGTACTCAGCACTGTAATGTAGCCATAGCACATGTCATGAAATCAGAATGAGAGTGCCCAGAGATATATCGTACATTCACTTCTCGTCATTTCCTCGTCCTGAACTCCCCGAGATAAGGCATCTCCAAACGAACCTAGCTAATGCAAAGACAAATGCAATTTAACGTCCAGACAGTTCCACTTCGGAAATAACAGGAATTTCATATCCATCGTCGTCAAGAGCGGTAAGTAGGTATTTTGCGTGATGTACAAGCCCCGCTTGACTGTACGCAGTATCGCAATATGTACATCATAGCAATCTGGTACTCACGCCTAAGCAGTCCATTCCGCTCATTCCGCTCCGCAATGCAATGTTTCTTAATCAAATCAAATCATTGATCATGCCGTCGTGTTCATGTGTACCATGTCTCTCTGTGTGCGTGCGTGTGTGTCTTTCTTCTTTCTTGGGTATCTCGAAATGCCCTTTTCCCGATGTCGGCAAAAATAAAAGGTCTGGTACACTGGAAATTCAGATAGAAAAAAGCTTCCATCCCCGCTCCCCAACAGCAAAAACAAATCCGATAACTCCAAAATGCCATATTCATACATTGTGTTGTGTGGTGTCGTCACCATTACTGGTAGCCACCGGCCTGGCCTGCAGTTAATTCGCTACCAGTAGGCTGTCGAATTCTCCGGTTAAGACTGCCGGTACGTCCTATTGGGAGACCAGATATGATAGACGACTTCCTCTGTGTACGCTCTTCTGCTAGCCGTCCTACAACAGTTGAGGTATCTCGTTCTGGTGTTGACCGATCCAGGTATCTCCTATTGTTGAGAGCTGACACTGGTGGCGTCGGATGTGTGCTCGTCAGGCTCGAAGATGCGTAATGTCTCCTGATGGGCAACGAAGACGTAATGGAAGATGATCGTTCAGGAAGTGGTTGTTGAGACGTGTATTCACGGGGGGACTGCCTGGGCCGGGCAACCTCTGTGATAGCTCTTGAAGGAGCGCGGAAAGTATCGTCTTCTTCTGGTTCTTCTGTCGCTACACGTCGACTTCGGAGGAAGAGTGACGTTCGACGTCCTGCTTGTGTGGGCGTCCCAACTTCAGTGGGGGCGTAGCGAGGACTTGGTAGTGCACTCGTAGCAAGCAGACTACTTCGACGAGCTTCGAGTCGACTGAGAGCTCTTGGACTTGATTTGACTCTTGCAAGTTCTGTCGTCGCCAACTGACGCTGGGTGTTATTTGTTTCTATGGTAGGTAAGACTACTTCCGTGTCACGACTTCGAGGTCGGGCTAAAGCCTGACTGGCAACGGGAGGCGCAACATCATTCTTATTTTCTGACAACGCCAAACAAAGTTCAGTTAGGCTTTGGCACATGCTATCTGCTTTGCGGCGGACTTGCCGGTTGGAGACGCTGGAATTTGGTCCTCCAACCGTTGATTGAGAACTCGAAATGGGCCCAGGTTGGCCAGAACTTCCCATCATAGATGAGATTGCTAGAGCATCTGTAGCAGTGGCCTCCAGTGCCGTGTATATTTCCGCACTTAAAAGTGGTTTTGCTTTCGCCAAAGCAGCATGTAGAAGGGGGTGAGCTTCGGCATTTTGCGTCTCTAGAACGGCAGTGGGCTCGACTGGAGATATGCTATTCCCTCGCCCTCGTTTCGGTGAAGATGACACGGTGGTTATCGTAGTCGTCGCCGTCGGCGGTCTGTCGGCAGATGCCCTTGACATAGCGGCGCCTGATGTGGGTGGTAGCTTTCCCGTCAATTCCAGTCTATGTATCCGAGATTTGAGTTCATCGAGTTCGTCCCAGACGGTCGAAGGTGCCGTTGTTGATACCGTTGATTCCGTTCCTTCTGCAGCACGTGGTGTCTCGGGCGTATCATGCAGGTCTGTTGTTCGGGATACTAGTGGCGACGAGTTGTAGGTCCGAGGGGTCGAATATGACAGATTCGACTGTCGGTAGGATGCTCGAGGCGGTAATGTGGCTTCTGGTACTGATGGTCGGCGTCCCCCATATTCTTCAGGAGATCTCTCTCTACTGCCAACCGCTCTGGGGGTGGTAGGTGTCGAGCGTGAGTTGAGTCCGGTATATCGAGTTTTATTGAGATCATCCAGCGCGGAAGGTCGATCCCTGCCGACTGGGCGGTAGGTCAATGCCTGTGCGATGCTGTCCTGACCGTCCATGGTAGGTAATCCATTCGAGTTGTCTTGATCGGACCCTCGACGACGAGATATCGCAGAGCTGAAGAGGATGTTCGAAGGAGGGAGAGATGTGCGCTGTCCGATTCGGGACTAGGATTATGTTAATAAAATGACAAGCCACAAATCTCGACATGGCTGATGAGCTTCAATGTGAGACTAGAAGAAGGAAAATGTGATAACGTGGATCCGTGGATCTGGAACCTCGGGATGTCCTGCAGGAATATGACGAAGGGATGTAGGACGATGAGGAACTTACCCTTCTGCTGTCTGATCGACTTGGAGAATCTCCATTATTATTATTATTATTATTCTGCTGCGCCAAATCCTCCTCACGCGCAGCTCTCAAGAACAAATCGCTCTCGTCGCTATTGTGCTCGTCCTGCTCTAACTGCTGCGAGCGGCGGTGTAAGTTGTCGTGTCCCTCAAAGACTCTGACGGTACTATCAGGATCCTGCGAGAGACGGCGTAAGGCCATCTCTGCACTCTTGCGCGAGGAAGGCTTGAATCCGCGGATGGGCTTGATAAGAGGTCGTGCGGATGCGCTGTCTGCAAGGGAACGTGATGATTGAGATTGAGATTGTGGTTGACTCGAGGGAGGCTTTTCGTTGTTAGCGGACCCGGAACTTGTCATCGACTGTTGTACGACCCAATCTGTAGTAGAGGTTGTAGACGAGTCCTGCGTATATCCACGTGTAATCATGCTGAGTGGAGGATAGCTGGCCCCATTATGATTCTTCCTCGCTACAGGTTTGGTGTTTCTCGCTTTTGGGACTTTGGGTGTTGTTGTTCCTACCACTGACGAAGGTGTAAGGTCGACCGGCCGCGCTGGTGGTGGTTGCGAAGAATGATCGGTTGGAAAGCTTAAATGTCGGGAAGCTCTCAACGAAGTTGTGGTAGTGGTGATGTTACTCTCAGAGTTGTTTCGTCGTCGCCTGCGGTCCGCTCCTGGCTGCTCGTGCGCTGAGACTTCTGCTCGCTCCGACGGCAATGGGTCGAGCTCACTTTTCTGGTCGACATGGCGAATGGTGGGTAATCGACTCGCAGTTTGGACTCTCAATTCCTCAGGAGGGCACTCCATGGTGCAATTGGGGTGAGGGACCTGGCCTGCAAAGGAGAGGACTGAGTGGGCAGAGGGAGACTTATGAGGAGGCATGTCAATCATATTAAATTCCTCAATTGATATTGTGCCCAAAGCGTTTTTCCCGCATGCAAGTGCAAGTTTCGTCACAATCTACGCTGTGGAGAAGGCAGGAGGATGCAGATTCACGATTACTACTGCAGGCACTTAGGTTGCATTAGAAAAGACAGTCTATTGTGGCTTTTGTCAGAATCTTCCGTAGCGTTTGCATGGTCTCTTGCAGTTTGGATATCTTCCCCGTAGATTTCCCTTCGAAGAGCGGAAGCCAGGACATATTCTAGCTTCGAGCTTCATGTCCCTCGTGTGGGCGATCTGAGAGGCGTATCCTCAAGGGTTTCACGGGCCCTGCAGAACAAACACAGAGGCCAGTTTCAATGTCCCCAATTCGCAAGAATGAACAGACTCGCTCCGTGACATGCAGTCCAACGGTCGACAGAATGCTGGTATTATCTGTTCAGGAGGCTGCGAGGATCAGGGGCCGCAGGCCGTGGT
This sequence comes from Phialocephala sp. D728, assembly GCA_003988865.1. Taxonomy (NCBI): domain Eukaryota; kingdom Fungi; phylum Ascomycota; class Leotiomycetes; order Helotiales; family Mollisiaceae; genus Phialocephala; species Phialocephala sp. D728. The sequence goes on from QYAJ01000005.1 coordinate 441,715, forward strand.
ACTATGCCATCGTGAATTCGTCGTTGAGGGACCTGCATTAGGTCTCCAGGAGAGAGATGGTCGGTCGGGTTGGCAGCACTATTCGGCTGGCCTGTGATTGCGGATGGCCTCCAGTCGGGACAACCACCAGAACGTCTGATTTGGGCCGCCACTAACACACGAACGGGTCTGCTCTTCTCCCTGCGAGTATATAAACTACACAGCTATAAAACTATAGAACTATAGAACTATAAAACTATGAAAGTCGAAGGCAGAAAGACCGAGAGCCGTGTGCCCGCTCGCACATGCAACCAGGCCGGACGAACCTGGAAGGCCGGTGACGGTCGGTGCTGCTGCAGTTGCGGTCTGCAACGTGCAGTCTGCACGCAGCGCACGGAGAATCGGTTTCAGCACTCCCGCCAGTCGATTCTCGATTCTCGATTCTCCAACGTGACTTGCACTTGCTTATTCGCATTGTCCCGCAGTTCGTCTTGCGGATTTTAGATGGCCAGATCATGGCGAGGTGGCGAGGTGGCGAGGTGGGTGGCCGAGGTACGCCATTCGACTCTTCAGAAGTCAAGACTCAGGAGAGGCGTCTGCGTCTGCTTCTGCTTCTGCCCCACTACCTCGTCCAGGACAATGACTGGCAGGACATCGTCCGCGCGCTTCGACAGCTCAATCGTGCAGCCTCGAGGACGTTGGCGGCTGTGCACGCAGCCAATCTGTCCCCACGCCATGCAGCTTCAACGACGAGGCTGGTGCTCGTTCGAGAGAACCTCGACGGCGAATCGAAATCGCTTGGACGTTTCTAGCCACCGTCTGGCGGTAAGTCGCCATTGCCAGCCATTGCCAGCCATGCCCGAAGGCAATTGCAAGCTAGGTGTTGCACAAACTGAGAGCTTCAGCGCGATTGCCATTGGAACAAGTTTGTTCGATGTGGGACAATTGGCGATTGCCTCCTCTGCCGCGCGTAGATATATGGCCTACCTAGAGGCGTGCAACCAAAGACATGCCTCGCCAATTCTACTCTTCACGCTCCACGGACGCACGACATCCACCATGGCACAGCAGTCAGGACGTACATTTCATCAGTAATGAACGTTCAGCCGCACAGGTAATGTTCCAGCACCCGGAAATGCCACGTGAATGTGCCCCCGTCCCGTCCCCTCCAGGTCCAGGGCATGAAGACGAGAAAGTTTATGCTATCTTTCTGGGCCCATTGTCCAAACCCTCAGCCTCACTCGTCGACAGAGCATAGGCGTCACTGCTGGAAGATGAGACGAACTCGAGGATGAATCATGCCCACCATGTCCGCACGTCGATGGAGCGTCCCTCGACACGGCTCGAGACTCGACGGCAGCTATACAGAAGTACTGTACTTGTACTTGTGACATTAATTGCGAGTCTGCGTCGGCGAGAGCATCAGCCAAATTGCCCAGTCAAGACCCAGAGTGCCACGTGATGCAAGACCAGGAGGGGAGGGGAGGGGAGAGGTGCAGAGGTGCAGAGGTGCAGAGGTGCCACAGCTGTGCACCGCGATGGCGAGGGAAGAGGGAAGAGCAGCAATCTCCGCTCTTGTGCGCGCGCCAAACCGCAAAGCAAATGGCGCGAGAGCGACTTGCACGAGGAGAATTCCACCGCCGTTTCATCTATTCAGGGGTCTGCATTCGTCTGTCTGCCCAATGGAATCCCGACCATCACCAAGCCAGGCATGAGCGCTCAAAATAAGGCACTTGCATGCATCTGAGTGAGTTCCCATCCAAAAGTTCCAAACCAGCACTCACTCGATCCCTCCACAACCATTCTTTTCTATTGTTCTAGCCTGTTCTTTAGTTGTGACTATCGCGAGATGATGGTTCTCTAGGCCCAGGTCCCTGCCAAGAGGCATCTTCCACCATCTGTGCTGCATTCAGTTGCTAGCAGTCGACTCCCTTGAACTGTCCGGTCGCAAAGCACCACGCTCGCTCCTCGGCCGAAATCCTTTGGAGGAAATATACTCGAGCAGTCGACCTTGCGGTATAGTCTGGAATAAGAACGCACGTCTGCAGAGCTGTCTGGCTACTGGTGTTTTCATCACGATCTATTCGAGGAGACTGGACTCAGAAACCACGACCAGCCATCTCATAACAACACGAAACCACGACCTCTGTCTCAATTTTCGACTGTCACCCTTTCCCACTTGCACGCTTTCCGCATACTCACTTCATAATCGATAATTCCATCCAGTCTTTGGCACCTTTAGCCAGTTGCCTTTCCTTGTCAGTCATATAGTTCTTTGTCCCTGGAGGAATGCGCGCGGACGATACCCTCTCATAAACGTACCGCCTACACACGATAATATCGGTCTGTTGCAGCGGGAGGCTTGTATTGATTCCCGGGATCAATTACAGCTGCTGATTTGCTCTCGACTCTTTTGGACTGTAAGGCATCTCATTCGCCCCGGTTGGCGCCCACTTCTCGGTATTGGTCTATTAATAGATCTGCGTTTGGCTGGCCGCGTCCTGACTGGCTGTATGCGACGCTGACACTCTTTAGTTAGAGCCAACAATAATCAACCCTGAAATCGTCGAGACTCTGTCTCTCCGTCTTGAACCTCGATTTTCATCTTGTCTTGTCGTCGTCGTGTGGTTGTCGTGCTCAACTTTTGCGACATCTCGAGGGCTCAGCGGGGCGAAGTCCATCAGCGACAACGACGACGCAACGGACACTCCGTACGACGTCAAATTGCGGCAACTTTCGCCTGCGCTGCCCTGCGACACAGAATTAGGTTGGCTGTCGAGGCTGGTCTCGAGCATCCTTTGTGGCAGTGACTGCCCACCAATCCTCAAACAAACTTCCTTTGCAGCCTTACTCGAGCATATCCTGGCAACACATCGAACCTGATTTGATCTCTCAATAATCCAGGCGCATCATCTCGGAGACTGTTGCGGCGCTAACTTCAAGTCTGCCATCAGATCAGCCGGCTCTGAAGCGCCGCAGAGGCCCTGGTAATTATCTTCCTTTCATTCTGTCGTTCTTCCTCCCTCATACTCACTATTGCGGACGTCTACCTCTTGGGTTGATTGAAGAAGGACATGCAAACCGTTTGTGTCAGGCAACACGGCGGTTGCGTGTGTTCCATGTCTGAACAGAGATCATGTCTGAACACGACTATTCCTTCCATAGTTGTTGTCGCTCCCAGCGGTCCCATCATGGCTCCATTGTCAGACAACTCAAATGCTAATAATCGGTCTTTGAAGAGATCTTTCAGCGCAGTTGCAACGACCCCACTATCTCATCAACATATAACGATATCGTGTCCGATCGAGTATCAAGCAAGAAAGTCGAGACAACGCGCAGACGGGGTTTTGGTGCAGGCAACAGAAGGAAAAGGGCGTGGACAGTGTCAGACTTCCAAGATGCCGTCAGCAGCTGGTCCCAGAATGTACGAGAACCACATACCGTCGTTCATGTCGGTGTATGACATGGAGTCGTCTTCAGATAGTGCTGGATTAGTACCCCCGAAACTCTCAGGTTCCCTGCACACCGCCAAAGAGACACAATCGAGGCAACAACCAGAACAGGAGACCGAAAATGCTCACGCGCAGATGCACTCACACCAGCACCGAGAAAGCACCTCCACCCAAGCTTCAGACTCGACAGACTCATCCCCTACAACAACAATATCTACCATTGACTCCTCGTCATTATCAGATCCATCTCCAAGCTCATCTCCCGAATCTCCAATAACACTTGTCCCATTGTCCTCATTCTCTGGATCAACCTTCGGCGCTTTAGATTCCTTTCAAAATCTCAAGATGGTGGACACTAATCCGCTAAGACTACCTCTTAGCGATGAACGACCTATGACATCGCCTTCACCACGTAAACCTAAGAACCCAAAAAGCCTCGCTCTTAACCTAAACCCAAGTGTCGAGAACTTTCAAGCATCGGAACCTTCGTCGCCATCGTTCATAAAACCACCAACGTTGAAAGGGAGACGGAAACCGAGTTTATTGAGTTTGAATACTGGTGCTGCGAACAGTCTCTCGTTGAATGCGGAGCCACTGGGTTCACCTTCAGTACCTAGCATGTTGCAACGGCGGGGCCTGAAGCACTCGATCTCCTCGCCTCAAATGCTATCAACCCCAGGATTCGGCCCCAGTGGTGGTATGACGTTGGGAGAAAGGAAACTTCCTTTGGGTCCTTCGAGGTTCAAAGAGTCGAGTCTCGCTATGAACACTTTTACCATCGATGAAGATGCCCAAGAAGCCCCTGCCGGCGTTCAAATGGCTACTCGATTACCAGGCGTTGCAGTTGGTGGAGATTCTTTCGACCGTCCACATTCAGGGGAGGATGCAAAATCGCCTTCTTATCCAGAGGGACCTATATTAATGCACGAGCCCAGCGTTCACCTTTATCTGGAACCAAAACTTGAAGAAGCTATGAAATTCGACGTTATCATAAATGTTGCAAGAGAAGTGAAGAATCCGTTTAAGGATATGGAGGAGCAAGAAGCAGCGAAGAAATCCTCAGATCCGGCAGAATTAGATCGGTCATATATAAGTCCAAGTACAAGCGATATAGCTCCAGACACGGCCGTTTCGATGATGTCGTTCAAAACAGCTTTTGAGGTCCAACCGTCCGGCTCGACGGAGTCATCGCCAACAACTCCAAAGCCTGCCGCGGAGAATAAGATGCCCGAATACATACATGTACCTTGGGACCATAACACGGACGTGAAGGATGAACTTTGGGACTTGTGTCAAACCATCGAAGCCAGAACCAAGGAGGGAAAGCGTGTCCTTGTACATTGTCAACAGGGTGCAAGTCGATCAGCAACCCTAATCATCGCATATCATATGTACATCAACCAAGATCTGGGACCTAACGAAGCGTACTCGCTGGCGCAGTCGAAGTCACGCTGGGTAAATCCGAACATGTCACTACTGTTCTCCCTGAACGACTTCAAGAAGGTCATCGATAAGAAGAAAGTAGAGAAGAACAACGCCGCTCGGAAACCTGCAGTTAAGCACAGGCCAACATTATCAGCCGATGCTGCTGAACCGCCTCCGACACCCTCACGGGCTCGAGGGAACTCGACACCAAGCATTTCGGCACGCGACAATGCTCTTGCCAAGGTTGAAGAGAAGAAAGAAGTTGCAGCAGACTCTGCGATGGAGCGGTTGAGCGGTTTCGATTTCGGTTTTGGTGGCATGTCGATCAGCAATGAGCATTCGAATCGAGAGAGCAATGAATGGGAGGCCTTGATGTCGCCACGGCTGACGGAAATGACCATCAACCCCATTCATGACTTCTCGCGAAGCTTTAGCTCCGACCATGAGGTACCTGCAACACCAAGCCTTTTCTCTCCACGAGCTTTCGAGTTTCCACGGTCGTCCTTCTTTCCAACACCTCCAGCATTTCGAAATTCCCTTGCAGTGGACGACGACCCACGGAGCCCACCCACGAAGGGCGAAGCTCCCATCACTCGATCCATCGACGATTTCCTATGACCGCAACGTAAATAGAAGACTTTGATTTGGACGAAACGAGAGATCATTAATTTGATGGCGGACGACTTGAATTGGAACTTGCAACTTGCATCTATACCACATCAATTTGATCTGGTGTCATGGCATTTGAATCGGGTACAACTGGGGCAACTGCAAATAGTGCTTTTGTTTATCGGACTGGCGTTACGTTAGCAAAATATGCGCTTCGATGTCGATAACGATGAGGGGAAATATTTTGGCGTTGCATAGCTGGCGTTTTTTTCTGCGAGGGTTGTGGGCTGGTCTGATCTTCCCATCCCGTGGATTGATCGTGGATTGGAATGGAATGGATCGCCCGCAAGTGTAAAATGTAATGATTATCAAGGACCTCTGATGTGGAGGAAGTTGAAGCAGATGGTAGTTGGAGCTATGGCTCCGAGACCGAGACCGAGGATGAGAAATGGATAACGATGAAGACCCGAATTCTTTTTAAGTGTCGATATCGTGCATAATATGATATTGTGTATGCTTGAAAGTAACTGGTAAGGCTGTGGTACTAGAAAAAAGTCAGTATATGGAAAGCGAGCAGACAAGAAAGTGGCGGTTAGATCGATTATACATACCTCCGTATATACCAGCAGTCATCCAGGATGCCAAGTGCTGGTGAATCAGAACCACACACGATCCTTGCAGCAGTCCTGATATATGTAGGACTTTTTGGGGAAACAGTCAGGCTGGCTGAAGCTGACTCAAACTCGTGATCGCCTAACGAAAAAATGAGGCTCTCAGGAATCGAACCCATGAAAAAGTAGATCGAAAAATAAAAAGATGGGACGAAGATCATAGATCATAACCCCCAAGAATATTAACAAAGCTCAGACCAACGCGCGGCCAACAAGAAGTCAAAGCCGCCAGAGCTCTAATTTATTCATTCGTTGCGGCAAGGCACAAGGCTCAAGTGCCGTGTTCGTGTCATACTCGCGGGATGAGGGAAAGGCTTACGCGGACGTTTGTAAACCATAAAACGTCCCGATGCGGATGTCGTACACGGCTAGAGATCCGATCCCGAGGTTTCTATAGGTCGGGGGTGGGTACACATTTTGGGGGTTTGGGGTCTATCTTTCCTTCATTTTAATAGGTTTAGTTTTCTAGATGAGGAGTAGAATCTAGTAGTAAGATGATATCAACGCCCAACGCCGCCTATGCCAATCCAGTCCCTTTTCTCTTTCCCTTTCGCCGCAGAAAAAGCTAGTAAATCAAAGTGCGATATTTACATCTCTCCCTTCTTTCCTCATTTCATGTCCTTTTTCCTTTCCTGTCAAGCATCACTTCGCGTCAGATCATAGTTCCTTCATTGAAGCAGCAGCCTTCGCTTTCTCCTTTGCAGCCTTCTCCCTTCGTTGAATCACACCCTCAGCACCGACTCCACCAAATACCAACCCGACACCCATCCATTGCTTTCCACCGAGCGTGTGACCGAACCAGATTACGGAGAGAATCATGGTGAGCATTTTTCGGGTTACGGTGATTGTTACTAAAAGGAGGGAAGAGAATGTTGAAAGTGTGTAGACTAGGTAGGATGTCAGCTTCTTGTTTCCAAAAAGGGTGATGTAAGGAGGAGGAAGGCGAGGCATCGAATGAAGCGATAAGAGGTGGACACAAGCGACTAGCTAGGTAAAGAAAGCGGCAAACGAGCGAGGGGAAAAGGGGGAGAATGTCAATGCAAAAGAACATACAAATAAAGACTTGTCCCACTGCACCACATATCGCGAAACCCAGCACATCATACCACACTCCTGGATGCCTCTTCATGAAACCCAAAGCCTCCACAAATTCGCCGCCTCCACCATTCGCGAGATCCATACCTAGATACTCCCCAATCCCAGTATGCACTAGATACGGACTCAGAGCCAGGTAACTCAGCGTAAGAAGAGTGCTCATCATGTTGTTCGCACACATCATCTGTGGTCCCTTATATGGCTGGAAGGTCTGGAAGATATAATCCTGCGTCGTGTTCGTCAAGCCATCAAATAACAGATTGATGCCTAGGAGGAGGAGACCCCAGGTAACATTTCGATCGGGGTTAAGTGTTGCTTTCGAGGGTTTCTTGTGGGCTTGCTCACTTCCGGCATGGAGAGTGAAGACAGCTACACCAGAGGTAACAGCTAGGACGACGAGGTACTTATATAGTGGGTATCGTTTCTGGAAGAGCGTGATGTGCAGAAACATGACAGGGAGGAGCTTGCAAGATTTTGCGAGGATAAAGGTTATGTAGTCGATGTGAGCGAGAGATGCGTAACCGAATGGAGAGGCGAGGGATGATGTGATGGCAACAAGTAAGAGAGGGATGAGGATTCGACGATTGGGGATTATGGGGGCGGTGGCTTTGCCCCAAGTGTCGTATCGTAGGTAGAGGTAACCTGTCAGGGCTGCGAAGAGGGATTGTACGGTATTGAGGAAGACAGGGAATTTGAATTTCTCAGGAGATGATTCGAGTCCATATGGAGTAGTTGTGAGACGTTCTTGGAGAAGTGCCCATGTGAGACTATATCGTGAATTAGAAAAGATCTTTGTGCTATGGACGGATCTACTTACAATGAACCGTAGATTCCCCCAGCAGCCAACAGGAGCTGCAAAATCCCAGCATCTTTCTTCACTTCTGGCATAATTGGTCTGACAATATCTCCATTTGTCTTTGTTTTTGCAACGAAACTGCCATTAGTCTCTTTATCCAAATTCCTCGCGCTGCGACTCGGAGATCCATATCCATCAGCCTTACTAGTATACTCACTCGAAGGCTCTCTCCTCAGTGGCGTAGCTTGTTTTGTTCGAGCCATATCTCTCTCTAAACTTGAAAACGAATGGCACAACCCCTTTGCGAAAAGGAGTAGAAAAGGAAAATAGTTTGCAATCGCAAAATAACGCAGGGACGAAGCTGGTGATCTTAAGGCTGATTCTCGACAAGGTGTCCACAAGATTTAGAGCCGCGGACCCTGACGCCTTTCCCTTTTCAGCGGGGTGACGGTCGGTGAGGAGCGGCAGGCTATCGAATCGTCGGAGGCTGATACGCACAGGTTGCGGCTTTGAATCCTGAATCCTATTCTAAGTCTCAATTGGATTTCCTGCCCCTCTGATCTCTCCCTCCAAGTCCGGAATCATATTTACACTTACTTACCTAACTTCGAAAGTCAATCTCTGACTACAACCTATTTTTACCTCCCACCAAACCTCAGACCCTCAAAGTCGACCCCACTACCATACTTCTACTTTTCAAAATGTCCGGCGCAGACGCTCCAGAAATTTTGGCTGCATACGACGCAGTCCGCTCCGACAAAGACGAAACTAACTGGCTCATAATATCCTATGCTTCGGCCGTTGGCGACAAGCTCAAGCTCAGCGAGACCGGGTCTGGCGGAATTTCTGAACTGGCGGAGAAACTGGACCCCTCACAAGCGCAATACGCCTATGTTCGAGTAGAGTATGCGAACGATACTGAGAGTAAGAGAGTTAAGTTCGTAATGGTCATCTGGATTGGAGAGGGAACAAAGGTTATGCGAAAGGCAAGAGTTAGTATTGAGAGCGGGGCTGTGAAGAGGGTACTGGGCCACCACAGTATTCAGGTGGATGCGAGGGAGAAAGGAGATCTGAAGGAGGACGAGATTGTGAAACGACTGCGGAAAGCTGGAGGTGCGGATTATAATGGTGGAAGAGGGTAGATGTTTGGGGAGCAAGGAATGTTGAGGATTGGGCGTTATATACGGGTGGCTGATTGCAGCATTCGCGGGGCGTGTGGATCTGTCAACGGATACTCTTGTTCTCGATTGAATGTCAGATCACGTTCGAATACTGAACTAAGAAGCATTTCGTAGTTTAGGTATTCGCTCATTGTCTAGTTTCATTTATGTGACTGAATATACTTCTACGAAGGGAGGAATTCTTTCAAGGCTAGAGGAAGGGTGTCACTAAAAACTCATAATACATTCCAAAATCTGAAGGCACAAGCATGCCGAAGGTCACAGCGTTCACCTAGCATCACTCAGATAACGAAAAGACGGCAAGATCAGGATTTGTTCATTTGCTCATGTTGCCAAGTCTGAGACTAGATCCATCCGGCTAAATCTTCTCCGAAGATCGAGACATGTTGACACGACGATCGTAGACAAGGCAAGCGATGAGTTGAGTATGGCTCTTTTGCTGTAGTGGGGATATCGAGTTTTGAGAGAGCGAGGTTGAAGACGAGAGTCGCGCGTCCAATAGGATTCTGGTGGTGGAGGCAAAGAGCTGGGAGTTCGTGATTCGTGACTTTATGAGAATTATGGTCATAGCCGCATGAATAACGAGATTAGGGCGATTCTCGTGCGTTCGATGGAGGACGTCGGTTTGGCAGAGAGGTCGAGACAGGGTGTCGGTGTCTCGAGTTGTTGAATGTCAAGGCGAATCGTCTGTGTCAAATATCGAGGGAAATAACAGCTGAGAGGCGCTGCCAGAAGTATATCATGTGCTGTTGTGACCGTAAATTCGTAAAGCCGTCGTTAGAAAGAAAATTGATGAAAGAAGCCAGTGCTTTTATGAGAAAGGAATATCAGTCCATTAGAAAATCATTGCAGACTTCCAAAGATTCATCGCAGTATCAGCCTTGCGGCAAGTCAGATCTGGAAGAACCTAGAATGCTTGCCCGCAAGTAAAGAAAAGTGGTAGGTCCGTAATTAGGATAGCCTCTTATTCCTGAGGGTTGCCTTGACTGCGACGCATCTTCTCGGCCTCGAGGTTCTCATACAAGAGGTACAGTGCGGTCTCGTTGGCTTTAGCGCTTCCCATAATAGTGAACATGCGCTCTCCAGTATCATCGTGGGGTGCCTTAGCAATGCTGATACGAGCTCCAGAAGTCTTGCGGATCTCGCTGATCTTGCTACCAGCTCGGCCAATGATACATCCAACCATGTCTGATGGAATGCTGATATTCTGAGTTTGCAGTTCCTCTCCATTCTCGTCGTGGGTGGGAGGTCCACGCTGAGCGGCATCAGAGTCTGATCGGCGGTTGTTGTAAGATCGTGGAGCGTTTTCACTAAAGTCTGCTCCATTGCCAGTACGTGTGACACGAGTATTGTTGTAATCACGACGACCATTGCCGCCAAGATCTTGGCCCATTCCAGGACCACCACCTGGTTGAGTTCGCACAACAGGATTGTAGAGAACTGTTCCAGTTCCTCGTTGCCAATCATCGACCAAGCATTTGCAGATCTCCCAAACTGCCTTCTGAATGCCCTCTGGTCCACCTTGAACCTCGACGATTCGCTCGGTGGATTGCGGAAGCATCTCTTTTTGGGCGACCATGCGAACTCCAGAAACGTCCTGAATGTGCTTGATCTTGAGGCCTTGCCTGCCAATGATTGTGCCCATCTGGTTATGAGAGATCAACAACTTGATCGCTATTCTAGTGTTAGTCCGGTCCCTTGTAGATGTTTACTTGAGGATACTCACGGTGCGTGCCATTATTTGAGACAACTCCTCCCATGCCCATTTGCGGTGCGCCCTCAAGTAAAGCCTTCGCCACAATGGCGTATGCCTTGGAAATAGCTTCGCAGCCACCAGCGATCGTTAGAACACGATCATGGACTCCTTGGACAACCTTGCTAACACCAGCTTTAACCCCGGTCTCATCGCGAAGGTCCGCAACATTCTTGCCTCCCTTGCCAATAATCACACCGGCTTCCTTGGAAGACACAATAGCGCGAAGAGTCAGCTGAGATTCAGCGTACTCCTCATCTGTCTTGGGCAAGGGCTCTCCATCAGGTCCTAGACGGCCCTCGTCGCCACCCACGTTGAGGCTGTTCATGCCGTCTGCGAGCTCATCGTTTGGTGCGCCGCCATCTCTGTTGTCCTGTTGGGAAGACATCGTGATGGTATTGAATGTAAAAGGGTTATCGTGTGTCTCAAAGCGCAATTGAGAGGTTACTTGAAGCGTAAGTTAGGACAAGATTGGTCACTAGGTCTGCGAGACATGTGCATCAGCATTGCAAATCAAAAGCGAGCGGGGCATTCACGAAAACGAGTTCGCAAGTTCGCAAGTTCGCAAGTTAAGAACACGGTCTGCAAGGTGACAAAGGAGATATGGTAACTTACTGGTGCGAAGAAGAATCTGGCACGATGCAGATTGGAATTGTTTGAAGTGCGAGGAGGAAGTAGGGTGGGTAGAATCGGAGGGTCGGAGCGGAGGTAGAGGAAACGCGAAGGATATTCGCGAAAGAGGTCGACGAGGTGTAGAGGAAGTAGAAGAGGGAGAGAGGTTCAAATGACGAGTGGATGGGACGGGGTGGTGTCGAGGGAGGAGGTTGGCGAAAGAAATTGAGATTGTGCGTGAGAGGGAAACGAGGAAGTTTTGGGCAGAAGAAAGAGCTTCTGAAGTTGCTGCTGCCGTTCCCGCTAACCCAGCAGGAGCATTAGCATCGCGGGGCAGTTGCGGTTGAGGAATTTTGGTGGACCAGGGCCGCGACTGGCCTCGCTTGGTACGCTAGCGCGGTGCAGCTGCCTGGGCTGCCTTGCCTGCCTGGCCTCCCATGGCCGCCACTCTTCATGCCAGTTGGATGTCTGGGCTCGCGCTGCATGCGGACTGCAGGACTGCATGAGCAATGCTGCCAAAGCCTCTGCTGCCTATCGTTGGAGCAATCACGAGTAATTCTACCGTCTAGCCCCTCTCATTGGCTAGGGCACTCCAATTTCTCAACCAACCACGCGACAAGTCACTTCATTTCCATGTATTGGGCGACGGACTTGATCCGGGTGAGGGGTCTTGCTGCCTCGCACATGAGCCACCATCGACGATCACAGAGTCAAGATAGCAAGGCAATGGGTTATATATTGATAGAGAAAAGGGAGAAAATGCTCTTTCCTTCACCTTCAGACCCAATTGGAGTTCACAGCTTGATCATATTTCCCCAACAATCCGGCCGGATACCCATATGAGATACCGGAGTCCCAGTGAAGGTTTGTGGATGAGAGTACACGCGGATGCAGTAGCTTGCATTCGCCTGCGTGGGATGAGCATGGGTTTTCTGCAGTAGCCTCACTCTTCACGGCCACAGGCTCAGACAGGCTCGGACGGCAACCAGGGCTTCCAGACCTACTCTCATCCGCTCACACCATCAATGTGCTCGAACTGCTCCCCCATTGCAGATGGCGAATCGGCTCTAGAATTTGACATCTGGAATTAGACATATGACTGACGCACAACATCTGCCTCTCACTACTTCGTGGGGCAAGGTGAGATATGATTGACAATAGAGTTGGGTATCAAATAGAGCATGATCGATTATGGCTTTGACCCCCATCATTCATTACTGTGACCTTTGATCGTTCCTAGGTTAAAACCCTCCTCTGGAGTGCCCAAAGGCAGTCTAGTAGTGTTCATATTGGATTCTCCACCATCCTCACCGAAAAGGAACGCAGCCTTCTCTCGATTTGGCCCCGAAGTCGGTCTCCTACTAGATTTAAGGAATGGAGAACCTGATTTAGGAGGTGAAGACCTGGATGCTGGTGAGATGTCTGGCTCCAACATCCACGAAAAACTTGATTGTGCGATACTGGATCTGGTCGGCACAGGCGCTTTTGGCCTGATTGCTAAACCTTCCTCGACAGGCTCGGTCGCTTCTTTCTGCGACTCTGCTGGCGAGCGTCTCTGTGGAATTTCCAGCTTGGATGACTGCTCTGAGATAGGGCTAGGTTGGAGTGGCGTGTCCAGTGCCGCTATTGTTGTGTTCTGAGTTGCTGACTCCGCGGTAGATGAGCCAGGCGTCATAATTTGTAAAGGGTCCCGAGGTGGGGGATGTGGGGTAGTTGCGGATGTCGGAGGTGAGCGTGTGGGATGTGTTGAGTCCTCTGGCAGAGGCATGGTGGAGTCTTCCAAGTATACCTTTACAAATTCAACCTTGGCTATGGCAACATCCATGGCTTTCACGTATTTGTCCTTGCCAACATCTGGTGAGACCGATACGGCTCGCAGATCAGTCATTGCCTGCCCAAGCATGATGGCTAACTGTTGATTCCGCCCATTTATGGCTGCAATGGTTGCTCTAGGCGATGGCACTGACCTCCCTTCGTCGAGCGACCATCTAGCAGTATCTGATGGTGTTCGTCGTGCAGAATTACTCCTAGAAGCCTGAAGTCCCTGCATATTCTTCTTCACTTCTCCTACTGCGTCGCGGACTGCTTGGTTGATGCCGAGCCTCTCACCCCGATCAAAGACACCTTTAGCGGCGCCTTGAAATAGAGCTTCGACCCCTCCTTGTTGCTGCAAGAATCTGGCCGGTGATGGCAGCGGAGATCTTGTCCTTTCAGCATTGCGTTTCGGACTGAGAGCTTGGCCAAGAGGAGTTGATGGTCTCAATGCTGATGATATTATAGGCGGCGACTTTCCACTATACTTGCTGATTATGTTTGCCCCTCCAGCAGCACTGAAGTTATCACGAAGATATGTCGCATCTTCCACGAACGATCTGGGGACGTTGGGAGCCTCCGGCGAAGGATATTTCAGTAATAACATTAGAGCAAATGAGTAATTTGCCTCGATCACTTCGACAGCGGTCAGTCAAGTTCAAAGACTCCCGGTTTCTGACTTACACTGCCATCTGATTCTCAAAAGCATGGCAACGCATACCATATCGACAAGCTCTAAGGCAGGATCTTCTGCAAATAAGGTATCCCATAATGCTAATAATTCGTCAAAGGGAAATTCGCGCCCAAACAAAAGTCGAATCCAGCGTCTATCAAATTAGCAGATGAATATCTGAATCAATTTACGAAATCTTACATGAGAAATATCTGGGGTAGGACTTCTATATCTGACAGGTGCTTGGCAAGCTCTGGATCAAGGCGGCCCAGGTAAACCTCGTGTATCCGCTTGCTCCTCTCGACAATAGGAGAGGCTGCTTGTTCAGGAGATTTGCCACCTCCAAACGGAGTGCTTACCCTTCGATCAGGTTCAGCTAACTCATAAAACGATTTGGCGGATCGCATAATCAACGACAAAAGCGTAAAGGCATCGTGCTCAATGTAGGCAGCATCCAATGTCTGCTCTATAATGGAATTTGGATCAAGTCTGTGACTGTTCTCGATGGCATCTTGCTCAACAACCCATAAAATAGGTGCCAAAACCTCGTGCATGCCTTGTCGGTACCCTACATCCTGGTTGATTTTGCAAAAGATAAACAAAATGTCAAGCAATATCCTCTGTGTCTCCGGACTTCGAAAATAAGGCTCTTCCGGCATACATCGTTCAACATCCTGGAAGATCTCCGCTCGAATTTCTTCATCGCGTCTCAAGGTATTCCACGGGGACTGAATGCAAACCTCAGTAAGTACAGAAGGTATACTCCATCACGGTTTACGTACATTCTGGTCATCATCCAGTGGATCAAGAGCAGAGGCAAGCTCATCTGGATTTTCGATATATCGTAAGAAATGCTCTCGAAGTGAGGTATATGCGCTTCGAGAGTCGACCAATGCTCGTGACCACCCCGTGATCTCGGTACTTTGGAAAAGCAGAAAAGCCTGGACGAGATCTGTTAATGTCTGCGGATGTTACATTACACAGGACTTGCCTTCCAGCAGACTGAGCGAAGGCCTGTTACACAGGGGTTTTCATCACCATTCGCCTTGACCGACTTCTTCAACCCATCCAGGCTTGCTGCGTGCTTGATTGTGAAGTCCCATCTTATTCTTGAAAATGGTCAGCAGTGGAACATGAGTTCAAGGGTATGATTGAGACCGACCTTGACTCTTCCAGCGATCGCATAACTATCGCCGTTTACACAGAATGTAGAAGCCTCGAGGGTCCCTGATGTTGAGGCTTCATTCCAACTTCCACTGCCTTGGTTCATATGCATGCATGAATGGACTAGCGTCCAATGCACGAGCCAATCCCAAGGGCGGTCAGCCTTGTCTTCAAATAGCCTCATTTGCATCATCGAACTGCTTATTGCTTTTTCTCAGCTGTTTGCCACAGCCGCTAAGGAGGCAGCCAAACAAACGCCAAATACATATTAAAACGACTTTCGGACAAGGTTGGCCGATTGTTTCGACGTGCGATGATCGAAAAAGCGGTTGATGTTTGGGCTACAGGATAAGAGCTGAACCTGCATCTGCCAACCCGATATAGCGAACACGGGTCTCAGGTCCTTTGCACGCTAAGATCCTAAATATTTTTTACCCGTCACGATGTCCTCCGACTTACTTGCTGAGTTCGACAGTTTCTACAAAGCTCCACAAACTCCGCAACCGAACTCGACGCCTGCATCGACCGATTTATCTTTCCTGAGCAGCCAAAGACAAGGTGGAAACGCATACCAGCCGCCAGCCGATACATCGCAATGGGCCACAGCTGCAACACAACCAGCTGAGGACATCTGGGGCAATTTTGGCAACACTCAGCCAACAAACGAAGAACATACAACTGCATCACAAGATGATATCTGGGGATCCTTTCAAGCAATCACTCCTCAGCAATCGTATCAGTCACCTCCTACCACACGACCAAGCCAGAGTGGGTTCCCCGCAACTTCTTATAATGGAAGCAGATCCAGTGGAGTGCGTCGATCGACGCTTGATATGTTTGCAAACAATATGAAGGATCCTGACTCCCCTCCAAGAACAAATCCTAAAACTAAGGACATCCCTCCTTCGAAACTCGTCCCATTGCGGAAGAGCTCATCTGGAGGAGATATCTTATTTGACGCAACTGATGAACTTTCCGACAATGCCGAAGATGACGAGTTTGGAGACTTCGAGACTGTCACGGCACCCGAGCCTCAAGCACTGCCATCACCTTCTCAATCTCTGAATGAGCTTTTTAAAACCACGACTAATGAACCGAAAACATCAAAAAGGCCCAAAGATCTGCTTTCTACTTCGGCAACCTTGAATGCAGGTACACTGCCATACCCACAAGCCCCGAAATCACCTTCATTCAAGGAGAGAAACCCATTTGGCGACCTAGGTCTTGCTACAAAGCAGATATCTGCAGTAAAAAAGGAGGATAAACCAAAATCTGCTTCGCCTGTTACAGCATGGCCCACATTCGAGCCCGAAAAGCCAGCACCATACCGAGATTCACCTGCTGTAGACAATTCAATGGATGAGGAATGGGGTGATTTTGCAGATTTGGCCCCTGAAACACCTGCAGTGGCATCTGTGAAGCTGGCTTCTGGTATTGAAGCCGATGCATGGGCGTGGGACTCAGCGGACCAAGTAACAACAGCCGCTCCTTCTACGAATACCGCCCCTCCTCCATCTAATGTCCCACCGCCTTCTGTGCTACTCTCGTTATTCCAAGCCTTATTCGACTTGCCTCAGTCAACTCTGTTCAAGGCGGTAGCGAATCAAACATTTTCACTCAAGAATCGAATAATATCAGACCCTTCTACTGTTGACTTTCTGCGAGCGTACCTCCTTATTGCTGCCGTTGCTGCCCATATTCTTGCAGGGCGAAAGCTACGATGGAAGAGAGACACTCTCCTTTCACAGGCAATGAAGATTGGGCCTGCGGCCGCCGGCGGAAAGAGTGGCATGAAGTTAGCAGGTGTCGACAAATCCGAGGTCACCAAAGAAGACCGAGAAGCCGCAGATGTCGTGAGAATATGGAGAGACCAAGTCGGACGATTACGATCAGCGATTGCCGTGGCTAATCAAAGCATGCGGGAAGATTCTACTCATCTAGTGATACCCGAGATTAGTGAAGTTATGCACGTTAAGGCTCAAGACGGAGCTTTGACTGCACCCAAGCCATGCGTTATTTGTGGATTGAAGAGAGAAGAGAGAGTTAGTAAAGTCGATCTTCAAGTTGAAGACAGCTTTGGAGAATGGTGGACAGAGCATTGGGGACATCGGGCATGCAGAAATTTTTGGCAGGAACATGAGTCGAAGTTAAAGCACCGCTAAGTGGTTGCAAACTTGGTCTATATTTAGATGAATTACAGGCGTTCAGTCTAGGAGACACTCCCCAAGTTCAGCGTCCGCAAAATGGAGCAACTATGATACGGTTTGGATCTCGCTGTGTAATTTCGAACGGAGTTAGGTATCTACGCCTCTCGAGTGAGTCTTTCTATTTTGGCAAAGTTCGCAATCAATCAAATTGAATCACTGACTTTTGTGTTCGGATACAAAGAATGTAACTCTTCCTGATTTGGCTACAAAGCAGTCTTTGGGACCCTAACGTCTCTTTATCAACTAGTACATAAAACATACAAACAGTATTTCGTCTTCCGGCCTCAAGTCGATCACCACACACTACTACAAAACTACCCCTTTATTTACCTCATATATTATTAAAATTACAATTTCCAGCAACAATGTGCCAAGATCATATCATCACCCTGAGCTGTGGCCACTATCCTCACTGTGTACGAGTCGAGACTTGCATGCTTGCTAAAGCTGGCAGGCAATGCACTGTCATAACTAGCGAAGGAGAGCCTTTTCCCGTGCTTTACAAGGACTGCAAGTAGATGATTCGGGATGCGGGAGACAGAGTTAGGAGAAAATTCGCTCACTAATCCGGAGAAAGCGGAGTAAATCATGAATGAAGCAAGCTTTTGGCTGCAATCCTTTCTTATAATATCTGTGGCTGTATCTCGGTCTGATGTGAACGTACATATGTCAATTTGAATGTCCCTTCTGTGTCCTGATTCTCCAAGTTTGCGGCATCTAATTACAAAACACAAGACAACCTATTCATTTTCTAGCTTTTGATCGCTACATAACTTTGCTTAGTATATTTGACGCTTGGCTGGTCCAGAGTCCTATCAGTTAGTTCTCAGAGTTTATTGAGAATCAACCTTTCCACATACAAATTTCGGAGTTATAGTCCTTAGTTATGTTAGTATCACATTTAAAAATCTCAAGGGCAATTTGTTTAAGTGGAAGTATTTTACTCATTCGATGCCAGTTCGAATGTAGACTACGTCTCTCTCACTAGCGCACTTCTCTCCTCTAAATCGGCTTATCATAGCACGAGGTAATCTCCTCATCTGTTACTCTTCTAGGGAACCAGATCACACCAGTCATTTAAGCGGAATAGGCACTATGATGCCTAATCTTGAAGTCCTTGCTGTGCTTCTGCAGGAGCAATATAACGGTAGTCACGTGCCCTAGCACCCCACTTCATGTAAATAGCTCTCGCGAGACCTCTTCCTTCCTTAGACGCACCAATAATAGAAACCTTTACAGTCAGGAACCGGAGACCTAAATGCAGTCAGCTTGGTCTCATTGATGTTGCCCTGGCTAATAACTTGTGGAAGATTTCTGGAGCTCATGCTCATTAAGATGGGTTTGGAAAGAGTCGGCAATATGCGTGTAGAAATACGTGATGATATTGGTTGAGGAATTGCTTTGGGAACATGGCCTTGGAACCAAAACGCTCATGTTATAGTCGCATGGCTAAAAGGAAACAATGAACTGGAATGCATCAGGTCATTGACAGCCAATAAAGGGACGAAACAAGACTTTTGATCTATGCCATGTTGCCCCTACAATGCCATTGTGTAGACGCTGGAGCCCGCCTTCTTTATACATTTCTTCGGATAGTTTTTTTATAAGACAATGTGAACAATACTTACCCGTTGCCATCGACTTTCGATACCGGGATAAGGTCAGTCTGGTGTATCTTGTTCCTGCTCCTCTGTCCGCTCCGAGTCCATTCAACCCCAAATATTACTCTTCTGTTGAACAAGAAGGGCCTGAATCGTTCAAAATTGGCAGGAAGTTCTCAACAAATTCGTTTCCTCACCATCAACGTCATCTAACCTATACACAGCCTCGAAAGTACTCTCAACAGTCTTCTACACCAAGCAATACTTTCACAGACCTAGCCTTCGAGACCCAGTTTCAGTACTAGAAAAGCCATTACGAGATACAGGCATATTCCCGCACTTAACACGAGGCCGCTGCCAGCCAGTAATCTCAAGCAACACCAACCACAGTCCACAAATGCCTGCAAAATCACTCCACGGAGGCCTCGCGGGATCTCAATGGGCTGAAAAGGATGGCTGGACTGCCGGTACTAGAGTGCAATTAACTAATAGATCAAAGCTAACCTCGATCAAGAGTAAGAGGGACAACGCTCTAAAAGCGACCTCCTCTTCACCAAACCCAGCGTCGGACTTCGCTGGTGCGGCTAAGTTAAAGAAGGGCAACGGTAAGGCCCGACGGTGCATGGATGGCAAGCGGCAAAATATCCCTCAGGCGATCACTGCGGCGCCACTAAGACTAGTAGGCCTAGAGCCGTCGGCGTGGTTAGCCGTTTCTGCTCCTGAACTACCTAGGCCGTTCCTAGCAGCAGTTTGGTCAAAAGTCCTGTTTTTCAAGACAGTTGACAGACACAAGGTGGTCCAAGTAGCTGATCAACACGTCTCCTCACCTACAGCCATCCAGCTCGCTCTCAAGCGTGAACACTTCGACTGGGCTGAAGAGATGGAAGAGATGGAGGCACCCCGAGCATCACCACCTGCTGCTCCACAACCTCCATCAAGCCCCACCGAGGAAGAGCTTGATGACAATGCCATATACCTGCCCGAGCAACCTGCTGTCAGTGTATGTCCAGTGCGAGCGAGAGCCACTGTTTAATAAAGCACATTTCCCATGGACTGCCTACATCCGGTGATATGTATCTGTACAACCGTGTCTATTGTGTACAAAAAAATGTCAGAAAAAAAGAAACGACATGAATCAGCAGGAGATGAAAGACGAGAAAGTGATTCGAGGCAGGCCCCAACTTACATTCTGTTACGGAAGGCACATTACGCGCTAGCCCTTGTATATACCCTCAGTTTCTAGCTTCCTCAATCCACAGACTTTACACACGCATTGATCAGACCCTAACACATTCGGCGCTAGCGAGAGGTTGTGAAACGTCGATGAGCTTAGTTAGTGACGCTTCTTTCATCTTTGGTTCTTTGGAGCAGCTCTTATCATATCAGGATCTGTACATTCTTTAACAAGATTATCATTCACCTTGAAAAGAGTTCATGGTTATCCATTTATATGTCGTCGATAAGAAAAGCATCTCACCACCTACCCTCACCGTCATGAGAAAATAGTGAGACCAGCATCTTCCACCGAGGGTAGGGCAGAGCTGCTATCCCATTTTTGCGCGTGCACCACTAGTGTAGTAGGAGAGCGTCGCGGTATATCGGACATGCCTCGTCAAGAGCCTTTAAAGTTCGATGCAGAGGGGTATGAAGATGTGAGGTGAACTAGTGGTTATTAGCTGCGAGTGGTGAGATTATTAAGGAGAAGAAGAAAGGAAAATTGGGAAGGGAAGAAGATTTTATGAGATGGCAGCGGTTTTGAGATTCTGGGCAGGTAGGATACCTGGCGAGGAAGGTCCGCGCGGGAAGTCCTGGGGAAGGAGGAAATGCTCCTGCTCCTTCTATTTGGCGCCTTCCAACACGAAACCATTTTCTGAATTGCATGGACACAATAGCAGGACGATTTGATAACTCTAATGATTGTGCTGCGTATTACTGCCTACCTCTACTCGTAGCATTAACAGTTCTGTATCTCAGCTTGATTAAGTTTCCAGGTAGTGCACGATGTCTTTGCAGTAACTCGCTTAATTTCTTCGACCCCTATCTCCTTCCGAGGAAAGTTGCACGACGACCAGGGGCCTCAGTTCGGAATTCACTTGTGCCCAACACCGCCGCCCTCAGCTAGACCCTTTCCGATTTCCATTCTTAACAACTATATTTCTTCTATTCATGCGGTCGTTAGCGAAGCGAAGCTTCCTTTCTGCAAAATGTATCCACTTCCCTGGACCCAACCAATGTCCAACCTTCAATGTTAACATTATGTAAGTAGATTGTCCTTCCCAGATGCATACATCCTTAGCTAAACATTGATCTACATTCGTGTGAATTTCTCTTCATCTACAGTCACTGCAGTTTCTTGGTACATTTGATAGTTGCCTATTTCTAGAGGCTGACATCACACCACCTAGGCAACCAAAAATGTCCATCTTGTACCCAGGCATCCACACCTTGCCAATATAAATACCCCTGCCGTCTTCTTACAGAGTCTCGTCGTCTTTTCAACTCAAGCAAAACCCTTTCTGGCTTTTATAATAATTTCAAAATTTCAAACCACCGAATCCGAAACCATGGCCAACCCCACCAACCCATTCTCTCCCCTGCCCCTTTCTTCACCTAGCACCACGATCGAAGGAAAATCAACCATCAACACTCAAAAGACTCAAAGCGACCACAGCAATGAGACGACATCAACCCAAACAACAAACGAAAGAACTTCATCGGCTCCAAATCCAGAACCAAGCACTTCATATTACTCAAACAAAGATCTATCATGGTGGTTGGAGCTTGCGAGGACTTTTAAGCGCGCAACGAAGGTGCCTCTACCAGAGGATGGGGAAAATGAACCTTGAGTAAAGGGGAGGAATAGATAAAATGGTAGATATCGCAATGAAGAGAAGTAATGCAGTCAGTCAATCAACAGATTAGAAACGGAAGGGAAGGACAGTTCATCATGAACGTAGTTCAGCAGGAAGATAAGTGACGAGGTTAATCCATTGTGAAGCATGGGCAGAGCTACCACCTACATATAGCTGTCAGGAGAAGATCATGGACGCTGATATTATCACCATAGCGATTAGATAGAAATAGAGCAACTCGAGTGTTATTCATGAATCCGGCCAATTTCCAAACCAAAAGATTTCTCACAACCTCCAACTCCTAAGAATAGATCATCGTGGCATTCACTTCCAATCCAGTCTGGCAAATAGGAGATTAAGCACAGCGAATTTCTTCTTTCCATTCATGCCACTTTCTTCGCGATACATTCTGATCAGAAGATCTCATCTCAGCTTTCGCGTGAGCTATGCTCTTTTCTTTTGCTTTCTGTCTTCTTCCAATCTACCTTTCCCCAACACGCGCAGCCCACTCTCATATACACAGAAATGCCAAAATGCAAAGGAGCCACCCAACCCCATCCATCCCATCCCATCCCATCCCATCCCATCCCCATTACAAGCCCCGAGATACTGGTAGCCTGACCGTACCATGCTATTAATTGTCGTGCCCATGCCTGCCTAATCTCTGCGATGTGACAGAGGTACCTCCCATAACCATATCTTATGCAACACCTGCCGCCAAACTTTCGTCCCTTGCTTCCTGCAATTCTTTCTTCCTCTTGGGTATCATCCATCCGTCCTCCCTCCCTTCCACATTCCCAGTTTCTCCACATCTCAACAATCCAGCATTTCCTTCTCCCTATAACCATCCATCTCGGCTCGTCTTTTATCATAAACTCATAAAATCTAATTGTCTCGTAGATATACCATTATGCCTTCGCTCGCTGAACGATAATGATAGCTCATCAAAGAAAGGAAGGGAAAAAAGAAGGAGAAAAAAAATCAACGTTCGCAAGCACGCACGTCAAGACACACACTAAAGGCGAAAGTTCACCCTCTCTCTATCTCTCTCCTTTCTCAGGACTAGTGCCAGCACAGAAGAACTTCTCTACCGCGCGCCTCAATAACCCTCAATCATCCTCTGGTTGCTGACACCACGGGTGGTTAAGAACCTGCTCAATAGTGATTCTCTGTTCGAGGTCACGATCTAGCATACCGCGGATAAGGTGGATGCTGTCCTCGCTCATCACGTAGGGCACTCTCAGATCGCGATCCATGATCTCGTCAATGCTGTAGAATGGATTCTCTTTGTAGATGATGGTGTAGAGGAGGATACCGAGTGCCCAGACATCTTGCTCTTTGCCGCGATATGGTTTGCCAGCGAGGACTTCGGGCGCTGCATAATCTGGAAAGCCGTCAGCAAGCTATGAATCTGGCAATACAAGACAAACTTACCAATAGTACCGACAAAGACATCAAAAGGCCCATTTTTGATATACGCGGCGCTGCCAAAATCAATGAGTTTGATGTTACCCTCACCGTCCAAGATCACGTTCTCATCCTTGATGTCGCGATGGACCACAAAAGCTTTAGTGTGAAGATGGTGGATAGCCCTTGCAACTTGGACGAAGATACTTCTGCATTCGTCTTCCTCCATATTCACCCGAAGCTCGATATAGTCGAAGAGGTCCATTCCTGGGAGTCCATGGGGAATCATCTCAATGTAATAGTTGACATCATCCTCGAAGAAATCAGCCATCTCAACAATATTGGGGTGTATCAATCCATCTCGTCGCAGGTAATCAAGAACATGGATCTCCAACGGAACTGTGCCTAATCGCCGGTCGCGGGTCCACGTGTCCACCAGGATACGGCGCTTTGTGACGTACTTCAAAACCATCTTTCTGTTCCCATTTTTCTTGTACCGTGCAAGTTTTACCTGACCGTAAGCACCTTGGCCCATCTCCTCAAGAATGACAAAATCATCGATGGTCTTTTTGTGAGCCGGCTCAACGATATCTGGTGCTGACTCTGTCTTTTCCTCTTCTACTGGAAGTGACATCTCACGGCCGACCAACTTGGCGGCTGTCTTCTTGGCAGCTGCCTTGAGTTGAGCGGTCAGCAAAGATGCATGTGAGTGTTCTTTCTTGGGTTCCTCATCTGATGATTCCATCTCGATAGGACTTGCGATCTCAGTCTGACCGGGCGATGGCTGGTGCAGAGGAGTGGCAGTTCCTGAGAGCAGCGGCGATGCGGCTCCAAGGTTCTGTCTCGAGGCGTGGATGTGTCGCGAATAGGTAATCCATAAAGCATAGACGAGTTCGCTTGAGGGCTCCATTTTCGGCGGTTTGATCTGGTCATTTTCTTCATCACTCCTCTCCTCAATCACGTGTTCATCGAAGACCGGGGGAGGATTACTGTCCGACTTCACGACTCTCAGTTGTGCATCTATCTTGATCTCAGATCCGTCTCTGTGCTTGGCTGGTAATCCATCTGGTCGTAGGAAATACGATGCCGCGTCTGCTTTGCCATCTCGTAGGGCAAGGAAAGCTCGCGCACGGCGAAAGCTGTGCTCAGGGATGACTATTCCGTCGACAAGTAAGACGCCGTCCTCCTCAGTAAGAATTCTCAAAATTCGGTCAAAGTCAGGTATCAGATCAGTGATTGGCCGTCCGTCTGGTTTCTCCTGTCCGAAGAGGGCTGCAGAAAAGACCGAGTTAGAGCTTGTGATTTTGAGCGACTGAGCAGAGAGGACCATGATTCCAGCTATATGAGGAAAGCTAGACACCCTCAGATCGGTACCACCTGGTACCCTGTCGACCATGCAAGGTATATTGACACGTCCAGAATTACGAGCTGTGAAATATCTTCGTTTCGAAACCTCAGCATAATCGAGTTCTCCGCTCTTTCCATCGATACCCTGACGTGGTATTCTTGGTAAGAGCTTACCGATATCCATTCCCACCCTCGTGATATTCTCTCCCCAGATTGGACCAGTCGACCCGGTGATTTTCGTTACTAGCGCATCTTCATCTAGACTGAGCACTGCAACGTCTTCGTGGATTTCCTCAAGAACCCATATCAAGCCAGCCTTCTTCTCTTTCACCCATAAACTTGCGGATCCGGTAGCGCCATTGCGTTTCTGGATTGGTACAACATCTCCGCAGAGTAAAACACCTCGAGATTTGTTGTTTGGATGATACAGGCCACCTTTGACCACCTTACCTCTGGAGACCATACTAGACCCAACACCATCATCGGTCTGTGCTCTTCTCGGCGACTTCTGGGACTGGCGAGAATTCGGTCTGTTGAGAAGGCTTGCAGTGACACCACCAGATCTTCCTAGCAAAAAATTGCTAGTTGAAGAAGGGGTGGGACTCGCCTGTTGACTTTGCGGTGATCGCGGACTTGATCTGCCAGACCCGGGTACCGAAGCTGTTCCCGGTGCCGCCAGCTTTTCCTCGAGCCATGCTCGTCTTTCCTCTCGGACGACTTCCATAATTCCCATCTTGCGTACTTCTGCATTTGTGACTCCAAATACAAGACAAGCAAGATCGTTTGCTGCTAGAATTGTATATGGCGGACTGCTTTCGGTAGTGAATATAGCTTGTGCTGCTGGAGCCCATCTGCTGGAATGGCCATGTACTGCAGGACCCAAAGGATGAGGAGTGGAAACACCGAAGGTGCCCCCAGCGGACTGCGGAATGGTAGGCGATAAGAGTTGGTCATGCAGAGAGTCGCCGGCGATATATGGCTGGGCAAGAGCGTCCATCAATTTGTTTTGTAGAGATAGAGGTGCCGTGTCTGTGAACGTCCGCTTCAGACTTGTACGTCTTGTGGATGGAGGAGATGTTTTGGCAGTTGTTCGACTCTCATTTGTGGGCGTTCGGGAAGAAGAGGTGTCGGATTCTATTTGGAGAAATAGATTTGGCACCTCTTTCACGTCTTCATTTTCAACTTTCTTTGTTAAACCCTCTTGTGCAGGTTCGGGGGGCGGTAAAGCAGGTCGTTTGAGGGTCAAGGGCGAGGATCGAGGACTTTCGAGAAGCTCATCGGGGCTTTCTGACCGTGGCAGGAAGCTGGCCTCGAACACATTTCTAGAATCCTCCGCAATTGCTGGTCCTGTCAAAGGACCAGCCCAGTGCGACTGTACGAATCCTGGGATGTTGTTTGCTCCCACTACTTTAGCTCTTGCCAAAAGCTCCAGCATTCCTTGCATTTCTTGATCCCCACTTACTCGGGCCTGCGCACTTGCAATCCCAGCATTTGTGTTGCCCCATCCTAATTTCTGTGACATAAACTCCACAGATCTTTTCAGAACATTTTGCCGATTGTGTATGAACTCTTCCGACTGGTGTGCGAAGGAGAAGGAATGTAGTGATTCGGAAGGAAATCGACTGAGGTCTTCTGTGAAATTTAGAACTGGCGAGGAAGGCCCGGAAGGAATGGCCATCGAGGCTGCTCGAGAATTTGATAGTGTGAGAGTCATCGAGCCTGAACGAGGTGCTACGATGGAGGCGTTGCGGGACGAGGAGTTCGACTCGGGAGCAGGTAGTGTAGGAGCTCGAAGAGGAGGCTGCTGTCGAATTCGCCTCAAGCCAGAGGCACCTAGGCCATGCTCGTGCTCCGTCATGACAGGAGATCTAGAAGAAGGTCCTAGTCAGTTGGCCAGACTTTATATTTGGGATACACAGGCACCCGAGACATTGGAGCCTTGTGACCGGTGTCCATATGTATTTCCCAGTCCCCAAAACCCAGGAACTGTGGACTAACCTCGACATCGTATCATACTCCGCAGCTGCCAGACCAGCATCGAACGAGAATCGAATGCGTGCTTTCTCCGTGCTACCATTCATCCCCAAAGCCAGGAGGTTTCCAGTGCTTCTATTCTTGGAGATGCGAAGGTCGCCTCCCGGACCTGGCGAGAGACTTCGCGAGCCTCCTCGTTCAGTCTTTCCTCGTAGTATATCGACGCCTGCAGAGTGGAAGAAGATTAGTACTTGGTAAGATACATTTCTGCGGGTTGCAAAGGACAATGTAAGGAAGAGGGGTGTCTTGGTGCGAGCTGTTATTGTAGTTCCGCGCTTGTTCGGTACAATGTCCGCTGGATGCCGATCCCAAATAAGTCCGGTGAAGGGAGTCAGTGTGTGTGCTAACAGATGTCAGAAGAAAAAGTTGTGCTCACCATGATGGTTCTGCCCATCTGGCTCCAGCATAATTGGACACGAGAGGTCGTGGGCGAGCGATTCGTGGCTGGAGGCCAGATGTCTTGGGTGGTTCGGGACTTGGTTTGACGTGACAAGCCTTCAAAGGCGCCGGAGTTGCCTACTGAGATCCAAATCGCTGCAAGGCTACCGTTGAAAAGGAATGTGGCACTCGAGTTCTGCGCGTAACCGTGGCCGTATTTGCGGTTGCCGTGTTCTGTGTCAGTTGGACGTCGCTTGGTTGAATAAAATCGATCGCTGAAGCTAGTAGATGGAATGTGCAATGTACGTTAATTCGACACGATAAATTGACTAAGGAGGTAGTGGACTCGACTCCTCTGGTTATATGCAAAGTATGAAGTGGCGTAAAGGAAGGACCAATGTGCCAATATGCGCAATATACAAACTGCAATTGCGCATACAAAGTCTTCTTCGCACGTGAAAGCAAGTGTGTACCGCGGGGTACTTGGATAGATGTCGTCGAGGAATTACGTGTGTGGAGGGAGACGGGATGCGAAGCGTAGAGTCTGAGCAGCGCCACTAGATACGATGCATTACAACACGCCAGTACCAGCCGCAATGTCAAACTTGTCACCAACCGAGGGTTTTGTTGTCGGAGTGAGGTGATTTTGGAATGGAGTGAAGCAATTCAGCAAATATTCGTTTCGTCACGAGCACTCGGGGGCAAGCAAGCAGAACAGTATTGTTAGGTCAGGTGTTGCTTTTCTCAACCATCGAATATTCTCTGAGCGCTGAGTTTCGAACGATCGTAGTTTTCTTCGGCGAAGAGTACCCGCCAATTGAGTCCGTTACTGTAAGCATGATTTGCCTCAGTCATCCCCCTATCGTCTCATCTGTATGCAGACGGCTCCCTTTTCTTTCAGACATGGCAGTCATTCACGATGCAGTCATGATTTCACCAGAGCATTCCTCTTCTCTAAAGCGGGATCTTCGTCCCCGAATTTGCTTGGCGACGAGTCATTGCCACCGGCGATTGTGCTATCTCCATCTGTTGCTGCAAATATTTAAGCTCAAGAAGCGGCAGTTAACCCATCAATGATAACGGTTGAGCTGATGTCAGAGTTGGACACTTTCCTCTTGAACATTATCACATGGCACTGCGGAGCGCTTTCAGTAGCTGTACCCAACTGACGATCACGTATCCACGAGACGTGGGATTGTTTGAATGGAGGATGCCAACCTCAATGGTTCATACATTTTCGATGATGCTAGCACAAGGTATGCGGAAATAATCCACGATTGAATATCAATTGTGTAAGAAATATTTTCTTTCTTTTAGCGATAGCTTTTGAGCGAGGAGGATTGCGTTTATACTTGCGCTTCCCACGCCTGGTATCCAAATTCGGAGTTGCCATCACTCGCATATCGATACTTGGTAGATTTGATAAGTGAGCGAGAGACACACTGAGGCTATACAATAAGTAAATAAATTCGTTATTCAGCCCTCCCATCGGAATGCTCACAGCTGTCAAGTGTTAAGCTAAGGACATCGAGATCGACGCCGTGGGGAGATCCCTGGAAGTGGCCCCGAGAAGAGGCTAGCGATTTGGAGAAGAGAACTTAGTACCACAAGAAACAAAGATGAATTGTTCTGGACGCTTGTCGCATTCATATCCAGATGTGATCACTGATCAGGTCGTAAGTTTGTTGCATCGAAGATGGAGAGTTTTGCGTGGAAGTTCAGAGCGATTTGTGGCGTGTGATTTGTGCCACAAGACCACAACCACTCGTTCATGGCCTCGTGACGCATTGCTCGACATCCTGAAAACATCGTGAGGTGCGCTGGCCGTTGAAAAGTGTGCGAGGGCGGGGAGACTTCGAGATAGGTTTCCAAAGGAATGAAAACACGCTGCCGATATGATATTCGGAAGAGCGACCCGCGCTGCGTGGCTCCGAGTCGTTCGACTAAACGCAGTCGTGTGGGAGTAGGTTTTGGTCAAAATGTTCCTGGTAAAGGAAACCCCACCCCTCATACTTGGTTGTGGTCCTTGACGCTGGCGTGCCACAGCTGCGGGACATGAATGGAGAAAAAGAACGGAAGTACCTGAGGGCTGGCACATGCCAATATAACATCACATCTCTGAGAGCGAAGGAAGGTCGCACCCTCGCACCCTCGCACCCTCGCACCCATCGTCCCTCCATGCACGCAGGGTCCAGCAGCTTATCGTCGTGGGGAAATGGCCATGGCCCAAGGACCACCGAGGACGCCGATAAGGCTTCCCACTTCCACGCTGGGTCTGGGAACAGCGCGTGGTATCGGACGAGATCAGTGCAGACATGGGCGTGGGCATGGTTGACAGCTTCCAGAACACCAGAACACCAGAACACCACGCCGTCCGATGTAGCGCCGGGCCCACGCCTGCTTGCTTTTCCCGCTTTCCAGCGCCGCGGACCCCAAAAGCTCAAAAGGAAGTCCACCAGGCCCACCAGGTCCAAAGGTTTTTCCGGCTCAGCCACGCGACGGCTCGAGATCCAGCGAACCCAGTTGCGGGAGGCGGGTAAACGACTCTAGGAAAGGCAGACGATTTGCTGGGACCACCAGGACCTTGGGCGAACATCTTAGCCGCTGGGTGAGGTGGACCTGGTGGACCGAAGAAGAGGAGTTGGGGGAGGATCCGAGAAGCTGAGATGTTGAGGACGGCTCGCAAGCACTCCGTGAAGGTCAATCCGGCTGGCCCACACGCTCTTCCCGATCGCTTCAGTGCGAGCCCGCGCGGTGCAAGGCGCAAGGTGCAAGTAGCAGGTAAGGTGCAAGGTGCAGCGTCGTGAACTGCCCCTTTGGTGAAGGCGCACGGGTCAGCGCGAGCCAGGAAGAGCCAGAAATCGGGGTTCCAATGCGTCTGGGCCAATAAGGGGTGCGCCGCGACACGCAAACGTGCTGTTCTTCGGCCTGGGAAGGCGAGTTGCGCTGCGTCGTGCGTGGACGGTGGGTTTGGGCTTGGGCTTCGACCAGCTGGTGCTCTCGTGTCTTGGGTGCAGATAGTCTGGAAGGCTTGCATACTGCCCTGCATCGTTCCGATATCGACGTGAAAGACCAACAGCGAGACTAGGTAGACCGACCGATCAGTGTATACTTTGCAACACGCACACATATCCTCTCCTCCTCATTCTCCCTCTCCTCTTCCTCTTCCTCTTCTTCTGGTGTACCTGCTCTGCCCTTCACCTGAGGTGCTGACCTGACTCTCTATCTCTGTGCGTTTGGAGAGAAAGTATCGGCTGATGGTCTCACGCGGTCCGCTATCGATAAGAAAGATTTTGGGTGACACCCCTCGGTATCCTCCTCCTCTCCCACTCTCCTTCCTTGGTCGCAGCAGCGCAATCGTCTAAAGTAAGAACTTTCTCCTCTTATAGAAGGACTCAGTTCCCTTCCGCTCGCTTCAAATTTTGCCAGAGTCATTCCCTTCGAATGATTGTTGACGTTTATCAACCTGCAGCACGATTAAATTCTTCGAGCTCGCGCCCCCTGGAACCGAGGAACTCAGCACCCGTTGTTTTGAGACCACGACCACCTGCAAATATCCTGACAGAAAAAAACCTCTTTTCCCTGTTTCGACGAGTTGGCTCCCATTTACCACATCTCGAGGCGTTCGTTACGACTCACCTGTCACTACTACACTTGGCATATTTAAGGCGTCGAAGCAGGAATTCTGGGGTAGAAGGTGATCAGCAAGGAAGGCGATAAACCCCGCATATAACGTCCAGTGCGACAATACCACCAAATATTCACTGTACACACAACGACGACCACAACGCCAGCCATGGCGAGCGCTCTGCCAGACATGATCCTCGAGGCCGACGGGTCTGCAGACATGCCAATTGAGCATTCTGAAGCTATTCCAATCGATCCACCGAAAAGACGGACCAAGCTACTTCAAGGGCTCCAACGAATATCGTCATCACCATCGCTCGCACAATTAAGCCGGAAGAGAGCTTCCAGCAGCCCATATGCTGGAAGAGGCACATTATCGTGCGTGAGCTTGGCTTCGGGCAGCTCTCCGCGACAGTTTGACAATTCGTATTCTTCGCAGTCTTCAGGTCCAGGTTACTCAACCGCACCCACCTCTGTCCCGACCACTCCTGGTCTCGATGCCCCATTCTTCGATGGCTCGTATGGTCGACTTCCAAATAGACGAATTGAACATGGCACATTCACACCTCCTTGTTCTACCCCGACAAGTGCTCTACCTGCGGACATGAGACCACACTCTAGTCGGGGGCTGTCTCCATTCCCAGCACATTCAGCAATTCCAGAGATACTGGAAGACTACTTTTCTCTCCCAGTTTCTGTGCCCAAGATAACTCGACGAGCCAACTTTGACTTCTGGGGAGACATACCCCATGAAATCAAACTTTCGATTTTGGCGCACCTGAAGCCAAAGGAATTGGTTCGAGTCTCTGTTGTGAGCAAGAACTTCCACAAAACATGTTTCGATGGGCAGCTTTGGACGTGCTTTGATGCATCCGAGTTCTACAA
Source organism: Phialocephala sp. D728 (assembly GCA_003988865.1). Classification (NCBI taxonomy): domain Eukaryota; kingdom Fungi; phylum Ascomycota; class Leotiomycetes; order Helotiales; family Mollisiaceae; genus Phialocephala; species Phialocephala sp. D728. The sequence goes on from QYAJ01000005.1 coordinate 473,275, forward strand.
GGAGATCCCCGCAGAGTCACTGGCCAAGATTATCGTATCTGCGGGTCCATTCATCAAGGATCTCAATCTGAGAGGTTGCGTTCAGGTTGAACATTACAAACGTGCGGAAGTGGTGGTCAAGGCATGCAGAAACCTTATAAATGCTACCTTAGAGGGATGCAGGAATTTCCAGCGCTCAACTTTACACAGCCTACTGAAGACCAATGAAAGATTGGCGCACCTGAATTTGACTGGCCTCACCGCGGTCACGAACGGCAGCTGTAAGATTATTGCTAATTCTTGCCCCTCTCTGGAGATGTTTAATGTTTCGTGGTGCACTCACATGGATGCGCGTGGCATCAGAACGGTTGTTAATGGTTGTCCAAAGTTGAAAGATCTGCGGGCCGGAGAAGTGAGAGGCTTCAACAGCATTGAGCTTGCTCAAGATATCTTCGAAACCAACAACCTGGAGAAATTAGTCCTTAGCGGTTGCATCGACCTGAATGACGAGTCGCTTCGAGCTATGCTCGCTGGTCAGGAGCCAGAGATCGACATCCTCACAGGCGTCCCCGTCGTTCCAGTTCGAAAACTTCGACACCTCGATGTGAGTCGCTGTACACATCTCACTAGTGTCGGTGTGAAGACACTTGCACATCTCGCCCCAGAGCTCGAAGGCCTCCAACTCAGTGGCTGCACAGCACTTACCGATACTGCTCTTTCGGATGTCCTCGCTACCACTCCGCGCCTGACACATTTAGATCTCGAGGAACTAACCCAACTCACCAACAACCTCCTATCCGAGCACCTCGCCAAAGCCCCTTGTGCACCAAAGCTCGAGCACCTATCTATCAGCTACTGCGAGAATCTGGGCGACACAGGCATGCTTCCCGTCATCAAAGCTTGCACCAATCTCCAGAGCGTCGACATGGACAACACAAAGATCAGTGATCTCGTCCTCGCAGAAGCAGCATCCATGGTCCGTGCCCGCTCTTCACGCACAACATGTGCTCGCTCCCGTCCCCGCGTTGGACTTAAGCTCGTCGTCTTTGATGCTCAAAACGTGACCTGGACCGGAATCCGAGAAGTCCTCTCTCGCAACTCCGAGATCAAGAAACCGAGCGGTGCACAACCTGGACCTACATACCCCACCGAGATCATCGAATTGAAGTGCTTTTATGGATGGCAGCAAACTGTTTTCGAGCACACGAAACGCGTTCTCAGAGGTGATTTACCTGCCGCGGGAAGACTCGAGAGAAAGTGGGCAGAATACATGATGGCGAATGAAGAAGCTGGTGCCGGCGGTGCTGGGGTCAGGAGACGACGCAGACGAGCAAGAGAAGCACAGATGCTTCATGCTGATGAAGAAGAAGGCGGTGTGGGAATGGGTGGTATCGGACGCAGACGAAGAGCGAGAAGCAATGGATGCTCGATTATGTGAATTAAGGAACGAGATTGTATGCATAAGTTATGTTCAGCATGGATTTCCGAGACGTTTTTCTTCTATCATTTTAAGTGCAGGAGCAATTGGGGCAAGAAGTAGGTGTTAAGATCTGGGTTTTTCATTGAAGGAGTACGGAATTGGCATGGATTCGCTAGATAGATTTATTCTTTTTCCTGGTTTTTACTGGTTCGGAGGAGTGACGAGAGCGTTGACACGAGTAAATAGGCATGCTGTTAGTACAGCTGATGGTGGAAGAGAGTGTATGTAGATTTTCGAATACATACAATTCAACATAACATCTCCATACACTAGTAAAGCCTTGATATCACATTAGCACCGGAGTCTGACAATTGAATCATATGAGCTGACTAACTGATCTGTGAGACTTAATTTTTGAATTATAAGAGCGAAAAAGTCTGTCATCTTCTGGATGAAGCCTGAGAAGCAGTGCCGGCGCAGTAGTGGAGCGGGAAGCCAGAGGAGAATTGAGGATCGGATTTTGCTGCTAGCTTATTGAAGAAGCTAGAAGCCAGAAGCAAAATCTGAAAATACCGAATAAATTGGTAAAGTACGGGCGATAGAAGCTCTAGGAAGTTAAAAGTTAAGAGACGAGTAGAAAAGGGGGGTTCGCCCAAGTTGGCATAGCTTACACGTACAGTAAATTACTTGTCAAAACCCATCATCAACGAGCGGGCTAATGACTTGTGATGATACAGGATTCATCAAAATTATTATATAGTAAACATTATCAATATCAAGACCTCGAAAGGGCTGCCCTACGTTCTCTCCTGAGTCGATTGCTGCAATTCCTCTCGCGCTTCCAGTGCTCGTAGTTGCTAGAACCGCTCCTCCTTCTGTTTCACTCCTGCTATCTCCTTTGTAGCCGCGCAGGCTCTACATCATCTCTCCCCCCGTCCGTTACGGTACGCGTCGTATGTTGGCTCGACTTCAGAACTTGCGTCGCCTTCCCATGGTGAAGGAAAAGTCGATGGACTAGCTTCCACAGGCGGCACTGGTTTTTGAGCATAAAATCTAAGATGGATTGGGCGACAGTGATCGATGCTGTGAAATATGACTGGGGCAGCCAACTCATGAAACGTGTTCGAAGCATTACCGTCTAAGTCACCAGGTATACCGGAATTTCCATGCGGTCTTGCACGTCTCTGACTAGCGCGCATCTCATGAACGGCCGCTCCGCCAGCTCCTAGAGGGTAGCTATCCGTGTAGGCAGCCTTTTTTAGACTAGATTCCTGAAGTTCTTGAAGTGTGCCCGTCGACTCTGGAAGTTCATCATTGTCCTTTTCGGGCTCGAGTACGGGAACTGATGTGTACTTCGGCCGAGTAGATGTATAGAAACCCTACTACTAGTAGAATGAGGACTATTGGTATCCCAACGCCGATGTCCACTTTGGCGCCGTGGGGGAACCGCTAGATCTAAATGCCCGTCTTCGACGGAGTTGGTTATATTTCAATAAAGTCTTGTGAGGGGCTATTCGCCATGATTTTGATACCGCTATCTTGAGAATAGGTGTCTTGATTGATCATGGTATCGTTAATGTAATCTCCTGGGGCGCCTCCGACAATATCAAAAATTTGGGTATGGAAACTGCACCCGAAGTTCATAAAGAAATGACTACAACAACGCTGAATGATTCTGAAAAAGCTGACAATACTCAAGTCCGAGATAGAAGATATGCAGAGGGAAAAAAGATAAAGTGGACCGGGACTCGAGCAGACCTCTGAGCGGAGCCTCGGTGCGCCTAAACCGTGCGCATCACTGTTGCAGCTCTCAAAATTCCTTAATACAATCTCTATTGGCTTCTAGAAGAAGATAACCTCACTTAGAGCTCCACAAAGAGTAAGACCTCCGCATGTTGCAATCAATTGTCAATGGATACGTAGTATTTATTTGCCCGGGCGCCCGAGATTGCGTGGTGCAATAAAGTGACACGTGTTTGCCACTAGGGCTCGAATTCAAGTTGCCTCAGCGTTGCAGTCGCCTTCTCGACGGGTTTGTCCTTGGAAGCTCCTCTTTTCAACTGATGACGCAAGCATATATCCAGGTTGTGAACAGAAAAATAAGACGATATCATAGTGCAGAGGTTATCAGTGACGCTGAGACCGAGTCCCGAAATCCTGATGAGATGGGATTGAGTGTGAACGGTGTGAACTGGTACCATTGGAAAGTGCATGTATTGAGTCAAGAAGAAACGCAGATAAGAAGCGCTCAAGAGTGAAACTGATAATATATTTTCGATTTGAATACTCGTGGAAACTATGGAGGAGTTACGGTAAGAACATAGGTGTGCTGGAAAGATGAGCATAGGAAGGGAGTTGGGCAGGAATAATGGGACTTGAAATGTCATCCCTTCTTGTGCATTTTGGAGGATTTAAGGAATATGATGCTTGCTGCAGCTTTTGAAGTACCAATAGGACGCCATTTTTGACGACGGTAGTCGAATCGTTTCCCTTCAGATACACCGTTTGGCAGATATTGCGCATGATCGATGACAGAGATTCATTATTAAAATGAATAAATGACAAGCTAATTCGAGTGACAGCAGAGCTATCGGCAGCATGGGGATCTGTAGCTGAAGATGATGAATCAGACGGTGCACACCTTCGGGATGATCGGTCTTTCTCTAAGCGCATGTTACTACTACCTTGAAGTACATCAAACCTACTCTCTCTCAAAGTATAGACAATTTATGTCCAGCAAAACTTGGCTTGGAGAGTTGGATAGTTCGAGCGCAAAGCCAGCATAAAGACCATAAAAAAAGAGGTGCAGTACTCAGCGTTCGAGCATACTTCTATCTAGATTTGAGTCGCAGAAGCTGAATTAGAGACGGACTTTGAACATCAAGAATTAGCTCTGCTGAAAAGGAAAAAGGTTTAACGCAAAGCTTGCCAATTAGTTGCCATCTACGCTTTCTAGCTGAAGGCGGAGGATGAAAGATTGGAATGGGAAGTGGGATATACGAAGTAGTTAACGAGGCTGAGACGGCGCTAGACTGTTTGAGAACTAGCTTTCTAAGCTGTTCATCATCTTCAGCCTCGGCCAAACAGGATGGTTTGATGCTTCAATAACCATCGAGATCCGCGATAGCATGCTTTAACATTCCATGGCGTCTGCTCAGAATAGTTTCACGCTCGAACATCCCAAAAGGCCTTGAGCCTATCTCAGTGACCAATGTCGCGACTTCAACCGCGTTCTAAATCCTTGGCAACCTCGAACGTATCTTCACAGTCTGCAGCTGCTATCAAGGAATTCCAATCGCGGCCTGCGACACCCATCACACGTCGAAGTACACGTCCACCATCCTCTGATCTGCTGTCTGAGCGTGCAACTCTGTTCCTTATCCGGCGGACATTATGCTCACAACTTGGTGAGAAGGGTCGCAGTACACCAACACCCATCGATGCACTGCTACCGCCGTTGACGAGCAGCAATGAGGTAGACTTACAGTTGTATGCTTACATCTCTATCATCATCAGAGATTTTGTTCAAACATGGTACGGAAGGATAACTCCAGATCAGACCTTTGTGGAGGAAATAGTGAGGATCATTGCACATTGCACACGGGCATTGGAGCAGAGACTGAGAAAGGTTGATCTCGAGAGCCTGGTATTTGATGAGCTGCCGGAACTGTTAGAAGCACATATTCAAGGTGCGAGCTTCACTAACGATAGAATGAGACTCGGGCACTAATGGTATCTAGCATATCGCACCTCGCGCAGTACACTACATCCGCCACCGTTTGAGCAAAACCCACGAAAGATATACCATTCCTTGTGGCCATTCGAACCTTTGTCACCGGTTCCTGGAGATGGAGACCAGGCTGCCGAGCTGCAACAAGCAAACGAGTCTGCGTACAGACAATTGCTAGTGCAAGGAGTTCTGGCCGTCCTTCTTCCCACAGAAGACTTGGAAAACGATTGTCTGACAGCTCTCGTGGGCCAGATTTTCTCAGACATGATAATAGGAGGCAGTATTGGCGGGAAAATCTGCGAGCCATGGATGCTATGGGAAGGTATCACGAAAATTGCGGAAGCAGTCAAGGCCCAGCTCCCCAAACCGAAAGCACAAGTTCGAGTTGAGAGATCAAACTCCGACCTCATGGGAATTAACCCGCCTCGTTTGAATGGAGGAAATACGAGAGCATGGAGGATCAAACGATCACTGCAAAAGACGTTTTGGTTGATCCTTCAATACGGATTTCTCGCGTTCACAGCGGTTCGCTTTTTTATTGTCACTTTTGCGACAGCCTCTTCCCTTCCATCTCGTATAGCAAATGCGACGAATACTAGTAGCCCGACACTATCGAAAGACGAGGTGGAGACGGCAGACTTTTCAAATACTGAGACCATATTCTCAGGTCGACAAACGATATCCAAGCAACCTATTATGAAGATGAAGATATGGTCTTGTGCCTCACGGTTGCTGGATCTAGACGTCCGCATGCCGTGGCTGAGCGCCACAATATCTCTTCTACAATGGGTCGCAATTACCGGGCCTGGGGAAATCGGGAACACGGACGGGTTGGTCGACAAGTGAGTGATGACTTTCTGAAACTCGTCCAAACATCTTTCATTTCATGTCCAAGCGCCTAACAGCTATGTCACACCGCATGAGCTTTCAGTCACTTGACTTGGGATGTCCCAGTCATGTTGAAGAACACGATATTTCCTCGTGCTGGTAGTCCAGGCCTCCCTATCTTCCGTTATCGCTTTGCATGACAAGCATGCAGTCTAGGGATGTTGAAACGGGAAGGCGGTAATGGCTGTCGAAGTCTCGATCAATTGAGCTCAGACTTCCCTCCACTAAGTAGAATTATTGATGCTGTGCAACTGCCACCCCATGCTTTGCTAGAGTCTTGATTTTCGCTTTTCGTTCAATGGTGTCATGCGAGATCAGCCCATGGCCACTGACGAGTTTCCTTTCCAATCGCTCATAGAGATGTCATTTCGCATAATCCAAAACGTTTTGGGCACCTTGTCCGCATAACCCGTCATTGCCACCCTTGCACTAGTTTCGCTGGAGAACGAGCTTTAGTGAGCCTTACGGCAGCCTTCTTTACGCGCCCGGCGTTATTGTTGCAAGGACCTCTTATCCGGCTGCCTCGCGTCGTACCGCACCTTCCTCCCGCACTAAACGTGCGCTCTCAGCCACTCGTTCCTGATGTCGCCTTGTCTTCTCTAGCTTCGCATGCCCTCCTCCACAATGACCTTAGAGCGACCTACTGCTGATCCTTACTGTCTCCGTCTATGGGATCTGGAGCCTTCCCTTGTAGCTCTTTGGGGGCTTCTCTGCAAGTCTGCTGCATACAACTCCAACATCTCCGTGTACACAATTTTCGAGCCTTCATGCATGGCTCTTCACTGCAGGCTCATGGCGCTTTAGTGGAGGAACATCCTCCAATCATCTAGTCATTGGCTAACATACGGTTGCTTATAGGATTCTCTCCCACGCGATTCAAACCCACGTGCTTGATCCAGCATTGTTGCCCTTGCTCTTGCGCATTGGACGCGCAGCGTTGTTTCCCAATAACGTTTTGGGGCCCCCACGAATAATACCCTCCTCTATCGAGCAGCTCCTTATTCGACGACGATGCGCTGAGACTATCTTGTCACTCATACCAGTCAAGGTACAGGAGGTATATTTCGGCGCCAGTATAGAGCGTCGACTCAAGGAAGTTGAGGAAGGCTTGAACGTGTTCGATGATGCTTATTGCAACAAGCACTTTCTATACGGGCTCGTGGAATTGATAATCATACGCCTGATGCCTGAGATTACAGAGAAAGGGGTTGCAGACCTCCTTGAGGAAAGGCTTAGCTAGCTTTCGCAAGTAACAGAATAATGGAATGTTTTCACTCATCCGAATTGTTGGATAGAGAATGTCAAAAGGGCCTCCCAAAATGCAAAGGGCCGCCTCAGATAGATTCGAAAAGACTAGACTGCCTGACTGAAATATGATCATTACCCTACGTCTGGCCCTCTTGCTCCCTGGAAGCATCTATTCCTGACCAGTCCATGCCGCTTGCTGCATTCCCATCTTGCGATATCTGTTCGTCTTCCCGCCACCTAAATGAATACAACCATGAAGCCTTTCCAGGTCTCATCCGATATGAAAACATCCAAAAGCCTCAATCCGAAGCCCGCACCACTGAGATCCACTCAAGGTAATGCTCCTAATCCAAAAGACACCGAAAGCGCAAGACATGCGCCAAAACGAGAAAGTAAGAAATCTTGCTTGCTATAGAAAAGCATAGAGACGAATAGAAATAGCGATTTCGCGTGAGCGGGAGATGTATCCTGGGGTATATGGTTTTCCGGATCCGTTCGGTGCCAGCCTGCACCCCGACCGAGAAGAGCGTGTAGAGAGTATAATGGTACGAATAGAAAAGGACATAGGTGAGAAGAGAAGAAATGTCGACCAGAGGGCGCTAAGGACGCCGATGTACAGTGGAGCAAAGCAGTTGAACGAAGTTGAACGCCGTTGAATGTGCTGCTGTGCGGATGCTTGTAAGGACAGATTTGAAGGAGTATGATTTCGGAATGTACAAGGTTTTTGGCTTCGAGTCAAGTCGTAGATGCAGTCGTTAGCAGCCTGCGCTCATGGATTGCTCCATTTTTGGGGCTTGAAGCTCGCAATCCTGCTCTGCTATGCGGTGGAGTCCTCCAGGTAGTGGAGCATTAGGTTGCAGCCGGAGCTTCTCGGTGAGCTTCAGGACCGTCATATAGTCGTTCTGGTCAACCAACCCATTGGGGGCCTGATTGAAGAAGTTGAGTAGGAGATCCAAAGCTCGTCGAGCGTCATCTTGTGTTGGAGAGCTTGGAGCCGAGGAGCCAGGTGGTGATTGTAAACCAGTTATTGGAGTGCCTGTCGACGGTGGTGCCATGGAGCCGTTGCTACTGCTGTGGTGCAATGGAGGGGATGAGATGGCAGAGTCCATTCCAAATGGTGGACCCATCTCATGGATAGGAGAGTCCAAAGCTGAAGAAGGTGCAGTCACAGGCATATTATACTTTGGCGTCAACGGCTCATTTGACTGCGAGGAGATAAACGACGGGTCGATTCCAAGCATTGGAAACGTTTGGCTACGTGGTCGCTGGAAATTGTTCCCTGGTGGAGGCAATCGAGACTGCTGTGAGGGCATCCACGAGCCAGAACTGTCAGGAGAAAAGGCAAAAGGGGCAGTTGGACTGGTGGGTCCTCCTGAAAACGAGGAAGGATTGTTGTCTGTGAATGCACTTGACAGAGAAGTGGTGCTTTGAGAGTTCGAATGTCGATATCCGCTGTTCTCTTGGCCAAACTCCAAGTACCCGTTTAAGTTCTCGGATCTAAGATCTTCATTACTTTTGCTGCCAGACAATGGCGAGGGAGATGGTAAGCCACTAGGTGACGTCGGGGAAATGCCATTAGGCGTTTGTGAAGCTGAGCCACCAGCTGAGTCTGGAGCCAATGATCCACTGTCGGAAATGTTGGTTTCTGATGCTCTTCGAGTTAACTTGGCTGCTCCAATTCCGTTCTTTTGCTTGAATTTCTCCAGCCAGCTGGTGCTGTTGGTCTTCAAATGGCTTTCGTTATTTCCCACGGTGGTTGCAAAAAACCTAGCCTTCTCTTTGATGGCAGAGTCCGTCAATGGATGACCTTGCTTTTGCATGTTTCTCACCCAGTTCGATAATGCTCTTTCGATATCTGGAAACTTCCCCTTAGCACGCTTGACAGGAGACAGGCTCCGGTCTTCTGGGAAAAGATACTTCTCCCGCTGGCGGAGGACCTTGGACACAGTGCTGTGGAGTAAGTCTTAGTACAGCAATATATCACATGTAAGTTTGGACCATACCTTCGCTCAACACCAAACATAGCTACAATCAAGTTAGTGAGACTCGAAGATCGTAGACTATTTGTTGCTTACCTCCAATTTCCGTCTGTTTTACGGACGGATTCTCCTCATGGTACTGGCACATTCGTCTTCTGTCACTGTCCGTGAGAGTTTTGCGCGGAGAAGGCGTGGCGTGGATCGCTGGCAGCTTTGCACCATTCCCTTTCACCACAGGAGCTGATACCGGAGGAATTGCAACTGGCGGTGCTGAATAACTTGCTGGGTTTGTCAAGAGACTGGGCCATGTTGGGTTGCTGGGCATGATGAGGGGTAGCAACTGCTGGTGAGTCGTGTGCGGCGGTGGAGGCTGCGGCATTCTCGGTGGATTGTACGATTGCTCATTCCCATTGTGTTGAAGCGGTTGCTGCATAAATGCAAAACCTCCATGTTCGTACATTGGCGACTGGTGCTGCGACGAACTGTAACTATGACTGATATCAACCCATCCGTCGTTACCCCCATAGGTATTGTCGTGCGAGGCGTGGTGCTCATGATCCATCCCAATCTGCGCCATCATGGACTCGTGCATTCTTTTAGATATATGCTCGGCTCCAGTAATGTTTTATGCGAAAACAATGCAATTGCAAGACGATTGAGTGATCGTGCTCTACGCAAGGCGTCTCGATGGTGATGTGTTCCTGGCTAAGGCAGTCCCTCAAGAACGGCAGACTGCATGCATGATAAGCAATGGTTCCTGGCTGCGGCGTCAATATCTGAACCCTGTCTCTTCGCTGCAGCGGCGTTGGAGTTGGAAGTGGGAAGACGGTCGAGTCGAACGCGAACAGGTGCTTAAACGCGCAAACAGCATAAAAGCAAAGTAGAATATGCACGTCGAGGAGACAGTCGGTCTGAGTGCCGGAAGTGCACAGAGATGGAAGATGTATGTGCGACTCGAGGTACGGGGAGGCAGGTCGCAGGGTGCAGAAGCTCCATGTGCGGAGAAGCTGTGGCTTTAGTGACTGGATGCCGAGTCAAGCCCTCCAAGGTCCGCAGGGTTCAATGAGAACGGGTGCGAGGGTAGCCTGTGTGCTGGTGGCCTGTCTGGCCTGTCTGGCTCGTCTGGCTTGTCTGGCCTGTTGCGTGCCAGGGGAGCTCGATAGCGTGGGAGTGGGAGAGTGCAGCGTCGACGGTTGGGATATGGGAATGGGAATGCGAGCACCGGCGACGGCGCGCCCATCAGCAGCCCGGCACCAGCAAGCAACTGGTTTCCAAGGAGGATACGAATGTCCGTACCGCCAGTCCCCACCACCAACCAGCTCCAGCTCGAGCTCGAGCTTGAGCTCGACACCTCGACACTGGGCGAAGGAGCGGCCGTCCAAGTCCATGCCATCCGCCTCACCTACCGCACCGCACCGCACCGCACACCATCCTCTGACCAGCGCGGGAGCAATTCGGTGGCCGACTCGCTTTCCCTATCACGAAGACTCGGGGTTTGGGGGCTCAGATTAAGGGCCGCTCTATGCGTCTGCATTTCCCCTTCCGGACGGGGGGAGATCAGAATAGTCTGTTTTCGATGCGATCTCGATTCACCATACGACTCCACAACAGAGCCTGCGAAACAAAACTGCTTGCTCGCATACGCCATACGGTAGGCCCTAGATTGCTGATGAACGCCCTAGTCCGTCTAAAGCAGTAACGAGTAAAGGTAGAGTAGCGAGCAGCTTTTTACTCTTGCACTCTCAGTCGCCCGCGAATCATTGCGACGCTGGCAAACCACCACTACCACTAATCCGTACCACTCACACAACCACGTTATTAGCCATGTATCGCGGGCCCATCGGTGAGAAAGTCCACTTGAGCACGCGGTCCATCTTGGACTATGGGCCGTTCCTTCGACGGCACTCTTCCCATACCAGGCACGAGGCTTTGCTCAGTTGCTCACTCTCACCACGCCATCAGGCCAAAGGAAGGCATGAACTGCCACTTTTGCGGGCCCCTTGGCCGATATCGTTTCTGTCAGCAATCCAATGGTCCCGTCTCAAAACGTGGAGGTTGGGAGGATTAATTCAGGGAAGGCAATTGGATAAAAGATATGAATGCAGCGTCGAGGGTCCAAGCGGCTTCTCGTCTCGGAAGACATCCGTGGTCCGTCTGGCTGATGAGCATGCTGGTCGCGGTCGAATATTACCATATTCTTCAACGATAATGTTTTGGATCCGATTTATCATCGGTCGCCGCGGGAGCTCGAAGGAAGAGAGGAAGATCGTCTGCTCGCCGAAGCCTTGGCCTCCAGGCTCTACGATCTACAGGACCAGAGGTACGCGTGCTCAGCTCACGGATCAGGGCTGACTACTGAGAGACGGGCCTGCACGAGCTGGAGACCCTAGGATCTCTTTTGTAACGATGCTCGAGAAATTCCTAGCGGGACGAAAGAGGACAAACGCAGGAAACGGCCGGATTCGGGAATTAACGAATGTCCCTTGGTTTCTTTTTCCTTGGCGCATCCATTATCGTCGCATTGAAACCTGCGCCGTGTGGCACAAGAGTGGTGGCAGACTCCAGCTCAAGATAAAGGATCTTCTTTCTTTAATCCCATCAGCCTCTTTCAGGCTTTAGCAGAGTAGTGGCTTGAATCGTCTTGCTGATCATTCGTTCATCCGTCGTCTCAAGCCTCAACGTTACCCGGTAGGAATAAAGTCCATCGTAGGTTCCTCGGCTCTTGAAAGATAATCTTATCTGCTCCGGGACTGAGATACGGACCGTCTCGTGTTCTAGACTCCCCACCGGAAATCAGCACCGCACCTGGACGATCGTTTCGTCGAGCATCCTGTACAACTTCAGGCTCATGATCGAAATGTGCTTTTTCAGTTTCCAATTTTCCAAGGGAGTTACACGATGAGCGGGGGATTATTCGTCAAACTAATATCTGTGAAAACGGGTTCCCATGGACCCCACCATTCTCGGCGCTTCGAGGTGAACTTTGAAAGGCTGGCTTGAGCAAGATTCTGTCGAATTAGTTTCGACTATCCTAATTTCAAGAAATGAGTGGATGAGAATTTCCGGAAACTCGGTAATTTTGATCGCTGCCATAGGCTGAATGAAGCCCCTTGAAAATAATAAACGTCGCTGCTTTTCTGTCATGCTAAGCGCTGAGCGCGCGATGTCCCGCAATGTCTGTGCACCCGTCCTCCCATGCTCTATCATCCGCTCTTATTAGATTGCAACTCAATGACAGTTGTTCGGTTATGCAGCTCTCTGCCTTTAGGGCTTGTTCTCCGACTCGCGTGTGGGTGGATACCCGGGGTAAAAGATTCTGGTATTAGTTCGAGGTTTTGGCTGCAAAAGTGTGAGATCCTAGGCAATACTAGTGCGGCAAAACTCTCTCGCCAGATATTGAATTAATATTTTCCTTGATTTGATTCTTTCCTCCCTAAATACTGCAGGGCGCAGAACAACGTCTTTCCTCGAGCAATAGTGGAGAGCCGCACGAGGCTGGCTGAACATCTTGTTGCGAAGAGGGAGATCCTTAGCCGTCAGCGACGAAGTTTCTTCTTTTTGACCGAGAATGATGCCGTCGAATTCTGGCAAAGCTCTGTTATATACATCAAAGTATTCCTTCTAGCTTCACATTTCCTGATCCTTTTCTGTTGATTAGGGTAGTTAAGACGCACGTATGCCGTCTTGGCATGCTGGATTTTGGGTGGGATTTAGAATCATCCTAGCCTGGTGCCGTTTACTTTTTGATTATGGTGACTGTTTGAGGGTCAGTGGAAAACCGGGCTCCCAGATTTTGCCAACAGAGATGTGGGACTTACTGATATCCTCATCAGCTAGTGTATGACTGTTTTCTAGTGTTAGCATCTCGGTCCTTTGTTTGATGATCGAGAATCATAAAACATGACACAAATTCACAACATGTACAAATTTGAAAGAGATGAATATGATAACACGAACCTTAAGCCAACCCGTTGTGGTTGGTGCTTGACGGACTTGCCATATACGATGGCAACCCGGAACTGTTCGACGATGGTTTTGTGGATGGCATTGCACTATGATCGTCAGTCAGAGAGTCGTATGACATGACATGATCTAGAAACGCAAGATCAGCCACTTACGAAATCTTCAACCGTGCACTTCGTGGAACGTAGGACAACTGGTTGTGTGTAATCGGGTAATTTTCCTTTAGGCTTTGTGTATACTCTCACAAGGTTGAGCTTATCCCACCTGCACGGACGTTAGCAGGGAGGACATCGCAAAGAGCCTGGTAACCGGAACACTAGGGTTTAAAAAGGCTATTATGAAAGAAAAGAAAAAAGGAAACAAGTCCCCAATTGATTGGTATGAAATAACAACATGGGGTCAGATCGTAAGTCGGAAACTTACATCTGCTCCAGCAGCTCATCGATATTCCACCCATGCTCAGATGAAATTGGGCAGGCATTAGGAATCCGATAAAGCAAATCCAGCTCCTCGATCGATATAGCATCAATTTTATTCAACGCATATATGACTGGAATATAGCTTCTGCTCTTGGCTTCCAGAACGTCAATGAGGTCGTCGATTGTGGCATCACACCGGATCGCGATATCTGCTGATGATATCTTATACTCGCCCATGACAGCCCTAATCTCATCATGATCAATATGTGAGAGTGGGACGGTATTTGTGATGCTGATCCCCCCCTTATCTTTCTTTTTGAAAACTATATTAGGCGGCTGTTTGTTGATTCGAATGCCGAAGCCCTCAAGTTCGTTCTCGATAACAGCCTTGTCAGTGAGGGGTTTGTTGACGTCTAGGACGATAAAAATCAGATGGCAGGTTTTTGCCACGGCAATAACTTGTCGACCTCTTCCTTTTCCGTCCTTGGCACCTTGGATAATACCTGGCAAATCCAACATCTGAATCTTGGCTCCGTTGTATTGTACTTGACCGGGTACTGTTGTAAGCGTTGTAAATTCGTATGCGGCCACTTCGGAATGCTGTCCAGTAAGTTTGCTCATGAGCGTACTCTTTCCCACAGAGGGAAATCCTATGAAACCAACACTGGCTACGCCAGTTCTTGCGACGTCAAAACCTGAGCCACCCCCTCCACCGCTCGTCGTAGGAGTCAAAAGCTCTCGTTTTAACTTGGCAAGCTTCGCCTTGAGCTGACCCAGATGAAAACTAGTAGCTTTATTGCGTTGAGTAATTGCCATCTTTTCTTGTCAGTAGTTGGAGCAGGATGGATATTAGGTCGAATTCTTACCTCAGACTCAATGTCCTTAATCTTATCTACTGTAGTCGCCATGATTGTGTCTTTGTAGAATGAGCTGAGAGATATAAGTAGAGAACAGACAGGTCTTCAGAATAGGGCTGTATGGAGACGAGAGTTCTTGGATTCCAGTTTCAATGTGGATGGGTGTGGGAAACCACAATTCTCGTTTGGGTTCGCGAAATTATTTAGAGGGCACGGGCCACGTGGGCGCTGAGGCTGTTTGATCACGTGATTAATTATCTCACATATCACCAGGCTGTGCTAGAATTAGTGGGACATTGGATATATAATATGATCGGGCTTCACCCAAGGCATGCCTTTGACTTGAAACCTCCATATCTCTACCATCCATATTCCTATCAACCATAACTCTACTATTTATATTTCTATCGTAGATTGAGAAGTAATGTTACGGCACTGCCTGCACAATGGTCACATGACCAACTACGCTGTATATATGGCCTGGCTACGCTAGGCCTTACCAGGATTCACATTCATATTATATTTACCACTATCACGCCCACTATAGGCTTTCTGTCACAGACGAAGGGCTGTAGTGGGTATGGTGGTGGTAAATATGAATGATGATTGTAGTAAGGCCTGGCCTGGCCATGCCATATATATACAGCGTAGTTGGCCATGTGACCACTGTGCAGGCAGTGCCGTAACACTTTCGCCTGTTACAAGTAAGTAAAAAAGAAAATAAGATAGTAATACAGTCCTTGAGTAGAATAGTTGTATAATATAAAACGATAGCGGTTTCACGTAAGAGTAAAAGTGGAATTTATAATTAAAATATTAAAAAAACGTTAAATAAATCGAAAAGTAATTTGATATAAAAGTTATCGCAAAATCAATTTTCATATATTGAATCGGTAAAGAAAAGAGTGCGGAAAGGCCTTAGCGTTGCAGAATAGGTGTTTGTATAGAAAGATATCTATTGGGATATATGAGCATCGTACGGCCCGGCAGGTTCGGCATTCGGAAGTACATCACGGTGCTAAGGTTACGGCTAGGGCTGGTGCAGCATAAGGCGTTTCGTAGGAGCCTGGGGCTCGAATCATTCATTAGATATATGTATCGTACGCTTCTGTGAGATAGAGAAGGTAGACACAAAACTGCAATACACTTGGACTACCTAGAATATAGGGTAGCCTGCGTGTGTAGTACGTCTCAAATCCATTACATACGATTCACGTGAATACCGAACGACTGGTCGAATTTAACCTGTGAAACCATCAATATCCATTGACTATTGTTATAGTACAACTGCTCTGCACTATTGTGTTTTGGCATTAGTTACGTGCCTGGCTTTACTTAAGGCTGGTAGCACCTTCTCTTGCACTTCAAGCTCTTCACCACCACTGCAGCGCTTACTTTCTGTGACAACTATGCTACCGAAGGGCAACATATATTCGCGGTATTTTCACGTGTTTTTACGTAATGTAGGGGAGAAGTCCAACAAGCAATCAGAGGAAACCTTCTTCTTCGTTCCTCGGTCAAAGGCATTTATTGCGACCGTCTGCCGACTGCAATAAAATCTAAAAAAGTTGCTAAATTGGCTATCGCAGAATGCACGTTGGTGTATGCTCTGGCAGGCGTGATCCTCTACTAAAAATCCTAGAAGTTGCTGGACTTTCGAGGCCGTCGAGTTTGCAGCGTTCCAAAGCATTTTCGTACGCAGACAGACGTTGCTCCTTTCAGAATCCACATACATACATACACTATGGATCCTTCAACGCTCTGCAAAGTGTTTTTTAGCCTTGGGACAGCTGTTGACCTCGGAGGAACGTTGATTCCCTCTTTCAGGGAAAATATCATGAATTACGGCTCCCGCAGCATCAGTTCTAAATCGTCCACATCTAAGAGTTCTAAAACGAAGCTAGGGAGTCTTTTCGAATACATTGCGGCTATCCAAGTTCCTCATACATGGTTTACTCATTACTATGTGGCCTCAGTGGCCTCGACAGTATTCTGGGCTCATCAAATATATACACATGGGCCAGTTTTCGATTACCTCACTTCTTATTCAACAAAGAGCCACGAGGGCATGACCATCAACCAGGTATTTCTGGCATGGTTCTTCATGGCAATCCAAGGGTCTAGGCGCCTGTACGAATGTACTATTCTCACAAAACCTTCGCGATCAAAAATGTGGTTTGGGCTTTGGTTGATTGGCATTGCATATTATATTTTCATGGGTCTTTCTGTCTGGATAGAAGGGATTGGTAAGCACAGTGCATTTTTGCTCTTGTTCAAAGCTGATTTTTCAGGCACATTGAGTCAGAGGGATGTAGTACACTTGGAATTCTCAAAGCCATCCGCCAGGACTCTCGTCGCTGTTCCGCTCTTTCTCCTAGCATCTAGCGTTCAACACGATTGTCATCAGCACTTGGCCAGCCTTAAGAAATACTCTCTCCCGCATCACCGATTCTTCCAATCCGTTGTCTGTCCACATTACACAAGCGAATGCCTGATCTATGTAGCCATAGCAATCGTGGCGGCTCCGGATGGCTATCTCTTGAATAGAACGGTGCTAGCAGGTCTCGGATTTGTGGTTTCAAATCTCGCCGTGACGGCAGAATCAACGAGGAAGTGGTACGTGGAAAAGTTTGGGGCTGAAAGATTGGCTGGTAGGTGGCGGATGGTACCGTACGTATATTGAAGGTATTAGTGCTTGCCAAACATACCCAGCTTACCGCCAAGTTTTGAGACCTTCAAAACATCCCGATACGTGAGACTTGTTCGTGTCAGTCGTTCAGATCGCCCATCCTGGATGTCTAGAGGTACCCGCAGGAGATCCCAGTTTGCGATAGTGGTTGGTCCGAGACCGACATCTTCTGTGATGTTGTCAATACCGTGCATGAAGTCCGAGTATATTTGGCCCGTCGTAATGAGCAGACTGCGAGGCTCTTGGAAGATCTTCCACTTGGGCTTAACCTCTCGACCGCCATCATCCTTTATGCCATATATTTCGAGGCATAGTGAACCACCCAAAGAGACTGTGCAAACTACCGGATGATAAGCTCCACCATCTTTGTGTGGCATTATGCCTTGACCTGGTTGATATTCGTTGATCAAAACGTGGTTTGGAGCCCCGTGAGGGCTGTCGGAGAAGATGTGGTCCACTTTTGAAGCAGCGACTTGATAGGACATGAGTCGAGTTATGATCGGGTCTGTAAGCCATTTTGGAAGAGGGCTATCAAGGAGAGTATTCTTGGTAAGATCGGATGGCCAAGTCTGGAGCCGCCTCTTAGACAATTGTTTCCATCGAGGCTTCGGGGCTGTCTCAATCTGATGTTGTCATTAGGGTGCCCAAAGCTAGACAGACAACAAACCTTGTCTAACAGTATCTGCTCCTCTTCATGACTTATGAAGTCCGAGATGTAGAAAGCGCTCGACGGAAGACCCTTGATGCGTACATCTTCGAGACTTGCTGGAATGGATGTTAGTTTCTGTGAGGCCATTTGGGTAGCAAATTGTGGAATTTGGATGGGCTGAGCGTAGGAAACCGGTTGGAATGTGATTATCGCAGAGTAACGTTGATAAGATCCTGGGTATGCCCACCAGCGAGTCGTTCGTGAGGCTCCGCTCTTGCAGGCAAATTATTTTCTTCTATTCTCGTCTTCGCTGCCTAGAGTGCTCTCAGGCATGGGTACACAAAGCCTCACGCTGCCTCTGAGAAGCTCAGAAAGGCTCGCTTGGCAGAATGACTTCTGATACAGACAGATGTGGTCCATATGAGTCCTCGAGATTCGTCCTTGGTTGAAGTGCTCGTATGGTTATAGCAACAGTGGTAAGCTTCTTGCGCCCCTTTTCCGTCGGGCGAGAAAGATCACCAGCCCTGATGGTGCCCGTACATCGCGTAGCCGAGTCCAATGAAGTGGGCTTTATCGACCTCAGAAAATGAGCTTCTTTCATTAAAGATCACGACAAACGTCGCAGATTCACGATTTTTACGACTATTCCAGTATTTGACGATATCGCATATCTAAAACCATCCCTGAGTATCAATAATCCCATCTCTGCGATATCCCACGACCCGACTTATCCTCTCCATCACGATAGGACTCGGATGATCCTCCTTGTCCTTCCTCATCGACACGATCAAGGTGTCTCCCAATCAACCGGCCCACGATGCTGTACAGGAGAAGGCGATACACGGGCTGAATGATATGGATGCGAAAGGCAGTGTGGACGCTGTTGCCTCGACACGCAGCGAGTCGCCCGATGTACCTGCTGCGGAGCCTGACGGGGTGAAAAGCGCATTGACAGGCACCCCGAATGGCCTCAGATCATCACCGCCTGCATTATTAACTGACAGTGCGATGGATATAGATCCTCCTCGTGGTTCTGGTGCAGATGTCGCAGAAAAAAGTGACTCGGAGGCTGAGACTATTGTGCTTCCTGGGAAAGATGGCCATTCGCCCTCAAAAATCCGCAAATCAATCAAGCACGAGGACCAGAGCGAGGACGAGGAAATGAAGGATGCGCCCAACAGTCTGGATGTTGATGCTGACGCTGATGGTGATGAACTTGTTGATCATGAAGACATGCCAAATCCAAACAAGTCTACGAACGCAGCTTCCACGTTGGGGAAGAGGAAGCGCTCCAAACATGGAGTCGCCAACGATGATAACGCGCACCTTGGAAATTCTAGTGGTCTCAGCTCAGTACCTACCTCACCTGTAGCTACAACGCGCTCATCACTCTCGAAACCAGCAGCATCGGACTCTGAGGTCTCGAAGTCGCCCTCACCCCACTCGCGTTCTCGGTCTGCCGTTCGTGATAAGGCAAAGTCTGTAGATAGGGTACTTCCTCGTCGAAAACACTACGCCTCGGGATCAGGAGACGAAGATGAAGCAGGATTATCTGGATTTGGGAAGCAGCGTGGTGCTGGAGATCATAAATCAAACAAGGACGGTCGTTTAACCAAACACAATACCGAGGCAAGCCCACGCAAGAGAACCAGGTCATCATCCCCACATGGACGGGCTCACAAACGCAGTGTCTCCAACCAGCTCCCTTCGAAATCGTCGCACGGATTAAGTCACAAGAAGAAGCGTGTTCCAGCTCCATTGCAGTCCACGGAGTATCATTCTGATGAGTCTTCTGCAAGTGGTAACTCGCATCCGCGAAGTTCACGATTACGCAGTCTCGCTGCGCCTACCACAGGGGAATCGACGATATCACCCGCCAAGATGGCTCCGCACAAGAAGCACGTCAACTCTTCTGGTCAGACTCAGCTAGCAATTGCCTGTAACCGGGGTAGATTGGAAGCTGTCAAGCAGAAATATGAAGAACGCCCAGACGATCTCAATGTTGCAGACAACGCGTCCAATACCCCTCTCCATATTGCAAGTCTGGCGGGCTGTGTGGATATTGTCAAGTTCCTCATCGACACGGGACATTGTGAACTCAATCCCATCAACCTAGATAAGGACGCCCCACTACACGATGCAGTTGATAACAGACATGTCGAAGTTGTCAAGTTGCTCCTTGATGCTGGAGCGAATCCAAATATCCCCAACAAGAATCAGAATGAACCCCTAGAGCTTCTAGATCTCATGCTTGATCAAGATGAAGGAGATGAAGGCGATGAAGATGAACAGGAACGCGAAGCTGCGAAGATGGAAATTGCTGAGATGAGAAAAGCTATTATGGCTGCAAAACGGAGGTTTATGGATGCTCGACGTGGCTCAGAAGACCACCAAATGCACGATCACGGCGAAGGTCGTGAGTCTCACCCGAAAGAGAGTCCTCGACAGACTCCCCCAGCCCATGAGTCGCTGACCAGCGGTCCTACAATTCGCGGCAGAACTGCACGGTCTATGATGAAGACAAAAGAGCGCAATTTGTGGATGGGCTATACGGTAGAGGAATTACGAAAAGCTGCGACTGAAGGAGATGTTGAGTTTACTCTCCAATTTCTCAATGTCAAGTCCGATGTCAATGACCCACGAACGCTCTACAATGCTGCCAGAGGAGGCCACGATGCAATTATCAATTTGCTTTTTGCACTTGGCAAATTCGATCCCGATCCTCCGCCTTTCGATGGACTACCACATGAACAAGCGACTCCGATACTGGCTGCAATTGGCAAGGATGACCATCTAGAAGTTCTCAAACTTTTCACACAAAATGCTGGCTTTGACCCTACTAGACGAATTAAAGGTGAAACCTACTTTGAGATCGCGAAGAGGCGGGCTGGCCCTAAATGGCTGGAGGAAGAGCAGCTTTTCAAAGAAGCATTCGAGGCTTTTCAGAAGACACATAAAACGTCGCCAAGTAAACCTCGTTCCCCTGGCCTCCGACGAGACGGCCGAGAAGGAGACCGCGATACAAAGAGAATAGTTCGTCCAGATGATGCTCAAATTCCACGGACTCATAAAAGAACTACATCTAGCCCTAAGGCCAAGGAATCAGATAATAGCAAAAATCTGCATAGGAGTAGCTCATCAGTTGGCCAGTCGAAAGATGGACATGGTCTTGTTAAAAGAGGTCCCGGCCGCCCCAAAAAGGAGGAGAGTGCTATATCCAACGCACTGTCTGACCGTGAGACGAGTCCTCTTGGACCACCCAAGCAGAAAGCCCAGCCGAAGAGATCCGAATCTGATTTGACACTTGTGTCGGAGAACGAACCTACGGCGAAGCCACGACGAAAGTTGGTTTCAGGCAGAGAACTCAGAGATGAACGAGAACTCGAGAAGCAAAGGCGCGCTAGCATCGCTTCCAATGCTTCTACCATATCTCTTAAGGACAAGCGCGAGCGAGTACCACACGATCCAAAATCGGACAAGTCCGACGGGAAGTCGAGCCCTAATCTCTCACGAATGTCTAAGAGTGCCAGTGCACCTCATAACGAGCTGGCCGCAGAAAAACAGTCTTCTGATAAGGATAGGGCTCGGTCGCTGAAGAGAGACGACTCAAAAGATAGACTCACTGCAATTCGCAGCGAAAGCCCTGTGAAGAGACCTCGCAAGAGCGAAACTCCTCCTCGATCAGGCATGCAAGAAGTGACTGTTGCGTATGACTCTGGTGAGGCTCCTCAGAAACGGCGAAAGCTAGATGGGGAGTCCAACGGACACAAGGTGGATACTACCTCTAGCTCATCACCAGAGCATCGGACTGTGGGCGCAAAGTCGAGTGTGCCTAACGAGAAGCATAAGTCAACCGTGGAAGGGAAGAATAAATCTCGCACGATCCAAAAACAAAGCGAACCACGTGATGGCAAAGATGGGAGTAAAGCTGACAAAACATCACCCAATCGTCCAGCTAAACTGAAAACTCCAAGTTCTACGTCTGAGCTTCCCACAAAAAAGCAAAAATCCCACGAACGACAAACTGAAGACACACGCGGTCATTCGGCGTCTGTCAACTCGGATGAAGAGGAAGCGCAGCGGCAAGTACAAGTTCGACGCCAGAAGAAGGAAGCAGAAGCTCTTCGGCTGAAGGAAATCGAGGAAGAAAAGGAAAAGGAAAAGGAAAGAGAAAGAGAAAGAGAGAGGGAGAAGGAGAAGGAGAAGGAGAAGGAGAAGGAGAAGGAGAAGGAGAGAATCGAACTTGCGAAACAAGCTCGCCTAGCTCGAGAACTTGCTGAGAAGGAAGAGCAAGAGAAGCGGGAAAAAGAGGAAGCCGAGCGAAAGGAGCGCCAGCGAATAGCGGATGCTGAAGCTCAAGCACGAGCTGAGGAAGCTGCGCGGTTGCGTTACGAAGAGCAAGAGAGACTTAAGCATGAAGAACAGGAGCGCAGACGTGCAGCTCATGCTGAGCAACAACGCGCTGAAAGAGCAAGAATCGAGAAAGAGAAGCGTGAGGAGCGATTGGCAAAGCTACCACTTCTACTGAAATGGTTCGATATGATCACCGAGCCAAAATCTCTTGAGGTTGCGAATCTGTTCAAAACTATCGTTGGCTATCGATACGATACTATCAAACCCGAGGCTCAAGGTCAGCCAAATGGTCGAGAGCAATGGATGCTCAATACTCATGCTGCTCTTCTTCTGGGAGAGAAGGATCTTCAACTTTCACGGTGTAGGTTTACTATAGAGTTTACTGCAATAACGCGCTAATCTTTTGGACAGATACCGCATGGGATCGTGTACACTTATCTCTTCTCCAGAAAAGAGGTGTATGGATGAACAATAGCACAGATGGGTTGTACTCGCTCTACAACCCTCCTTCATCCAACTTACGCAAGCAATTTCCCAGTAATAACGAACCGGGTCATTCGATCATCGAAAACAATAAGAATCTCTTTCTTGATCTCGATTTATTCTTTGTAAAGGTTTGACCCTCTTACGTACGCACTTTTAGTACTACCTATTAACTCTCTCAGGTGTCTGAGTTTATGTTCATTGTACCGAACTTCCCACATCTCCGCAGTATAGAATTGGAAGTCAAATACCAGGAGCTTCGTGAGCCGCAGTCCCAGTTGGACTCTAGTCGACCCTTCAACCAAATGAGATGGAAGAACGATCCAGAGACGGTTCCAGGTCAGATGTGGGCACCGAAATCAAAATTCTATCTCAATGGGGAATTCATCAGGCAAGGTGAAGTGCTGAAAACGAACATTCTCAAAGAGGCACCTCCCCCCGACAAGTTCCCTAGGCGCGAAGGCATCACACGTGTCCACGAAGACGATCCTGATTACGAGGAACAGTGCAGAAAACAAGGCCTATACGATCGACTACCTGGCTATCACTCATCACCGGTGTCATCCAATAATCCGCACTTGAGAGATCTTGACCACCATAACGAACGCGTTAATGGCATCACGCCGCCCATGTCCGACAAGTCTAAGTCGGTTAATGGTGGTAGTCCTCATCGGACCTCTCTTTCAGAATCAGTTGCATCTCATAATCTTCCTAACGGCGTCAACGCGGAAGACGCTAGTCCTTCTGCTACTCTGAGTGAGGCGCACAATACTTAATTGTCTGAGTCATGTATAGATTTGTGGTTTCGCTACCTTCCAGTCATCAATATTGAGGGGTTTTGCTACTATCATGAGAAATGATCACGGTCCTGGTTCGTCTGGCGCTATAACGGCTAAAAGGGGGGTTGGGCGTATCTGATACATGCTGTCGTAAATATAGCTCTTGTTTGGGTTGAAAAAGCTGCCTGGGTCGAGCAAGTGTACATTACGGCGAGGCATTGGGGCGTATCTCGACAGGACTTCACGTGGTGTTCTCAATTGTCCAAGTAGGTGTGTCAAAGGCTGATGATGCAAGAACAGCTATAGCACAGATAACGAAATAATCCTCGCTGTGAAGGCATTTATACATCCTCTCTGTATTCTGTAGTCTCGAAGAAGCACTACATTGAACTCCATTCAGTAACGAGGCAACCAAGATGATCTCAGGGTGTCCGCATGTCCCCTCTGACTCTGGTGGCCCTTTTGCTAGCGGTTTTTTGCTATGAGACTGCCGAAGGCTTTGTGTAGGTTTTGCTACCTTCACAGAGCGGTGCTACGGGCTGCCCCGCCATTTCGGCTGATTCCTTCTTGTTGGCAAGACGAGATGGTTAGAATCGACTCTGTTCCTACGAGCCTGCATGAAATGCAAAAATACCAGTGATAAGAGCAATACCGCAGCTCCAATACGACTGTGAGTGCGCTCGCCGACCAAGTAAAGTGAGCTTTCAGGCAGGGCGTAATCCCAGGCAGTCCTTTTGCGGGCGCGATAGTCCTGTGCAGTCTCGGGCTCGTTTCGTCACCGAATCCCCATCCAACATAGCAAGGCACCAGAGGCACAAGTTTGTCCTGCGCTAAGAATCTTCAGCTGCTCTCCATATGAGATATCGAAAATATATCAAGTGGGATTAAATAATGATCATTTCTTGTCGCTATTCAGGTCTTTGACGATGGTAGGACGTCGAGCGCGATAACAAAGTCCGGTCGGGGCAAGAATTTTATGCTTGTTTTGATGTCTGGAAGTGAATTGGTGATTGGAGAGGTGCGATGGGATGAGTAGAACTGAGTTGATGAGGATGGACAATTGTTCTGACAATATTTTCATAGCGTGGCGTCTGGTTTTAATGCGGAAAGCGGTCTCTTCCCACACTTGATACAGTTGGGTTAGATCTATTGTATCACAGTATAGAACAAAACTGAAATCGAACAGTACTCAAACCAGTCTCCATAAAGTAGAATTCTCCTCTTTATTCATGCTTCCTAAGAGCTGTTCCTCATCGGCCCAGACCGTGCATGGATACTCGCTCACCGCTGGCTATAAAGTACAATACACACCTTTCCCAACCGCTTCATAATCGTGTCTCATGTCAACCCAAGCAAATGAAAGCGCGTAACGAAACAAGCAGAGAGGAGCCGAGACTCATGAATGACAACCAAAGTCCAGAGCCCAATGCGAATCCCGTAAGGGAAAAAACAGGAAAAACAACGTTAACTCCCCTTCCTGAATCCAATTCAAGTCCCAGTTCCAATGCCAGGCTGATGCTTGAACTCCGACTGAAAGCTGAAGGCCTAGAAATACAGCGATTGTCCCGAATAGGAGATAACGAATTCGCATCCCAACTGCCCCTTCTCATGCCCCTTCAACTGCTTCAGAATAATTTCTCCAAGATCCGGTCCATCATCAAGCCTCTCCTTCATATGAATGATGACGAGCTTGACGCCTTGCAGTGGCAAGTCCGTACCGACACGAAATACTGGCGTCGATGAGGCGGCTGAATCCTGACTTGTCGTACTTCCTTTACGCTCGCCACTCATTGATGCCTCCTCCGTGCTTGACATATAGTCCCAGGCCTCTCGGCGAGTAGTTGGACTGACAGGACTTTCGTGACGTGTGGATTTTCGGCGCCCGTACGGCAGCAGGAAGGTACCATTACCGTCCCCATCAAGCTTTCGCTTTTTAGCATTTGGTCCGCTCTTCGCCATGTTGATGGTGAGCTTGACTTCGTTGGCTAGGACTCTGAGTTCTTCGACGAGGTATTTGGGTGTTAAGTGGCCGAATAAGAGCTCTTTCTGTCTCGAATCATCATAAGAACACTCGATGAATATTGCACCTAGTAGACCGGTGGCAATCTTGGGTGCGGCGTCACTCCAGACCTGTCGGTTGCGAGGCGAGTATGAGATTGAATCTGGCTCTACATCACCAAATATGAGGACCTCCTTTTTGGTAGCTACATCGCGGATAAAGTAGGCTGAGCTGTCGTACACACAGAATTGCTTGGAATACTGGTCAGCTTTCAGACTATCATTTGCACTATGGCTTGATTGTGAGCCTGTGCGAATCATTGGCTGCGAAGTAGGCCCTAATCGCGGTGACGCTTCCAGGCCTGGGCTCGTTACGAAGCTGGCATTGGAGCCTCGGTGGTTATGTCTTTCGATGCAATGACCGTGGCTTACGCTCCAGGTCTTAATACTGAGACCATCAGACACCTCTACATAACCGTCTCCTAAGGCTGGAGAGCCACCCTCGACTAATCTTGAGTAAGTGACCAAGCCGGCTCCATTGTTTTCATCAGTTAAGTTCGGCCAGATGATGTTGTTAAAGATGTGGTTCTTAAATGCCTCAATGGTAGAGGGCAAGCCTGCCAACCTCTTTGGACGAGCACTTGGCAGAGATGCCGTATTGATGATAAAGCCAGATATATGATCCAGATGTGGATGTGTGATGAGGAAACACTCGACTAGGTCTCTTGTGATATATGCCGCATTGGCACTAGGTGACGAGCCTTCAGATATTTGAAGCCCTTCGAAAGGCCCATCGACCAATGTAAGCGGTTTTGCTGGCGACTTGCAATCTTCTGTACGTATAGACTTGTGCCCTTCCAGTATTCTCGATATTGCTGCTAGGTGGACACCTGCATCAACTGCAAGCAAGGAATTCTTCCTCCATCCAGACGCAGTCGAACGGACAAGGAATGCTGTAACATTATCTTCTTTTGGCCCACCTCCAGCACCCTGTAAGCGCCAATGTCAGTCTAGTCCTCGCAACAATTTCAGCAGCACCTCTGTCGAGAAGTCGTATATCTAAATAAGCTCAGGGTTCGACGATAATGCATGCACACGTGACCATTCCAAAGAACGGGAAATCGCCCAACGCAAGGACAAAGGGATTGTCTTCGAAACTCAAAACTTGGAATCGCAGTGCATCGCAATGACGCAGGCGCCCCTCTAATCCATTCCCAATTCGACTCGACAAACGTCACCGCTTTCAACAAGGAGAAGAGCTTACCAAAACTATAACCTGCAGCGCCGGTTGTTCGACCCCTTCACCCATTTCACCCATTCGCCTTCCCTTCTCGTTGTCGTAAATCTCCTCTTATGTTTGACGGCTGATGTCAAGGTAAGAAACAAGCTTCTGGAACGTTGGATCCGGGATTCGAGCCTCGTGCTTATATGCAGAGTTCCGTTGTTGTGTTACCTTTGCCCCCCGTGGCTGGAGCATGGGCGGGATGCCGCTGGCAAGGAATCCGGGTCCTGCACGTGATCGCGTTCTCGTTCCGTTTCGTGCGGCTTCGTGGCGTGGTTGCTGACTCGGTGAAGAGTTATGTATTAAGTTATTCCAATTTGTCCGTTCAGGGTTGGAGATGAGGTCTTGGGGTTTCTGGGTTTCTTTGAAGTAGAATTACCGCCTTTTTGTGTTCCAGTCCAGCTCGAAGGGAAGGCACTCTACACACTTTAGTCTTCAGCCCGCCTAGCCTTCCTTTCCCGCCAAGAACAGGCAAACGAGGCAAACTAGGCACCTTCACACTAGCTCGAACCATCACCACCATCACCTCCGTCACCACTATGAACATGACTTGCCCTGTACTCCGTGTCCGCACTCTTGACGGGAACCTGGTTTCCATTATTAGCGGGGCGTTGCACCAGTGATCTGTCAGGCCAAAGTGAGCAAGGCTCGGGGTGAACGCATCATGAGACGTCGGCTAAGACGCGTCGAGTATAGTAAGATGCCATTCACAAAGGCCTTCTTTCTGCTCCCCTTTAAGCTACAATTGCAGCAGCTATCCACAACAAGGGAACACTTAATATGAAGTCGTAGATACTTCGAACGCACAATGCAGCACTAATATCACCGTGTAGCCCCGCATCCCATGCCTCTTTCTAGCAACATTCATAAATAACACCCCACGCCTTCCTTCCTCCATTGAAAGTGAATCCAAGCTATGATCACGGAAAACGTCCCAAAACTATACACTGTTCATGCCTCGTCTAATCCATTCCTCATGCCCGCATTTCCATTCCGTTCCCGATGCTCCTTGTTATCGGCCTGCAAGGTTGAAATGCATGATCGCATCGTTCTTCCACTCATCCTCTTCGTCGTCACTGGAGGCGTTCTGCACCCGCAAGCCACCGCGAACCTGTTGGCTCGGGAGACTCCACAAATCTCCCTCACGCCCCTCTACTGCAGGTAGATTGATTTGGGGTGTTGTCCCAGGTTTTGGCCCAATCCGGGGCGGTGGCACCTGAGGAGGCTCAGCCGTTCCAAATCCCGGAATCTCATAATCCTCCGTAGGGTCAACAAAGTTAAAGTTATTCTTTTGAGGATCGTAATCATCTACTGGGAGTTCAAAATGATTCCTCCGAGTATCAGTCGGAGTGTCGTCGCTCTTCGTAGATGTTCCATTCTCGCCTTTAGGTGATCCAAGGACCGAGTCGTCGTAGTTCTGCGCTGGCATCTCGGAGATGCCGGTGGGCAGTGGAACAAAGCTATTCTGCGCTCCAACTTGCTGCCTCTCAAGCTCGCGCTCTTCAATGATTTGCGGAGCAGGCTCCACATTTCGGAGACTGCTTGCCATCACGCTGCTGTTCCGGAGGCTTGCAATGCCACTTCTGGGCTCCATGGTCTCGGTCACGTCCGAGAGGCCTGATTCAGGATCTCTGATGCCAAATTGTGCCATCGTTCGCATCTTTCGCGTGACCCAGCTAGCCAGGATCTTCCCTCGTTGCTTTTCTCCAAGTCGCGATCGAGGGAAATCGCCTCTATTGACGAACGCGACAATGTCGACAACGATCTGATGCTCATTGAGGATGGCATTGACAATCACAGGAACAATCGACGCAAGGTAGGCTTTCCTGCCGACCTCAACTAGTACTACAATAAGTCCACCAGCCTGGAAGACAGCACTGTTTCGTTGTCAGCTTGATCTACGCTAGTTCTCATCTTCGTGGATACTTACCAGCCTCCAGGTACAATATTTCGGTGGCACTTCTCAACCGAGTATTCGATGTCCATTGGGAAGTGACTGAGTCCATTGATTTCAAAAGTCTCGCCTATGTTGCCCAAGACGAAGAGAACTTGCATGTCGACTTGTGCACCATTAGGGCCAATAGGCCTGCTAACATTGTGCAGAAACCCAAGATCCCCAGTGCGGATGTACTGAATATTAGGATCGCCGTCGACAGTCCGGCCATCAAATCTCTCTGCGTCGAATGGGTCTTTCGAGCCATAGAATGCTCTTACGCAAGCCTCAGACTCGACCCAGATCTCGCCATACTCCCCCTCATAACAAAGTGTTCTGCTTTCTGGGTTCACAATCGCAATCTGAGTCGACACCGGCACCATGCCAGAATCTTGCACCAGGAGAGACTTGGGTTCTGCTTCTGGATCGACTGGATATATCATGCCTCTTCGGAGAGCCTGTGTTCCAAGCCAAAGTTCAATTGGTTCGATACACATATATGACCGTGATGCGACCATGGGATTGAGAACGTGGGAGTATATGGTGTTGATGGCAGTCCGATCAAGGCCCGTCTGTGCAAAGTGAAGACGTACTTTCTGGAACACATCTACACGAGGACGACCCTCCGCGGAAATCATCATGTTCTTTAGTTCATGCAATTGGAATCCTTTCCCAGGCATGATAGCCATGGCGTGATCAAGCATTTGAGGGGTTGCGTATGTATCTTTGATCTTGTATCTTGATAACGTCAAGAATAAGTTGACCGGATTCTGTGCAAACTCAACTGGAGACACAAGGTAGGTAGGCGCACCGACGAAAACTCCCATTAGACATGTGTGAATGAAACCTAGACCACTAGTACTTCGGACGCAGCCAAGTACTGGTCTTGAGCTTGTCATCTGGCAAGTTTCCTTCTGTACTTTACACATACCCATGATCGTGTCGTGACCCAGCTGAACCGCAATACGTCGTTGGTCCGGGGTCCAATATGTCCATACCAGGACAGGATATCCAGGCTGAACCCATGTTGGCTGCATCGTCAGTCCAAGGTCTCTGCATCCGTTGTTCTGTTTTGGCGGCTTTGTCGTATTATAAATGCTTGGAACCGAGACCTTCAATACTTGCGCAGACTGCTTGACGTGCTGCGATACGGCTTTCTGCTTCATGAGGTGATCAACATCTTGATTGACCAAGACCGCACGTACTTTGTAATCCGCAACCATATGAAGGTAAGCTGGCGCATCTTCGTTCATTCGATTCTGGTCCAATGGAGCCATCGGTATCGCTGTGGCGCCGAGACAGAAGCATGCATGTACTGCATAAACAAAGTCTTCTGAGTGCGTATACATGAGAATCAGGTGGTCTCCAGCTTTAATCTTGACCTTGTTCTTCAGATACATGGCAACAGCAGCCACTTTCGTGTCGAACTTCTTCCACGTAATGCCTTTGCCCTCCTTGCCTCTGCCGTCAATCGTGCAGTATGACAATTCCTCGGCTTGCCGAGCAACTCTCCATTGCAGTAGGTCGACAATGCTAGAAAAGTTGTTTAGAGGGGTGGAAGTGCGGTCATCAATCACAACTTCCCGACGATCAATACCCGAGTATTGCTTGTCGCCTGGCGACAGAATGTCCTCTCGTGTTTGGGAGGCAAGTGGTGACCAGATACCGCCGATAGGATCCACACCGATTGGCAGGTTGAGCACTGCCCTTTCAACACCAAATTTTACGTGCACACACGGCAAATTCCCAAGATCAAACTCTCGTCGACAAAGCATATTGCCGATTTCTCTTCGTCCATTTTTCAGCACCTTTGGCAGGGTATTGGGAGCTGTGATCATCACACAGTACACACGCAAATGGTGTTCTTGCATCAGGACTTCCATGCACCTTTCTGATAATGAATCAAGTAAAGCCGTGTCTAGCTGTCGAGGTGGGCCACCCGACGTTGCTGGGGCTGTGGAGGCAGATTGGGACTCTAGCAACACGATCGGCAAGTGCTCTTCATTGACGAAAACGTCAAACGCAGAACAGTCGTAGATCTTTGGCACATTCTTCATGATGCTCACGATGATGTGTTGCACAAAGAAGTATCGATGCTCGGCAATCTCATGCCCATGCTCAACCCATTCGACTTTCTGGCGGATTCGATCTTCGTATAAGCCTAGGACAAAGATTTTCCCTTCAATGACAGTACCCAGCAAGCCTGTCCGGAGGAACTCGGGCTCTACCATCATCGGCGTAGGATCACCAGGTGCAAATTTATACGGCCGAGCGTGAAAGATCTGTTCTGTGTGTTTTGGCAATGCCCAGAAACCTCCAGATAGTGAAGGAGAGTCGACCCAGATCTCACCTACGGAATGAGGAGTAGCAAGCAAACCAGTTTCTGGATCCACAACGGCTAGAGTTGCGTCGGGTATTGGAAAGCCAAAAGCGCCAACTCTTACTGTGCCGGGCTCACTGCCAGCCTTTTTGCGAGCTTCCTCTCCTATTGCAACAACGACGACTTCATTCGTCTTTAATGCTTCCCGGTCTAAGAGAACTTCGCTTAGCTCTGTCCTCTCTTCTTGCTGACTTGGGGCTGTCGTTCCACCACCGATGAGACTGGCAAAGCCATTGCTAGTCGTGGTCTCTTTCTCTTTCTCCTTGTCTTCCTTTTCCTCGACAGACTGTCCATCTGACATGTCCAGTTTCAGAGGACACCCCATTCGTTCTTCCCCGCCGAGCCAGTCACGCATACTGATGACCATTCCACCATGTTCCGGAAGACATAACATTGGAGCAACTAGCTCTCGTGCTCGAGGATTTCTCATTGGGCGAAGCCATCGATCAGCTAGAACTTCGTGGAACTCACTATCCACGGTGAGCGCATCTATCAAACACATCTTGACGTGCTGAAAATTGGGTTCCTGCCCCTTTTTGAAGTTTCTGGTAGTCATAGGATCTTGCTGATAATTGTACGCCGCTCGCTTGAGCCCTGGATAGTCTGCTAGCATCAATGTAGCTTTGTATTTTGTGATAAGATGTGCGTAAAGACCGGGTGTCTCAACGGCTTTGCTCTCCATCCAGACTGTGGTGTGGCCCCCATAGACAGTGAGTAGTACGCCCAAAATCATGCCGATGCCCTGTCGCGGATCAAGATAGGAGAGCAGTATTTCACTATTGTTTCCACTTCCGGCCATCAGCCGACCGTTCTTATCCCTTAAAGCCGAATGGAAGGTATCGCCTTTGCCTGATGGCACAGTTGAGAAGATCGCGCTCAGACAAGCCATCTGGTGCATGATGGTTCGATGGCTCATAACGACACCACGCAAATCTCCAGTAGGCGCACGGGAGAATTCGATATAGGCAAGATCAGGTACTTGCAAAGCTGGCGAGTCATCCTTCTTCTTTGGGTGAAAGCTGCCGAATTCATTTGTCTTCCACCATTCCACTCCTCGAGGCCAGTTAAGTTTCTGAGTTGTTATATCGCGTTGAAATGCTTTAAGATTATTATCGGTAGTTAATGCAAGATGCGCCTGTGTCGAGGTCAAAATAACATTGAGCTTCCCGTAATCTTCGAGATCATTGATGGGTACCGCAACCACTCCGGCGATGAAACAACCAAGAAGAGCAATAGCAAAGTCGATGATCTCGGTATCTCGGTAGATCAAGGCAACTCTATCTCCTCGATACAATGAACTTTTATCCCGTATCACCTGGGCCACCTTTTCAGCTCTGCTGGTAAGCTTGTCCCAGGTGATGGAAGCAATTTCTTTGCCCTTGCTATCCAACACCCAATATGCCGTCGTCTTAGCAGTTGCTTTACTTCGGTGTCTTAAAACTGCTGCTATGTTGTCGAACCTCGACATTGGAACATTACCATCGTGTGGATCATACACAGCAAAAGGTACGTCTCGAGGTTCGAGCGGCATCTGATATTCAAGTGCAGCTGGTGGTGGGAGATCACTTGTAGTCAACATGGGTGGAGCCATTGCGGCTGTGGGTGAGAAGGCATCGCTCGAAGAATATCTGTGTGGACCACCGTACGAATTGTGAGGCCCATGTTCAAAACCTTGCTGACCTGCGAAATCGGAGAAGTAGCCCTGCTGCGATTCTCCTAGCATTGTGCCGTGCGAGTCCATCATAGTGCCTGAACGGCTCTCGTATGGATCACCTTGGTGCTCCGTATATCCAGCTTGATGAGCGGGGTTGAAGGCATAATTTGATCGAGAAACAGATGCCATCGTCGTACTTCGCTCTGCGGAATTCCCACCAGAGGCGGGAGTGGCTGGGAGAAAGGTTTCCTGGCCGTAAGATGATTTCCTCAGTGTTGGATTGTGGACTCCCAAACGCAATTGCGATGGTGGTCCAGCATATGTAAATCCACCTTCTTGTGCTCGATTATTCCCAAAACTTGGATATTCACTACCTATTGTGTCCAGTCGTCCTGCAGAACCTGATCTTGCGGGCGATTGAGGTGGCACCTCTGGTCTCGGACCATAGTTCTCAGAATAGTCCCTCGAGTTCGCATTAAGTGCGGCAAGTGAAGCATTGCGGGAACCATCGTTCGAAGGATGTGCCGTGTTATCAGGTGAGTGTATCCGCAAGCCTTTCAGATCATTCGCAGCAGCTGAGGAGCCCAGGTACTGGGATAGTAACACTGTTCGTCGTTTTTGATATCTACCGTATAGTCAGAAACAGCGATGATAATGACAACGCAGACTTCTCGCAACTGGAACAGGATCTCGTACCCTTTTTCGGTGATATCTCCCTCCTAGAGTCCTACCAGTCAGTGAATGTTCAAACCTTCATTGTAGCTGCAGATATCCTACTGCTGTAAAAGCACAGGTACACAAGCGCACGCGACAGGGCATGAAATGGATGTTCATTATCGGAAACACTGGCACTGACCTCCAACTCATGCTCGAGTTCTTGCAGCTTCTCCTGTAGTTCGGGATGGTTTGCCTCCATGCTGGCAGTCTCTCAATCCGGGAACAAGCTCCGGCAGCCAGTTCCTCGCGGTATGTATTCGAAATAGTCTAAGGGGTCGCGAAATTGCTGATACCATAGATTAGAGTCGCCAGAGTTTGGCGATCAGTATCGACTTAGTCGTTTGAGCAACAGGCAGACAGCATCATTAAGACATAACTGAGATGCTCAATGACCTCGTTCCTGAAAATGATGCTGCTCTTCGTATTCCGACCTGGATTTGACATTAACCTGGGGAGACGCTAGTCCTTTGACGGAAACGCCACTGCGCACGGACTTTGGGCCACAATAAACGCACTGGAAGATTTCCACTGGACCTTTTTCCCTTTCATATCACTTCTCTTCGATTTTGAAGCTGGGACAAGCATGCAGCACGCTGCAAATGATGACACCGTCTATCGTATACGCTAATATCTATATTAGTATCACTCGATCCGACCAACCTGCTTTTTATGATTTGATGTGTCCAAATCATAGATTTTCCTTTAGACGACATGGGACTGCGTAGATACCAAGCAGTACGGGGAAGATTTGAATCGTTCCACACAATGACGAGCGGCTTGACAAGTTTCGCCAATGCAGGTCCGGTGTTGTGGATATGAGAATGGACATCTCTTTGGTCCGCCGTCCGGATGAACGTCGTCAAGCTTTTGATCCATTCTTGACGAAGGGAATACGTGGTCGAAGCTAAATGGTATGTTTGTGCTCTCCCCTTATTAGCCGCTCTCTGCATCCGCTATACACAATGATGATAAAATCAAAGATTATCACAGACCTGTTCTGAACATTCCATGTGGATATATCTTGGAGACCTTCTGATCAAGACCTTAAGACCTTGAGATCTTTCGTGGATTGGACCTTAAGACCTGAGGACCTAAGCTAATTTCCTTCCCAAACAGGCCTAAACATTCTTAAAGTGTCAAATCATCCTCTCCTGCATTCGAGAACCTCAATTTGACACCAACAGCACAGTCAATGACCTTTATCAAGAATATCTAAGCCTCGAAAACCTTCGACTAGGTCTTTCAACCATTCTAGGTAACTCATCAATGTGATTGTCGTTTCAGCCCCACTGCATGTTACTCAATCCTCATGTAGAATGAAGTATTGTTACCCAGTGCATTACTTGATCTTCCTTTTTTTAATTTTTTTTGCATGGCCTTCTTTGTTGAGGCTTTCTGTCTGATATGGAGAATTGGCTAGACTCGATTTGGGGTTCGATAGTCGAAGTCTGCACAGCTGCTATGCAGACCTACAAAAGACATCATAATTGTCCAATCATTTGAAATGTCTTCTTTGTCTACAGCTCTGTCTTTTATTAGTAGCCAATTCGTTGAACAATTGAGCTCCTTTCACCTGCCTTTGTGCAAGAACTTGACAGTCTTTTGTGCAATCTCGAATGCACAACAAGGAAGCACACCGAGATCTCAAGGATCCGCCAGACTACATAAATATCACAATCCTCATTGTGAAATCCTGCTTCCTGCTCATATCATTCTCACCATTTGCTATCTTCTCATTCTTTCGAAATAGCATTCTTCTACCTTCAACACGACTGGATCGTGCCTTACTCCACTTATCACATCCCCCACCACCTCAAGACAGCTGTTATCACCAGTATCATTAGCAATCATGGACTACTCCAATGATTTCCATGCTACTAGCAACAATAACTTGTCTAGCTCTTGGAGCGACCTAGAAGAATCACAGACTCGAGAACTCCTAGATACTACTGAGTCCAATCCTCTCGATGAGTTTGACTACGATGCGTTTCTCGAAGAACCACTGGATCAGTTCGTCGCTCCACAAAGCCTCGACCAGAACAAAGACAAAAGTGCTCACGCATTGAGTTACGATTACGACGAGTTGATGAATATGGATTTTGCACCCAGGTTTGAGCTCTCGGGAGATACAGATCTTTACGCTATTCCGGATTGCGAGATCCCCGTTTCTGATAATCAGGGCCCTGCTATTCCGATTGAAGCTCAAGAGGAAATCAATACCAATACCTATGGTACTCCAGCGTATGTAGCTCCAGTTGCTAGCAACCGGAGCCTCACAGCCCTACCTAGTATCATCACAACCGAGGCACCGTCTCGTCAAGGTCCAATAGGCATGTATCGCAACTATATTCTCAACGCTTTCACAGATCCATCTACTCCTCTCAAAGTTATCGACAATGTCAAGTATCCCTTTGAGAAAGAGCTCCAAGTGGCGCTCGAGCGAGAGTTGCAACGTCAGCAAAATGTCCTCAACTTTCAGTCCGGCTATCTAGCAGTAGTCAATGACAGAGCCAGGCGCGAAGAGGAAGATATGTTAATGCAAGAAGACCTCCAAACCTATCTCGCTTCTCTCGCGCCTACAACTCCCGCTCCGACGCCTGCCCCAGTGGAGCAAGACGACGAATTCGAAGTAAAGAAACACGGCAACAAGCGTCCTCTCAACATCCAGAACTTCGACCCATCCAAGTTCTACCAACCGCTTATTTCTAAGTCCGAAGCTTGGGGAACTATTAACCCCAAAACCGACGAGCCACTCTTCCAATACACCGCGTTCGGTGAGCTCAACCCCCTCTCCACCTATACGGCCTCCGAATTCAGCGAGTACATCGCAAACCACCCTCTCAATCGTATCTCCACATCGACAAAGAAATCTGGCCTCGCGCTCTGGATCCAGACCGTCCCAGCAGACTCTGGCCGTCGCTACCCGAACCGAGTCTCAGACAAATGCCGCTTTGCAGGATGTCCCGATTCCCATCGAACCATCCGCAAAGGCGACTTCCGTGTAGCCTTCGACGAGCAATTCTCTCAATCTAAGACAACTGACCCGTTTCACAACGCTGGCTACGTCCACCTATTCTGCCTTGAAAAATACCTCGATTTCCCTCAACTATGCAAAGACTTCAACGTTCGGCCCGATATTCGCATCCTCCGCGAGGGCAAGAACAAGATGGCTATCACGCGCGATCATCCCTCCATGGAGGATATCGTCAGGAAATTTATCGTTAGATCTTTACCATGGAACAAATTCGGGACTGGTGTCAGGCCAACAGACTACTATACTCACACATTAAATTATCTTTTGACGAAGGAGCATTTGGACAAGCAGCCTAAGCATCTCCAACGAATTAGGGAGAAGAGGGGCGGGAACTCTATCGACCTACATATGAACAACCTTGATGAGTATGTGGACAATCAGAGAGCGAGGAAAGAGGACGCCGCTGAGAAGAGGGGAAAGGAGAAGAGGGAGGAGAAGAGACAGAAGAGAAAGGGGGTAGATTCTGATGAGGAGACTAAAGAAGATGTTCTTGATGAGGATGTCTTGCAGAGAGGACTCAGAAGTCCAAGAGCGAGCAAGAGACCGAGGAAGCGAACCAGCAGGTCTGGACACTAAGATCTTGGTCTCAATGCTTTTATGGCATGATACATTGTCAATTTAGCCCTGCATACCGTATTCTTCGACTCTTATAAATGAATAGTTCCATGATTACAATTAGTATATTTTATATTTTTGCTCAAATGTGGTGTGATCTTAAAACTTAATACGATGAGTGACTTGCCGTGACATGTTGTTAGGCCAATTTTCCTAGATTCGTACTATCGATTTGCCCTAGTCTATGCGTTACACGTTACAAAAGGCTGTTCAAAGCCTATTCTCTGGTCGCCACCAAGCTCCCCTAGTATCAGACTTCAATCAGAGGCTGTGCAGGTGGAGCAGCAGGCTCCTGCTGATTTGCCCGATTTTCTTCATTTCCATGAGCATTTTCCGTGGCAGCTGCCGTCCCCTCTCCATTACCAGTACCCGTGCTCTCAGTATTCTCGGCAGTATTAGCAGCCTCAGCTGCTTGAATCAAGCGTTGCCGCTCTGCTTCAGCAGCATTCGCCTCCGCTTCCCTAGCCGCAATGTGTCGCTCACCCACACCAGGAACTAGACTTGCAAGAAATAACAACAATGAATGCTCGGCCCTCCGGAACTGTGCCATAAGCCAGCCTCTATCAGCCTGTCGCCGCTGCTCAAGCAGTCTTGCAGCCACCTGAGCGGGGTCTAGTTCGGCTCTTCTGCGTCGTGCTGCCGCTTCATCTGCCGCGGGATCTGGGCCTATCTGTGCCGCATCACGAGCAGCTGGACCAGGAGCCGGGGCAGGGCCAAGTGGAATCAAACCCTCAAGGTGTCTCCGGACTGGGCCCCATACTTGCTCTGCAGCGCCATTGAAGATCCCCGTATTGAAAAGAAAAACTAGAAACGCAAGCCCGCTCACCATTAACCATCGTGTCCAACTGGGGTTTCCAGACGTGAAGAACCATACGAAGCCCACCAAACGGACGACGAGCCAGAGCAGAGGGCCAATTTGGGCAGCCAGAGCGCCAGCTCCAGGATTTGCATGAGGTGCATTTACAGGTCGAAGTGGGTTGTCATTGGCATTACGCTGATTGCGTCGTGCAGCGCGACCCGCAGGTCGATTACGGAATTCTGGCAAACCAACTGGTGCCCTGATGATTTGGCCTTGGGCTCCCGCGGGTGAGTGGTGTCGTCTGCTCTGGCGAGGTGTGAAGAATGTTTCGTTATTGTTCACCAATAAGGCACGTGGACCAGACGGTGAGGAAAGTATGTAGACTGTAGGCTCACTGGGACTTGCTAGAGAAGAGATCGTACTGGAGGCTTGGGGTGTGGTATTTTGGGTAGGGTTCAGAATAATGGATGTTGAAGGAGAGCTATTGGTGGTAGCGGGAGTTCCCGCAGTGCCTGGTTGAGCATTTCCGGGAGCGGTGTTTGCCGAACTTCCTTGGGATGGGATAGGATTTGAGGCACTTCTTTGCATATTATTTTGAGCATTTTGAATAGCCATAAATCTGTCAGCATTACGCAAAACGGCTTGGACATCCAGAGCGGGGTTCGCATGCGGGCCTGCGTGGTGATGGTGGTGATGCGGCTGTTGCATTGGAAGTGTAGTCGTTGTTTCGTTTACAGTAATGTGAAATCTCTCGCCATTAGGCCCGACTCCTTCACGGGTGTAGCTAGTGGTGTGATCAGGCCGGTGTATGCTCGGTGATGCCCGTCCTGAAGAAGTTTGAGGCGGTGGATGAGAGTGATGAGCAGCGTCCTGGGCTCCGTGACGTCCTTCTGCAGCTCGCTCTCGCTGCTGCTGATTGATCAGGTTCTGAAGTGTTTGAGGCATGTGAGGAGGTGCTGGGGGCATTCGAAATAAGCCTTGCGGATATGCCATCGCATTCTGCCCCAGAGGACCTTGCTGGACGTTGAAGAGAGCCTGGGCAGGTCTTCCTTGAGTCCTCGTTTCAAGCATGCCCATCTCCTGCTGCAAACGTTGCGTCTCCTGCTGCAATTGCTGAAGCCTCTGAGCCATAGCATGGTGCATTTGTCCCATCTGGTGTAGGACTTGAGCTTGTTGCAAGTGATGAAAGCCCGGAAGAGGCTGTTGAGCTTGCATTCCTGGCATGGCAAGAGCTGGGGCTGCAGGTGTCGATTGTGGACGGTTTAGAAGCTGAGGAGCAATGGGAGGATTTGGCATCGTTGGAGGCGGGGCCTGCGGTGCAACGATGGCAGCAGGTGAAGTGTGTGAGTGGGGAGTCTCTGAAGTTGTCTGGCGTAGGACTAGATGCAGATTCTGGGGCTCTTGAGTTGCAAGCTGGATGAGATCCGTTGTTAGCAAAGTCCATCCGAGAGGAGGTGTTTCGTACAGCATCTTGCCCGAAGACATCCATCATAGTCACAGTCTCGCTAGCCAACATGCGTCCGCGATATATGATCCGCTGGTGGTCATCAACTGGCTTGGAAGGTAAAGCATCTCGAATCTTGGCCTTCAACTGCTTGACAGTGGTAGTCACAGGAAGGCCAGGGAAGCTGAGGGGACCAGAATTTGGAGACACAATCTGTAGAGTAAAGGTCGGAGGTTCTGGTTGTTCTTCTTCTTTTGTTGGGGAATCGGGGGCAGTAGAAGCATCTGCTGATTGAGACATGGCTCTGAATGCAGTTTGTTGACGACGAGGTTATTTAGAGCTTCTGGATGGAGGTAGGAAAACCTTGGAAGGTGTCGGTTGGGTGCGGTCACGAAGGCATGATAAAGATGAGATCTAACGAATAGTTTGATACAAACACAGATCTAAGATGGACACGGTAGCCAAAAAAGAAGTCCGATTCGTGTCCCAAGCTTGATATTTCTGTTCGTACCTGTCGATGATACCACAAGGTGTTCAATATGGTACTACCCCTGCTAGGCGGTGAGCGCCTGGCAGTATTCATCTCATCTAAGAAGCAAACAATCGTCATGTGCATGTGAGCGCGATGCAGGATCTACAACTCCTCCATGGCCTCGAGACTTCGCGGTTCGACTGATATTCAAAGCAAAATCTATTCGATATGGCATTGCAGCCAATAGCAATGTATGCAAGGCCGCGCATATTTATGCAATTCCAGCCCTTGCCACTACCACCCATACTCCTTTCGCAATCACGATCATCGTGCATATGCCGCTGTCATAACTCACGCTTGTTCTCGTCGTCCGCAAGACTATACCGACAGAAACCCGAATTCAAAGAATCCTTTGGCACACGGTTACGAAGAGCATTGAGTGCGACGAAAATTAAATGGTATCCAATCCCAGTTGGCTTGGGCATTGGCTTTCTTGGGCTGCTTCAATTCTATCGTGTCAACGAGCGAGAAAAGGCAAGGAAGCAAGAGGGAGAATTTGAAGATGATGGATACGTTAGGATAGTTGGAAGAGACGGTGACCATGGAGGACGACCGAAGAGGAGAGAAAGGATTAGACCTACAGGGCCCTGGTTTGTTCTTCATTATTGTCTCATTTCACGATGGACCTAATAAATGTCAGGCAAGTCC
The DNA here is from genome assembly GCA_003988865.1 of Phialocephala sp. D728. NCBI lineage: Eukaryota > Fungi > Ascomycota > Leotiomycetes > Helotiales > Mollisiaceae > Phialocephala > Phialocephala sp. D728. Next base: position 513,747 of record QYAJ01000005.1, read on the forward strand.
AAGTCATGTCGACTCTGCCTCTGAAAGCCATATCGAGGCTATGGGGAAAGTTCAACGAACTCGAGATACCCTACTATTTACGTGTTCCTGGCTTCAAGTTGTATTCATTTATTTTTGGCGTTAAGTATGCTGCCCTCTAAAGTATATTATACAATCTCAACTAAGCATACTATATAGTCTTTCCGAAGTATCGGAACCTGATCTTCATGTATACCCAAACCTCGCATCTTTCTTCTATCGGACCTTGAAACCGGGTGCTCGTCCTCTCGATCCTAACCAGAACGCTCTCCTTTCTCCAGCGGATGGTCGCGTTCTTCAATTTGGGACGATAGAAAGCGGCGAGGTGGAACAAGTTAAGGGCATGACCTATAGCCTTGATGCTTTACTCGGTACTAGCAGACCAGGAACGTCGCCAAATCCAGCCGACCCCGCAAGAATCTTTGCATCCAAGAACGATGCGTCTCAGCAAAGCCCAGTACCTAGAGGAGATGGAGATGAAGAGGTCATCAAGCAGGACGAGGAATTTGCCCGGGTCAATGGTATTTCGTATACTCTCCCAAATCTCTTCTCTGGCCCCCTTCAGAAACAGCGAAGAAAGGCTGAAGATGCATCTACAACACCGAAAGCAGCTTCAGAAGCCGAAGTCCGAGCAGACCTTGCTCTGGGAGATAAGCCTTGGTATGCTCGACTTACTTCAGAAAACCGGACTGCTCTATACTATGTTGTCATCTATCTGGCACCCGGCGATTACCACCGCTTTCATTCGCCCTGTGCTTGGGTTGCAGAGAAGCGAAGACATTTTGCAGGGGAGTTATACAGCGTTTCACCATATCTGCAACGGACCTTGCCAGGACTTTTTGTCCTCAACGAAAGAGTCGTGCTCTTAGGACGGTGGCGATGGGGCTTCTTCTCCTACACACCTGTCGGCGCAACGAATGTCGGCTCGATAAAAATTAACTTCGATCGAGAACTTCGGACAAACTCATTAACTACGGATACTGCAGCCGATAGAGCAGCCGAGGAAGCTTCTGCGCGTGGTGAGCCATACAGTGGGTTTGCAGAAGCTACTTATGAGGGTGCGAGCCCCATTTTGCATGGTCATGCACTAAAAAGGGGCGAGGAGATGGGAGGCTTCCAACTAGGCAGCACCATTGTACTAGTATTCGAAGCACCTAAAGGACAAAGACCTAGTCTCGATGAAGGCTGGATGGGAGAAAAGACCAAGAGAAAGGGTGGATGGAACTGGGCTATCGAGAAGGGACAGAAGGTGAAGATGGGACAAGCGATTGGATGGATTGATGAATAATACCATAATGATAGACCTGGACGTGCAAAGAATGGATCGGATTGTGTATATCACACGCTTCTGTTACATGTACTATACAATCACCTATTTCCCCCCTTATCCGAAAATTCGAAACCGATGTCTTGGTTTGGTCAAAATATGTTTCAGACCAGGAATCGACGCCCAATGTCCTTTGAAAAATGCCAAGCGACCCGGTGCTATATATGTGTTCATCTGATCTGTTCATTGATACCACTTTTGTGTGGAGTAATGACGTCGAGACTCGTCTCGCCTTCTAGTGTAGCACAGGTCTCATGAATCTCAAGAATATTACTGCAGACAACATAGAGGGATAGATTTCTCATTTGTTGCTTGGTTCTCATCTTCTCATTTTCTCGCAATTCATCTCATGACAAGAAGCTGGTCTGTTGACGACAATCACTATTTTCGGGAATACAGGACACCCATACCTTGACTTGCCTTGTCAGTCAAGATACCACGATACCGTCCTAATATCAAACACTATCACTTTCAGACAAAAAGGCCTCAAGATGTCCTCAACGCCGTCAGACAATCAGTCTATTCCTAAAAACTACCAGATGCTCCTAACCTCCCTCCTCCCACCCTGTCATCCACACACATTCCTCTCTCTCCCCATCTCCCCTCGCAAATCACTCATTCCCTCTCAACAAATATCTTCCCTCCAACTGCATCCCGTTCTTGAATCTGCGCTCCATATCCTGAACATGGACTTAGGATCCGCTCACTTTCTACTCCGCCATATGCAAGCGGAGCCCGCATTCGAAGCGATGTACGTTCACGGCATCTTGCACCGCGTTGAAGGCGATATCGACAATGCCAGGGCTTGGTATTCGGATGTGAAGGAGCAGGAGCTCTTTAAGATTACTTGGCCTGGTGTGAGTGGTTTTGATGAAGCGATGAGTTTTTTAGGACGGGTAGAGGGGAGGAAAATCAACAGGGGGAAGAGTGATGAGAGAGAGGAGAGGGAGTTGAGAGAGGAAAGTCTGAGGGAGTTAAAGGGGGTTATTCAGTTTTGTGGGAGGAAATTTGGGACGGAAAAGGTGAACGATGCGAGTGAGATATGGGTCAGCATGAGTGAGAAGAACAAGAACAATGCGCAAAAGATGATTACTGGTAGCGAAGGCTGGAGACGGTTTTAAGCTTGACTTTGATTGCGGTTCGTTGACTCTTCTCGGCCTTCTATTTCTTGGTCCACCACTTTCTGGATGTCGGGCTCACTGGGTAGCCTAACTTTTAGGTACCCGGTGATCCAACCCTGCCCTTGGGACCTCATTGAAAGCTTTCCTAGATGGTCGTGATGATGAAGCTCCGCACAGAGGAGCATTGCAGGAGTTTTGAGCTTTTTAACAGTACATCTTGTCAATTAGTTTGATAACTCGTGCATTCACCTCCGTGGGGGCTAGAAGACCGAGCGAGCATTTCTTCCTTCCTCTAACTCATAATCCAAGATTTCGAATTGATTCGACCTTCCCAAACCCAGTCTTCCCATATCAAATTCCTCTTCCGAAAGTTTATCGCTATCGTTCGCCCTACGCTGCCAAGCTGACGAGAGAACTGTTATCTTACTAGAAATAAACTCAGCACCCAGCCTTGCACCTTCCAGGTTCCCAGCAGCAGGGCCAAGTCGCAGCCCACCCAACTTGCCGGTAACGAACAGCGGGACATCTTCATTCCACATCAACTCATTCGTCAAGCACGGCATTCCACCCACGATCTCAACCGGATGCTCCTCCAAAATCAATCGTACTACATTCACAGACCTGATATCTGTCGCTTCACCAGTGGCATACACCACCCCATCCACGTCGACCCCCTCAACTCCCCCACCACTACCACTCAAATCCAGTCTCCATCTTTCTTCCTCCTCATCCCACCTAGCCCCTTTAACTTTCGTCCATTCCCACACTTTGACCCTCCCTTCCCTTACCAAAGTTTTCAACACATCCCTATATTCCGGGTTCACACTCCCTCCGCCCCTCGCCTCCCTCATCATTTCCCACCTTTCGCGATCCTCATCTGCTTTCCAAAATCGACTCATGCTCTCGTTCTTATATTTTGCCAGCCAGCGAAGATCGACGTCGAAATGCTTGGTTTTTAGGGGACCACGGAGAATGAGATGGACTTTGGAAAGTCCTTGGGAAGAGGCTAATTCAGCAATTTGGGCACTGGTGAGACCGCCGCCGATAATGGCTCGTGTTTTAGGGCGATTGGATCTAGTGCTGGCCAAGGCCGAGGGTTCGAGAACAGTTGCTGGATCGAGATTGGGATGAGAGAAGATGTGCGTTACATTCCGAGGGTTTGGGATGTTGTGGAATGGTGAGTCGCGTGGCAAGCGTGGCGTTTGGCCAGGTCCAATTGCTAGAACGACAGTACGGGCTTTCTTTGTGCCTGTTGAAGCTTGAATTGTGAAGATACTCGTGGGATTGTCATATATGATGGACATAGCTTGAGACTTTTCAACAATATCCGAGAGACCGTATCGTTGCACAATTTCCTGGCAATAGTCTCGGAACAGTGCTTGACTAGGCCGAAAATAATCCTGACGATTACGCTCGTCGATATATGTTGTCTCCTGGACTCGCTTCCTGACTTACTAGTCAATGTCCCATCTCATGCCTCACTGTGAGAATATCGATGAAGCTTACCCCTCTCTTTGTTTCTGTTTCCTATGATGCTTGCTTAATTCCTTCCCAACAACACCTTGGATTTCCTTCAGCTCGCTTTCCCTCTTATTCATAAAAGCGAATGCTAACAACCCATCTCTATCCCTTGGATCAGGATGAAAGAACATAGGACTCCTCAAATGACTAATTCTCAAACTCTCAAATTTCTCATTCCAAGCATTCATCCATGTATCTCCGTTCGCGTCTAAGACTTTAATATCAAGTCTATGTTTGGAAGCACAAGGCCCGGACAGGAGCCGGTCTGTGCCAACATTTGAACGCCGACTTGTACGGGTGGTTTTCCATCTTCGCTGAGTAGCGGCTCGAAGCAAATGGAATTTCTGGTGCTCATTCTCGGTGAAAAGAGCTGAAGGGAGGGGCTCACAGAGACGAGCCGCAACAGCAAGACCACAAGGTCCAGCACCGATTATGAGGACGTCATGGATGGGCAAGTTTTGGTCCAGCATGCTGACACACTGAACAAAGTGGTAGTTGAGACATGAAAAAAGAGAAGACATTACATACCCATATACTATGAATTTTAGGAGAAGATAGTACCTTGAGGGGTAAGGCTAGGAATTTAGCCTTAGGCCTCGTCTTATGTTCAAGGAAGAATAGTGGAGCGCGGCTTTCATGATCGCCACCTTGATGGTTCGATTATCGGATCTTATTGCTGTTTCATCGTTCAGTCACTCACGCGCGAGTGGTGGACGTACCTTGTGTACAATCTGGCTTCAGCCACTTGATTATTTATCTACGTCGATATACACTATAAGCGTCCCTATGCCTCAACCGATGGTCCAGCGACATCGATCTTCCCAATCAGATCCGCAGTCACCTTAAGATTCTCTGCACTGCTCAAAGCTTTCGCAATCATCGTTTCACTGCGTTCTCGAACAATGCGTCTCAAAGCACTAACAAGAAATCCCGACACCAATTCAACAGACCAAGTATCTGGAATCAAGCTCAAAACGTGACCGATATCGAACCAGCCCCCGAATCGCTCGAGTAAATTACTCGTTTGTTCAACACGGTTGCTGATATCTTCAATTTTTAGAAACTCAGATAACAAGGATCCAAAAAGTTCAGCCTGCTGCTCTCGTGTGGGAAGACTTTCCCTTGCTATAGTGCCCGAGATAGGATTGTATATGCTAGAGCCACCAAGTAGACAATAATTGATTGCGGTATCATAGTCTCCCAACCCGTGTGTCAACAACCGCAGAGCCTCTTCATGATGAGATTGTCTTCCATCAAGAATGATAACCTCAGGAACAAGCTCTTTGGTATATGGAGCTATTCTTGCAAGGATAGCAGCTACATCGTACTGTGAAGCAGAGCCTTGACTGCCACCTAGAAGCTGAAGGAGTCTGAGTCGACTGTGCCACCACTCCTCATCAATTGCATTGTCTGTAATAAACTCCCGGTAGGTAGGTTTTGGGGGACGAAGAGCTCGATACGACTCGTATGTCCGCGCCAAGATTGCCCTAGCCTCCTTTGATTCTGCCAGCTTGATCGTGACAATGTCAAGATAGTAAGCTATCAGTTCATTAATGTACTCTGCGTGGTTCTTGTTGAACACCAAATACTCAAGGTAGTCTTTGACTGCGCCTGGAGCACCAGCTCGGAGAATTTCGACAACCTGAGATGGCTCGAATTTGACTTGGCTTCTATCCTCTGCAAAAACCTGCACTCCAAGCTTCGGATTGCGTGCAGCAAGCCAGACACCATATTCTTGCACCAGAGCTGAATTTCGAATCTTTGCAAGGTATTCCCTGACCCTTTGTTCTCCGTCACGAAACTCCCCTCCTTCGTCGACTTCGCCTTCTACAATTCTGCGCCAAGTCGATAACACTTCCCCAGCCATCTTGCGACTTTGGTAGAGTCGACTAAGAACATACAGACGATGATGAGATTCGAGTAGAGAGATAGCCCTCTCGAAACAATCCACGCCATGGTCGACTAGATCGTAAAGCTCCACCCTCACAGACTTTGTCCTTGGGGCGTCGATTGGGGTGGACTTGTCCAGTTGAAGAAGGACAATAAGGAGCGCTGCATCGACACTTCTAAAAACTTCCTTCTCATTAGCTATGCTGCCAAAGCCTTTCTTCTTTCTCCAAGCAGCTAGGAACCGCTTAAGAAAATGCAAAATATGCTCGGACATGAAACTATCCTGTGGGGAATTTGCGTCTCCAGTGGAGCTATTTGTGATGAAGCTATCTGCTACATCCTTGACACCACCATGTACCCAAATGCCAGTTCTACCTTCAATAATCTCATTCCTGAGATACGGTAGGATAGCAAGAATGACTCGCGGATCGAGGCCACCTTCTAGCAGAGCATCCTCGGCAATTCGGTATTCCGGTTCTGACGGCGGACTTGCAAGAACATCCAGGCCACTCATGAATAATAGTAGCCCTGCTCGCTGCCTTATGTACCCCAGACTCAAAAATTCGGTTTCTGTCTTCGCTTCCCGACCTCGAAGACTATTGATCAGCTCAATAAGTTTTTTCCGATCAAGCGCCCGATATGTTCTATCATCTTGGATCTTGCTCTCTGCTACGTCCGATATGCTGGCGTCTAGACTCAGCGCCAAAGGATTTCGTACTGTCCACCAAATATTCTTTCCAGACCAAGCCACGACACGAGTTCTCGCGTGACCTAATCTCTGAGCAAATTGTAACTCTTCTTCGTTTCGATGCTGTTCCCAGCCTTCCGGCAGTGATTCGCCACTTTCGAATAGTTCTCGTTCACCCGAGACACGTTCCAAAGACATTGCAGTCCTCGAGTCCAAGCTATGGAGGGACAGAATTGACTCATCCATAGATCTCGTAGCAAACGGTTGAAAACGCTTCAACCGTAACTTGTCCACCACATCTTCAAAGTAAATGTCTCCAACATCAACGACAGATCTCAGACCTATCTTGTTAGTCTTTTCCTGCTCGTCCGATAGTTCCATCGAAGGAGTCTCCAGCCAAAACTTTTGCATCTCGCCCTCGCCGGGATCTAAATCCCAGCGCTGGATTTCAATGCCATGACGCACAACTTCACCCTGATCTTTGGTCATAGATGCAAGTATGAAGCCTTCCTCATCATCCTGAATATTTAACGGGGTTGGATCGACTCCAACTCCTCGACCATCCGCAACAATCTGCTCTGGATATCTGTTAAATTCTAGAGTAGACCGTGTTACATCGCCCTCAAGATTCACGAACATGCCTACCCCTGGATCACGTGGTCCGGTTCCCGTAACCAGGAGGAACTCTTGGGGAGATGGGGAGACTATATGCGGCTTAAGGTACACTGGTTCTAGAGTCGGAGCCGGTGGAGGTGCTGATTGTTCAGTAGGTGCAGCTTCAGCTGGTGGGGGAGGCAGTGGTTTATCTCCAACGGGGCTTGGATCACGATTTAGTGGTCTCATCGGGCTCAAAGCAGGTGTGGGCGACGACTCTCTGAAGATTCCTTCTGGTGTTTCTCTGCCAGAACGATCTCCGCTTGGACCACGACCATGTCTCCCGTATTGAGCACTGATGAGGGCGCCAAGACTAGTACTTCTCGAGTGACCACGGTCGTCTTGAGCCCCTGAAGAATATCCTTGAGCCGAAGAAGTGCTTCGGGAAACTCCACTACTGGTGTTGCCTGATATATCTTCAACATGGCCGCCAATACTTCCTGATTGTGAATTATCAAGGGACGAAATAGGGAACAGTGGTATCTTTAACAGTCGGTCAACATCGAGAAGGGCATATGATCGTGAATCAGCCACGCAAGCAAATGAGTCTCTGCGAACCGATATTGTACTGCCTGCAAAGTCAATCGTCTGATGACCATTAGTTTTGTACTGCCAGTGTATGGAGGTAGTCTGACTCTGAGCGCACGTGGGTCTTCACTGATCTTGATAACCCTTATTTTCTTGTTCAAAGATGCCAATACAGTGACTGAAGGACGCCTGTCACCATTGCTATTCCCCGCCTTCACATCTGTGTTGAGATCTATGCCACCGATCCAATTGCACGGCCGAATCTGCGTGTTCCCGAAAACAGGACTAAGCTCTGGCAGGGAGTAGAATGTGACCGTCCAATTGCACAGTATGCATGCCTTATTGACCTTGGGGAGAAGCAGGATTTGCTGGACACCTGGTCGTGCTGGAGTCTGGGGCTCGTGAAAGGCCGGAGGAAGCCTCGAGGCTAGAATATAGGCTGCCGTTCCGGAAGCATATCCAGGGTCGGGAGGAAGTTGCACGAAGTGGAGGAGTTCCGAAGCAGATGTTCCAACGTACAGATTCTGGTCTGAGTGGTGTCAGCTACTGTGCTAGCAGGCTCCTGGTCCTTGTATAGCAGACACGCCTGTCGTGTGGCAACCCAAACACACGTACCTAAAAACTCCACACAATTGATCTCGATATCATTTCGGTCTCCTTCCGCAGATAGTGGCAGGTCCTGAAGCAGGTTGCGCAGTACGAAAGGTCCTGTCTCCGGCGCCGCATGTTTTCTCTTCCTCGAGCTTGTTTCTTCCATATCTTGGATATCCATAGTCTACAGAGCTCGCGCTCATAGAGGCACCATTGCAAATTGTTGTTTATGAGCAAAAGCGCCCGGCTGCCAGTTCGTCTGTGCCACAACCAGATTGTTGGTGGTGGGGATGAGCTCCAGAGCAGGCTACCATTTTGGGACAAGCGAGCAAACCGAGCAAACCTGAACATCGCGGCTGACTGAGTCCTCAGTCCCTGACCCTCGTAATGTTGATTTTATGATGGTAAAATGCATGAGATTTACGAAGGTATATGGAGAATGGCCGTTTTATGGTTATAATTTATATAAATAGGTTCATAGTGGTATTAATCATTCTAAGTTGAGTGGGATATTTACAGGGAGAGCAAGAATCTACAGAGGCAAGCAACAGACACTACTCAGTACTAAGGTAGACGAAACATTATTTGAGCTTTACAACGTTGACTTGATCCCTCAGACTTCCCTTTTATCTAAATAATCCCCTTGGATTTTTTTGATTCTCGCTCTTTGCAGAACGTCTTCTGTCAGCGCCTTTTTCTCGAGTTTGCTCTTATGATAAAGAATGCCTTTCCTTTTTGGCGAGACAATTGATCAGCACTACAAGCCTAATACAGCACCACTATTATGTTAAGTCTAATTTTGTTGGTTGTAAGTCTGAAAGTCACATGTCACTGGACATATTGCTCGATTGATGCCGTCTGCGCAATACGTTAAGTTGATTGTCATTCTTGAAGCAGAAAGCACTCCTCACATAAAGTCATAATCGACTTTACGATAGTACCAAGGAATAAGCAGCATCGCTAAAAAGTAGCAAGATTTCAGACAAGTCGAACAAAATCGAAATCCTTTCCAAAACCTCAGAAAGTACTGTTCCTAAACGAAGGAAATTCGTGAATCATCAGCTCGTACAGGTCAATCACTCCTCATTGACTTTGTTAGTCATCCTAGCCCAAATCTCATCCATCTTCTTCTCGGCTTCTTCCTTGCTCAAAATCTTGCCAACAACCAAAGTACCAGGCCTGAACCCTTCATCTGGGATTGCTTCCATGGTCGCACCACGTCGAGGAGGCGATAGCGCACGAGGCTGGGGATGGATGATTGGAACTCGTCGTTCGATGATAGGCGAGAACGAGCGTTCGCGCTCATATCTTCTGCGGGGTGGGCTTCGATACCTCATTCTGGAGCCCCTATTTGCAAAGTCTCTTATCCAAGGGTCTGCCCTCCTAAATGGTTGACGTCTTTCGACTGTGTCAATCTTCTCTCCTCGAATAGTCACCAGCCAATCCGTAGTCTTTGGATCTTTTCCCCATTTCTTGGGAGAGCTGTATGCGTGTTTCTCTCTTGGTCTGATTGCAACCACTTCCCACACCGTTTTGACATCCTCGTGGTTTGAGGCAACGGTGCGGTCTTCTAGAAGCTGATCAATTGCAACTCCGCCCTTCTTGGGAATTGCTCTGATCGCCTTCTGCATCATCTCCTTATGTTTCGCAGGAGCCACATCTCCAGCAGCGAATTGGTGCTGTTCCTTCAACTCGTCTTGAGTTCTGAACTCAGCATCAGTTCCCCAAAAACCCGCATCTTCATAGTAGCGCTTGAATCTAAGCCCAAAAAACTTGATGCTAGAGTTCAAGTTCTTGATTGGCTCATTCCATCTCAAGAGCCATTCTTCGTAGACTTCGCGTGTGTCTAGCAAAGACCTGGAAGCTCGTATCAGCTGGGATTCTTAGAACTTAGCTTCAGAACTTACGGTTGGCATGAGATGAAGGAGTCGAAGCTGCGGTCGCGACTGCCATAGTCCTTAGCAAGTTGGACCTGTCTGCCTCGGAGTCTAGGTTCAACAAAGAGTGTTATGTCGCTAGCGTCGTCCATATCTCTGCGGTCCAGATTTGGTACTGGTACACGATTCATTCTGTCAGCCCTTCCCCTCTCAAGAGCAGCTTCTTCTTCTTTCGCTTTTTCAGCCTTCTCTACACTATGGATGAGATGCGGCAGAACCATCGTCAGATTCTTGAATTCGTCCGATTGCTGTTGGTTGAGAGTACTCCTGAAGTACCTGTAAGTATCGTACTTTGCAACAAGGGACAGCAAATTAACCTTTCGCTGAGGGTCTTCAAGATCATGTAGTTGATGATATCATTCAACTCAAGTAGACTATCCCGAGTATCGTCCAAGCTTTTCCAGTAGTTCTTTGCTTGCTCTCTGCCCCCGAGTGATACGGTAATGAGGAGCCAAGGGTCAACCTCAGCAGTGAAGGCTTGCCCGCCGAGAGTACCATCATTTTTCCAAACTCCAGAGGATATTCCTTCATTGATCAAGACGAGGAACTTCTCGAGGTTGGCTTTAGCGGTTTCGCAGATCGGGCGAAAAGCTTCATCTTTGATGTGGAAGTCAGTCTCATACTTGTTGATCGTTGTTCCAAGTTCCGTAAGCGTTGTAGTTGTGAGAGAGAGAGTGGCATATAAGTTTTCGAGCCTGCGATCCTGGACCTTTCGGTACGTGATAAATTTGGTGAAGGAAGTCATTAAAGATTGTCCAATGTTAGCGACATCGAGGACGAAGTGACCCGAACGACTACTGGGGTTAGCCATGTTGATGGGTCGAGTCTGCTAGTGGTGTCTTCTGAAAGCTTTCTCCTCCAGTGTTACAATTGGGCCTGGTGATGTCGAACCGATGTTCGAGTGGCTTCTAATTCCATGGCACTTAGCTGCTATTTATCTTCCCCCTCCACATTATCAAAGGGCTATGCAGCCTAGAATGAAACGATGCCTCAGCCCATAACAAGGCACCAGCAGGCATCAGCATTGGCGTGTGCAAACCAATCCTCGACGACTCAACGCCGCCATGCAGCCTCTCGGAGTGTTCCTCCAATGAAGGTCGCCTTTCGTCATGCAAGAACGTGACTCTCAAGCCGCAATCCAAACCGGAACTCGATCATCATGCATGTGCCTGTTGGCCTGAGAAGCCGCCCGAGAGATCCAGAAGGCCTTCGCCGTATCACTTGCATCAAGCCGTGTGCAGACTGCCCATTAGTGGGGGTCTGCACGCTGCTGCAACTGCAGGCGCTAAATACTCGGTGTGGGATTTTAGTCTAAACAAGGCTAACGCCAACCCCAAACAAGCCGCAAGATCAAAGGCACTTGAGACCTCAATAATCAAGCATCTGTAATGTCAACGAAATAATGCCTTCGGATCTCCGAGGTAGGATCTACTACTGATAACTTTAGGATAGCGGTATCTCTTTCGTACTCGTGAGCAGTTCTCTTTATATTTTGCTTTAATTTTATAGACTTCTCTCTTAAAATATTAGCTCTGTTGTGATATGCACTCACACTTGAGTACTTGTGAGGCTAGTCAACCCGAGCTTATCAAGATGGTGCAGATCGCGATTTCTGACACTGGAGGAAATGAATAGGCGCTCCCAAAAAGAGGAGCGAGAAATGATAATCGAACTTGTAGATCCTCGCTCTTGTATCCATGAGACTCACTTCTTGAATAGGACGGAATTGGGCATTGTTTCCCAGTATATTTTCACATCAAAGCTAGTCGAGAGATCACAGGGACAATGTTTCCCGATCTATCCTCTTCAATGTGCTGCTGTTTATACAAAGATTGGCATAACACATCGGCGAACGTGTGAGGTTGGTTCTTGCCCGAAATTTAAAGTCCGGAATGTTATGAAAAACTTCTACTCGAACTGGTAGTGAAACTATATTGAATTTAGTAAAAGTTTGCACAATGTATGACGGAGGGCTTTGGAAAACTGTTGGTGTCGAATAAGGTGTAATGAAACAAAACTTCGTCGTTAAAGCACGAGTAACTTGACTCGAATACAAAAGTTTTGCCCACGTAGACTTGATGGCTACAGAATATCTGCAACAAATCCCACCAAGACAAATTCTCCGCGCCGGGGAGCGGCATAACCTTGCGTAAGTTTGCTACTACACAAGCTGAAGAGAATCTGAATGGACGAGACACATCCTCATTTCCATAGGTACATAGATAATCACGTTGGCTGTGACTCAATGGCTCGTATGGATAGCGTGCCATTTTTGACAACAGCAGGAGATGAGACAGGAACAAAAATTGAAGGGATGTACGAATTGAGACTAGAATATCCGATATTGACTCTTCTGTATTAGGAAAGAGGTAGCAGACTTCAATTTTCGAGTCAAGATTCACTAGTAGGATCAGCGTATTTCATAATTCGATGTTTGGATGATAGATTGTGATGAAATGATTGTGTGATGCTCCGGTCTGAATCAAATGACGAATACAGGATATGCCGGATTTTGATATACAGATATAAATTCAAGATCGATAGGAGGATTCTCTAACCGTAATCTATGAATTAATTTAAGCTCAAGTACAAGGAGAGGATACCTCAATATCTGGACCCTGTCTCGACATCTCGACATCTCGACGCGAATGCTAGCTGCGCGTAACAAGATTCATTCGCGAGACCTTACATTCACTACCAACTTTTCAGCACTAACACCATATAGTTTTAAATAAGCCAAAATTTCTCCAACGAACGATCAAGGGGGTGTTCAAGGTGAGGATCAAAGGATTTTCTCGACAACTTCGCCTAGCGGCTGGCATAGCGGGATCGAGTAAGGGGAGCGCATAAGGAATTGATCTGCTGGTTCGATTCCAGCCACCCTCAATAATAACTTTTTCTTGATTTTTCTTTTAAATCTTCTCTATGCCCCCAGATCACTCTTTGAGGTTTGGTAGATTACTTGTTCGAGTATTTGTTTTTTTGGCTCTTTTTATTTCTCGCCACCTCTAGAGAAATAAGCGAAGCGAGGTTGGTTGCCTTCATTTTAGGCTCGCTCTAGATGGAATACTCCTACATTTTTATAATGACCATCTGAGAGAGGCCGGACTAGGTAAATTCGCTGGGTGTTATTGCCGTGGTTGAAATGCATATTTAGAAGGAGTGGAATAGTTCTAATGCTACAAGGAAGACGGAATATAAAGAATCAAGCAAGGTAGACATCTTAAAGTAGAAGCAACGTATCGTCCTTGCAAGGCATAAAGCATCGCTACTGCTAGTTTGGCAGAGCATCTGGGTAACTTGTAATTGAAAGGTAACTATCATGAGTACCATGTGTTCAAATCTTTCCAAACGCTATACATCTATGTGAATAACGCAATTGATTAGAGACTGCTTCGAGTCTCGGATTTGTTCTAAAGTTTGCAGATATATTTGATAGACAGTCACGGAATGCGAGAGATAACCTCGATTCTAATTAGATCCCAGATTGTTACACAGCACCTAAACTATTCAGGATATGTCTCCTAGATTACTATGCTCTGATAAATTGCAACAATGAGTCCTGCTAAATAGCATGGGCAGTAGACGATCGTTTCGGTGTTTGAGCGAGGCGAGCTAATGATAAATCATATAACAAGAATGAAGTACAAAGAGCGTATTAGACAACAGAGAAAGGAAAGAAAGTTGAAGCGTTCTGACCAGCAAAGACTGAAGAGAAGCTGACCGGCGTGTAAATTCTGCTCGAGTTGTGGGGGCTTGCTAAGCCTCTATGTGAGACCTATCACAGTGAAAAGTGGTCCGTCAGCACCAAAAAGGTATACAGAATGTCCGACCAAAGCTTGACTTTGAGGTGGTGATGTTTGAGATTCTGAATGTTCGGCACGATTTGGCAGATTATGTAGCTTCTCCTAGCCTGAGGCGGCAGAAGATGATGCCGACAGGGATGCTTTCACGCTAAGGCTGCTCCGAGCTTGTTCCTGACACGTTAAGCTATGAACATGTAAAGTACTCCTCAACGACATTCAAACCAGAACGTATCTGCGAGCTAGTCATCTAGCAGATGTGGATATTAGAATATCAACGGATGACTACACTCTAATGATTCACGACACAATGGCGGACTTCGCAGCAGAGACAGCCCTGGCAGAGGCTGCGAACAACCCTTCAACCACAGATCATAATGAAACTGCGGTACAAGATGGCGATAATAAATTCCAGAAAGCAATATCGGCTTGGAGAAGTAGGCAGTTCAAGTATCGTGTCCTGGGAATTGCTGACTTTTGAAAAGACATTGACCTTACCTCTCTGATCCCAACCCTTGACAACACAGCTTCCGAAATTGTACAATACCAGCGAGACTCAACAGTGCAGCGGAAAGATCTAGCACAGAAGACGAAGGATTTCCGGAAGTTAGATGACTCTGCGAAGCTTGGGGAAATCAAAGGACTTCTGAAAGGTGGGCATATTCTGGACGAGAAGATCCAATAGCTTACGATTTGGTATAGCCTACCAAACATTCATTGACCTCCTCACGAATCATTCGAAATCTACAAACTCAGCATTTTTACAAGTCTACTCGTCATTATCCGAAGCACCGGATCCATATCCTTTACTCGAAGCATCAGTCGATTCTTTACTCTTGTCCGAGGATACGTTACCTAAGGTCACACAAGAGAATGAACATCTCCAGAAGAGTATCAGTAAGCTCACATCGCAATTGGAGGAAACGGAATCAAGATTGGAGGTCGAAAGGACAGCCAGGAAAACTTTAGAGGAAGGGTTAGAGACTAAAGTGAAAGAGGTCGAGAGTTCTTGGGTGGCTGTTGTGGAAGAGAAGAAAGACAATTGGGAAGCTAAGGAGAAGCTGCTTGAAGAGAAAGTGGAGAACCAAGATCGACTATTGAACGAAATCAAGGCGAGCTACGAAGTTACTCAACGACTTGGAGAATCAGAAAGTACGGGAACCAGTGGTCATGTCACAAGCGCAGAATTGGAAATGGTCAATTCAGACCTTGAGCGGACAAGTGTACGGTTGGCGGAAGTCGAGGCAAGGAACGAACAACTGCGAATAGAACTGGCTCAATCGGTATCACAAGTTCCTAGCCAAGCGGTGGTGAATCTCGAAGATGACCCAGCTTTCATGCGCATGCGATCAGAAAATTCGTCTATTCTGAGAAAACTGGATGCGGCCCGTGTCGAAAGGGATGCTAGGAAGCGCGAACTGGATGGTAAATTACGATCTCTTGAAAGAGAGATCGCTATGCTCAAGGAAGAGCGTGATGCTCTTAAAACTAAGGTTCAGAAGTGGAGCGACTATGAAGATGTCAAGCAAGAGCTTGAAGTTTTGAAAAGTATTGAATTCTCGACAGGTGACGACGACGAAGGAGAACTTGGCGAGCCCACGACTGGCACTCCTCAAGCTGGATATGGAAATGGATTATCAGCTAAAGGGAAGGGTGATACTTTGGAGCAGCTCTTACTGGCCCGGAATAAAAAGCTGAGTGATGAACTGACTATTTTGAGAGTTTCTCATCAAGACCTGCAGAGCCGACTCCAATCAATGCAGGAAGAATTATCCAAGACCAATGCGGAACTTGAGCAAGCACAGCATCTCAATGCTACGCTGGAAAACGATCTGGCCAATGTACATGACACAGCGAATGCGTATCCTTCTGGAGCTTCTGTAGCTGGCACCTATGTCAGTCGATACCCGCAGTCATCAGCTCGCAAAGGCCGGGTTTCTCCAACTTCATCGATTATATCGGGCTTTGATCCAAGATCATCCATGGGCGGAACTTCTCTCGAGGCTCTAAGGTCAGGTGAGCCGGTTGGAGGTGGTTCCGGTATGCTTCCTATGATTATAGCCCAGCGAGATCGTTTCAAGAAGCGTAATACCCAACTCGAAAATGAGCTGTCAGAAACTCACCGAACGGTATCATCGTTGCGTCAGGAGATTGCTTCTTTACAGAAGGATAATCTAAATTTGTATGAAAAGACGAGATACGTCTCTACATACAACAGGGCAGGGCCTACATCGTCCTCTGCATCCGCATATGCAACAAGTCCAAACCCATCCACAATTCAGATGTCCAATTCGACATCTTCTGGACTGGCACTGGACCGGTATCGCTCTGCGTACGAATCAAATATATCACCATTCGCAGCATTTAGAGGGCGCGAGTCAGCTCGAGCATACAAGCGCATGAGCCTTCCGGAACGAATAGTATTCTCTATCACGAGGATGGTTCTGGCTACCAGAACGAGTCGAAACCTATTTGCGGGTTACTGCGTGGCATTGCATTTCTTGGTTTTCTTTTCGTTGTATTGGTTGACCACGGTGGACGTGGAGCAGCATGCTAGTAATTTAGGCCAAGCAGTGGTTGCCGCTGCTGCGGGGCAAAAGGTCACACAAGCGGGAGCGGATTCATCATCGCACGGTGACTGGAAACAGGCAGGATTCAGCGACAAACGGTCCTGAATAACACTGGGGGAAGGCATTGTATTATTGTGTGAAAATAGAGGCCTTCGAGCCGAAGTCCCTGGTTCATGTTTATCTTCGCCCATGAGATGTGGAGATCTATTCTGAGAAGCAAAGGCATTATCTCAATCGACACCGGAAACACAAAGCGGCCTCGACCTGGTTGATCACTGTAGTAGGCGGTGACACCAGAGAAGTTTCGATGGTGTGGATTAAGACGTCCGGTATTGGAGCAGCGCCTATTCATCCTGTCCGGAAAGGAGGCATCCGGCCGTTGATGGATCCTAGAGATTGCTTCTCGACTTCTTGGAATATTGCTTTCATCAATTGTTCCCCGCGTTTTCCTCTGAAGTCAAGAACTGGTAACCATATTAATAGCGATGTCGCCCATCCGGGCCGTTCAATCTAGAATCCCTATCGAAAACTTCTTCAGCTGGGGGGTAAAGACGAACTGCATAAGAACTGCATATCTGATTGGGTGCAGAAGAGCCTCATTTAAATTGCGTAATGCCTAAAATATACCCGTGCTAATAATCTTGCTCTTCTAAGCGCCCGGCAACTTGGCTCCAAGATCTATTTCGGGACGGCTCCGAGAACACCTCGTCCAATACTTTGCAGCTCAAGTACGGCAGCTGGAGCGATCGCGTCTATCAACCTGTTGCAAGCGTCTAAGTATCGATATGATCTTTAATCTCGGCGTAGTGCGATCTCTACCCGTCCATAAACGCGCAATATCGCGAGTTCATTAAATCTTGGTGCGCGTCTCGCGATGGAGAACGGGGACTCGCTTAGATCAGGGGACAGCCAGTGAGCCTCGATTGCAGCCTCGGACCCAAGCGCGCTGCACGACAGGATGTACTCGGTCATACCAAATCTTAGCGTCTGAATACATGAGCGAGTTTTGATCCTGATGTGTCTCGATTAGGCAAGTCTGCTTCCTTGTCGGTCAGGCTGACCGAATCCAACACTGACCCCTCTATCCCCTCTCCCCTCTCCTGCATCGTAAATGTTTACAACAGCGCACGAACCGGCTGAGATGATCGGCTGCCGCGTGCAGGAGCGAGGACGGTTTTCGTCTGAACCCGCTGCGTCCAGAAGATACGGAGATCGACTGTTTGACAGTCTGGAGAGCTGCAGGGCTGGAGTTTTCCGCGACAGTTCATGTTTCCTGGGTCGACTGCCCCTCGCGCCTTGACCACGGCGGGCGTACGGCTCATGATTCGTCTGCCAAGCGGTCGGCCCACGGGGCGTTTATGATCGTTGGCCAGTCCAGGGTCGTAACGCGGACTCGACGGACGGACCAGGACGTGCGGGCACGGACGACGGCCGGTGGCGCGCAGGGGAGTGGCTGACATTAGCCGGACCGGGGTGCGGGCCCGGGGGAGGGGGCAGGGGGCAGGGAGAGGGCAGGGATTGGACAGGGGACGCGGAGGCTAGCGAGGCTGGTCCAGAATAGCAACAACCCGGTCGCGCTTGCCGCTGGTTGGCGCGAGCGTCCTCCATTCGGAGCGGATATTTGCAGGGCGACCTGAACAACGACCCAACCTTCTGTATTCTAATTCCAGGATTCAAGGATGCAAGGATGCGCGAGATTGCCCGCCCGCACACGCACACGCACACGCACATCCATCTGTATAAGATCGTTTGAGAACCCGGCGAGGTAGGTCCAGTAACTCGTAAGCCACCTCTGATTATCTGTGCGCCCGCTTGTCATCCATCAACATCAACGCTCCTGTTTCCGCCCTTCAGTTGATTCATCCCGCCTCACCTATATATCTTGGGCGTGATCCGTTCTGTCCCTCGTGTCGCCTTTTCCTTCTCCGACTCTTCAACCTCACCTCCTCCCTCCCTCCCTCTTCGCCTCACACCTTCTCCTAATATCCTTAATACACCTTCCTGCCTCCGACTCTCATCATGTTCTGCAAAATATGGGTCATGTCGGCGCTGTGCGCTGTTGCCCTCTCCGCACCAACCCTCACATACTCTCCTGGGGCCGCTGAGCGACCCGCCGAAATGCAAATATTGTCAGAGTATTTCCAGATGTTGGGACAGAAGGTACAAGCTGGAAGGAATATGGCAGCAGCACCCGTGTGCAATATGAAGAACGCAGTTCTACCAGTTGCTTGTTCGTCTTCTCTTTTCACAAGAAGCACAACACTTATTGACTTTCCTCCCAGCACCAACGCCTCTCCCTCCCCCTTCGGCTGGCCTGAGCCTCAAGCACGTAGCCATCGGCCGCGGTATACAAAACTACACTTGCACGCCCGGCAACGAAACCGCTGCCCCAGTCTCTATCGGCGCCGTCGCAACCCTTTACAACGCAACCTGCATCGCGAGCACCTACCCCGACCTCCTCTCCATCCTCCCCAACGTCGCCTTACAATTCAACCTCACTTCTCCCGACCAAGCTTCCCTCTCACCATCCAACCTCGCCATCTCTGGCCACCATTTCTTCTCTAATGCCACCACTCCCGACTTCAACCTGAATACTGCAGCTATGGACTTGGGATTCGCGCCTTGCTCGAAGAATAATACCGTGGCTGCTCCAACCGGTTCGCCGAAAGGTCAAGGTGGCGTGGGCAACGGTGCTGTTGCGTGGTTGAAGTTGATTACTCGGGATGGAGCGACTGGAGGCCTCGAGGAGATCTATCGAGTCAACACCGCGGGTGGAAATCCTCCAGCAACTTGCGCGGGGATGCCGGCTACGTTTGAGGTTCAATATTCTGCTGAGTAGGTCTCCCTTTCTCCTTCATTATGTTGGCTACAGTGACTAACGGAGAGATAGATACTGGTTCTTTGAATCATGAAAAGTAATTTAGTGCGCTGTATATAATGCATTTGCATTTTTGTTGGTCTGAAGACATATAGACGGAGAGGATGCAGGGATGAACAGCTTCACTTCATACGCCCCCGATGCCCGCAACGGCACGGTACAGAGTACGGTCCGGCTTCACGATGGTGGCATTGTTGGGCATCTTGATTTTTTGCAGATACGTGGGTACAATACCCATATTACCGCATCTGGCAATATCGAGACTTTTGGGAGGAGAGGGGTATTTTGATGACAAGGGTGGGCGTGGGCTGGATCCGGACAGGGTTGGGAAGGCGAGAGGCGAGGCTGGATGCATATAGCAGGACAATTAATGCATAACTTCTATTCATACTCTTTGGATCCGAGAACTGGCTGGTGTTTTGTGTCACGGTCAATCTTTTGCCGAACCGGAAGCAACGTACTGTTGATTCTGAATGACATTCTTTGAAGCAATGAATAGTTTGGCGGGCGGGGAATGGCCGGTGGAGAGGAGTGTATTTGCAACCTTTTCGGGTGTTGTTGCTTGATTTGAAAAGGGAAATTCAGAGTATGAGTTGGATTGCGTAGCTATTGGAGTACGAAACCTGTTCGTTGTCATTCGCAGCATCGATGACATTCAGAAGAGACGATGCACACCATTGTTCCCGACACGAATGTGTGGTGTGGGCAAGCACGTTCAAGTCTTGGCGTCAGCAGCACGAACTCTTCCCCTTTCTTGTGCCCATGTCTAGGTCTCGCATCGTGGTGTGCAGTTCGGGGCGAACATGAGATCCCGGTGGCAATCATCTTTCCTCTCCGTCCATCCAAATTCCATTTCTCCACCGAAATCACGAGCTTTCTCGGTGTTGGAGAAGTCTGAAACGTGGACGTAGAGTGAACTCTCCGACCCCTTGTCGTTTGATCTCCTTGCAAGGATTAAGCGAGAATCTCCTAGTGACGAAAGAACGTCGTGACTTGGGGGTCGTGCACAAGGCTGAGACGTGGAGTTTTTGTTTCGAGGGGCACGGAGTCAGGAGGAAACATTTGTGGCTTGCTTTTTGGGGGGCCGTGTAGGGGGCTCTTTTTGACGAAGGGGCAGCACAGAGATATTGCTTCTTCAGACAGTCACCAAGATCGAGTTCGGATTGGGCAAATCGTATTTCAGCATCCAAAATCCTATCTATTCATTCGTCAGGTCGTTCTCTGCCATCTGATCTGCACCCCTTCTGATATTGACGGTGCCTAATCAAATCTTTCTGGTGCTTTGAAGGGATCCAATTTGCTTTGGCAATAAATTCCGCGTTTAGCATTACGAGCCATGTGGTTGGGACATGCGCTTCAGATAGAATCCTAGATTTTGTATTCGTAAATGGGCGCTAATGACAGTGCAAGACGAAATACATGGATTTTCAAATAGCGCTTCGTCCTCTTTCTAGTCTAGGCTTTAGTGGCCAACCGTATGAGCTCCAGTGCTCGAGAATTTGATTGGGACACGCGCCACCGTGAATAGCGACGTCTTAAATTTGAGATGCTCGTGAGGTGTGGACGATAGGAATATGACAAGCATCCAGCTGAAGCATTTTGAAAGTGGCGTGAAATTAGACATCCGATGATATGAGAACATGGATTCTACCTCCCGCTTTAGATGCCCGTCACTGGATGAAGGCTAGGATATGAAATGGATATTCTAAGGTTTGTGTACCATTGCGGAAGATAACTCAGATTGATTTACTCGTTGGTGTCGATTGCAGGATGTTTGCAGCCATCGTTACTGAGCGATTGTCCCAGAAAGCATTGGAAATAGTGTCCATGAATTGAGTGGAGAATACTTTTTGAAAAGTCGAAAACGCTGAGGCACATCAAAGATTGGTGCCTGAGAGATAGATGACCCCGACTGACCCCATAGTAGGATGATAATTTAGACAGACCTTCTTAATCGAGTTTGCCTCAAGTGTTTAAGTTTGCATTTCACGTCTTTGCGAGCTGTTTCATAGGGCCTCATGCTCGAAGGCGTCCATAGATAAGAGTTCCCCTTAAGCAATGCAATATCTCAACAAGCACATGACTCGGGCCCTAGAATGAGACAGTAGCAGCCAATTCCTGCGGAAGTGAAAGGCAAATTTAATAATTATAACATCCAAAAGAGCAGAAGTGAAGCAGTCGAGCCCAATACAGCGTGTTGCAAATGCAACAGGATTTTCGATAGAGCACTGACTCTGAAAAGCATTATTTCGCTGAGGATGATGTGCCCAAAGTAGCATACCATGTACAGAATGACCCAAGCATCAACCACGGCTGGAGTGACTTCTATCCGAAAATGCGGTTTCGCAATCGGACGGGAGAGCTTTTGCCCTCCCTAATCCTAGATGCTGAATGGCTTCCTCGCATCGAGAATTGAGAGTTGGGGGCGGCCATGCAGATGTCGACACAAGCTCCAGGGGAGTCAAAGTATCATCTTGCTGACAGGAAGTCAGCCTCGTCAGGAGGTTGCTGTTTCAAGAATTGGTCGTCTTTCGCCTTCGGATGCCGGATAATAGGGCTTCGAAATCTGAGACAAGAGTATGCAGGTACATGTCTGTGCGTAAGTGTGTTATGAGAAGGGGAGGGAGATCTTATGATGGGCGTAATCCTGGAGAGTTCGTGAATCAACGGTGGCCTTTTCCCGGGGCGTTTCACGAACGAATGAAACGAATTCAGGGTCCGTGGGGTGATGACTCCGTGGTCTGGATGCAGATGGACGGGTTGGGAATATTCTGCGCGCAGCCCTATCTGGAATCCATGGTAACAGTAATAGAGGACAGTTTTATCGCGCCTATTGTAATTCTGTCGAAAAAGTCGGGAAGCTCGAGGCAAGGATTCGAAGACGTTGAAATAGGTAGAGAGCAGGTCACGTGCTTGACGCGCTAAGTATTGGTCGTCGCGTCGACTCAAGTAAATATCAATACTCCAAATCGGCATTCAATGCGCACAACTCATACAAACAAAAACCCATATTCTTCGCTAAAGGCCATACTCTATAAACGACAATGAGCGCTTCTGCTACCTCGGATGCCACATTGCTGACCGAACATTTTACATATCGACCAACTGTCTGTTGCCCCTACCCCTCTATTGTGCTAGGTATGCCCATGCTGACTCTTTCCAAGGCTCTTATTGACGACATTGTGAACTCAATCAACGTTCTAGCATTCAAAGCCACAGAAGCCGTAGAAAGAGGTCTCCTCGGCGCTAACCCCAACGACCTAGGCTTTAAGATCCCTCCTCCTACCACTGTCCAAGCTCAAGAAGCTGGTAAAGCCATCGCAGAAACAGCGAAACACGAAATCGAGAATGGCGTACATCAACTCGAAACCCTACTCGAAGCGAAGATAGACAAGAATTTCGACCGGCTGGAGATTTACGCGTTGCGGAATATACTGAGCGTACCGTCAGAGGTCAGGGATTGGGTACGATTAAGTCACTACGAGGGCTTGAATTTCACCCAGGATAAGGAAGCGCCGAATACGGAAAGTGTCACGTTATTAAGACGAAAATTGAGGGAAACACAGAAATTGCATGTGTTGCTGAGGGCGGAGAAGGCTAGGAACGAAGCCACGGTCAAGGCGCTAAAAGCGTTGGTATTAAATCAAGCAACTGAGGAGGACGTGGATGGGGAGATGTATCCTGCCTTTGCATTTCTGCAGAATAAGGGAGAGTTGATGGGTGATGGGAAACAGCCTGTTACGACGACCACCGAGTTTACATTGAGTCAAGTACCGGGATTGAAAAGCTTGTTGGATGGCTTGGAGCCGCGATTAGAGGAGTTAACGAGTGGGAAAGGAAAGGAGGGGTTGGTGGGCGAGGACCAGAAGAGTTGGAGGAGAGAGAGGCTTGAATTTATCGAGAAAGAGACCAGGAGACATATGGAGAATATCAGGGGCTTGGAACTGGGGGAGATGGGCGAAGTGAGAGATGGAGAATGGCAAGGGGAGGGTAGAAAACTCGGGAAAGGAGAAGTCGAAGATCTAGAACGAGTGGTGGACATGGTCGGTGGTGATCCAGGTGATCCAATGGATCAAGATTCGTAGGATCGTGTGTTTTTATAAGATTTGGGATGGCGTTTCAGGCATACTAGGAGGTAGGGTCTTGGAAAGGGGGTTCGCATATATCCAGTAGACTTATGTCCAATTACAATAAAATGCTTCCTTGAGAATATACTCGCAAATGCTACAACATCTGACCTGATGGTACAGTCCATCCGTCTACGACTAGTTTGAATATATGCAACAAGCTGGAGAAAGCTATGTTAACTTGTTTCTTACGATACACCGGTGTTTTCGGAACTGAGTAATCGCAGCTCATGAGCCAAGTCCCAGAATTTGTGTTGGCCCTCCTTGCCTTTCTCATCTTGTGACAAAGGTCCACCAGTATCGATACTCGCATCACGCACCAAGGATTTCGCTATATCCCATTCCTCATTCCGAGCCAAAGCTCTAAGCAACTCTCGCAGCGCTAGCCAACCGACTCTACTCTCGGTGTTATTTACTTTCCCCACGACTCTTAAAGCGGCAGCTGTTTCACCGGCTCGAGAATAACCTTCAACAACTCGGTCCCAGAATATATGATCTGTGCTGCCGATTGCCATACTCGCACGTTCAATCGTACTTCTGGCCGCATCGAGCTGAGGAGGATCCTGATTGAAGTAGTGCTGGACCAGACTAGTATAGATATGAACTGACGGTTCGATATTCAGCTTAGCCATCCGTTCTAGAACAATATTGGCAACAGTCATATCTCCAGACGAGCTTTGCAGCAGTGAATAGATGATTCTGCCATAGGTGTGTAGATCGGCTCTGAGGCCTGCTTGTTCCATTTCATCGAAGACGCCAAAAACCACGGCCTTTTGTTCGTCGGGGGAAAGGTTCTCAGCAAAGCGAAACGTCTCGTCGAGTATAGTGGTGTATGTTGTTATATCCGCTTGAACACCAGCCTGTTGCATCTGTTGAAGCAGACCCATTGCCTGTTGAGTTTGCCCAGCATTAAGCAATGGTTTGAGAAGTATGTTATAAGTTCTCACATCAGGAGTGAGACCGTAAGCCCCACCCCAAGCTAATATCCGCTGTGCATAGGCAGATTTATGCTGTCGCAGAGCACCAAGTATGGCAGCATTTATGGTCTCAATAGTTGGCTTCACCGCTCCTACAACTCCATCCATCTTCTGGAGTTTTTCCAGCGGCAGCTTTGGATGCTGGTTCTTTGCAGCGTCAAGCCACTTGCGGCCCATCTCATCAAGAGCACGAACTGCAGCATCTAGCTGGTAGCTGGCCATGAGGCCACTGATGCGGGTTGTCCAACAGAAAATGTCTGGTTCCACTTTAGCCATCTGCATCTTCCGCCACACTCCCTCCAACGCCACACCATCACGAGCTGCCTTGCAGCCAGACATCATCGAGTCCCAGGTTGCCAGAGTAGGCATCAACCCGTTTTGAACCATGTGGTTCCATACATCGATAGCACGATTGGGCTGCCGGAGGCCCATATAGACCAAGATGAAATAATTACAAAGATGCGCTGAAACAGTCCCGGGCTTCCCATCCTCCACCCTCTGGCTCGTCGCGATGGGCCATTGGACTACATCGGACCATAATTCGTCTACCTGATGACGATTCTTACTTTTCAGTGCTTCATGGAGCCTTTTATTGACGAAGCCTAAGCCCATGTTGAGCCCTGTTTGTGGATTCGCAAATGTTCTTTTAGAGTTCTCTTCCGTTACAGAGCTCGTTACTTGAGAGGCCATGTTCTTCGTTACAGCTAGATGCTTGTTGAGAAATGCTGCTATGACCACGTCTTGATCAGAGGCATCATCGCCATTGAGACTAAGACTTGGTACACTAATGATGCGACTCATTGCCGATATGAAGCGTGATGGGTCTCCTGAGAGGCTGTGAATCATTGCGGACCTAGAATTCAAAAGGTGGAAAGTCGAGAGCGCAATGGACGGTATTCGGCCTAGATGCTTGAGTCTGAATGGAGGAGTGAGCATCCCGAAGGTCACAATAGTACCAGCTCTTCGGTATACTCGAATTGCATCCTTCGAAGATAATGGCGGAATGTGAGACCAGTTGAGCTGAGAGAAAGAGTCTTCTGGGATGTCGTCGAAGTTCCCCGGATTACGGCAAACTACATTCCAAGCACCGAACAGATCCGAGAACAGGCGATGCTCGGATTCGCTATCGGATACGGTTTGCTCTGTCAATTTGATGATATTCTTGATCAAAGGGACCATCAAATCACCCCAATCGGTGCCTAAAAGCATACCCAACCGAAGGTAGACACTGGAAAGCTCTGTGACGCTTGGTAGAATCGTCGAAGACGGGTCGCGGGTTTTCGCGACGATGATACTCCTGAGCAGTTTTCTCGCGGTCGATTGTAGATATGAAGGTAATCCTGATCTCAAATTGCCAGGCCCATGTTGCCCAGTATTGGGACCAAAATGCTGGACAAAGAAATGGAACGAGTCCGCCGGTGGACTAGGCCGCTTCATCATCTCTAACAAAGTCTCTACCTTCTTGTATGGATCTAAAGATGATATCGACTGTGGAGCTGCATTTTCGGAGGCGACAGACTCCGTGATGCTCTGCTCAAAAAGTGACTCAAGGGCGTCTCCTGGATTCGTGTTTCCTGGCCGAGGCATCGGCCGCCTTCGCTCTGGTAGAGCTGCATATGTCCCCTTCCTCGTTCTCGCATCGTCTCCCAAGTTCAATATGTCATCCTTTTCCTTTCCTGTTTCATTTGTTGTGGTTCGAGGGTTGGATCTGGACAAGGAGATGAAGTTGGCTCGCTGTTGCCATTGAGGAAGCTTTCGAGGTCGAATCTGACCAAGTCTTCGACGACATGCTTGGCAGATATGAGAAGAACTCATTCCCTCCAAATCGTGTTCGTCGCTCGCTCGGTGATGTGGTCGTAAACAGTCTTTGCAGTGCGAGTTGCAGCCGCGTGTTTTTTTCTAAGCTGTGTGATTCGACCCAGTATCCCTGTCATTGTCAGCCTCGCCCGCCACAAGGTTGCAGCTCGCCCGCCGACATTCAGCAACAGTTCGTCAACAAACAGCCTCCTGAGCTCATTCCGAATGTTCCGCTGAGAGCATAACATCATGACCACCCTTCAGCCAAGGGGTCCGTATACCCAGGAAGAGCTGCGAAAGCTCTACCCTCAAGGGCTAGAGCTCCAACTAGTCCAAATCCTGCTTCGACACGGCGAGCGTTCGCCAGTCTCTGCACGATTCCAGAATGCAGGACTCGCTGCCTTCTGGCCATACTGCCGAATCGCTAGGCAGATGGTTAGCTCCACTATGGAAGATCAAGGCAGTAAATGGACTCCTATGGAATGGAGGAGGAGGCTCGAGACTTTCGGCTCAGACGACGGTCCTGTTATAGCAGCCGGACCTCGAGAAGAAGTCGACGACATTTGCAACTTGGGCGAACTGACCGATGAGTATGTCTGGCTCAAAATCCATCTTTTCCATTGTCCTTCTTTTGCCAGTTCCGAACCAATTGCGCCTCCTTCACTAGAGTGTGCTATAATTTGTGGAGCATTGGAATCTCCATTATGAAGTCTGGCATTCACAATGCGTTCGAAGAGTCTCGCGACTTGATCATTGCATAAGGGGAGTTGGCGTTTTATAGTCTGGAAGCCCTTTAAGTCACTGGACTTCTACGTAGTTGAGTTGACAGTGTCCTACGAATTCCTACACTCCCTTGGTGCTTGGTTGTCACCAGCGAAGCTCTACCCTATCATGTAGAAATATTCTGAAGCAGGAAATTGCTAATTCTTTGGTTTTTTTTCTAGAGGACGCATGACTACATGGAACCTTGGACGACGACTTAGGCATCTCTATGTCGATCAATTGCATTTCATGCCTCCTATGATCCACGATGCGGATATGATATATCTCCGAGCAACTCCAATTCCTAGAGCTCTTGAATCTCTCCAACAGGCTTTCTGGGGCATGTATCCAGCAAATTCCCGATCCGCGTCATTTCCACCTCCAACCGTTCTATTGCGAGCACCTGCGGACGAGACACTCTTCCCCAATGATTCAAATTGCAGGCGCTTCGCTCAATTGTCAAGAGCATTTGCTCAGAGAACCGCGGATAGATGGAACAGTACGAGTGAGATGGACTACTTGAATAAATTGATCAGCAAATGGATGCCCGAGTCTAGCAAGCGGGTGGCTGTGGATTCGCACCCTAGACTTTCCGGTATCATGGATACAATCAATTCAACTCTGGCGCACGGTCCTGAGACGAGATTGCCAAAGGAATTCTATGATGAGAAGGGAAGGAAGATTATAGAGAAAATTGGAGTAGAAGAGTGGTTCAGTGGATATCAAGAATCGCAGGAATACAGAACCCTCGGCATCGGTGGATTGATGGGGGATGTAGTGGAAAGAATGGTTGGTAGTGTTGAAAAGAATGGCAATGATGGTCTTTTTGAGATTGGAGGCAAAGACGGAACAATTGGCTATGGAAGAGGTGGCGAAAAGGCCATCAAGCTAGGACTAAGTGGATGTCACGACACAACCCTAGCAGCTGTGCTAGCCAGTCTAGGCGCCTTCGAAGGGCAGCCATGGCCTCCTTACACAAGTCACATTGCTCTGGAGCTGTTCAGGAAGTCAGATCCGCAGCCAGTGGAGGTTCCCGCCAAACGAAAGGTTGAGGATCTAAACGTTCTTGCAGCTACTGGTGATTCTAAAGTCAGAAAGTCCTGGTTTGGCAGGATAGTTGGAGACAGCGCTGTAGTTGACGATAAAAGGGACAAAAATAGACCTCTTGGCATTGCCAGAAAGAAGACAGAAGAACTCGGGGAGTCAGACCGAGCAAAATTGGATGGTTACTTCGTCAGGATACGTTATAATGACAAAGTGATGAGCGTACCTGGCTGCAAGCCGGCTGGAAAACACCTTGATGGTGACGAATCATTCTGCACATTGGTAAGCATTTCTTGTCTGATGAAGCTGAGACTTGCTAATAAATTGACTAGGAGGCGTTTAAGAGCGTCGTAGATAAGTACACTCCTTCACACTGGAAGCAGGCATGTCTGAGCAATATGGAAGCGCCTGCTTTCCCAACAAAACCTGAGCCGGCAGGATATTAGAACCACAGTTGTTGTATAAACTTGCTTACTCTAGAACTTAAGATCATCATGGCGTTAGTCTGATTATATGGGCAGTCTTTTGCGGAATTTCAGAGATTCGAGCAAAAATATGAATCTCTTTCTATGATGCCTTGTCAACCATGAATCTAGCGAACTTCTAATGTTCGGGAAATCGGGGATTAGTTAAACCGGCAACTCAACATCACCCTCTAGCTTTGATGCTTTCCTTCTACTCATAAGATTGATTTAATGCGTAACCCCTCGTCCTCATCTGCCTCATCCTCTGGAAGGAAAGATTCGTCACCATTAAAGCTCCTGTTGTCGTTAGCCGGGAAATGCAGTAAAATGAGACAAATCTTCGCACCATCCGCGCTCTGCTCCGCCTGAGAGAAAAGAACAATCTCCATTCCCCGTGACGTCCCATCCTCCTCCTATTCCTTTGCCACTCCTCCAATCGAGATTTGGCATCTTCTCATAAGGGTGCTTCAGTTCTAGAGCTAGAGTCTTCATCCCTTCCTTATTTCTTCGGACGAAAGTCGTAAGTCCACACGTGTAAGGATGAAAGTCCTGTTCCGTGACATCTTCCGGCATAACACCAGTCAATACCCTTCCGATAGCAATAACAGTAGCAGCATGAGTTGAGATCACGATCGCCTTTACACCTTCTTTCTCAGATTGTTCGATGATCTTAGCCATTACATAGGCAACACGTTCATGTAATTGCTCAATAGACTCTCCTTTCTCATTCGGTTTGATGAATGAAGCCCATGGAGCTAAGCGTTTGAAATGCCTCTTGAGGGTTTCTGGTGATGCTGGCACTGGATGATGGAAATCAGCAAGGCCGAAAAACTCTCCTAGTCCGTGATCAGGCCGGATTAGAGGGGCGGAGGGGTCGTCTTTGGCTAAGTGTTCAGCGAAAGGGTCTATTGTTTGAAGACAACGATAGTAAGGACTTGAATATATGCGTTCAATGGGAGGATTGACAGTTTTCAAGTGTTCCCCTAGCTCAATAGATTGCTGGACGCCATAGGACGTCAACGCAGGGTCGTTGGGTATTCCAGTTGGAGATCTGATGCTAGAGGAGTAAATGCCTTTCTTATGGTCAACGGACCATGTTGATCGGAACTGAGACACATATTAGTTCGATCTAGTTGTTAAGAAGCTTCACTTACTCCATGCCGAGTCACATATATGGTTGTGAGAGACATTACTGGTTTGTTGTCCTAGAAAGAAATCCCTAATTTTGATGCTGGCCATGGGTGGCGATAACATTGGGCCTCGGCAGTGCGATAAGAGCTGAAAAGGAAAGGGGATTCAAAGAGTAATCACAAATTCGCTGTCTCTGGCAACTGTGATTCATGAGTCCTGTCTGGGATCGGACTGTCCTGAAGGATTGTTTCAGGTACTCTGGCGAAAAATTTTGCATGCCCATATGTATGTACATAGCTTTTCACTTAAGAGTGGAGAGAACAATACAGCGATGAAATCGTTTGTTAATAGAGGACCCGCTATCCCTGAATGCATAACCTAAGAGATCTCCCTATTTTATTACCCTAGCAGAATTGGAGACCTATTCTTGGACTCCAAGATTGCTTAATGTCAACCGACGAGAAGGACATTCGAATTCTCATCCAAGAGTTGCAAGAGAGGAAGTCCGAAAGCAGAATAGTGAGGAAATGATTCGGTACCCGAATCTATCATACAATATCTTGTCTCTGCTCTTGGCACAATATACAGTAATATCTACAATGACAATGTCATATACAACCCCTTCACCATAATACATCTAAGGATCACTCCGCATCCTTCCGTGTCGTCTCGTACCTAGGTAAGGTCAGTTTTGTATCTATTAATGGATCTTCCCATGGCGTACCTCTTTCCTCTAAATGCCCAGATTCCCCAGTTGCCACAACTGATGTCCTGAGGATCAAGGTCATTGAGGTCCCATCTCAAGCTTCTGAAGCGATTCTCTCCTGGCTCCATAAGCATGTCCATTTCTCCACCAACTGTCTTCTTAACCCAGTTGATATCTCGCTCCATATCATATTGTGTATATCCTGTGACCAGGATAGGTACCTTGGTCTCCAGTAATTGCGGGATGGTTTCCTCCCATTCATGAGAACTAGCAGGATGACCTAAGCCTGGGTGGAAAAGCATGAAACAATCAAAGTACGGATCATAGGGATAGAAGTGGCCTGCTTTGTGTAGCGTATGATAATACTCGACAAAGGTACTGATCTTCAAGGTATTGGTCAATCGATCTTCAACGATGGCGCCATATGGATTCGTTGGGGTCCGCTCTGGCAGAGGGAACTCAGCATCTCTATTTGCCATACTCTCAGGACCAATAAAGATAAGATGGAAAGCCACTCTGGGGAACAAATGGGTCAATTGTACCCAGACTTCTCTAGGGAGGGAAGACTCTGCACGAGCCCCAAGAATAAAGATCCGTACTGGAGGTGGGGTCGGCCGAAGACCTTTGATGTCAGCCCCTCCACCAGATCGAGGCGGATGGAGTGTATATCTGAGGGCTTTACAGTATCAGCATTTAACACTACCAAAAAGATTTATTAAGACGTACCGCTCAGACTCTTAAGGCCCTCCACAGTCAGACGACCATCCTTCTTGATACTGTATGGGCTCAACTCATGCAAGACACTTCCAATTGTGATCGGATATGTTAATAGCCTTGTAGCTTGACGCAGGCTTCTTTCGTCATTGATGGCTCTGAATTCTCTTGAAAACAAAAATGTGTCCCAATTCGTCATGTTCACCATAGCCTCTTCAATCTGGTCACCGGGGTATTCAAATTCTGGAAAGAAACGACCTGAGCGCAGGTCGTGGTCATCTTCGTTGATTTCTCGTAGGGTATCACATATCTCCAAATGTGCTTCATAATCATCCACCCAATGGTCTTCGCAACATGCCACTGGTATACCACAGTCTGGGCACTCAAAACTAACATGCTTTGGTGGCAATGCTCCTGTAGCAGACTTTCGCGCTTCTGGATCGTCCGGATTCATCGGTAAACGAGTTTGGTGGTGATCTGGGTGCGGGCAATATGCATTTTGCTTGATGAATGCAGCTCTTCTTCTTATCTCAGGTGATGGAGAACTCGAAAATGGGTGGAAGAGGTTGTTTGGCATGAGAAGAGGTCGTCCTTCGGTCTCAGGTACGGGTGTTGATTCGAGCCCGCCAGGACTTCGGTATTCTGGTGGCTCATTCTTGACAGTCTGGCCCTGTTGTCTAATTGACGAAACGCTTCGTGTGCCTAATGCTGTCTGAGCACAAGCTTGCCTTGTCTGCGGGATTCCATCAAGCTTTGTTGCTGGTTTTCGTGCTGTGGATATGCCCCTCGAACCCAAATGAAGTCTTGTTGTTTGTGCTAGGTTTTGACGAGTGCGAGACGCAGCTCTGATTGCCGTCAAACACGCCCGACAGGTATAAGCGACTGAGTTTCGCATCTTGTGTCTTAAGACGTCCTTCCCAATGAATAGGAAACTCTTGAAGTCTTTAGAAGTGGTGTGAGGAACATATCTAAAAGTTCGCTAACTCCATAAAAGGATAAGCGTCGTTGAGCTACCAAAGCGGGCAAAATAGACTTCCGAATTTTTGGTCTATCGAACAGACTGCAATTATCACGACTCGATGTGATTTGAGCTGCGCCAGGCTGCATTGTCAGCTATTGCCCCTCAAATCCTTCACGATAGCTCGGGACGACTTCCACGCAACTTCTGAGTCTGCGCAGCATTTGCGTAACCTTCCAGCATCATGGCGACGACTTCTTCCATGTTCATGTACAGCTTGACAGTGCAGCCACCAACCGCTATCACACAGGCTATACTTGGACAGTTTGCTGGAACCAAGGAGCAGCAGATTGTTACTGCATCAGGTTCTCGTCTTACACTTCACCGACCAGATCCATCGCAAGGCAAGATCATCACCGCGCTCTCGCACGATGTCTTCGGCATCATCAGAGCTATTGCGGCGTTCAGGTTAGCTGGAAGTAACAAGGGTAAGTCCTTCAATCTATGAATTTGAGCTTCACTTAGTGATTTGAAGCATGGATGGCAGCCCGAGATATACCACCGTGATCGTCACCGGCAACGAGGGGGTATTGGTCACTGGGTCTTGCGCAAGAATATGGCTAAACAAATTGTGTTAGATTATATTATCATCACATCCGATTCCGGTCGCATAACGATTGTCGAATTTTTGCCCGCACAGAATAAGTTCAACCGCTTGCATCTGGAGACTTTCGGAAAGTCTGGTATCCGAAGAGTTATTCCGGGCCAATATCTGGCTGTCGATCCAAAAGGAAGAGCTTGCTTGACCGCTTCCGTGGAGAAGAACAAGCTCGTCTATGTACTCAACCGAAATGCGCAAGCGGAACTCACTATTTCTTCTCCACTTGAAGCACACAGGCCTCAGTCTTTGGTGTTCGCCCTCGTAGCATTGGATGTTGGGTACGCCAATCCTGTATTTGCAGCACTCGAGGTGGATTATGGCGACTCAGATCAGGATCCAACAGGGCAAGCTTATGAGGATATCGAGAAGACCCTAGTTTACTATGAACTTGACCTCGGCCTGAATCATGTTGTGCGAAAGTGGGCGGATCCAGTCGATCGCACTGCTACAATACTTTTCCAGGTTCCCGGAGGAACAGATGGACCTAGCGGAGTCCTGGTTTGTGGAGAAGATAATATCACATATCGCCACTCGAACCAAGAGGCTTTTCGGGTTGCTATTCCCCGTCGTCGAGGCGCTACAGAGGACCCTGACAGAAAACGAACCATCGTTGGTGGGGTCATGCACAAGCTGAAGGGTGCAGCTGGCGCCTTCTTCTTTCTCTTGCAAACGGAGGATGGTGACCTATTCAAGATCACCATCGAAATGGTTGAAGACGAAAATGGTCAACCTACTGGTGAGGTCAAACGTCTCAAAATCAAGTACTTCGATACCGTCCCTATCGCCACTAGCCTTTGCATCTTGAAAAGTGGATTCTTGTTTGTGGCTAGCGAGTTCGGGAACCACCAGTTCTATCAATTTGAAAAGCTGGGAGACGATGACGAGGAGATCGAGTTTATTAGTGATAACTTCCCAACTGATCCAACAAAGAACTACACCCCTGTTTATTTTCATCCACGGCCCGCGGAGAATTTGAGTCTAGTGGAGAGTATTGATTCCATGAACCCTCTGATGGACTGCAAAGTAGCGAAC
Organism: Phialocephala sp. D728; assembly: GCA_003988865.1. Taxonomy (NCBI): domain Eukaryota; kingdom Fungi; phylum Ascomycota; class Leotiomycetes; order Helotiales; family Mollisiaceae; genus Phialocephala; species Phialocephala sp. D728. The sequence goes on from QYAJ01000005.1 coordinate 547,646, forward strand.
CTGACAGAAGAAGACGCGCCTCAAATTTACTCGATATGCGGGACTGGTGCTAGAAGCACTTTCCGGACTCTCAAACATGGTCTTGAAGTCAGTGAAATAGTAGAGTCTGAGTTGCCCGGTGTTCCTTCTGCCGTGTGGACAACGAAGCTCACACGAAATGACACGTTTGATGCGTATATTATTTTATCCTTTTCGAATGGAACGCTGGTGCTTAGCATCGGTGAAACTGTTGAAGAAGTCACCGACACTGGATTTTTATCTAGTGCCCCTACGCTCGCGGTTCAGCAGCTTGGTGAGGATGGCCTAATTCAAGTACATCCCAAGGGTATTAGACACATCAGGGCCGACCGACGTGTAAATGAGTGGGCCGCACCACAGCATCGTTCCATTGTCGCTGCGACGACGAATGAGCGACAAGTTGCTGTTGCTCTTAGTTCAGGCGAGATCGTGTATTTCGAGATGGACCCCGACGGATCCCTAGCTGAATATGACGAGAAGAGAGAGATGAGTGGGACTGTCACCTGCCTAAGTCTCGGAGAAGTGCCGGAAGGCCGAGTCCGAAGTCAATTCTTGGCTGTTGGGTGTGATGATTCTACTGTCCGTATTTTAAGCCTCGACCCAGATTCGACATTAGAGAACAAATCGGTCCAGGCACTGACATCGGCACCATCAGCTCTTTCGATTATGGCAATGGCAGATTCGTCATCGGGAGGCTCGACGCTCTATCTTCACATTGGCCTTTACTCGGGTGTTTATCTCAGGACTGTTCTTGATGAAGTAACTGGAGAACTTTCTGATACACGAACACGATTCCTTGGACCGAAGCCAGCAAAACTCTTCCGTGTTTCCGTTCAAGGACAAACTTCAGTGCTAGCTTTGAGCTCAAGGCCTTGGCTCGGCTATTCAGACCCTGTCACCAAAGGCTTCATGCTCACACCTTTAAATTATCCTGGTCTTGAATGGGGCTGGAACTTCAGCAGTGAGCAATGTACGGAAGGCATGGTTGGTATCCAAGGACAAAATTTGAGGTATGTTGCAAAATTCCATTCCCTGATCCGCGAGAGATACTATGATGATTTTCTTATCGTTAACCTTTCCTACGTCCGACGTGGCAATGAGGATTAAATATTATTCCAATTGTTCCTACTGAAGTATCCTGTTTTCTGCATTTCAATTGCTTTTTTGAGAGAAGCTCAAGACTGACGCCAGCTAGGATATTCTCTATCGAGAAATTGACCGACAACTTACTTCAAGAGTCGATACCCCTCACTTACACGCCTCGCCGCTTTGTCCGACATCCCGAATATCCTTTGTTCTACACAATCGAATCTGACAACAACATCCTGTCACCTGCCACCAAGACCAAGTTATTAGAAGACCCTTCAGTTGTGAATGGAGACGCGACGATCCTACCACCAGAAGAATTTGGCTATCCACGAGGACGAGGTCATTGGGCATCTTGCATTTCCATTGTTGATCCAGTCACCGAGAAGGCCGTCCTTCAAAAAATCGATCTAGATGACAATGAAGCAGCCGTCAGCATGGCAGTAGTCTCGTTCGCCAGTCAAGATGACGAAGTCTTCCTGATTGTTGGTACTGGCAAAGACATGATTATCAACCCGAGATCATCGACAGCAGGTTTCATTCATGTCTATCGCTTCCATGAAAATGGCAAAGAAATCGAGTTTATCCACAAGACCAAGGTTGAAGAACCTCCGATGGCACTTCTCAGTTTCCAGGGGCGGTTGCTTGCTGGTGTTGGCAAAGACCTCCGAATCTATGACCTTGGAATGCGTCAACTTCTACGAAAGGCACAAGCTGAAGTTGTACCGAATCTTATTGTTGGGCTCCAAACCCAGGGTAGCCGTATCGTGGTCAGCGATGTGCAAGAAAGCATCACCATGGTTGTCTACAAGTTCCAGGAGAACAAGCTCATCCCTTTTGTAGATGACACAATTGCGCGCTGGACGAGTTGCACCACGATGGTAGACTATGAGACCGTTGCAGGGGGTGACAAGTTCGGCAACTTGTGGCTTCTCAGATGTCCTCCTAAAGCCAGTGAGGAGGCCGATGAGGAAGGTTCTGGCCAGCATCTCGTTCATGAACGTTCGTATCTACAAGGTGCTCCACATCGGCTGAACTTGATGGCGCATTATTACCCTCAAGATATTCCCATGAGCATCCAAAAGACAAATTTGGTTGCTGGTGGTAGAGACTGTTTGTTGTGGGCTGGTCTGCAAGGCACTCTTGGCATACTGATTCCATTCGTCGGTCGTGAGGATGTGGATTTCTTCCAGACCTTGGAGCAACATCTCAGATCTGAGGACGCACCTCTAGCTGGTAGAGACCACCTAATATATCGAAGCTATTATGTTCCGGTGAAGGGAGTTATCGATGGAGACCTGTGCGAAAGATATACCCTCTTACCCTCAGATAAGAAACAGATGATTGCTGGCGAACTTGACCGCTCAGTTAGAGAGATCGAGCGGAAGATTTCTGTAAGTCCTGCATCATTAGCTATTGAGGATGAATTGCTAACATGCACCAGGATATTCGAACACGTTCGGCATACTAACTTGGCGCTGGTAGCTTTGCGTTCTGGACTATGTGTATGTGTACAACAAAAAGTGCGTATTTTGCACTGACCATGAAGATCAATGGTCAGTCCACGAGACTATGATACAAGAAAATGAAAGTGATGAATCCAAAGCGTCGTCTATCACATGCCTACAGAGTCAACGTCATGATCTCTGACCAGTAAACCTTCTCCTCCCAACATCATGTCTCGCCTTTCCCTTTCCTTTCACATTCGCTTCTATAGGATGTTCCCTCTCCCATCTCTCGTCGTCTTTATATGTTTCTATAGCAGCCTCGAGGTCGTAGTCGACTTGTTGCAGATACAATAACGCCACATCATACCTATATTTTGGCGCAAGGCTATGTCATTAACCGCAATTCAACCAATTTATTCTCCTAGGTATTCCTAGATAATGTGGGGACAACGTACTCGGATACTTTACAGGCTACCATCCACCTCCTTACAATTCCCTTCCTTCTTTCCTCTTCCTCGCCTTCAACGGGACGTGGACTCAAACTCATAACTCCTTTATAATATTCTCCAGGAATGATAACCGTTCGTCTGGCCAGCAGTAAATGGTCGGATGTGATGTTATTCGCTCGTCTCAAAGCTGGTATTGGAACACCGTATCGGAAAGAAAGAGAGGTCATAGAGTCGTGTTTGTGATCCAAGAAATGGAGGACATCTTCGGCAGGCTGTGAGTTGGAGGATTTTTCTGGTGGCGGGGTGTGGGGATTCGTGAGAGATGAATAACTTGGGAGCTCCTCCGAGTAGGATGGCGGATCTTGGGAAAGCGGCGCAGGTTTCAAAGACGAGGACGGAGGAGTATAACTTGGTGGATCTCGAAGACCTTGTGGTAGAGGAGATGGAGTTGTGGATACTTGACAGAATGGACCTGAAGGTGTCAATGATGGGTACGTTTCAATGCAAAAGTATGATGTACAATACGTAGCAAATCGCGGATTGTCCTATACTCTCATCAACATTCCAACCCTCCAGCTGGTTTATATAGACTACTTACCGCTGTACAATTCCCACAAATCACTCTTCCGCAGCAGTCTAATCGTCGATCGAGGGCTTTAGGCTTTTCACTCTCTGCATCGTATTGAGGCAACACATCTTTAAGCAGTGTTGCGCATGTGCAGCAGCTTTCTTCCATCTCGTCGTTGTAGTATTTTCATGGGGTTCGGGTAGGTTGTAGAAAGGACGATCTTTGGTCAAGAACATATAGATGATTTGTTTATACGAGGGTAGAGATACCTATAAGATGCAAGCTAGTACAGAGTGTCCAATCGATGGATGCATGACGCTGATGCCTGATAAGATGTCACGTGGTGTCACGATAAGACATCAACCCCGCATTTTTCGACGACATTCGCTAGAGTTTCTGTTCCAATATGCATGCCAAGAGAAGAATGTTTATTGGCCGTTGACTTTGTGTGCCTGGTTCCAGCATGCAGAGCCTAGGATACTTGCTTGTTCAAGAATAATCTCTAGTCTGTTTTATGTACTATACCTTGACCAATGTGGTAACTCCACAATCTAAATCAGATTGGAGCTTGTACTCTTGGCATCAAAAGCCCTCAAAGTGGGCTATACAAACTCTGTTATAACAGCAACTTCGATTATGAAGAGACCTCCGCATATTAGAGTGTTGAGAGACACTCTGGGTGGCTTTCGAAATGGCAAACATTGGGACGAAAAGACTGTTATTTGGAGTCTTCAAAGGTCGCCAGTCGAAGCTATCTTGGTCTTAGCTACCTTCCTGTCTTACTCTCTTATCTTTATCGTTGTGCGCGGGCCAGTCGGTATTTTCGGGCAAGCTCTCAGCCCACACTTGAAAGTGGGGTTTTCCATTATATACAATTGAGAAACACTTCGCATCACTGATATCTACCCGATGGACCATACTGGAACTGGTTGTGTTTAGCTCAAGCTTTGGCCCCCTCAAGCTGCCTTTGGAGTATATAAAGAGGTGAAATATACTCCTGGCTCTCTTCCCTTTCATCTCTTATAGAATCCGAGAGCTCCTAAGAGATAGCTACCTTCTTTCAAAATGTTCTCCCTTCCAGCTTCTCTTTTAGTCTTAGCTGCATTAAGCTATGGATCTCCTATTCTTGTCCGGGATACAAATGACACAAATCCATTTGTCTTCACCAACTACAATGGTCTGAACTTCACCCAGATGAATACCACTTTGGCCAACGTCACAATCTTCGCAACTGGTATGCAGAATCTCATCATCTTAAAATCTTGCTAACCACATCTCACAGGTGGAACGATTGCCGGCTCAAGTGGTAGCTCTCTAGCCACGACGGGGTACACTGCTGGCGCGGTCGGCATTTTGACCTTGATTAACGCGGTTCCCGAAATTCTCAACATCTCCAACGTTGCCGGAGTCCAGGTCTCTAATGTCGGTTCTGAGGACGTCACCTCTGCCCTACTCCTAAGCATGTCCAAGCAGATTCACACTTTTGTCTGCGATGACCCTACCATGGCCGGTGCCGTTGTAACCCACGGTACCGACGTCCTCGAAGAAACAGCTTTTTTCCTCGACGCAACGGTGAACTGTGGGAAACCAGTCGTTATTGTTGGAGCCATGAGACCTTCAACTGCAATCTCAGCTGACGGACCTTACAATCTCTTAGAATCCGTCACTGTTGCAGCGTCCTCTTTGTCCCGCGACCGAGGAAGCATGGTGGTAATGAACGACCGCATCGTGTCTGCCTACTATGTTACGAAGACAAACGCAAATACCATGGATACATTCAAAGCTCCCGAGATGGGCAATCTTGGAGAAATGATTTCCGATACGCCATACTTCTTTTACCCGCCTGTGAAGGTAAGACGTATTTTCATACTAATTTGATAACGCAATTTTTTAAATGGGAGACCAAAGCTCCTGAGCTCTAAGCTCCTTCAGATCTTTTCTAGAATTTAAAGTGCTAAATCGCTCTATAGCCAACGGGAAAACGAGCCTATTCAGTCATGAATATCACTTCTATTCCGAGAGTTGATATCTTATTTGCGTATGAGGATATGTCGAACGATACGTTGTATAATGCCGTTGCGAGTGGTGCGAAGGGTATTGTTGTAAGTATATCTTCACTTAATGCTCAAGAGCAAGACTAACTTTTTCAGATTGCTGGCGCAGGAGCAGGAGGTGTGAGCACCCCTTTCAACTCTGCGATGGAAGATGTGATCAACAATTTCGGCATTCCTATTGTTCAAAGTACTAGAGCCATGAGCGGAGAGGTGCCGATTAGTGACGTGTCAAGTGATACTGCATTGCACATTGCGAGCGGATATTTGAATCCTATGAAGTCGAGGATCTTGTTGGGACTGCTGTTGGCACATAAGAAGAACATGACTGAGATCGCGGCTGCTTTTGTGGGATCGACTGACGATTGAAGAGGGAATGTGGGGTATATAAAAATTCTATTGCGAAGTAGTAATGAATAATGCCGTCATGAAGTTAATCAAAGTGTTCAGTACATCAATTTTCCTGACTTTCTCAGTGCTATTGTATGCGGTTTCCTTCAGCAATCGGAAGACTTCTGTCGTGGCGTGATACAATGTTAAGTTGGAGTCAAGTCTAAGCTTGTAAGTAGAGTTGAAAAATTCTGGAATTTTGGAATAGCCAGAATATCGGATTACCGAAAGAGATTTCCCTCATACCCAGTATCCCTGGCAGAAGCATTCGTTAGTTTTCCGTTGTCGGATGAAGAAACGAGGACTGTATGGCACCCGAAAGCAAGCAAGCTCAATCACCTCGAGCCGGGCAACTTAAAGAGCATCGAACATCATCGTGCAAATCGGTTCAAATCTTTGTCTTGATCGTTCTGAGTTTCATCCAAAGCACTGTGTCATCCATCTCTAATTACATATAATAAATCAAAAAGTCCAACGTTCCGCCCCACTCTCGGACCACATCACATCACCGCTCCACACTCCGCGGAGCCGACGGAGACTCCATGGTCTTTCTGCGACTTGCAACAAAACTCTATCCTCTCTTCTTCCTGATCTCGATCTCATGCACCATCTTAAGCACCGTGACTTGAGTGGATAAATAAGAGAGGTGAAACATTCTGGTACGGAAAGGGAAGGTGCTGGCTGAAGTAATGGAGTGAGAATTGTGAGATGCCAAGGGCCATGCCGGCAGATCTGCTGCAGTGCCGGGGTATGTGAGATTATCATCCTTCGGCGATGCCGATGAAAAATTACTGTTGATGCGTAGAAATGTTTGCGGCTTTTAGGAGAAAGGGGAAGGAGTTTTGCATATGTCTGCTAAAGGTACACGTTCTGCTTATGCCTCGTCTTAGAGAGTGATTCTTTCTTGACTAGCTTTGGACATATTCAGCATTGACCTGACGCAGATCTAGATAGAATGTTCAAGGGTTCTTGACAAAATTAGCATCTTTGAGATCTAATTTTGAGTATTAAAACTATCACGTGTTCACGTACAGTTGATCAGGTCTTGAGCCATTTCTAACTTTCTCAGATAATGCTCTCACTCTCATCCAACACTTAAAAACTTGCATTAAACAGCGATATTCAAGAATGTTACTATCCAGCATTCAGGATGGAAAGGGTTTCCCAATCACTTTGTCCAGTGCTTCTAGGCCTTGAGATTGGCGGCCAAATTTAGTATGACCACTTCACTTGTTTGAGCTTCAACCCACCTATGCCACCTATTCCAGATTTTACCGCGAAGGTGAATCGCTTTTGAAAATCTCTTATCGGTTATAACTTATAAAGAATTGTTTCGAAGCCTGGTAGCGATATCATGCTCCTCCTCGCTTACAAACGAAAAAGCACCAAAGCTTCCGCAGATGGCTGTTTTCCCAGCCACTGATTGGTCTTCAAGAAGGGACCGACAGATGCTTGTGTCGTGTACGTGTCAGTGGCGTCTGTGGAAGATCTAGGTACCTCGCCGTCACGAATAGAAGTTTGGCAGCTCTAGATTAGGTAACTGACCTTCGATATCAATCATTCAGAAACTATATCAATCTGCTCTAGACATCATCTCAAGCTGCCAGAGAATCCCCTTTTCATCCAAATCGTTCCTCAAAAAATAACCCTCGTTCCCTTCTCATGAATTTGAAAGTCATCCCTCGAGACATTTTTTTGGGACCGGGTGAAATAGCACAGCGGTATGACGCCACCGACCCGAAGAAATCCCAAAACCATCTTGCACGTCCAAATTTCCACGAACTAGACGAACTAAGATTAGAATAGACATTGCTGCGATGCATGTACTGAGGAATAACTGTTAAATGGAAAAATAATTGACCAGCAAGAAGTCTCCTCTGGATTAAGCGAGCCCCTTTTCACTGCTCTCAACGTGATGTGAACATGCGATCGTTGAGAAGAATTGAAGCACTACAAACAAATAAAGAAGACAATAAAAGAATGGTGACGGTCTTGGCCCACTCAGCCCTATGCTATCCAGGGCTAACAAGCACCAATGACCCCAAAAATACATGCACGTGACGTTCGCTCACCTTCCAAATTCACTTAAATTCACTTAGTATTATCAAGCGGACTACTATTGTTAACCATAAATGCAATGCTACTCTATTCCTATTGTGTACTTATCCCACACCAATAACCACACTTGAGGTTAAGAGCCCACAAGTTCGCACTGAAATTTTCTTCCTCGCACCTTGATCATCTTTCCTCGCACAACCACTTTTCTTCCTTCAGCAGTTATCAGCGAAGACCGCAACAACACTTTTCTGGTACCGAATACACTTTTTCTTGGATCTTGGTCCTTGATATCTTAGTTCTTCATTCATACTTCAACGTCTTCACAACCTACTTCCAACGTCCTCTTTCCCTGTCTTAGAGACAAGGAGAGTCTCACATATCCAACCCCTACTACCACCACGATGCCGTCCCGTATGATGAGGGCAGTAAGAGATGATGATGACAGCGATTTTGAGCGTCCTATCAAGCGACAACGAACCCCTCTGCCTGATGATCCCATCCCTTCTCAAGAATACGAGTTTCTCTGGCCATGCTGCCAAAACATGCCCTGCTCTTGCTTTCCGGACAACAACAGATGGGCCACACAAGCTTTCCAGCACTATCGATCTGATAGCGGGTACTATAGCAATTTGTCTCCACCATGCGAAAACAAAGATACAGACTCAGTAGAAGTCTTAGCATCACCACGTTCTCCTCCCCTTTCGGACTGCTCGGATGACGACGACGAGACTTCCAATGATGGATATGCCAACATCGACCCCAATCTCCTCTTCATCGGAATTTTGGAAGGAAATTACGACGTCAGAAAACTCATGAAGAAATACGACTGCATTGGACTACCAAGGTTGCCACACGTTAGATTTCCTCGCCCTCCCGCTTGCTTCCCTCTAAAGCAAAGTCCTGAAGAGAAAAGATATTGGGCGGAAATGAAAGAAAGCATCATGATAGAGGTTGCAGAAGCATCCGAGAGGTGGAAGCACACAACCATTTACGATTTCGACTACCCTGTCTGTCCTATCATCTACCCACCTTTTCGTCCAAGCACCGACGAGCAGGTCATAAAGATCGATGAGAAGACCAAGGAAGCGCGCATCAGCTTATCCATAGAACAAGACAATCGAGTAAGATATGTTTACGATAAAAGTTATCGAGATCAGAAAGGGACACTGCTTCGGATGACGCTGGGCCCAGATAGCAACACGCTTGAAAAGGGCCAATCACGCAGAGCTCAAAGATCTCGGTGGAGCTGCATGTCTCTTTTCAAGACGAATCAATTCGCCAAAGAGCGAAGGGAAGAAACCAGGTCGTACATCCTTCAGCATTTGAGTCGCCGGGAAGCGGAGTATCAGCACTGGCAGGTGAAGAAAGGATTTGAGAGCAGGCTCAAGACGGAATTGTCCGAGGATGACATCAAGACCGAGGATGAAGAAGATAATAGTGGTCCTGACTACTCGTCTGAAGACGACAGTGACGAAGAAGAGGACGAAGATCTGCCAGAGGGCGTAGGGGAGATACATTTCGATGTTGGACCGGTGAAGTAAATATGAGAATATAACGCACGGATGAGTGCATGGCGTAACTAAACGGATACCCCAAGCGGCGTTTTGGAGTATAATGAGATGATACCATAGCATGCGACCTACACATATATGGGCGCAATGAAGATAAACTGAGTTACTTGAAACCAGCATGCAAGCAAATCGTAGCCTTTCGGGTGATAGTGAAATAGTTATCTCTGCAAAGTTATGATATTCCGCCTTGTGGAAACGGCCTCTCAGAGAAAAAGAGAAAACAGTGTTGAAAGCTTGAACCAACTCTCTGGCTCTCCTGGCGCCGCTCTACCCAAACATGACAGTGACCGACCTCAAACAGAAGAAGCTGTCTTCAAACACACATCAGGAACTAGAAAGCTGTGGCGACGAGCATTAAGCATGGAGGATACGAGGAGAAAATGTGAAATGACTTTAGTAATATCTAGCAGGGGCGGAAAGTAAAACAGGAAGGGACATTGGATCATCTTTCGATATTATGCGCATGTCGGGATATTATACGGGCATGTATGTGAAATGCAATCCCAACGCCGAGTCCCCAATTAATATGCAATCGTAGCATCTCGTTTGACCAATGGCTCTGAAGCTTTGAAGTCAACCAACGTCTCATCCCCCTCCCGGACATTAACCCTTGCTAAAGCACCGAATCGTGGCATCCTAAGCAACAGTTTGCTGAGCAGTCAAGAGTAGTGACACAAGTTCGCAGCTCGCATTTCGATCATTCGTATCAACAGCGGCCTGTACGCCATTTTTGACAGCAGCTACTGCAACTGCCACACCCTATCAAGTACAGTACACCGATGATGCAGTCGATGAAAGACCAACCAATGTGGGAGCAGAGCTCTTTGTACTTGTAGTCGAGTTCGTCCTTAGACTCGTTGCATTATCTGACATTGCAGCCAGCCAATATAGTTTGAATTGATCGATAGTCATTGGTATGTAAGATGGAAGTGAAAGTTTTTAAAAGTCTACCCTCCAGAGGGAATCTCCAAGTTGTGTGCCCAAGGTCCTCCGTCACCAATGTGCCTGGGCTGCAAAGAAAATCAGCTTCAATGGTACCGTCATAACAGCTGATGGAATCCAGAAGTGCTGACTAGCTCAGAACGTAAGGTGCATCTTCCGATCCGACTTGCAACAAGTTGAGTCCACTTGCAGCTTATGGGACGTGAGATTCTAAATAGACCGAGCTATACGTAGCTGTAGTAGTTGATAGAATCGAGTCGGCTATCGAAGATGTTTGGGATACTGGTGGTGTGATATTGGCCAAGCTGGGCTGTATAGCTAGAGTTTTGGAACTCCTTCCTCTAAGCTAAGAAGACTGCCTGCAGCTGCGGGTTTTGATATAGTTGGAGCATTTCCAGCAGGGCAACTTGAGATGAGTGATGTGACTGTGACCGTCGGATACGCAGCATGAAAGAAGAGCTCTGAGATAACAATGCTTTACCTGCTGAAGGCTGAATATAATACAACGCGCACCTTCACCACTATCGTCACATAACCACTCGACTTCTAAACGCATAAATAGGTATCCATTTTGAGGTTGCATCATTCCGAGGTTCCCGAGCTCTCGGTAGCGAGAGGGGGGACAAGGGGAAACTGGACGTCGGTATCTACTGACTACTCAAGCCTTCCAAGGAACCTGGAGAGGCCTGATTCTCAAGACTGTGGTTGATCAGCACTGTGCCATATTGCGTGATTTGGGATGAAAAAAGGAGGTAAATTAGTTGTGGGGAGCTGAATAACCGAAACAAGATGCAGAAATGAAAAACATTAGTGCAAAGGCATACTCACAGACGAGCTCGTGTTCTCTCCCCCGGTTGTGAATGTAACACTGGCATGAACATCTCTCGTCACAAGTCTCGGATGCACAAAGCATCTACAAAAAGAACATGATTTCGTATTGCATCTTCGTGCTTCGTTCTCACTTCGACTTGCTAGGTATGCTATATATGTATGTATGCTACAGCTACTTTTGCCTCCAACCACCCTCTAATCCCCTTTGATATTCACCCTTTCCCCCCTCCCCTCCCCTTACTCATCTCATCCGTCCGGCCTCAGCTTTGGTATCCAAATCTACCATCCCATCTCAGCTCATCAAATAAATCAATCATGACAAAAGAAAATGTAAACTCCTAACGCCATACGGTGCACGTAGCGTCACGAAGGACAACGCAATGCATGGTGCGATGCTCGATACCACCCTTTCGTCCGTGAAGGAAAATACGAAGCTCCTCTCCACGCTAAGGCCAGTACGCAAATGGGTAAGTAGCAAGAGTTCCGCCCACCACGCTTCAAAATTTCAGATCACACCGCAACACCAAAGTCAAGCCCACGCTGTATCGTACCTTCATCCTCACTTATCATGAGGATTTCCGTGAGAGGAATGTCATGAACGAGCTCTCGGCCGCGACCCAGATCCTTCCTCATCTCTGGCTCTACGAGGTCTCTGTGCATGGCTTTGACTTCTCTCTCTCGCTCTATCCTCCGCAACCGTTTCATTGTAGCTGGGGATTGGTGGTGGTGTGCTCTTTCTTCTCACTAGAGGTGTTCGTTCGCTGTCCGTGCTGCCTCGCGGACTATTCGTGTTCGAAGTTTGCGGACTCGTGTATTCGGGAGGAGGATGAGTTTGGTCATGAAGTCCTAATCCAACAGGGGTTACTGTGCTTGTTGCACCATCTATCGCAGCGGCAGAAGTGCTCGACTCCCCAGGCTCGTCATTGGAAGGAATATGGGTGAGATGTGCGAGAGATATGTCGGTTGGGGACCGCACAGGTCCCGGGCTCGTTGGAGGACCATATCTGAAATTTCCACTCCGCGTTCGTCCATGTCGTGGGTCTGGGTAATGGCCGTGGCTACTCTGTGCTCCTTCTCTACCAGCCTCAAGCAGAATACTGCCTTGCTCGCTTCCATATGGAGGTGGCGGAGCCAGACTGCCGGTCATAGGAGCAAGACCCCATTTCTTGACGTTTGCCTCAATAAAGACGAATCCAGATTGTCCAAAATTGACATGCACGGTGCATGGTCCGTTGGCGCCAACTGCAGGGAACAGATTCTGCGACTTCAGCCCATGCGCAACATCTTCCAACTTCTTGCCATTCCTCGTGAAGAATATCGTGCCAGTCCGCGGTCGATAGCCTACACCAATAACATCTCCCTGCACGAATTGTGGACCATAAGTCGGTCCACTGAATGGCTGATTATATCTTCGATGTCCAGTCGACGTATAAGCAACGGAGTACTTGTGCCATCCTAAACATACATTAGTTTCAACATCCACAACTCGCTCCAAGAGTGACCTACCAGGTAATCTGAATAGCGGATATGGTTTCGTACACACTCCTATGCTAATCAACGTCGATTCGGGCTTATCATAGATCTTGCTCTCCCAGTAATACACCTCGTTCTGCTTCGGGATTGGTAAGTTCGTTAATGTCGAGCATTCTGAATCAAAGAACTCTATTTCCGTTCTTCCCTCCACAAAGCAATTGGCAATCTCCAGCTCCGGTTCGAATTCCCATGCCGAGACGCCCTTTTCCTGAATCGCTAGATATTGAGAAAGAGAGATATCAGTCGGTAATGAATCTGGAGGATTGGCCTGAATGAATGCTATAACAAACCCGTTAGCCTCCCTTCCTATACATCCACTATAGGTATGAGAGTGAAAAACCCCTACCTTTTGCACGCATGTATTCCTGCCGTTGAATATCATCCATAACCTCCAACGCCTCCGCCTCCTCCCTGGCATAAGCCTGCTCGTCGTCATATTCTCCCGGCCTTCCAATCCGATCTAGCAAGATGCGTCCACTACTCGTATACCTGAAGAAGTAGACGACGAGAAAGATCAACGCAATCAAGACCGCCGACCCAAACGAGGACAGCAGTCCGATCATGACTCCATTGATCGTGGAATCATTGCGCTGAAGCCGCACTTCGCTGTCAGCGGGATTGAAGGAGGTAGTATCTTGGCTTGCGAGCAGGGCTTGGATCTTGGCTTGTGCTTCGGAGGTGGCGGTCGCGAGGAGAGAGGATGTTGCTGTTGATGCGGGTGCGAGGATGGAGGTTGAGAGCGTCGTGTGCGTCCCCCGCAGAACTGCCATCGTGTCTATTCTGTTCGCTCCCAGTGTCCTTCCTTTTCGCCGGTCCGTTAATGATAGATGTTGTGGTCGCCAATCTACCGTTGTCGTCGTTGTCGTCGTCGTCGTATCGTCTGCTGAACAAAGCGGTGCAATGCGATACGATGTTGATTTGATACGCAACGCAACGCTACGCTACGATGACAAGTCCAGCCCAGAATCTCAAATACCGTAATCGTGCCGGCGTTCTCGGCCAGCGAGGTAGATATCGAGTCGGGTCCTTCAGGAAAGGTCAGGGTCAGCTGTTGAGGTCAGGGCCGTGAGGAGGAGGAGGAGGTGGTGGTGGTGTTCGTTGACGGACGACAGGTGCGTGTGGCGTCACGCAAGATACTGTAGGCTGCTCCGCAAACAGAGCCGGACTACGTATTGGTTGACTAAAGAGGCGAAAATCGTCCAGATGTCAATGCAATTATCATGCGATGCTCGAAAGTCTAAAATATCCTCTGATCACACGGAATCACTCGCAATGCTAGAAATCAAATTATTCACGACGGGACTTTGGTTGCGGTGCTGCATCTCCTGCGGCTGCTGCTTCCCGAGTTTTGTTTGAGCGTCGTCGAAGAATCCAGTCGCTGCTGTGCGGGTTTCACAATGCCTGTTTGGTGGTCTCCATTTGAGCATGCGAGGCCCTGAGGCACAGCAGTCGTCCTCCACCAGCCTCCTGTGCCTCGATTGATCAGCGGTGAACCTTCAACGTGCCTCCCTATCTGTTAGACGTCTGTGCAACAGTTCAACCTTCTTGTATTGTGTTAATAAAGGGGAGGCTGGGAATAATCACTTCTTCCCAATCATCTGCAACCAGTTTTCGGGTTCCTACATTTACATCATACTCGCAACTGTCAGATCTTAAAACCCTGGTGCATTCCGAGGTTGCCTGAAATAGGCACGGCGTCCGAATAAACTTGGAGCCTGTGTACTTTCTTCGGAAGCATTGCAGATCTCGAGGAGAAGCAGGGGCTACCTCGAGTTTGGTAATAGCGGAGCATGTTATATAAGTATAGTCCAGGCCACAATCAAGCAAGAATAAGAAGGCATTTGTTTCCTGCAATGCCAACAATGTCGAGATAACCAGCATAACGCAAGAACTAGTGATATTGATTCATAATGCAATTATTGCCATGACTCGTTCCTCTAGACCGAAAATATGCTATGATTCCACCAAAAGCAAAAGCAAATTCATCAATCATCTTCATATCGGCCTAGTCCGACGCCGCAAAATGCATCCCAAGTAACACCTCATCAGCCATGGTATGTCATTGCGCCGCCTCAAGCCAATCCTTCCCCCTTCACACATCAGCCAATCCCAACCACCATTCAGCCTTCCATTTCCAAATCGTCATCACCAGCATTCGCCCCTTTCTTCTTCCTCTCCTCCGCTCTCTCCTTCGTCTTTGTCTTCGCATCCTCAATCCACTTCTCATATGCACCATCTCCCTTCTTCAACTTCTCTGCAATAACACCCTTCAACACCTCTCCCGCAAACCCCACAAAATTATGTCTCCGCAACGCATTCTCAAACTGCCAATCATTCCTCTTCTGCTCCTCCCTAAACAACATCTCTTGATCACCAATCTCCCTCGCTCTAACCCTCAGGTCCCTCACCATCGCCAAAAGATTAAACCTTATCTCCGTCGCCGGATACCTCTCAATCCGTCTCTGCAGCACCGGGATAACCTTCTCGCAAAACTCCCCATCTTCACAAGCACCATGACTTATAGGCGCAGGCTGCAACCCATCCAACTCATATAGGACCCCATTAATAGGCGTATACGCGATGAAATGATACACATCGTCGTCCTCCGTGGCCGTCCGTTGCGTCTCATCGACAAACGGACTGCTCTTCGCGAAGCTATTATGCACATCCCGAATCAGTTCCGAATTACTGAGCGCCTCGCCTCTAACATCGGCTGGGAATCCCGCCGTGAAGTCCTTGAACTCTTTCAAGTCTTTGCCGACCTCGATCTCGCCATCTTTGTTCAGCAGAACGCTTAACAGAGCTTGTGTTCCGCACGCATTCTGTATTGTTTGCGCGGCGAAAAAGAGGTTCTCTGCAGCTGAGTGGTCGTACGTCCCATCTTTTGGTGTGCCATCCGAGTTCGCTTTCTCGCCGGTAGGGTATTTAAAGAGGAATATAACGCCGTAGACAGGGGAGAGTTGGCGGAGGTAGGTGGAATCGAGGGCGATCAACTCTTCGAACTGGACGTCTTTGACGCCTAAATTATCGAGCAGGAAGGTGAAGACTCCCTAGAAGAACCCCGTGTCAGTCTTATATTCGCAGACTGCCTGGAACGAGTTCTTGACGAGCTCTGTATGAGCTCGAACGCAGTTCGGAGAGAGCTTAAGGAGTGGCAGGCTACTGACTGCGTCCGACTCGACTTGAAAGAGTCAGTGATGATCTTCAATTTGTTTGTGTACAGAGCTTACTCGTATTCCAACCACCACTCATCTTGCCAGTCGTGGGGGTTCGGGATAGTGTGGAGAAATTGAGGCTCTCTGGCTTTGAGCTCAAAATAAATTCCAACGAGCTCTCTGAGACGCGGTACGGTATCGGCGCAGATTCACGCTAGGAAAAGTGGCCCACGTGACCATCATGGGATGGGGAGTTTCGTTTGCCCCCCTGAATGAGCTTAAACTAACGAGACACAATTTCCTTGTGGATCCAGATGTCTCGCGGCAACTTTGCTCACAACTTTAAGTCCTGATTCGTGGAAGTTGTTATGGAAGTCTGCTTTCCGCTAGATGTACCTCATCTCTTGTGAGTCGCGTAGAGGGTCATTTCACTGCTTAGATGAAGATAGACAATGTTTAGGGTTCAAGGAGCCTTGCTTCATTCATACACTACATATTCGTTTCTTCAATGATGCTCGCAAACTCATATTACAAATTCCCGCTATGTCTAACGCCGACAATTTTCCCTCCATCCAAAATTCCATGCCCGAGCTCAGAGCTCTGCTCTCAAAACTCCATTTTCCATGCAATATGCTGTGGTATCTATAAGGACCGTGGGGTATATAAGGATCGTGGGTACAGTATTCGTACATGAATATCGTCGCAAAAACATCGTAAGGGTCGTGAAGCCGTTAGATAACAGGTATTAAGGAGAGTCGTAAGGTGGTGGTAATAACATTATTAGGTGTATGAGATTCGTATGGTAATCTCCAAGGCCGCGTATAAATCAGGTCGTACTCGTAAGAGGTGTGAGAAATTAGCTCTCGCGGCCTTTTCCCTTTCCCGAGGGATCGGCTGGAGAAGGATTGCGAGGAGGATAACTTGGTAGGTGCGGAATTTGGGGCAGCTGATGCATTTGCTGCATCTGTTGGTCGTGAGGTTGAGGTTCAAATTTGATCTGATCCTCGAAAGGTGATCTTGGCTCGAATTTGAAGACGGGGGTGGTCCTGGGCGAGATGTTAAATCGTTTCGTCCGACAATCATATCCACACGGTCGGGAGCACAAACCCGCCGAAATTCGAGCCTGGGCCCTGTGTATCATAAAGCGCAAAATCGTCCCCCTGGTCACTGTAGACAATGGACCCTTCCCCAAAGTTTGACGATGCCGGGCTATGATATCCACCATATCCACTAGGCGAAGGAATCCCGAGATAATGTCCAGTGAACGGATCGAGAGTCAATGGACTAACCGCTGTAGCGGACATTGGGTCAGGAGGCATGGTCATTAAGTGCTCCTGGCTATACGTAAACGCAGGATTTCCATACGGCGATAGAGAAAGGGTTGTTGGATAACTCTCGGCCATGCTGTAATCGTGGCTGGGGAAGCTTGGAAACGAGGCAGTTCTCTCTGGCTGAACCCATCCCATGCGGCTTCTGAATTTCGAGACCATGTCAATCGGATACTCCATAAGATTGAGTGGAGTTTGCATATCAGAACCGAGGGCCTGTGAAACGTTGATGGAAAACAACCTCCGCGCAATTTCTTCAATTGGTCCCAAGGACAGACTTCCGAAGTATGCAGCACCTACTTCTGGGAACAGAGGCTCCACAACCAACGCCACTGTGTAGTAGTGCGCCAAGATGATTAAAGCCGAAGGGGATCCTCGAGTCTGTTGCAAGAACATGACTGGGAGCCAGAACAACCAAGCACGAAGAGGGTTGAGCATCTCGAAGCGTTGAGCAGCAGTATGACTCGGCGAAACCTTTCGAACTCCCCTGACAAAGCTCATCAATTGCTGAATAGCCTTGACATCTTCATTGTTTGCTTTCAGATGCGCCTCGACCTTCTGAAGCTGTGCATAAGCTCGTTGCAACGCGTCCAGATCTTGTTTGCGTGGATTGCTGAGCTTCTTCGAACCAGGGGCTGGAGATGGAGGCGCTGTCGGAAAGGTGCTCTGCTCCGCGATGAAATCTCCGAACTGCGATTCGTTCTTCCATGGCTGCATGGCATCGATGACCTGTGAGACGGTTAGCCACATGCAGCTGGGCCAGTAACCGTTGTACAACATACCGAGGAAGTTCCGTGCATCAATTGAGTCCACCCACGCCTGTGTAGCAGTCAGCATACATAACTAGGGATTATGTCAGATCTTCACCGACCATTCTGTTGCTTGCCAAGACAAGAGAAGAGAAGCAGCAAGTACAGCGTCAGAGTTTTGCCGCGAGAATGCTCCAATTGCCTCGTGCAGTCCTTTCAAAGCAACTCCACGGTGCTCGTACGCCATGTTGGCTGTCAATGGGCAGTCCGTGAGCCACGCAAGGTGGGTTGCAGAAAGCGCTAATAATGCATGCATGACAAAGGCGTAATCACTTCCGATCTTGAGGAAACTAATCGTTTGTCAGCCACCACCAACCTGAAGACATTCTTCCCCGAACCAGTCATTGCTACTTACAGAGGAATTTGTCGAGTCCAGATGGTGAAATTGCTAGCATCATGGAGTCCGAGTTCACTCGACACAGAGGCAACGTGGTGAATGAGGCGGAGGTCCTCAAAGGAGAAGAACTGGGGAGCCGGCGCTGGGTAGATGTAAAGATCCGGGAATGGAAAATTGCCAGTCTGCTGCCAGCGTTCAATTTCAGCTTCGATTTCTGGAGTCCACAGCAAATCTGCCTTCTCTGGAGTTGCGGCTCTCTCTTCCTGGACTGGCATGTCCATGTAAGGACAGCGGCAGTTGTGCTTGGTACAATTTCGACTGTAATGCTTGTTAGTATTCAGCAAGTCGATGTCTCTGGAGGGACAAGGCTAGAAGCAGACTTGCCATTGGGGAAAGTTTTCATCACAACGGATGTGTCGACGTTTACAAGTCTCACAGCCCTTGCGAGATTTGGTATGGCTGGGCTGCTGTTAGTGATGGAGAAGACGGTCAAGTGTTCCAGATGTAACTTACCTCCGACGAGGAGGTCCACCACCGGGTCCTGCCATTGAGACGAGGCTGATGAAAAAGAGGAAGAAAGAAGACGACGAGACTTGAACGAGTGAAAGCCTTCGACGAACGTTCTGATCTTAAGCTTGATCAACAGGAAAGGTGGTGACAAGGATGTTGAAGTAGATGAATAAGAAGAGGATAGGTACCAAGAGGTTTAAAGAACCCCGAGGCAGCCGGGTATATGTAATAGTTGAATCCGGAAAAGCGAGTGTGGTGGTGAGGCTGCACGAGCTGGCCGGGATATCTTGTTACAATATAACCAGTAGATGATGGCGCAGCGGCTGAACGCAACGTAGCTGTGATGAGATCTGGACGAGGTTTTCTTAGAGCCCGGGACGAATAAGCAAGACGGTCGTGCTGTGCTTCTGTACCCAGATATCCGGAACTAGCGAGAGCGTCGCACAAAGTCTTCCAGATGTTGATCAACGAGGGTGAGCCAAGGCTGTGAATGGGGTCTTATGCTCCGAAGGCTTGCTGTAGGTGTGAAGGCTGAGTTTTCAGGCTACGCAACGCAAAAGCGAATGACAGGAGCCAGCGAGGGCTTCCTAAGAGCAGAGTGCAAAAAGCGAATGTGGTGGAGTTGAAGCCTGTAGGCGGGTGTTGATTGTTTCAATGATCCTGCAAACACATGTTGAACTGGCGATGCTCTCAGCTTAATAGTCAGGCGTGGGTGGTGGCAGAATCGCCGAAAGGGGGCAAGCGTGGCGAGAGTGGCTCAAGCAGAAGGCGCTTGCATCCTAGTGTGCATACGGGAGGGGAGGGGTCAGGGAGGAGGAGGAGGGTGGTGGTTCGCATGTTAGGATGTTAGCATGCGAGATGTTAGCATGAGCAGGCGAGGGTGGTGGTAACGTTATGTGGAGCGCCCAGGGATCGGTCGGCCTTGCTGGTGCTGCGAGGACGAGCATCAGCGTCAGTTGGGTTTTAGTGCCAGTCGCTAGGGACGGGCGTGAGCGTGAACAGACAGTGGGTGAGAAACACGCCGGATGGTTGATGGTTTCAGCAGCTTTTGGAGGCACACCCGGGCGGACCGGGGGGGCACCGTGTTTGACGGCTTGACGTGACGGGCAGGCTAGACGGGGGCCGCTGGGACGTTCGCAGCTCGAAAGGGCAGCAGTAAGGCGATGGCGACGACGAGGGTGCTGCTGCCGCTGCTGGGGGGCACCCGCGGATTATTCAATGGCCTCGTGGGAGTGGTGGCAGTCGCAGTAATTAATCGTGGTAATCGTGGTCATCCAGGTAATCGTGGTCGCGCGGTATAGTGGGTTGTGGCAGAGCACACCTCGACCAGATGAAATATTTGCCGCATTAGGCAAGCACGGTCGCTCGCCCACTGGCGGTGCCTGCGCTCTCCTCGACGGTCCAGCTATTGGCGCAATCGGCCGCCGGGCGGGGGCGGCGTGGACTCGAAGCGTGGCCAGTGGTGCGGTGGTGCGGTGGTGCTGTGGTGCGGTGCACTGGTGAGTAAGAAGAAGCTGTGTCGAGCAAGGGTGTGCCTAGCGGCCGAGCAGGATGGTGGTGTGCGCTTCCAAAAATAAGTTTGCAGTTGCAACTCGACTGGCCAAACCCAACGATGGGGATTACTCGACCACTGACGGACGTCGACGGAAGACGACTAGGAGTCTCTGCTCTCTGCCCTCTGCCCTCTACTCTCTGCTCTCACGTTCCTCGCTCTCCGACGTCGCAGGCCCTCCGGCATGCGTGCTCCCTGGGCCGAGCTGCTGGGCACTCGTTCATACTCCGTATAGTAGCAGCATCGATATCACACGGAGGGCGACGGGGAGGGTCCATGAGACCGGACTGGGCAGGACAGGTGAAGCCTACTGCTTCCTCACCCCGGCCACACTGTGACAGCTCCATGTTTAGGTGCATCACCCTGGAGAACCCTGGGGGATAGTTTCTGGTGCTCCTGCTCTGCTCCTGCTCCTGCTCTTCGACTGCTGCCTAGCTTTGCGGGCCGAGGACACACACCCTTTGGAGTTTGGATGTCATGATTTGTTTGTCTCTCGACTGGGGCGTGCATGGCTGGGACGGTGGACTGTGCAACATCCCAAAGTCGCTGGAGCGTGAGGTCGGTTCAGAACGATACAAGTACTCCGCCCCGCGCTAAGCCGCTTCCCGTCAAGCACGATGATGGACCCCAGGTTAGCCTGGTCAGGCAAGGCGCGGCCCGGGGGGGCCCTGCAAGCCTGCGAAGCGAAAGGGAAGAAGAAGAGCCAAAAGAGCGCTGGGCCTCGCTGTTCTCTGATGTTGATACGCGCGCATTTTCTCGTGTCCATTTTTGGCCCTGACCGCTCCCGCTGCACAGCCGGACAGAACGTCATGTGGGGGCTTCGGTCCCGTGATCTTCATGGAATCAAAGAATGCTCCGGACTAGTGTCGTCGGGGAACACGGTCTGATTGGCAGCATGGAATCATGGGTATTCAGATTCGAGTCTCGGATAGCGGTAACTCAGGAGACCCGTCAGGCCGGGAATCCTCGAAAGGGGAATTTTGCGAGCAAACGTTAATCGCCCTACGATGAGCTAATCCGCAAAAGAGAGCGTTGTCGAATGACAGCAGAAGGAACAGCCACCTCCGTCTGGCACCTTCTGTCTTCTCAATGCAGAGCCGTGGCCGTACAATGCTAGCACATTCCAGGTCCTGGCTCAGACCATGCTCATCTACAGCAAGATGCTTGCAGCACGTTTTGGCTGCATTACGTGGAGAAGCACATGGTGGCCATTTGCCGAGCGTGTAACCTTAACCGTGGAAATAGCCTCATAAACTCTAAATCTCCTTCATGACTCTGCTTCCCCTGTAGATCCTTACTTGGGGGCGGAAATCTGGTCAACTATTTTCCGTGAGCAATGCTTCTATATCCCCAGAGCAACCTTGAACTTGAGCCAAGATCTTTATTTAGCTTTCGAGCTCTTGACGCTCATTCCTAGCAAGTTGGAACGGCATGACTTCTCTGCCACAAGCATTGTCTTTTCTGAACCTGGTCGACAAACTCGCGCCAAGACTTCAGTTAGTTGCCAACGGCCACTCCGGAAAACAAACCAGCCTTTGAATAAGAAAGTTTCGGGATACCGCTGAAAGTCTGCTATCTGCTGGCTGCTGGCGGATTCTTTCCAGAAACTCCATTGCCCACCGCGGTATCCAGCTACGCCTCCGAAGTTGCAGCGGAGAGCTTGACCGGGCCGGTACTCGAGTAGCGTGTCGTCAACCTTGAGAAAGGGCCGGTCGAAGCTGATGTCCAAAAGGACTCCCTAGAACAGGAAAGCGCCGGCAGCCAAGGAGGCACAGATCCTGCAGAACTCAGGTCCCATCTCTTACTGAACCCCTAGATATCATGCGATCTCAAGAAAATGGCTGTCGGCGTGCTCAATCACCGCCTTCCGTACGTAAATGGGGCCTCAGGGGCGAGCTGAGGCAGCAGGCTTAAGCTGACACACGAGTAATGATTAATCGTAGTAATCAGAATGCTTCAAGCAACGAGCCGTTGTCAATACCTCCATGGTTCTTCGCCTCTCGAGGTTTTTTTGATATTTCATGCATCGTCAGACCGAGGCTTGCTCATGTGAACCGTGATTGGTCGATCTGTGCATGAGGACGCGAGATGTTCGCCCGATGGAGGCAAGGTGCCGCACCAAGGATTACCTGCAGCTATATTTAGTGTGGGCCGTCCTTCTAGAAGGCTAAAAAGTTCGATGGGTCACTGGAGAAAAATGCTGTAAATCCGACCGCAGCACATGAGTTGCAACCCTAACGATACAACGTAGCATCTTTGGCTGAGCTGCGAATCAGTATCAGTATTTGAACTCTTGTTTCCAGCTTGTGCACGCCGTACGAAGTACCGCCGAAAGAAATATATTGGAATTGTCAGACCTGATACCATAGTCGAGGGCGAATCGACTGATATGTGATTTATTTTTGGTGTCTTCGCTGCGCGGTATCACCGGTCGTACTTGAGCGTACTTGAGCATCACTGTTGCCGTGCATCGTCAGACCTAGCAATCCATGAGGACGGAATACCGGTGGCATTCTACTTGTACATGTCCCTCCAAGTTCAGTAGTTAATCCACCACGAACAACTTCGTCTTACACGTCATACTTGAGAGCAACCGACGTCAAGTTTGCATTTGGCGCCTTGTACATGGGGCACGAGCTGTGGAAGGCCAAGAACAATTCACTATGGAACATATCCCTGCTGGACTCGGAAGAACGCCGTGTTCTGCCTCCGGCGTGCATCCGATGAAGAAGGTTTGCATGATCTGTTCATTCAGTATCCATGGACTCTCCGGAAATATTGTGTCGTGCGATCAAAAGACATGGATGCGATGCTGCAAGTGCACCTTTCTTTCTGTTCCTCACCGTCATGGCCGAATCGGGAATCTTTGCAGCTATGTATCAATCAGCCGACAGTCAAGAAAGCGGTGAGTCGCAATTCTCCTCTTTATTGTCTGCAGAGACGCGAGGCCCCACGGCACGGCCAAATGTGGCATCAGATTGCAGAAACGCCATGATCCAGCGCCCGCAGGAGAAGTTAGCCCCCGTTGCCGACGAAAAAACTGGGGGTGCGAATGGAAGTGACCCAGTCCCAGCCTCGCGATTTATCGAGTAGATCTTGACGTCGAAGTGAAACGGCCGGAGGACAGGCCCAAAGTGGAGATGCAACCGTGGGCCAAAAACTTCCTGTTGAAGATCCAGGAGATCTGCTCTTCACCAGGATCATGCACCAAACAAGACCAGATCCCGTCTCTCAGCATCTCAGAACCCGATATCCCGTCTGTGGCCTCATGCGCCCTGGTGACAGCACTTTTGGTGTGGACCACCACGCTGGGCCGAGACACTTTCTTTCGCCATCCCAACCAGGAGGAGTTGGCCTCGAGCCGGCCAATCAGGTGTATCAGCCGCTCTCTTGGCCCATATGCTCATATGCTATATCCGTCTCTGATGTCTCTCTCTCCGCCTCTGATGTCTCTCTCCGCCTCAGACAGTTGTGGGACCCCGTCGCCTCTTCTGTGGTTCGGTGATCGAGTCAGAGGGCGACGATGGGTACCGCGCTCGGAATGTCGTCCTCGCTGCTTACAGCATCGCATCGCTACGGTTGGAACCGAGGCGGGCGGTGAGAGGCAGCATCATGCAACATGGGCCCTCGTCGCCTGGCGTGTGGGATCTCGTGGCCTCTCTTGGGCTGCGATGGTTGGTGTTGTGCATATCGAACGCGGAAGTAGAGATCCAGCGCTCCTCGCGGCGCTACGGGGGCACATCGTCTCCGGTCGCGAGGAGAAGCACTGTCGAATAGTGTCGAATCACGGAGGAGGGGGGCTGGTTGGACGGTGATTGGGTGGTTGAGTGGTTGGGTGAGTGGGTGAGTGAGTGGGTGAGTGGGTGAGCGGGTGATTGGCTGTATGGGAGGCACACGCACATGCACGCGCCTCTGAGCCCTGCGCGGTCCGTCAGTCGACGCGGGCACCGGAGTCGGTGGGCGGCCTTCGATGGGACCCTGAAGTTCTGAACGAAGCAGGACAAAAGGCACGAGCGAGCAGAGCAAGCAGAGCAGGACAGGGAAGGGGCGCCAAGCGAGCGCCAAGCCTTTTTAGCGCGAGCTTAATCTATATATAGCAGCGACAGCCCTGTCGTTAGGCTAATGCTGCCCTCCTCACCCTCCTCACCCTCCTCACCCTCCTCGCCCTCCTCGCCTCTGCCCCTCCCTTTCCGCGAGCATCCACGATGTGACGGCTGACCAATGCCTGCGGTGCCGTGCGACCCTATCACGCTCTGCTCTGCCCTGCTCTCCACCCTCGTGTCCCGTACTGGAGGTACATACAAAGTACAATATACCGCGGTAGTCCTGGACTGGTCGGCAAGGAGGCACAGGAAAGCATTGTACTGTCCTGTCCTGCCCTGTCCTGCCCTGTCTTGTATCATCCTGTACGAAGTACTATCCTATCCTTACTTGCTCGACCAGTCCGGTGTCTCGAGCGGGTCTCGAGCTGCTCACTCCATCATCAGGTCATCGCTCAAGCACCGTGCACACGAAGACCACAAGCGACATGGCGGCGCGTCCCGTCCTCCAAATAGAAATGGCTTCTTGCTTGGGGTGCTCGACGTCTTGTCGACAATCATATGTCACAGTGCTGCACTTAGGGCCTTCTTGATGCCGTCTTACCCCGACGGATCCGACGGGCACATCCGAGGATATAGAGAATCGTTTCGTGGCTCCAGTCTCGCTTCAACGTTATCTGGATGAGTGCAGCGCAACCGCACGTCTGGCTTGGGTAGTGTACATTCGTGGCTTGTCCTCCCTGTGCAGTAAGGCCGTACCGTGCACTTCCATCTTTCTCCTCGCCTCCAGGAGATGCGTGCCAAAGGCGTTGTGGCTGCATTGGCCTTGGCCTTGGCCTTCGTACCGAAGGTTTCTTTTCCCCCTTCTCTTCGCGCAGTGCTTGCTCTCCGTTGCTTTTCTCCACCCGACTATCGATATCCAGTCCCAGTCCCAGTCCCAGTCCCAGCCCCAGTCCCCGTCCCCGTCTGACCAGGGCCATCAGCGGGCCACCAGCGTCATCGAAGCACTCCAGCAGCCTCAACGTCGGGCTTTAACTAGTCAGTATTATTGGACATCCCGGATCGCCGTCACGCACATGAAGGCCCTGGAAGCCCTGGAGGCCCTGCGAAAACAATACTCCGTCCATGCGGTATCACCGTATCAGACATCAGACCTCTCCTCCAACTTTCCACCTCGCTGACACCAAATGCATGGGCCGCAAGAGCCAGAGCTCGCTCTCGACGCGTCCATCGCGGATTTTTATACCTGCTCCTGCTGTCCACACAGACTGCTCGCTTCTAGCGCATCAGTCGCAGGAGAGTGAGTACGGCTCATACGGCTCATGTTCAAGCTCGAGTAGAGCTCGCGGCCCAGTGCCACCCAATGAGATTTCCGAGATAGCATTTCCCCGCGCTAAACTCCTGTTCTCCCTCACGGATCAATTCCCTTCGCCGCATATCGTCTCCGAATTCAGTTTCCTCCACAGACGCACGGCAGCGCGACGGCCAACCTCCTCGTGAAAAGATACCTATATTGTATCTGTGGCGGTCCTGGCGGGGTCGATTCCGCTCTTAGACGCAGACGTCCATCCCCAACCACGGATCAATAATTGCATATTTCCATTTCTGAGCACAGGGGCATGCAGCGCAGTTTCCAGAACACATGCTGAGCCGGGTGTTACGGGATCTTGCGGGGTAGTGAAAACAACCAACATACCCAGATACCCAGATACTCAGATACCCAGTCACCACTTTATTTTTGATGAATATCCCAATTATTTGAGGTCGATTCTGCTGAATCATAGCAAGATATTTTCATCTCAAGAACTGTTCAGATGAATCACGTACCCTGCCACTTAGTCATCTGCAAGTTAGAGACGAGGTGGACTGCATCGAGGCTGTGCTTCTTCCACGGAGACCAGCAGATATATTCTCTACCGAACAAAGTTGTTCATAAGCCCTTCATTGATTCAGCCAGCCAGGCAACAACACATGTACCTTTAAATTATGCAGTAATCATCTTCACATCCTTCGCATGCCATCCGTACCTAGTGACGGCCCAGGCTTTCTCCTTTCTCCTCTCAATCCCCCCTTTTTATTTTTCTTTTCCAATGACTCGCTTCCACCTCTCCCGAATGGCGCAGCAAGATATCCCTAACACCACGCGCACCACATCACCCACTATCAGCGAGGCTATGTCTTTCCCATTACCCTTCCCCACCAACCACAATCTCCAATCCGTGTATGTCATCTATACAATATTACTTCTATCCAGATCCTTCGTCTCTCATGTTTCGTCGGGCGTTTCAGCCTGCCAGTCACTTGGGGCGTCTAAGGTTACTGTAACGTCGATTGCAAGACGGGAACGGCGTAGGTACTGATGCACCCATCAGCCGGTCAATATCTAGCACGGCGTAACGCAGCACTGCTCAACACCGCATCTTGCGTCGTAAGCTCGTTGACGGATTGAGGATGCTGAATGGAGAATAAGTTGATGAAGGCAAAGCTGCTGGAAACATCCTTGGAAAGCGGTGTGGAATCTAGCGTTAAAGCGTCAAGAGATGCTGCAGTGCGGTGCGGTGCGGTGCGGTGCGATGATGGGTTGAGTTGGGATGAAGACGCATTGGAGACTATTATCCGATGATGTTGCCAAGCTAGACATCTGCCATGGAGACTGAGTTCGGGGTCACGAATGAGGAAACTCAAGAGGCAAGATGAGGGGCGACGAGAACAACGCAGCTCAGCTACTTTCTTCTGAACAGAGGATGCATCGACAGACACGAGCGAGACCTCCTGTGGAGTCTTCGGCTTGCCATCATTCGGAGTCACCGCCTGCATTCATCGACTCATCATGACTCTTCAAAGCTTCAAGAAAAGAAAGGACCGAATGATCCATCCCACTGTTAGACCCAAGGACGTTCGTTCCTGAGACTTCACAGAATCCAACCAGAAGAAAACCCAAGTCATCCTCTCCGTATCGCATTCGAGCTAACCTCAGCCACAAAGGTCGTCAGGTTTCCAGCAAGAGGGAATGCCCCTTTTCCCCTGCATAGTTGCACGAGAGGAAGTAGATCACTGATCTCGACTGAATTACGACGTGCCAAGAACACTCCCATCAGTTCTTTCTTCAAATCCTCCTGGAGAGCATTCTGCCATCATGACACGGACGCCGAATGTTGTCACAGACCAGGAGACTACAATCTCCCAGGACGCATCGTTCTTTCCTAAGCTACTTTGCATATTCGCAGATCTTCAAGGCTGATCAAGCTCTTCAGATTTCAACCACGCCGTCTCTGATACCTTCCAACAAATACCTACCATTAGAACGATACCGAAGATAATTAGCAAACCGTGCTGTTAATCACAGGCAAGACCTCACGCAATTCCAACAGTTCTCTAGCAAAAAACTCTCGAACTTCTTCGTACACACTCCAAACATACATAGTTCATCAGCAAGACCAGCCGTTCAAACTTCCAAATGGCATTGGTAGCAATGGCAGCAGAGGTACAGTGTAAATCCTACGCGCTCCCAAATACAACCATTCTCTCCTCTCTTTATCTTCCGTTTTTCCTCACTCCATCTCCATCTCGCAAATCGGCCAACTTAGATCCTCACAAGTATCGAACCATCATCAACACCACCACAGCATTGGATCCTTACCTCCACATTTTCCCACTTCTAAATCGCGCTCGACACCTCTACCTGACTCGAAGAGATAGGTAACTAACTAGGTAAGCTATACATACCACAACAACTAGCCCATCGAGCTTATA
The DNA here is from genome assembly GCA_003988865.1 of Phialocephala sp. D728. NCBI lineage: Eukaryota > Fungi > Ascomycota > Leotiomycetes > Helotiales > Mollisiaceae > Phialocephala > Phialocephala sp. D728. The sequence goes on from QYAJ01000005.1 coordinate 576,075, forward strand.
GCAACCATATATCCATCAGCTCTGATCGCCAACAATGTTCCTCTCATACCAGTAGATAGCCTCTCCTACCCAGCTCGCACCTCTACTGTCCTATCCCAACATCAAGCTACTAACGAGTACTGTACTGTAAAAACCGTTCTCGTTTCTCTCCTCCACATCCCTCCTCCAAATCTCGATTTCGATTTTCGTTTCCGTCATCGAATGTCGAGCGTTCATTTTGGCAGACGATTTTAATTTCCATTCTCGCTGGCAGGTAGGTATGCGGCGGACAGGCAGGCAGGCAGGCAAGCAACTTTAGTTCCAGTACGGCAGTTGGCGGCACTGTAAAACCAAGATAGATAGATACATCATGATCTGGCTCGAGCGTTGAGTCTATAGAAAGGGTTTTGGATGGTGGTTGACGGCGATGGTAGCGGCGATGGAGTACGAACGAGTCTATACTGTGGATTTAGGAAGGAAAATTTTGGCCTGCGGGACTTGCAGACAGTGGTGATCTGTGCGCGTGAGGGAGACGGTGCCGTTAACTGTTATATCAGAGTAGATGGAACGGTCGGTCCCTTGGCTTGCGGATCCTCCTTGACCTCCTCTTTTAGACCGAGTAGAAAGATCTGTCTATTCTAGCACGTTGGAAGGTAGTGAGTGAGGTTTGCTTGGGGACTGAGCACAGCTGCTAAAGCACTTTCACATCAAGAAGAAAGAGATCAAAAATTCCTATGCCCAATTTGTCCATTCCCATAAGGGTATTGCTAAACTACCTAACCTATCTACCTAGCTGTTTGTTATCTACCTAATCTCGCATAGAATTATCCGTCGTCCTATCCCTGATATCCTCATTCCCAGATTCCCACCCTAGATAGCTAGAGAAAGCAAGTCTAGCGATATCCTCTCTCTCTCCCCACGCCCTGCCTTCACCTCACAACAAGTATATCTACCTATCTAAAGCCTTGCTTGCTTGCTTAATCTCTCCACTTCCAGAGCAACCAAGTCAAGGCAACACCAAGATCTTCGCCACGATCCATGCTCAGCTCAGCGCAACTCAAATGCCAGACCAGATCAGATCATACCGCCCGCACGCAGCGCAAACGCAAACGCAACCACAATGCTATTTTATCTTGCTACCCGCTGTCCCGTGTCGTCCGAATCATGAAGGACAGTAACCATGTCGCTGAAAGCAAAGCCCAAAGCAAAGCCAAGTAAAGCAAGATCCCATCCGTTGCGCCTCATCCTTGCTGAAATTTTCAGGAGGTACGTCGGTATGTGCTATCTACAAGTTGTATTTCGTGCGTAGGCTGTTCACATCGGGAGCGGAGACTGAAGTCGTGAGGAAGGCGTTGAGGTCTGTGAGGGACTTGTAGAGGTCAAGGGTCTGGCCCGTGTTAGTTTCTGATGGTGACGAGAAATGAGGCTGATGACTTACGTGCTGGAAGATCTGCTGCAAATCAGCCGTCAAGGGCGTATTGTAGCTGTCCTCCATCTTGTACCTCGCAATCGCCGAGAACAGTCTCGCAAGATCCTTCTCCATGGCCTGAGGGTTATCCAAGACGATTAGACAGAACCCCTTGAAAGCAGTAGCTTTCTCGATAGTATAGTCCACCGTACTGATGCATTTCAGGAATGGTTCCGAAAATGTGGCAATGTGTGGTGCCATGACCTGATGGTTCTCGAGCCCTAATCGGCCTAGAGCGATCGCTGCATTTTCGAGGACAGACTTGGGAACCTCAGGGTTACCCAAGATCTCAAGGTACCGCTGAAGCAGCAGAGAAACGTATGGCTCCATGCCCTTGCCATACTGTATCGATATCTCGCCAGCAGACCAGCATGCATTGTTGACGACGCTGAAACCGGTCTCTATCTGCTCATCTAGGATGGAATCCAAGTCGAGTTGCTGAATGAGGATTGGCAGCAAGGTAGTCAGGAACGGCTTTAATTGCGGGAAGACGTATTTCGCACAGTCCCCGAGGAGAGCATAAGATGATTGGCGTACATCGTTTTCTGGATCTTCCATACAAAACTGAAGTAACGAAAAAAGACTAGGTTGCGAGCCGGATACGAGTGCTGCGGATTGTTTCTCTTCGAGTGCCTGAATGATAGCGCTTAGGAGGTCCAAGCTCGTTACGAGAAAGTCCTTGTCAGGTGTGTCTAAAATTGGATTGTTGACCGCCGCGATGTACTCTTCCAGGTTTTGATGGATGATTCTAATGCATCTGATGAAGACCGGTTGAGCAAATGGCGCGAACGACTCAGATAAAGCGGTCGCCACGTAAGATAGGCACTCTAGGAGAGGGAATAGTTCCCGCGATTGGTCGGAGACTCTGTGCCATCGATTGATGAGTGCTGGCATCAATATTTCAATGAGCTGAGGTTGAGCGAGCCCATGACCGACATGTTCTGCTAGGGTTTGGACGCAGTCGTAGAGGATGAACATATTTCTGTCCTTGTATTTTTCGAAACATCGAACGAATTGGCGTATTATCGGTTCGCAATAGGGTGTTATGGAAGCCCCAGCTTTCTCCTCTAGATGTGCGAATGCGGACGCTCCAGCCTCTTGCACCCTCTTGTTGGAATCTAACATCTTCATGAGGATGCCTTCCATCATGGGCTCGAAGAATTGTGCTCGAAGCGCGGGAGTATTCAAGCTCGCGCCCCATGCAGAATATCTGCCCAATGTCCAACAAGTGATCTGTCGAACAAGTGGTTCAGGATCGTTGAGCAAAGAAATCAGGTATGGTACCAACTCTGGAAGATGTGGTGTTACAACTACCATACAACCTTCAGCAACAGCTCCTAGAGCCAGTACAGCAGCTTCTCGGTATGGCCATTCGTCATGCTTCAGATTCTTCATGAGATACGGCAAGATAGTCTCGAAGACAGGGTTCTTGAAGTCGGTGGCAAAGACGTCTAACGCAGCAGCAGAACATTTTCGCAAATTCCATCGATCCTCGGGATTCGCGTCATCATCATCGTCGTCGAATTCTTCAATCTCTCCTTCATCTAGATCATCTTCAGTGCCGGTAACTTTCGCGTACCCGCCATTTGGGCCAGCGTCCTCAGCCTCTTCACCATTTGCGAGCGTTCTGGCACTCTTGCTCTTGGCAAATTTTGGCTTGATGTCTTCGGCGCGATCCTCTTCCTCCGCATCATCTCCACCGCCTTCGAGCATGGCAATGTCTTCTTCACTGTATACCATACTTTCCAAAAGAACGGGGATAATCTTGTTGAGGTAAGGGCCAAGAGATTCCCACAGCTCATTGTGTTCTCCAACAGTGAGCCAGAATTCCGCCGCATCACAAGCCAATTCTTCATCTTCAATCTTTCTCTGCTGGGCGATCATGTAGTCAACCAGGCCCTCAATGTGAGGTAGGATCTTGTCTGGTCGAATCTCGACGATCTGAACAAAGGCTCTGCATACTTGCCGACGCACATCTGAGGATGGGTCATTCGCAAGTTGGAAGAGACAATTGAGGAGAGGGTCTAGAGAAACGAGCAGAGCCTGAGGTTTCTGAGGAATGAAGACATTAATACTGCCCAGGGCTAATGATCGAATTTTGGGCTTGTCGCTGGTAGTAAATGCGATAAGTTTGGGTATGATGAAGGTGAGGGGTCGTTGTCCGCCGTAATCCTTGTCGAGCATCTTCTTGTTATCTTCACAGACTTTTGCTAAAGCTGCCATGGCTCCTTCTTGGGCTTCAGGCGTGACCGTGCCGGACTCGTTTCCAATCAAAGAGAGTAACTCGGGCAGTATTTGAGGCCATCCAAGAATTCCACCGCGACTGACAATTTCTGTGATGACGTTCCCCGCGTAGCTTCGTATTGAGGCATTCTTGTCTTGTAACGCAAGGGGTACTGATGAACGGACGAGAGTAAGGCTTTCTTGTGGTATCGCCTTGTAGCCTGTCCTGACATTGTTCTTTAGCATAATAGCTGCCGCTGACCTCACCGCATGGTACTCTTCTGGGCTGTAACTGAGTCCTGGTGGAACTTGAGAACTCGAGAACAAGTATGTCAGATAATTATTAATATCTGGCGAAGACTTTGCTTGGGCGAGCATCTGGGTAAAGGCACAAACATCAGTATAAATTTCCTACATGGATTTCTAGCAACAAATATGCCGTATTTACTCACAATCTCAGCCTGCTTTTGTGCGGTCTTATTGTGCCCACTGAGAGAATCCTTAAGGCAGCCAGAAAGTTGCCTCAATGGCACTGGGTCGGGTTGCCAGGCCATGGCGAAATCTGCCACCTAAGGGCTCTGTAGATCGTCTCTTATGGTGTCTCAAGATCTTCCGATATGCAGGTACACTGAGTAGATATCAATTCGTCCTTTGGGGTCGCACAAGATATCCCTTTACTTGTGGGACCTAGGGACTGCGTAGTTCGACATCTGTAAAGAGCCGTGGTCAGCCTGAGAACTATCCTAAGACTCGTAGCCGCTCACGATTGCCAGAAGTTGATTGGGAGAACAAGAAAATATACTGACGAGTTGGGACTGAATGATATCTTGGCTTTAGGGGTGGAGGATGACCTCGTTGTGTAGGAAGAAATGGCTGCGGATCGTGGGGTTGTTTGCGAATGTGGTTCGCCGCGGTTTCTGAAAGGCGCTGGAACTGAATCTTGCGGGTAGGTGCGCAAATGAATATGCGCTCTAGCACTGCCCCGTCGTCGTAGACGTGAATTTTATGAGGTGAGGTGATGGAGAGGGTGGTTCGTAGTGGGAAGGCACCTTGCGCCCACGGTGGTGGTTTCCAAATTCTCCCCACCAAAAACTATGCCAAACAAGCGATGATAGAAAAGTGAAAAATTTATCAGCGTCAACTGCTCAAAGTCCAGGACAGCAATTATGAGCCTGTGGAGAAGTCAAAATTCGCCTCTTCAATCTGAGAATAGTTTTCCATAAGACTTCGCTTCTGATAATCACTTCATGGCATGATTGGACTCTGAGACATATTTGAGTGACCAGGGCCTAACCGACAATCTAACCTCGATGATGCATTTTCTAAATTGAGATAATGATGGAAGGAGAAAACCCGTTCCCTAGTTCGAGGCTAAGCTTCAACTGAGATCTGAAAGTTCCCTCAACTGAGGACTATCATTCGTGCTCTTGTCCTCAAGCCCTTTTCCAACGGCACGCAGTGTTACTTCATCCTCCTGACCACTATCTACCCCTCATTCTTATCACGAAAAGGCCTATGGATTTTGAGGCCTACAGGCTCAATCGGAGGTTCAGAAAGTGTTCACATGAGATCAAATAAGTCGTGTTACCTCTCTTACGGAGAGTCCGTCGAGGCAGGATAGAGGAGCGGCTAGTGAATCCTGAGATCATGTCTTATCTAATAGAGGCTACCAGCTGTAGATACTCAAGCCTATCGCTGCCGTATACATTTCTATCTTATGAACGGCAACTATTAGCAGAGCATATTTACTGCTAAGTGTAACAGTTGAGAAATGTGCCATCACTTCAGCTAGCTGTTCAATGAAGGGTTAAGAGTAGCTCTGCGGTCACTTGGAAGATTAGATCTTCACAAGGAAAGACCGAGCAGGGTAAATACGCCGGGTTTGGTCGTACAGAATAAGACGACTCCTGTCATACGAGGTTTCACCGACCTCGACATTGAGCCACTACTTTAGCCAACCTGCAGCCATCCATCAATATCTTGAGCTGCAAGTCATAATCTGAACACCAAACGGACGTTGTACATCAACAAAGTGGTCGACGAGCCGAGCCGACGATCCAAGACCTTCTAAGGCCCCTGTTCTTCCAAGTTGAGGGTCGCACCAAAAGCTGATCTGGGAGGAAGTCTGGCAGATTGGAGGATTTCCTTGAGTTCCTGCTTAGAACGCCCTCGCAGGGTAAATGTCGTGAGGACTCGTCCATCTTTGTGAGTCTGTACAATGAGTTTGCAGTATGTCTTTCGTTGGGAGCTATCGGCTCTCGTGCCACCTCAACTGCCCTTGGTCCCATTGACAAGCTGAGGCTCGTCAAGCTTTCGAACCTCTTCCATCACAACATCCACCACTTTCTTGAACCCTTCTATCTCTTCCTCGACTGTGCCACCCATTCCAGCACTTGCAAAGCTTATGGAATTTCCAACATAGACAGGCTTTCCAGTTTTGCGTGCTAGCAGCTTGGCAAGACGAGTCGTAAACTCTACCGATGATTCGTAGGTAAAGAGAGGTGTTGAGAGGGTCTGACCAGAATTCAATCTCTGTGCACATTTATCAGCTATAGAACTAAGTTTGTATGTTCTGAATGAGACTGACGTCTGGAAGCGCGTAAACAAATGAGCCTAGAGGTGGAGCCGTCGAGGTGTCGCCATCCAACGCTGTGGTCAGGAACAGGAGTAAAGACGTTGTCCGAATCGTCAGACGCAGATGTATTCTAGTATCTGGAGCTTTTGGAAGCGGGAAGGAAAGTTCGATAGGTTCATGCTGCATGGTGGCTGCTTCGTTACTTGCCAATTTTTTGATTATCGAAATGTGATATGAAGATTGAACCCTTGTATTGACGAAGTTCAGACTGATGGCTAGCGCGGGGTACCCCTGTCACAAAATTCAAGTGGCTTCTGAAGTCTTGGCCCACCAGGCGCTCTACCCTCAAAAGTTTACAACTTGACTTGAAATCCAGCTTCGGATTCCACATTTCTCACCTTCAGTAGACACGCTTCACGATGCTAGGCAGGCTTAATCAGATCATTATCAAAGCTATGTCTCGTTACAGACATTTCCTACAAGCTTCCTAAGACGAAAGGCAGGAAATCCAGATTTTCAAGAATCCTTCATTTCACGATCACACGCTGCGGCGTAAGCAGAGTGAGCTTCATTGATGATATCATATTTTGATGGTCTCTGTCAGGATTGATGAGACAAGCTAGGCCGATTAACTTGAGAAGAAATACAAAGATCACCGCTTCTGATACTTAGAGACCGACTTCACGGAGCTTCTCATCAAGCCATTTCACATCCTCTTTACTGTCTCCTGGTCCACCAGCCCAATGACCCCAAATACTTGGGAAAACTTCTAACTTCCCTACACCTTCTTTCATATTTGCGACCTCAATCTCCGAATCTTCTGGTCTGTAGCAGGAAGCGTTAGCAAAATACCTCCCAGAAGAGGACATCGACCTACGGGAAATACAAGTCTGTCTTCCCAGGCAGAACAAGGGTCTTTGCTTTGATTCCCTGCATCGCGGCTCTGAAGTTCCCGTTGTACGGTTCCTGTTTCGAGCAGTCTCCAGCCTGCCAAGTATACAGCATGACCAACATGTTCTCCGGGTCTGCCATGCATCAGAGACGGTGTCAAGTAACACAACGCGAACTAACCTTTGCTCAAAGCCCAAGATTCCCAAAAGTTGGCCATAAAATCCTCCAGTCCCTTGAAGCCAAGTACCTTCTCATAAAGCTTTTCGCGATAGAAAGCTTGGCTGAATCCCCACCCTGCATACACTCTTCCTAGAGCTTTCAATCCGACCTCCCTTTCCTCTGCAGTCCATGTTCTATACTCTTCCCCTTTCGGAAGAGGTCCATCGGCGCACACTCCGGCGGACGGAAGCTTCTTAGCTGCGAGTAAAGCAGTCTTCACACCCTCGAGGAAGACTTGGTTGTGCAACGACGTCTTGGCGGCACCACAGAATGGAATACAAATATCCATGAAGTCAGGATAGCTTGTAGCCCATTGGAATGTCTGCCCGGCGCCCATTGACCAACCCAGAACTGCACGTGCATGCTTGATTCCTAAGTGCTGGGTTACAAGAGCATGCTGAGCTCGAACATTGTCATAAAAGGTGACTCGGGGGAAAGGTCTGATGCTGGAGTTCGACGGAGAGGTAGATTGACCATTGCCAAATAATGCGGTGATGATAATGAAGTATTTCTTTGGGTTCAAGGTATGGTCATCTCCTACGAGCCACTCATTGTCGGCGATTACTTTGAAATTTTAGCTATGTTCACAATGGGTAAGGAAGAAACATACATCCTGAGTACCATGACGGGTAAATGATTACTGGAGATTTGGCATCTCCGAAGGTCTTGTATGCAATTTGGGCATCTGGAATGGACTGTCCAGATTGAAGCTTCCAGTCTCCGAGTCTGTATGTCTGGACCCCAGCCATTTTTTTTTGTTCAATTTACTGGACAACTTTGATTCCTCAGGATTAAAAAAACTATTTATGCCATCAGCTTGATTTCAAACCAGCTTTCACAGAGGATATCGCGGTGGAGCCTATGACCAATTTTCCTACGCAAGCTTCATTCACCCCGGCTCCCACTTACAGAGAATGGAATATTTCAAATGAGACCTCCTCAAATCTTCATAAATTTTGTTCGAGGCTGAATTGAAACCACACAGCGGCAGTCACTTTATGAGATCTGTTCTTAAAGCTTCAACGGTTGATCGAACTGTATCAGACAAGGTCGTCTGATGGTGGGCCCGCACGACTCTTGGCCATGGCGCCAGTGTGCCCCTTATCGCTCGATAAGAAAAACACTGAATTGCGGGGTTCAAAATGTCCCGCCAACTACCCGAATGATGACGTTTTTAATGTTGATTCGACTCGCGACTGTGTGGTAAAACACGGTGAAGAAGCTAGTCCGTCAGAAATTTGCAAAAGCATAAAGATGAATATTACATGTTCTTGGACCAGTGCCATTGAATAATTGGAAATCTGTCTCACACATCCCGTAAGTCTGCGTACCCGTGTCGGCCATCCGTCGGCAGTTTGATTGCTAAACGATTACCCAGCCTTCGACTCGTCCGAAAATATATACCCCTCCCTTCCCATCAATCTTCCCTCTATTTTCGCAACCTCAAAACATCAACATTCAAGATGGCGCCACGAGAAGACGCCGAGAAGCAAATCAAGCGCAATCCACATCCAGATTTCAAGAAGGTCGAAAGCAGCAGACAACCATGGGATAAGAGTCTTGAATGGAACATCAAGCAAACTGCGAAACCGGATTGGAAGTATGGGGACGGAGCTAATGACAATGGGGCATCCCTTAAGATTCCCCACGTTGAAATTGACCCGTATGAAGCAGGACGACCAGCTGTATCCAACTACAAGCTCTTGATCTCGGGAATCGTACCTCGACCGGTTGGTTTCATCAGTACACGCTCGAAGGACGGGAGCAGTACGAATTTAGCACCGTTCAGCTACTTCCAGGTCATCAATCATGATCCGCCATTGTTTACCGTTGGATATGCGGGAGGATTCGATAATGCGAAGGATTCATTGAAGAACTTGATCGAGAGTGGAGAGTGTGTTATTAATATCATTTCTGAGAACTTTATCGAGGCAGCGAATTCGACTAGTATCAACGCTCCTTACGGCGAGAGCGAGTGGGCACTTAGTGGATTGACACCGGCGCCGTGTAAGACGGTCAAGGCTAGCAGAGTCAAGGAGGCGGTATTCTCGGTGGAGGGGAAGTTGGATTTCACGAAGGAGTATGAGAGTAAGGCTACGCCGGCCAAGAAGACGGGTGTGTTAGCCGTTATTGAGGGGACGAGATTTTGGGTGAGGGAGGATGCTCTCAATGAAGACAAGAACTTGATTGATCCGGCTGTGAGTTCTATCGATCCTAAAACCAAACTACAATACTGACTTGAAACAGGTTCTCAGGCCAATGAGCAGATTAGGAGGTATCACGTATGGCAGGGTTACTGAGGGAATGGAGATTCCACGGCCAGATTATGCAGAGAGTGTCGCACACAACGAAGAAGCAAAGAAGTTTGTGAAGCCAAAACTAGAAGGACAATAGAGGTTTAGAGCTTAGAGTTTAGAGCTCATAGATCGAATGACAGATAGACAATTTGCAATGTCCAATATTCTTCCAGACCTTAACATAGGGCGCATACTCAGATTGAACACCTACGTTGGTTGAAATATTTGAGGGGTTCCCTATTAGGGCAATGCCGAAAGACATGAATAATCGGGTCACTTCAAGATGGAGTTCATCCTCAAGCCAATCCCATGCCAAGAAAGCAAGCTCTCAGTGGAGCTGTAGGGAGCACCCCTGTCGATTTCGAGCCTCGGCCTCGGCCCCGGCTCTGGAGAGCTCATTTGTGGGGTAGAGTAACCACCTCCATGGATCAGTAAACCAGGGCACTGCTCCCTTTTCTCACCCTCCAATTCCAGGATCTCCGACGACCATTCATATCACTGTTCACCCAATCTAAATTTCATCAACTTCTTTTCAAATAACGGTACGGTGTCGAAAATTCTCAAGATGGCATCCAACCTCAAATACGAGACAGAGCTTCACGATTTCCCAAATATCTTCTCCTTGAGAGGGAAAACCGTCGTCGTAACTGGTGGCAGTAGAGGTCTCGGTCTCCACGCTGCATCAGGGTACCTTCTTGCCCCCATCTCTCTCATCAACCACTCTCTAACAACGCTCAGATTTCTCCAAGCAGGAGCATCCAAAGTCTACATCACCTCTCGCAAAGCATCTGCCTGCCAATCCGCTTGTGATGCCCTGAGTGCCCTGCCTAACCTCTCTCCGGGTGCAAAAGCAATTCCGATCCCAGCAGACAGTTCTAAGATTGAGGGGGTAGAGTATCTAGTTAAGGAAGTTTCGAAAACGACTGATCATGTTGATATTCTTTTCGCAAACGCGGGAGCTACTTGGGGAGAAAGCTTTGACACACATCCTGATAGTGCGTTTGCAAAGGTGATGGATTTAAATGTTAAGAGTGTTTTTAATACAATCAGACTGTAAGTCTTCCCGTTCATATAGTGCACCGGGGGTTGTTGGAATCCGTGGGTTAAACGGATCAACACACTCAAAAGCCGGGTAAGCTCAAGGACTTTTATAACAAGGTTTTGAACCTGAAGAATATGGTTGTTGCGAAGTCTGCGATAAGCAAGTTGAGAGTTTGGGAGAAAGTATTATGCTCCCTAGAAGTGTATCGACGAGAGGATATCCTAATGTTCCACCAATTTCTGGACACTCCGGTGGTGTGCATGTGGGCTTCGGAAGAAGAAAAAGCAACCAAGGTCAATGACAAGGCTAACTTGACGGTGAAATAGATTTGCACCGTTGCTCCATAAGAATGGAACGGTTCAGGACCCGTCAAGGGTTATAATCACTGCGTCCGTGGCAGGCATCGGAATCGGAACTCTAGGAAAGCAAGCTACATTCGGGTATTCCGCGTCGAAAGCTGCTGTGATACACCTTGCAAGAAACCTAGCCGTCGAGCTGGGTCCGAGACATATTCTCGTCAACTCCATCGCTCCAGGATTCTTTCCCAGTAAGATGGCGAGTGGGTTATTGGAAATGAGCGGTGGAGCTGAAAATATAGCAAGGAGGAATCCGAGTCAGAGATTAGGACTTCCTGAGGATATTGCTGGCTTGGTCGTGTTCTTAAGCAGTAGAGCAAGCTCTCATATCAATGGTGCCACGATTACGGTTGATGGTGGAGAGGTATGGGCAAGAGGTGGAATGGCTGACTTGAAAGAGCCGTCGGAAAAGGCAAAGTTGTAATTAGAGCTCCTTGGCATAGGAGAATCGACGATAGATGACTTATACAAATGTTGTGTTCATGTTATCGTTTTCTTGCTACCCAGTGACTAGCTTTGTATGAATTTTGGAGCATGCTCTCAGGGTCTTGGATATAGGGGGCTACCAAGCCGGACTCTCGTTTTTCAACATCGAAGCCAAACTTCTCTAGCAGCTTCACTACTTCATCATCAGTCAGCTCAACTGCACCTGGATCAGCAATACCTATGATTCTGGTCAATATGAGTTCAATTGCTTAAGAGCAGGAATACGTTTACCTTCGCCGCCTGTCTGAGATAAGGGATCCTTCCCATGATTACCTGGAGCATTATTTTCGAAGTGCCAAAGAAGTGGTCCCATATTGACAATCAGTCCACCTTTTCGGAGACAGTTTCTGATAGCCTCAAGGTATCGGATTACATTAGGTGCAGTATCGAGGAAGAAGACTGTGGCGACAGCATCGAATGTCTCCTTATGCACCTCATCTCCGTACAGAAGCAAGAAGTCAGAAGCACTCATACTCATTTCTCCGGCTCGCTCGACGCCACCCAATGTCGTTCCCGGATGTATATCCGGTACTTTTATTGATCTCAGATGATTCGTGCGGTTCTTATGATTGGAGAACGAGTGGACCCAGGGATGTAATGTGTGAGCACGAGACTCGGGGCAATGATTCAGGATATATGAACTGGCAAGCAGCTGGTGATAACTGATTTCATTGCCTTCTGTATTAAAACCAGCACAACACAGATCAAAGACAAGACGACCGAGTCCTGCTCCCGGCACTAAAACTCGCATAGTTGAGCTGGAGCGTAACGTTAGTTCTGCCTGAAGTGCTTTGATCGCTGGACCGTAGCATGCTTCTCGTTCTAATGCTCCTTCGTCTGACCAGTCACGATAGAATTGGCGGAGAGTACTTCTTGCTTTCTCGAGGTCGTTAGAGGTTGCTTTACCTAGCCATTCTTTAGGGTCTTTACGATCCTGAGTTGTTGGTGGTCCGATACCAAACGACTCCAAGCCAGAGTGCAGAATGGCAAGGGACAGCTCCGCATTCTTGTCAATTGCGTCGTCGACGGCATTGAGAGTGTCTAGGTACGAGAAAGGTGGTGCAGCAAGGAGCTCCCAGTGAGCTCTAGGTAAAGCGTAGAATGCTTGTCTTCGAAGATGAGTTGTGTTGAAATGCGCAACTTTTGCATATTGGCTGTAAATGATGATCAGCTCGACATATTATACTTTACTCAGGCTACAGCGTGCTTAAGGTAGTTCTTAGAAGAACGGAAGGACAATACTATCAAGTTTGACACTCGCTTTTGTATAAGCTCGATATCGTGTAGATACCGCTATAGAGATCACTTGAAAACCCTAACAACTTGAAATCTAGCTACTCTGCCTCCGCAAACAAGCAAGACGAGAGCTTACTAAAAGGAATCCAACGCAGCAAACAGAACTCGTTGCTCGTCGGGATCTTCATAAGTTTCTTCATTGCCTTCCCACTCAATATTCGACATTTTCAACGCACTTTATCCGACTACACCAAAGTAACACTCCGGCATGAAGAGTTAAGTTAAGTTTGCAAGGTTGAAACGATTCTCGGTTCAACTTTCTGATCAAGCCTTGCCTAGGTTCCATGCCGACGCTATTCCTGATTTGGCCACCCGCTAACTTCAAAGCGGTCCGACCAGCGACAAACGCCTTCAACTTCCTCGACACCACGACGCAGTTGTTCAACAACGCCGTTGGCTGTACCACTGTGATGGCGACCCAAGATCAAAAGGCATTGGGGGTTACCGCCCCCCTTTCGACAGCGATGCCTACGGCCTCTGATCTCAAAGCGAATACGGAACTTTTGTCGGAATTGACGCGCCAGAACAACTTCGAGGGCCCCGAGGAAACGCAAAAGAGGTACGTTCAATATTCTCATCCAAACCTAGGAGTCTATCATCTTTATGCAAACGTCTAGTTTCGACATGTACCATTTAACTAACTGACTCATTTTCGCAGATCCGCCGTCCTCCAATCACTTCAAGCAATTACGGACGAGTTCGTGAAGCAGGTCAGCAAAGCTCAGGGTTTACCAGACAGCTTTGTGAAAAATGCTTGTGGCAAGCTTTTGACATTTGGGAGCTTCAAACTTGGCGTTATTGGACCGGGATCAGATATCGATACGCTCATTATTGCACCAAAAAACGTTACTACCAAAGATTTCTTCGAAACTTTTCCAGACATTCTCTACAAACATGCCCCCGCTGGCGCCATCACTGAGCTTGTCCCTAAACCCGATGCTCACGCACCGTGTATGACATTGAAATATCATGGCATTGATCTCGATCTACTGTTCGGCCGTATTGCGAATCTGCATCAGATTCCAAAGAATTTTTCTAGAGTCGACAATAAGATGTTGCAAGGTCTGGCCGAACCCGAAGTCCGTTGCCTAAACGGCGTTCGAGTGGCGGACGAGATGCTGAGTCTAGTGCCCGAGCAAGGTGTTTTCAGAATTGCCCTTCGAACCATAAAGCTCTGGAGCGCTCGACGTGCAATAGCTGGCAACATGTACGGATTTCCTGGTGGTGTAGCATGGGCTATTCTCGTCGCTCGTGTCTGCCAACTGTATCCAAGGGCCAACGGCTCAACCATTGTCTTGAAGTTCTTCAAGATCATGGGACAGTGGCAGTGGCCTATGCCGGTTTTGTTGAAGAATATCGAAGATCTCGAAATGGGAATCCGAATCTGGAATCCTAAGGTACGTGGCCATTTCCAGTCATCTTCCCATTCTCTAACAAAGCCTAGATCTATCCACCAGACAGGAGACACATAATGCCCATCATCACACCCGCATATCCGTCAATGTGCACTACACATAATGTAACGCATTCTACTATGACCGTCATTCAAAGAGAGCTCCAACGTGGTGGAGCCATTACGGACAAGATTATGGAAGGTACCGCTGAGTGGAAGGACCTCTTCGCCAAACACACGTTCTTTACTTCCGGATACAAGTATTACCTGTATGTTCTGACAGCTAGTACAACGAAAGAGGCTCAGCAATTGTGGTCCGGGTTTGTAGAATCGAAAGTCCGTCTCTTGGTTGGCAAACTCACCGAGGGTACATCGATTGCTGTAGCTCATCCTTTCAATAAGGGCTTCAATCGGGCACACAGATGCCGCTCTGAGGAAGAGATTGAAGCGGTGAAAAGCGGCTCCCTTGCTTATTATGCCAAAGATATCGGTACCGAAACTACTGGTCATGGTCTGGCTGTCGGAGCTACTAAGGATGAAGGCGTGAATGGGGAGAAACAGTCTGCAGGTGAAGATAATGTGACAATGGTTTACACCACGACAGACTACATTGGTTTGGAGCTGCATGAAGGTAAGTCTTTGGCTCCATGTGATCCTCCATTGCGTCCTCAACCTCTCAACGGCACAAAATCTTTCGATAAACATCGCCACATACGGCCTTCCGCCATGTGCTGCCCATCTGCTAATTTCACTAGGTGCCAAATCCCTTGATCTTGCTTGGCAAGTAGATGAATTCAAGAATTTATGTGCCAGTTGGGATGGATACAATCATAACACGAGCGCCCTGCATGTTGGCCATGTGAGAAGGTAACATTTGAAACAGCAGATCGTTGAACACCTAAATTATTAAAACAACCGCTGAGACTTGTGAACAGTTACGAATTGCCAGACGACCTCTTCGGTGAAGGAGAGATAAAGCCCACCAAGCCACAGAAGAAGAAGGTTACAAATGGTAGCACAAAAAAGCGACCAGCATCAGATGTATGTTCTTTTCCCCTTTCAACCAAGAAGCTGATCACAGTTGGGTATTGGAATCAGTCTGATCGAAAACAGACAGCATCTGGTCCGAGCCCGGATAGCAATGCTGACTTTCTCCAGGACTCGACACAGGGCCCAACAAAGAGACAGCAGACTTCAGTTGCAGCTGCTGGATAAATCCTGTGCGGAACCATCTAAACCTTGACCGTGCTTTCTCGCATTAACGGACATCTAACAACAGGATGCAGCAGCGTCGCCCACTATACCGGTCCTCGAAATTCATCGGCATTACGTCGTATCGAACCCTATGCGTTCTACATCTTCGACAGACCAAAACTAATATGGCAGGTCCATTTGCACCAAATCCAGCGAGAGTTTGGTCAAGTAAGCATTTCCCAGTCTCAGCAACCTTGATTTTATGCAGCGGACACTTGTGACACAGAAAGATTTGATCAAAATGTGTGTGGATAACATCCACCACCGGCTGCTGGCATTCAGTGTCATCCGAACTCTGGCATCGGCGTTCTTTAGAAATCTCAGAATGAGCATTATTGCCGCGAAAGGTGGGACTGGCGAATGGGAGCATCTAGATGGCTTTGAAGCCTATGTGTAGCTAGCAAATAAAATCGCGTTTCGAGACCACGAGTCTCATACTCTTTGATTTGCTCGTTCCATTGCCTGCGTTTATCTAAGTCTCAGTGTGCAGTGTCTCAAGTCACCAGACTGCGTGCCTCTGGTCTTACCTAGGTAGGCTCTGCCCGTGATCGGAAAAGCATGACGCTCCCACGGCCGCCATGGACAGCAGACAACGTCCGCTGAAAGGACAAGAACGTGTTCTGAGCATATAAAGTTCAGAGCATTCGTGTCTAAGATGTCGTATAGCAATCCGTGGTGACAGTTAAACTATCCAGGTCGCACTACGTCAGAGGCGATTCGCGAGAGTGCCTTGCCTTGTAGCCTCTCCCTTCGCGGTGCAAACAATATTCCTTGGCAATCGCTCACAGCCGTACCTGAATCATTTCCTCAGAACATTGTTTATTTATCACCGCCCTTGAGATTGCCCAAATTGCACATTCTCTCCGTTGTCCCATTCATTCATTGCTTCTAGAAATGGTCATGCTATGAAACTCCTCGAATAAGCGCCAACACCAAGTACCACCAAGCTGTCCTTTCCCTTCCTCTACCTAAGCTCAGCCTACCTACAGCCTCGCATACTCACCGAAAGTGGCGCCTCTACCTTTTCGCCCCAGACCTGTTGCACATCCTCATCATCGACAAAGCCTACTCCGGTATCTGTTCCCTCATCCACGACGGAGTGCGCAGGACAAGCTTGCGAACTTCCGTCTTGAGACTCTCCCATACTTCAAGCACCGAGCTCAATCGCGGATATACAATTACATTGTAAAGCGCCAAAGGCGGCATCAGGAACGGAAGGCTGCGGGGAAGAGCATCCTTGAGATAGTACGGAAGCGGGCACGTAGGATCTTCGGCGGTTCGCACAAAGACAATGCGACAGCAGGAAGCCCGAAGGTGACCATGTCTGGTTCGATACCTGGCTTTGGCGGAGATGCATCTGGCTCTGGAGAGACTCGAGAACGGGGAGCTCGACGGAAGAAGATAGCGGGGTATCTGAAGGCTGCGAATGAGATCAGACAGTCTTACCAGCAGTCATACTCAGAGAAATGGGGCAATGGCAACAGCGAGTGGGATGATGATGAGAAGGGCATACCAGGAGCATTTCCGGACGTATCCATTGTTTCTCATGGGGATGAACAGCTGGTGTTGTTTCCTTCGTACGCAAGGAGACATCATAAGGAGCCTCCGAACCCTGATGCTCAACGAGGCAGCCCTCAGCGCAGCCAACGCAACAGCTGGTCTAACGAGGATGGGCCCATGGATGCCGAATATTGGGCGAGAGAATGGCAGAAGTTTGAAGACGATCGAGCTATTGTGGACGTTGATGTTCGAGGCTGGATTTACTCTCCTCATCGAGGACCCATGACAAGAAAGAACAGGCTTTTAATTGGATTGGCGCGGCAACTGAGCGGGGTTCCAGCTCCAAGAGAAACAAGCAGAGAACAGAGCCCCGAGTATTCCATCGCAGCCAGGCACAAGGAGCATGAAGCTCGGCGAGAGCAAGAGAAGATAGCCGAGGAAGCGGAACAGATTCTCAGAAAGGGTCATGGAGAAGAGAAAGTTGCTGCCCAAGGAGGTTACAGTGAAAGACCAAAATATGAGTCGGATGCAGAAAGCATATATGGTGACGGGAGAAGATCCGGAGTCAATACACCGGGTACACCAGACGACCCTCCCGGTCCCGGACATCTTCCCAACAGATTTTCTTGGAGCCAGCCCTCTGAGATGACCCAAGCCGAATTAATGACTGCAAACTCTCATCTTATGGCACGTCTTAGACCATTCTTGACCAATCCTTTAGTTTCGACACCAATCACGCTATTCTTCTACGACGAGAAAAACTCCGTTTCTAGGACAGTACAAACCAATGAAGCTGGCCACTTTACTATACGAGCTGCCTTAGAATTTGTCCCTACGCACGTCAGAGTTTTGGCCTCAGAGTATCTCTCATGCACCGAGCCAATCAAGATTACAGAGCCCAAGGGGGTCAGCCTCATCAGCGATGTCGATGATACCATCAAACACTCATCTATCGGCGGTGGTGCGCGAGAGATCTTCAGGAACGCCTTCATTCGAGATCTGAGCGACCTAACCATTGACGGCGTGAAAGAATGGTACAATACGATGTATGATATGGGTGTTGGCGTACACTACGTCTCGAATTCGCCATGGCAACTGTTCCCTGTCCTGGTGAGCTTTTTCCAGAAAGCCGGTCTGCCTCCCGGATCATACCACCTGAAACAATACAGTGGTATGTTGCAAGGCATTTTTGAGCCAGTTGCAGAGAGAAAGAAGGGGACACTCGAGAAGATTATGCGAGACTTTCCACAACGAAAGTTCATCCTCATTGGTGACAGCGGGGAAGCAGATCTCGAGGTCTACACTGATGTTGTCTTGGCTAATCCGGGCAAAATTCTCGCCATCTTCATTCGCGATGTTACCACCCCTGAGACCCAAGGCTTCTTTGATTCAGGTATGGGCCCCCTCAGCGGCGATCATCGCCATGGAAGGGATAGCCCTTCCCGCACCAGCTCTTGGGACAGCCGAAAGACTCAAAGGTCGAGCATCGCTGATGTACTCGAGGATCGACCAGCTCTTCCTCAGAGGCCTGCGTCTGAGGCAAAAATGCAAACTAGTGATGGACCAGCCATGGGGAAGCTCATTGATTTCGATGACGAGCCAGCGCAAGATGATGTGCATGAATCTCATCGCCACGTTATGCCCAGATCTGCTTCCGCTCTGAATGCGCTAGAAGTCCCGAGGCGGAGGTCTGCCCCTGAGAATCATGGCAAAAAGCCGCCTCCACCTCCATCCAAACCTTTGGCTCTACGGGGAGTTTCTGCTAAGAGTGGATTGACAGACGCTCCTGCGGCAAGTAATCGTGGGACGCCTCCACCTCCTCCCAAATCAAGACGGCCTCTGGCCCAACAAGATGCGCATGCACATCCTCTTGCTCAGAGTCAGAGCTCTGCAGACCTCAAATCACCTCAAGAAAGCTACGTGTCGAGTGCTCGAAACAAAATGTCGGCAGCATACAACGCTCTTCCGGAAGTCAGGTCATACATGCCTGGACGTGGCTACTCATCACAACCTGCACAGTCAGAGAGTTCTGGCAATTCTTCGTCGGAGAGACCACCTCCCCCTCCTCGAAGACCTACAGGAGGCTCTATCACCAAACGTCTCTCATGGAATAGCACAGATACTTCCGAGGATGAATCTTACCGGCCGACTGATTCGCCTGTGAATAAGAAACTCGACCTCTGGAGACGGAGATGGAAGAGAGCCAAAGACATCCTTGATGGTCAAGGCGTGGCACTGCGGAGCTGGAGAGTTGGTAGTGACGCTTGTATCGAAGCTGTAAAAATGGTCGAGAGAGCTATGACGGAGATGAATGTAGAGGGCTATGGAAAAGGGAAAGGCAAAACAGGCGAGGGAGGAGGGGAAGTCAAGGTCAAAGACTTGAAACGATGATGAGTAATTGGGATACTAGCGAACACGATCATCGATACGAAGTAGATGAGGACAATCTCCAGGGTCAGTGCCAACTTGAGAAGGAACTCCACGTGATACATGGTATGTACGACTTAGGTAAACTATAGCTCATCTCCGATAACACACAGATGATTGCTTCCTGCGGACACGATTGATGTGTCACGAGTCTAGAAGGTTCCCGCTCCAGGGTCGTCCTTAAAATAGATCGAGCCCTGCGGCATCAAGCTTCTCTCAAGTGACAGGTTTGGGCAGCTGCTGGGGACGCTGGGGAGGCGAGGGAGGAACGCATCGCGTTTGTCGTTTTGTTTTCTCCCTCCTTCCCCTGCAGGTCGACCCACGTTATTGGAAATGCTGCAGCCTCACCGTGAATCATTTCCTTGGCCCCAATCGTAGGGCCACCTCGTCAGTTACCGAGTACTCCGCCCTTGCATGATTGGGTGGCGCCTTTTCAGCTCGCGGAGCCCCTGTCGAGCTTGGCCGAACGCGGAACCTTGTGGCGTCGACGTCTCTCCTTTCCTTCAACAGATCGGGTAAGGATGCACAAGACGGAACTCGTCCAACCTCGATTCCCGCGCTCCTCGCTCGGTGAACCCTCATTTTGCGAAGGGTTCCCCACATTTAATGTTTTTGCCGAACCGGGTTTGGGATGCCATAGGTTCGCTTGTCGAGAAATGATCCTTCGTGCCTCCTGACTCCCAATCATTTCAGACATGGGCCGACAGAGCCTCATGTCCCGCGTCCACAGTCTCGTTCGAGGCCGCGATGGCGTTCTTGGAGGCAGACTCGCTCTAGTGAGCTGAATTGAGGGCGTCGTTGGCGTGCTGGCAAGACATCCCGCCGATGGGACCTGCCGATGGGACCTGCCGATGGGCTTGATTGCCCGCCCCGTTCATATATATGAATCTCCCCATGTGAGGCTTCTTTCAGGCTTTCTGCTTGTCGCATTTCTGCTTGTCAACTTCTTGAAATCATGCCTGCCCTATTTCGACTTACAGCCGGGGGTGCTCTGATTTCTTCTGCCGCTGCCTGGGCAATCGGTGCGATACCTTCACAGACAATTGGGGGTTATGGAGAACCGTTCTTTGCGGCGCCTACAGAGGCACCAGAGTATGAGTTGGTGAAGGTTAAGCTGGCAAAGAAATCTGTCACAAATGTTTGTACAGAGTGGACGATTCCGGGAGGTGAGTACTCCATTACCTAAGGCGTCACGTACTGAGTGCGACACAAGGCTTCGGTCAACCAGAATGTGCCAACTCGGAAACATGTCTTTTCACCAGTAATTATGGCGAGTATTACGAAGGATGCGGTCAAACCAGTATTAGATATAACTGGATCACAGGTGAGCGTTACGAAAGCTGAAGCGGGAATAATACTGACCCCACAAAGCGTGTTACAACTATCCGAAAGCTGAATCGGCATCGGCACCTGTCTCAAATACGTATTGGTAAGGAGCCTCGTTGCCTTACCAATGCTTCTTGGTTGCTGATTTTTCTAGCCCTTCAGCAGCACCGTACTGTGGCTATTATGCATTTGTCTTCGCGGACGATGTTACGGCGTGGAACTTTGGATGCTCGACTTTACCATACTCACTCACCGTTGAGCTTTTACCTAGCACCTCGGGAGACACCACGTCAACAGATATTATCCTCAATGGCGGTGGTGGTTCTTCACTTACCGCGTCCGTAGCAACCACAAATCTCCTTCTCTCCCAGAGCACCGCGACGAGCCAAACAAGCACTCCTACCGTCTTCGTAGCTCCAGGAGTGAGTCTAAGTTCGAGCACGAGCAGTGCCAGCGCAAGTTCGAGCGCCAGCAGCACTTCAGTACCAGATATTGGATCGCATTCTTCCTCCAGCACCCCGACAGGAGCGATCGTGGGCGGAGCTGTGGGTGGTATCGCAGTCATCGCCCTAGTGGCCTTCCTCCTCTGGTTCTTCCTCAGAAAGCGCAGACAAGATAAAGCAGCAGCCCAGGCCCACGTAGCTCAGGTCCAAACCGATCAGGCAAATGCCGCTGCAGCAGCCACAACAACAGCCTTCAACAACAACCAACGAATCTCAGAAATCGGAGGGACGATGAAACCTCCTGCCCCTCCGGCAAACACATACGTCCCTCCTCCTGGACTCGCAGGCGTATACGGAGAGAAACCAGCCGTGACTGCGAACACGCAAGAATTCTACCGTCCACAAGGGCAAGAACAGACCCAGAGTGCTTACACCGAAAACCTCCATCCCCACTCTCCGCCTCCCGTATACGCCAACCCAGTGAGTCCACCGAGCCACTACAACGAATTAGAGCAACAGAATGGCGGCATAGCAAGACCGATAAGTGTGCCGCCTGTGAGTCCCATGGGAACAGGAACTAGTCAAGGTCCAAGCCCAGTCGGAACCCCAAGTCCAGGACAGCAATACCAACATATGAGCATGGTATCCAATGCGACAGAACTATCAGGCAACAACACCCAACCTCCACCACAACAAAACTATTCTCCCCGACCTGGCTTCCAAGAAATGGGTGGGAATAATAACATGGCCATTCCTATGAGACCAGCGGGTGCTCCACCAGGCGTGCAGGAAATGAATGCGAATGCGAGTGGTGCGCAGAGACCTACTGGACCGCCTCCTGGAGTGCAAGAAATGGGTGGTAATCCTGCGGCGGCGAGTGGGGGCGTGAATAGACCGCCTGGACCTCCTCCCGGACAGGGACAACGGTTCGATATGAGCGGTGCACCGATGGGTGAGTTCCATGGTGCGGAACTGGAATGACGAGCTAATTGAGCATGCGAATGGCCGCTCAAAGCTTGAGGTTGGGGGGGAAACGGGATTTATGACTTGTTTGTTTGTATATGTTTTGCTTGTTACTTGATGCTTAGGACAAGTATAGTGTGTATATGGGTAGGTTGTTTGGGCTTCAATAGGCAACAGGAAGTTATTAGACAATCAATGTTGATATTAATTCATATCATATGTCTTCTGCAGAAATCCTGAACTTTGGATGCGTGACGGCTGAAGGCACCTGGGTTCTGTTTTGAACGAAAGGTGCTGGCGGTGGATCAGAGTCAGGGCGAGTGCTTGACGATGCAGTTCGGAATGAGCATCACCCGATGAACTGAAAAGCTAGTGAGGCAAGTGCCTTCCACGCAACTCAATTTTAAGTCCGCCGTTTGCTCTGAGAGTAGAAAGAGAGAAGTGGGGTATCGAAGTTTTGCTCGATGCTTTGAGGAGGACCTCGTCTGGAGCCCAGACTCACTTCTAGTGCGTCCCTCATGAGGCTCTTCGATCATCAACTTTTGACTAGTAGTCTATCATCCGCGTAAAATAAAGTCCTGCTACTCAGCCAAGTTGATTTCCCAATATTGCTTTTTCTCCCCACTCCCGCACATTCCGCGTATTCCGTCTCACCTACCCCACACAATCCACCAATCGAGTTCTCTCCTTCTCCTTACTAAAGTGCCAATTCTGGTTCACAAGCGGTGAAGCAATAAAGACTGCGCCCCAAAGCAATAAAAGCTGCGAGAAAGCAATGAAACTCGCGAGTAACCAATCGAGACTTGGAGTCTGCCTAATCTTAGAGGTTAGGTCCTTGGCACCACGGCACTGTTCTTGTACACAATTCGACGTTGTTTTCGAAGCATCCGAAACCGCCCCGGTCTACAATACGTGATCCAATAAAAGGATGAGTGTACCAAACACCGCTGGGTCACGCCTGCATAATCCTCGATATGGTGATCGATCTGCAACACAAGCGGGGTAAGTGCTCAATCGGCCCTTCAAGAAGGGAGTGCTTTTAAGTTTGGGATTTGGGACGCTGCTGTGAATAAAGCTAGTTCAGCACTAGAATCTCAGGTACATAAAAAAACTACTGCTACAACTATTCGATCACCAGTTTCTGACTGAATACTCGGCAAACTTTTCTATTGCGATTCGGCCACTTCTTGCATACTACCAACATCACTACGACAAGACTTAAAATCATGGCATCGCCGGTAGCACCACTCACCGAAGCCGAGAAAAAGCACTTTCTTACGCATGGCTACATACGCCTGACCAACTGCTTCACCAAGGAGCAAGCCGCTGAGATAACGAAGGACGTATGGACGCGTCTGGGCATGTCTCCAGATGACAAGAGCACTTGGACGAAGGACCAGATCAACATGCCGTCGCACTGGAACTTCGACAGCGCCGTGTTTGCACCCAAAGCATGGGCTGCCATTTGTGAGCTCTGCGGCGGCGAGGACCGCATCAGCAAGCACTCCAGGGAATGGCGCGATTCTTTCATCGTCAACTTGGGCACGCCTGGAGGTGAGGGCAAGCCGGTGCCACCTAAAAAGCTATATCGTTGGCACGTAGACGGGGACTTCTTCGTACATTATCTGGATAGCCCCGAACAGGCGCTGCTGGTCATTCCGTTATTCACAGACATCGAACTGAATGGGGGAGGCACCATGATATGCCCAGAGGCCATACCCAAGATTGCGAAGTTCTTGTACGATCATCCGGATGGGGTGTCACCGCACCTGACCACCAGATCGGAGC